>ML681989.1:2746041-2894669 GCA_007922195.1 Podocnemis expansa | reverse complement strand
TGTGTGTGTGTGTGTGTGTGTGTGTGTGTGTGTGTGTGTGTGTGTGTTGCACCTGCACATGCACATGTATGTGTTTTGAAGGAAGCATCTTTCTTCTGTTTGTTGTATCCCTAGTTTGTAATTAGAACGATCAATGTGCTCAGGCAAAAAGCAAGGAGATAACAGCACTATCATTCTTTGGTGAATGAGCCTCTGTTCTGGTTGAATCCCTGTATCACAGATTACTGTATATAATTACTGTTGTTTCTGAGTGTCAAGAGATTTTACAATTACCTTGTCAAAAGAAAATTGATCAAGGCTGAATATCCAAGTAAATGAGAATGAAAAGTTCAAAAAGTCTGTTCTAGAAGGCTTTAATACATAGCGTAATAGAGGTTTTGAACGAAACTTTATGATAAATTCACTGAGGGCCCAAAGTGCTCACACTGGTCTGCTGTGGAGGTTATTTTAATTGGGAAACCATAATAAAAGAGGTTAGAATGTAATAAAAGAAAAAATGGTTACCTTTTAGAATTTCAGCAGATGGTGGTATGGTTAGATTTTTTTGTGTTCCTGTCATACAAACTAAAATCTATGCCAGCTATTAATCATTTCTCTTAAAATAACTATATTCATTGGAAAAAAGAAGAGCATTTCAAAATGTTCATTATTACTGAAGACTTCTATTTTTCTAAAGAGCTCTGTTTCCAGGGCCTTCTGTCATTCTTGGATTGCAACATTTCCCCTTTATGTCCCAATCCAAGGCATAATATTTAAGTCAATAAAACGATGGACATGGCTTCCTTTAATGCTCATGAGCGTCTCTCCAAATGAGAGGATTACTTCAGAGGATTATTTCAGAGTGCTCCACTCGTTGCTGAGCATGATGCCTTCACAGGGAGTGGTTCTGTATTTTCCAAATATGCTTGAGGATAATAGAATTTACCTTAAAAGTTTCTCTGTGTGTGTGTGTGTGTGTGTGTGTGTGTGTCCATTTGTTTCTCCCACTCCTATCCTTGCCTGTTAAAATAAATATGTTTCTTACAACATTTATGCAAGTGATCTGCAAATTGTGCATGCTCTGTACATACTGCAACTGCCTTTGCACTGGAGGTCAGCAGCAGATATTTGAATACACAGAACCTTAGGCTGTGTTCTCACACAGGGGGTTATTTCGATACGGTTGTTCCGAAACAACTTGTATCGAAATAACGCCTTATTTCGAAGTGACTTATTTCGAATTAGCAAAAAAGTCACTTCAAAATAAGGAGAAAAGCCGGAATTGAAATAGCAATTCTGGAAAACAGTTATTTCGAAATGACTCACTGTCATTTCGAAACAACATGTTCAGATGACGGTTGTTTCGAAACAAGTCATTTCGAAACCACCATTGTTTCGAAACAACACGTTCGCACGGCATTGTTTCGAAACAACCATTGCGAAACAACGTTGTTTCGCCCACAGACTAGGTCTAACTTGTTTCGAAACAACCGTGCGTCGTGTGAACAGCTGAAACCTGATTTCAAAACAACCTCCGTTGTTTCGGAATAAGGAGGCTGTGTGAACACACCCTTACACAATAATGTGATACAGAAAAGTTTATCTAAAGACATCCTACTCTCATGAAAGATCCCATAGGGTATGTCTACACTGGAGACTTAGTCAACTTAAATTTCCTCAAGTTGACCTAAGGAAGCTCCGTCCACATTGGGAATTTATTAAGTTGACTTAAGCGCTTTCTTAAGTTGACTTAATAACACCACCTCTTAAGGTTGACTTAAGACTTAAGTCAACTTGAGCCAGTGTAGATGGGGAATAGCCCTTAATTTGACTTAATAAGATGGGCAGTCTACAGGAGTTTCGAATGTGGATGCTTTAAGGTGACTTAACAAAGTTGACTTTAAGTCTACTTAAAGTTGACCTTGTTAAGTCAACTTAACAGAGCCTCCAGTGTATACATACCCATGGAACCTTACAGAGCAGACAGATGTTCCTCCAAAAGGACCCTGGCTTTATGAAATTCAGTTTGCAGCATGAGGGCTGAGTCAGTCCTTCTGGGATTCATACTTCTTTCAAAGAGTTAAAATATTTCCAGTCAGAAAATTAGGTTACTCTGGCATCTCCTTTTAGGTTTTATCTTTCTCTCTTTTTTTTGGATTTCTTGTTTGTTGTCCCTTCTCTCTATTGCTTCTTCTTTTTTCTGTTTTTTCTCCGTTGATCCTTCTGTCTTAGTGATCAAACATAGGCAACTGGAGCCAGGAATTATTGAGTTCTAATCTGGGCTCTCGGAGTTATTTATTGTCTGGTTTCTGACCATTCGTAACTTCTCACCCATGACATATGTGGCTGGAAATAATGTTGAGGCTAACACACAGTGCCTTGCACATGCAAGAACTGAATCTGGTTCCAGTCTATAAAATCAGGGTAATGATTAAAGCTGGTCAGAAAAATTCCAACAAAACATTTTTTTTTCAATCAACATTTTATAATTCATCAAATTCGAAATGTTTTGCAGAGACAGTTGGACTGCTGACAAAGTTCTGATGGAACACAGGAAGTTCTCAGGGAAATCCTACTTGTTTCCTGCCTGGCCACCTGTCCTGCTCCTAGATAGTCTGCCTGAGCCTGGGACACCAGGGCTTGCAAGGCTCATGGTTCCAGGGCAGACTGCCATACAGATTGCATTGTGATTGAGAACCCCAGAGCTTCCAAGCCTCATGGCTTTGGGACAGCCCACTGGTGAACTGCCCTGGAGCCAGGGCACCAGTCCCTTGCACAAAGAGTTGCAAATGTTTTGGTTTTCATTCTGAATCAGAAGAAAACCACAGTTTACAATATTGAAATCCTCTGCAAAATGCCATTTTCTTTTTCTGCTCAGCTCTACTGATAACACTTATCTAACTCACAGGGGAGCTGAGGCCCAATTTATTATTGTTTGAAGAGTGCCTTGAAAATATAAAGGGCCAAGTATTATGATTCCCTCTTTCTCTGCACTCTTGAGCCAATTTTCCTTTGTTCATTCTCCTCTTTTCGCCCATTTTTCTTTTCCACACTCCTCTGCTGTCTTAGCAGATCCAGCGGCAAGAATGCTCCACACAGAATTGCTAAAGGCTTCCAATGACACTGTCTCATATACTAGGCACTTTCTCTCTGCAACATCTGCTCTGCATAAAACATATCTGTCCTTGGTGGAGAAAATGGACTAGCACAGTGGGACACAACCTTTTTGTCTCAAGGGCCACAGATAAAATTTTTGCAACCTGAAGAGCCACCAGTCTATCAACTCATAAAATGTATTGACTCATGCACCATTGACCACAAATCACTACATATTTAAAGTAAACATTTTGATGCTATTCTGCTCATTTTTGCATTCACTATTTTACACCTACAAATTTACTCACAGTATGTCCCACACTCATAGACAAAGCACTAGTGTAGATGAGGGACTGTCACTACACAGTGATGTATGGCCTGGAAGCTAAGTCATGATGGCTGGCCTGATAAATGCAGACCAAGCCAGAAAGCACTGATTTTTAGAGTCCTACACCTCTGCAAGCAAGGTGGGATCTGGCTGCTTCAGCACCACTGCCTCCACTCCACTGCAGCCAGATGGAAGGAGTTTAACAAGGAGGCTGCCTCCTAGCTAATCTCCCATCCTTCTGAACTGCAGTAGAAAAGTCACACACATCCTGTAGTCACAGATACTTCAACTGGGTCCCTAGGCAGTGATTCTCTTCAGCAGCTGGGGGATGGGAGATAATTGCGCCTCTCCCCCAACCTGGAGCATTGCTAGCTAAGGGTTGGGGGCCAGGTCCTCCACCCCATGGCCCCAATCCTGCTCCAGAGCCAGATCTGGCAGCAGCAGGGGCTAGATCTGACTGCGGGCTGCTTGCCAGTAAGCAGCAGAAGGCTCAAAGCCAGACTGCTGCTGCCCACATACAGCAGGACACTCAGAGCTGGCTACTGCCTTTTGCAGGCAGCAGCACGAACTGGCTCCAAGCCGCCTGCTGCTGCCTGCAGATGGCCCAGAGCTGGATCTGGGCCCTTCTGCTGCATTGCCAGCCAGATGTGGCAGGCGGGAGATGTAGGACCCATGCCCTGCTGTCCCCAGTGCAGCAACACCCATTGCCCTGACTGTAGTAGGGACCCCAGCACCTAAAGACCCAGGTGGAGTGCTTTACTGTCTGCTGGAGCCAGAGGAGGGGAGCACCAAATAAGCAGAGCTGGATAGTCTAATTTCTTTGTGAAATAAGTGAACCTGAGTCCATGAGCCTAACAGTGATTGGAGAAAGAGTCTCAGTCTCTGTTGGATGGTAGTTCCCTTTGTAGCATCTGGGGGCTGGGGATGCTCACTGGGGAACTGTCTCAGAAGTGGCTGGAAAGTATATACCCACCGCCTAGGACCAATTATATGCAAGAGGCTGGCATAAACTGACTCAGGAGTGAGTGTTCACTTAGCATAGTGGGGTAAGTCAGGGTTCAGATGTGGAGGTTGGGGCATCACAGTGGCACACCAGACCAGAATCTTGGGAGGGAACATCACAGCCTGCTTCCTTTTGCATCAAATTCTTAGATAAAAGAGTCTATTTCAAAGTAACTTAGACTCATTTTAGTGCAGTCATCTTTCTACAACCAGCTTCTTGCATAAAAGTGCCCTGGAGGGAAAGAATGCCAAGTACCTACTTAGATTTGGCATCTCAGTTGGTTGCATATGCCTGAAACCTGTCCCAGCCCTAAAGTTGGATCCCTTACATTGCAACACATAGTGCTACCTCTAGATGCATTAAGGTGACCCTGGAGACCAACTGTCCCAGTTTACTTTCACTAATGCTTCTAGACTACAAGGGAGCCTGGGCTTCTGGGATGGAAGCCCAGATTCTAACAGCACCACAGCAGAATGAATGAGAAGCAGGTGACAGAGAGAGAGAAACAGGCAACAGTAGACCAACACAGATGTCCCAATTCAGCAATAAGAGCTTATCAACATGAGACAATCCTAGTGCCTTAGAACATGTGCTTAACATTGTGTCAGTTAGCAATTTAATACTCAGTGTAGAAAAGAGTACTGCTAGATGGCATGACATAACATGACACACTACTTGCCTCCTTCTTATCTGCAGTATGGCCATTTTTCACTGCTCTGGCATTGTAACATGGCCTTAAAGTGAACATAAATGCAATTTGTGTCCATTTTCAGTTCACTTTACACTGCCAGAACAGAGTATAATAGCCATAATGTACTGAGAATCCATATTAATATTAAGCTAGTTAACAGATGTTCTAACATGATGAAATCTTCCAGCATAGAGAGGGCCTATGTAGACAGAAGTTTGATGGTCAAATCTGCAAAGCTGGAGGTAGATGAAAGGCAATGGCTAAAAATGGGCATCCCTCAAGCTTCATGTCCCTCTCCTTGAATCCATTTCCCAGTTTCCCTAGTAACATGTTCATCCCACTCAAACTGTCCTCTTCCCACCCATGGGCAGTCACCTCTCCTTATCACCTTCCCACTGCCATGCCACCTGAAACCATCTCTTCTCTTCTAAGCCTGACTCCATTTCCCTCCTATCATTTCCCCACCACCACAACCATCACCAGTGACATGTAGCCACTTGTTCCATTCTCTCCTGTCTGATCCTTCAATTCATTGAAAGGGTATCCTTTGCCACTTACCCACTTTATCCCCTCCAGAAACATGACTTCCCACCTCAAGACCCAATGGCAAAGCATTCTGAATGACACCTTCCACTTCTGCTGTGCTGAGTTACCAAGCCCACAAGCTACCATCATTTTCTGCCTTCTCCCCCCAGATCCACTTGTAAGTCCTACAGAAAAGGTGCCCTACTCTCTAGTTCATCAAATTTCTGAGCAGCCCAAGAAATATATTTTTATTTCCCCATATTCATCAAATTGAAATTGGCAGCATATTGTCTGCTTCTTGGGATTCAAACACAATATTTGTCAGAGATTATAGTGGGCTCTGGACTGCTAGATGGTGAGCACACATCCTGTTTGTTGTTGGATGAGCAATAGCTGTCAGTCATTGTGGCTGAGGATCAGCTTTGATTCACTCTTCTCATGTTCTACTTTCTCCTCATAAGTTTATCAGCAGCTGAGAATTTCCATTTGCTGCACGCCAGGACCTAAAGTTAGAAACTTCCTCTGCCTCCCCAGCACCAGATGTTCAAGATCTGAAAAGGGGTCCCTGGCACCAAGTGACATTTTAGTCTTAAAGGAATTTTAGTAATTATTGTATTGATTAACTGAGTGAAAGAGCCCACACAAAATGGGACTAGAAAGCACATTATTCATTCTTGTCTGGAAAAACAATCACATCTTAGATGCTGGGTCAAACCAATGCCTGGTTTAACCACCTCGCCTCCATTGGAGTTACAACAGGTGTGAATGTTGCCCATGACACATAAAAGTTAATTCCGGTTGGTGGTTTTACCCCTCACTGGCTATATCTATACTAGGGGCTTATGTCGACTTAGGATGGCTTAAGTCAACTTAAGCAAAGCTAGGACTATATTTAGACTTTATTAAGTCGACTTATGCACATGCTTAATGCAACTTAATAACTCCTGCCCTGTAAGTCAACTTAAGCTTTTAAGTTGACATTCCAGGGCAGGAAGCCCTAGGCCCCACCCCCTGCCCTGTCCCCTGTCCCAATCATGCCCCTGGAGCCCAGTCAGGCTCCAGGGGCCTGATCTGGCCCCAGCCACTGCTGGCAAGTGGCTGGGAGCTGGATTCAGCTTCCAGCCCCTTGCAGAA
Organism: Podocnemis expansa; assembly: GCA_007922195.1. Taxonomy (NCBI): domain Eukaryota; kingdom Metazoa; phylum Chordata; order Testudines; family Podocnemididae; genus Podocnemis; species Podocnemis expansa. Next base: position 2,887,913 of record ML681989.1, on the reverse strand, counting down.
GGTGACAGAATTGGGAGCTCATTCCTGCCACTCCCTGAGAGGGGCTAGAAGCTGAATCTGGCTGCCACCCCCTTGCAGCAGGTAGCAGGGGCTTGGATCAAGGGGCTGGGAGCCTTTGGGAATGGGCCCCAACTGCTCTCTGAACTGACTCTGCTAATGCTTGCCCTCCTCCATCCTGGCATGTGTACACACACCTCTCAACTGTAGTTTCCACTTCATGCATCTGACAAAGTGTGTTGGAGTCCATGAAAGCTTATGCCCGAAGAAATCAGTTAGTCTATAAACGTGCCACAGGACTCTCATTGGTTTTGCTGTACACAGACTAACACAGTTACCCCTCTGGATATTTTTTCCATTAGGTACTATTCATGCCTACAGGAGGTAAATGTGGCCTATGCACTTTTTGCCTTGACACAGTAACAGTAGTTCAAAGGACTAAACTGCACATAATAACCAATGATATTAATATCTGAATGGGAAACACACTCCAAGGACTTGCTTCTCCACTATTTCACACCTCAGATCATCACCTACACTCATGTTGCCACTGGGCCAGGTTTCTCCCCAGCTTCTAAGCAGGCACTGCCAAACCCAGGTCTAGTCTACACTACAGACCTACACTGGTATATATAACTACACCCCTGAGTGGTGTGGAAGCTCGATGCCCCTGACCAATATGGGTATACGACCTAACCCCATCATGGAGACAGCATTATAACAGCAAAAGAGCTCCTCCCCCTACATAGCTATTACCTCTTGGTGAGGCCGATTAACTCCCACCAACAGGAGAGCTCTCTCCTGTCAGCTTACAACTTCTTCATTAGAGCACTACAAAGGCACAACTTTGCTAATGCAGTGTTTTAGTACCAAGGTCTGTTAATGCAGATCTCACCCAGCCTTTTGCAAGGAACTTTATTTTCCCTAACAGAAGTTAGCAAACGAACAGAAAAACAGCCTTTCAACTCATTCCTCAGCCTCAAGGCCACCCCTCTCAGGGGTCTGGCACACATACTGCTGTCAGTTTCCCAGTTTAAGTCAGCTCTTCTCCCTTCCACGGAAGCTCCAAGACCCTTCCTCTAAAGACCCACCACAGGCACTAACTCCATTTGAAAGTGACTTTTCCTTGCCAGGCCACCCTCTATCTCAGTCCACTAGCAGCCATTTGTAGGCCTAGGAGCAACATTCTTTAATTGGCTGTATTGAACTTACCTACTTTGGTCCAGAGGCCCTGGGTTTAATCCATCCACAGGCACCAGCTACCCTTTGACAAATACCAAATGAAAGTGACTCTTTTATGCCCAGTTTGCATTCACTCGTAGCTGATGATAGAAGGGTCAGGAGAGTGGTAAATCATGCCTTTTTGTCTTCAGTCCAGCCAGCTGGGCCTAACATTTAAGAAATCCAGAGGCTTCCTCTTAAAAGCAACTTGCTTAACTACAGTAGGGATTATTTCACTTAAGACCACGAGCTGCTGCAAGTAAGGAATGGTAGGAATCGCAGGTCAGGGATGGCAGATCATCTTGCTGTTCCCCAGCATTTAAAAAAAAGTTTGTGCTCAGTTATAGAGTTAACTAAATGTGTATGGTTCTCTCACTATGAATGAACCACTTCTCTCTTCCCTACTGTTGTGAGGTACACAGACTTATGAACAATTTTTGGGGTGCTGTTCTGCCATAATTTCACCTCTTTGTTCTTAAATGTCCCTAGATCTTTCAATTTGCAATCCCAACTTGCATGATTCTTTTTGCCTAACTTACAGCTTGCATACTACTATCTAGTTTGCTGTCCCTGTTACCACTAAGTTTGTGATTATTCTTTTCAGTTGTCTCCTTTTCATGGCATATCTGTGTTTCAAGGTTCTGCCTCTCCCCTTCCCAAATGTATTAGTTTTCAGTTTTCAAAGTTGAATTTCACTGTATTTCCTACCTATATTTCTAACCACTCTTAGGGGTCTGCCTGAAATTAGTGTTTTCAACACCTTGAAATTCAGACTCATCTTAGAGTTTAATTCGGTGTGTCTTATTCCCTTTCCCAGATAATAAAACCTCCTAGCTTCTGACTGTACATTACAGTGACGCCCATTTTTAAAAGTCCTTTGCACTGCCAAGGTGGTACAAAAGGGTGTTAATGAAAACGAGCATTAGTTCTGATGGCGTGCCAATCTGATTTACACATTTTCCCATCCCAAATACATCTTCTTCATTACAGCCTCAATCCTTTAACAGGTCCCTTACTTTTGGTAATATTCAGGCAAGGAGTTTCAGATCTGGTACTCCTGGGGTGTGTTCACACAGCAGTCTTATTTCGAAACGACAGAGGTTGTTTCGAAATAAGAAACGCCATGTTCACACAATGTACCATTGTTTTGAAACAATGGGTTCCATTGTTTCGAAACAACAGCGTTGTTTCGAAACAACTTAAACCCCATTTGGTGATGAAACAACGTTGTTGCAAAATGATTGTTTCGAAACAATCCCGTGTGAACATGTTATTTTGAAACGATGGTGACTCACTTCGAAATAACTGTTCTCCGAACATGCTAGTTCGCTTTGAGCTTTTTTCCTTAATTTGAATTAACATTTTCTTAATTCAAATTAACTTATTTCAAAATAACGCCTTATTTCGATACAAGTTGTTTCGAAACAACTTGTATCGAAATAACCCCCTGTGTGTGAACGTAGCCCTGGACTCTGGATGATTCAAACGTTTTCCAAGCCAAGCATGACCCATTTGGTTTTTGATCCCAGCAAGTTCTGGGAATTAAAGACAATTACCAACCTAACAAAGAAAGCTAGAGATGCTGAGCCCAGCTACAGCAAAATCAGCAGGCCTGCTCAGAGTCAGGTAAGGGCTGCAGGGAGATAAGTACTTACCACAATGTCTTTCAATTCATAAGGAAACTCACCCATTGATAATGTTTAACTGAAATAATCATTGATAATATACAAAACTGAAGACTGACTTCAACAGGAGTTAGGTGCCTAAATAACTTTGAAAATCTCAGCTGCTACTCCTAAAGCTCCTAAAAGCTAACAATGTGTCCTGTGACATTTTTAAAGACTGACAAACTTACTTATCTCATGAGCTTCCATGGGTGTAACCCAATTTTGTTAGATGCATGAAATGGAAGTTCTAGCATGTCATTTTTTCTACTAATTTTAATCTCAGTCCTGTAAAAAGTGCGTCACTTTTGTAGATCAGAGGAAGACAGACTGCTTCACATTGGCTTATTTAAAAGATTGTGATTTTCCTGATAGGCTAAATAACTAATCTCTCTGAACTTCCTAGACATGGTTTCTGAAATATCAAGAAACTATTTTTGAAATGACCATTGGTAATTCTCTCTGCACAGCTCATTAGAGACAAAGGATATTTGTGGCTGCAATGTATTAGTGTAGAGCATTTGAGTGCACAACATTTTCCAATTAAAAACCATCACAAACATGTCCCCTTATGTTTTTTATGCATAAGAACTACATAATTAAGCTAATTAAGATCATTAAATCCCTAGGCTAAGAAAATGCCCTCAGTTCAGTTCTTTGGGAAACAGCAAGATAACTGAAGTGGGTTAATGTGGCTGCAGTTTGGTATAGTTTGGGGGGGAAAAAAATAACCTCAGGCCCTAGGGAAAAAAAAATTCGGTGTAGGATATCACATGAAATAGATGTGCAATTACTTTCAAGAACAAACTCCCCCATCATATGCAGGCAGGGTGCTTTTGTACTTAGGCTTTCTTCTTGTTATGATTTCACATTATTGCCTTTTTTTATTATTGCTTTGCTTTGATTTTCTTCACATCTTTTATTGTATGATGATTGCACTTTCAAGAAACCTGAGCTGCATGAAGGGCTGAAGTTACCACAGCATTAGATAAATAAAAGACCATGCACTGCTATGCAAACAAAAGACTGAAGACAGAGTCTAATATTTACCCAAAGTTGGAGATATTTTTCTCTAGACTTGGGCAAATTAATCAACTGTCTATTTCTCCTTTTCTTTCCCCCTTTAAACCTGTCTTTCATGCATACTGATTAGAGAGGCTTGGGTTTGCTGGATTATGTTACCACTTACAGCTTCTATAAAATGGGATGGAGCTTGTAGAAAAGCAACTGCATGCAGATCTACAATTACACTGCTTTAGCAGCACAGCTTGACATATTCAGCAAATAAAATATATTTTTCACCGGTGGTAGAAGACAAACTTAGCTTCCACCAGAGAGAGAGTGCCCTAATTTGCTCTAATGTTCTCTCTTTTCAGTTTTCTTAGTGATCAGCAGGCTACCAACCAAGGCTCTATGCTAAACTGAAAGGATGCATACAGAGTTCAAAGCACTTTAGGCTTAATACAAACCCCTCATTAAGAAACATGAAATTCACTTCTTGATATGCTAAAGTTATGGGCAATGAAATAGCAAACACAGTAGCTGTGAAAAGTAGCACATGAATAAAAAGCTTTTCTTTCAGCATATTCCAGATTTTAATTCTTTCGGTGGTTCCTTCCTCACTCCCCTCCCCAGCCTTTAGAACCAAATCTGCTGTGAAAAGATTGCTGGGAGGAGGTGGGTGTTGTTTTGTTTTGGTTGCTTTGTTTTCTAGGGAAGAAAGAGGACCTATGCAGTTTTCTTAGTACCAGATTCTGCCACCCATACTGCATCTGAGTGATATCTCACTCTACTAAGAGTTTCATGGCTTTCCCTGGACCTACCACAGAGTAAGGTACTGCACAGTTACATGGAGCTGAATCTATCCCTTCTAACCAAGGTTCACATAAAAACAAGTGCCTGCTGGCAACAACTGTATGAACCACTGTGTATGATTTTCATTTTGCCTCCTCTGCTTTGCAATGATAGAGGCATCAGTCAAAGCATTTAGCATGCTACATGAGGCCCATTTTACTGTCAGTATCATATTAAAGCCATCTGCAAGGAGCTTATGCTAATTTAAATGAAGCGTAGAAAAGACAGGCAGTGACAAATATAAAGCTATCTCAAGTGGATCTTGGATGTATAAATTCCCCCAAAATGTTCATCATGAAGAACACCCCTAGTCATTCCTCTGGTAACAGTACCCTTGAGTCTGATGAGCTATTGTGGTGAAGAGGAATCATTTAGTTTCATTTCATCTTCCTGGCTACATTCCCTTTGAGTTTTACTCATTGAAGATTCACTTCAAAGATATTTCTCATCCCAAAAAAGTACACATTAACTGAATGGCTTTGTGTAACATGCTTATTTCTCAAGTCTGTAGAATTAGAAACCATGTTCCCAGGACTATACTGGTGACCTACATCTGGCAGTTTCCTTGGAGATATTTCTTTAAAGCCTATAAAAGTCTTGGGCTATGGAAGCACTTGATTCTTTTTATTTAGAAAAACTACAAAGCTTGCAAACAACTCTCATGAAACTAATGAAATTACCACATCTCTACCAAGAGGATGTATGTGTGAGTTAGAAGAAGAGTTTACAATATTTCTCTAGATATCAACAGATGTATTTTGGCCTCACCAAAACCATATCAAACTTCAGATCATTTGAATGTTGACACAAAATACTCCCTTTAGAAATCTCACAAATATCAGCTCTAAATTATCTGAAGAATATGTTTAGGACCCAAGAGCATATTTTAGTTTTGTTTACTGTGGCCCTCTGTCTCCTTGAACAGGGACCACCATTAGTGATTGGTCAGCCTTATTAAGCTAAACATTCTAGTGTGCCGTTTTTCTCAGTATGAAAAGTAGGAAATTAATTCCTCCATAATGCTGGACCCTGAATAGAGATGAAGCCTGTAGGCTTGTCCTACTTAAATAAAGAGAGTTTTAAAAACAAAGGCTATGTCCACACCCAGTCAGTTAAATCAATTCTACTTGAATTGATTTAACCAAATTGATATAAAAATAGTTAAATCAATGTAAGTAAAATTGATTTAACAGATCCAGACAAATAAAACCCAAATCGAGCTAGCATGTCTGGACACCAGACTTGCTAGTTCGATTTGGGAGAGGGGCACCCTGGGACGTGTGGCAACATGGCACCCCAGCAGGGCCATGCTGCCACCCAATCTCCTGCCTGGCTCTCATCTGGAGAGCCAGGAAGGGGAAAAAAGCCCCCAGGGCAGGGATCCCCCTGCACCCTGCATCTCCCGCCGCTGGCTGGGCAGCAGAGGAGGGACCTCTGGGCACCCCGCATTCCCCGCTGCTGGCTGGGCGGTGAGGAGGGATTGCCCGGTGTCCTGCATACCCTGCCGCTTGCAGGGCAGCAGGGGATGGAACGCCGGGTGCTCTGCTTTCCTGCAGCTGGCCCAGCTGTGCAGGCAGGGAGCCCGGCACACCCCACTTCCCTGCAGATGGCACCCTGGAAGGAAGCCCCCCCCCCACTCTGGCCAAGGAGGGAGGGGAGGTGCAGAGCACTGAAGGGGGGCACAGAGGGGCCCAACCCCACCTCCAACTGGCTGGGCCAGTGGTGGGGGAAACACCCCACACCTGGCTTCCTCCAGCAAATGCAGGATGGTGGGGACAGGGAGCCTAGTGTGCTCAGCTTTCCTGCAGCTGCCAGGTAGCAGGGCCAGGGAGTACGCATCTGCAGGGAAGCGGGGTGCTCCAGATTCACTGCCCCCACCACCCAGCATCTGCAGGGAAGCAGGATACGTCGGGGTCCCTGCCCTCGCCCCTGGCATCTGCCAGAGGAAGCCAGGTGCAGGGTGTTTCCCCCACCAATGGCCCAGCCAGTTGGAGTTGGGGTTGGGCCCCCCTGAGCCCCCCTTCAGCCCCCTGCATCTCCCCTCCCTCCCTGGCCAGGGTGCTGGAGGGAGCTTCCCTCCAGGGTGCCATGCACCCTGGGAGGAAGAAGGTCATACTGTTATATTGATATGTGGTTCATAGCAATATAACACAGCCACACTGGGTTATTTTGAAACCACAGTTTCAAGCTAGGCCTCATTTTGATATAAAACAAGGTTTTATTATATCGAAATGATTTTCCTTATTTTGAAATAAGGGAACTCCTTTTTTGAAATAAAGAAATGTTGTGTGGACCTAAACGTTTTTAAATCGAAATAATCAGTGTTTTTTTCAGTTTAAAACCTGAGTGTGGACATACCCAAAAAGTAAATATCCTTGTGTGTGAAAATGTTCTACCCCATCTAATACCGTGAATTAGTTATTGCAGAAGTGAATGCATATTGGAAACACATGGATTTTCCATAGAATTTCCATTGACTTTCATCTAATTATTGAGGTATATTTATTTATGTGACTATCTGAAATGATGTTGCCTTCTTTCTGGGTCAATGCAATAAATATATTTTCTTTACTGATTGTCCATATACATATATTGTTACGATCAGGTAACATTTTTATTTTTTTGTCAATGTGTTGTTTTAATATAGTTAATTTATTCCTTGTTTGTTTTTTTTAATGTTCTTATTAGGACATTTCTGCTCTGATGACTCACAATTCTGCATTACCATGCCCAATCTCTGTCTCCCCCTTCTCTGTCCAATCCCACATCTCTACATGTCTCTTGTCTTAATTTTACATCAAGTACAAGTCTTTTTTAACAGTTTTCCTCCTAACCTCTCTTTTCTCATTCTTTCTCCATTACTTCTATATTATTAGCATCTTTGGCATCTAGACTCATCCACATTTTCAAATCAAGCCATTTCTTCTACGCCATTTCACAGATTTGCAAATTCCAAAGCCAGAAAAGATCATCATCTACTCTGAACACATGTGTAGCACAGGCCATAGAACTTCTCCCCACAAATTTTAAAGCATATTTTTTAGGAAAACATTCAGTCTTGATTTTAAAAATCAGCACAGAGAGAAAAGCCACAATATTTTTGATAACTATTAGAACAATTTAATTACCCTCACTGTCAAAATTTCCAGTCCGAACTTGTCTAGCATCAGCTTCCAGCCATAGGATCACACTGGGGACAGGGGCTTACTTTGGGGGGCAGGTATTAGGGGAGATGGGGTGGGGCACTGGCATGCAGAGGGGCCCACGCATGTGGGAGAGAGCCCACATGTGTAGGAAGGGGGGACCACCCAATTAGGAGCATTCCGGGGCCCCCAAGTTATACTTTAACCCCCTGCATTTAACCATTCTCGTGGTTTTCACCCAAGCCCTCTCCAAGGTATAATCATCCTTCTTTAAGGGTGAGAACCAGAACTGGACACAGTATTCCAGATCAATGCAGGAGCCAGAGAGGCTAAATCCTCAGGCCCTAGTCTAAAGGGGGACCCTGGGCTCCAGCCCCTAAGGCCCCTGCATTGATCTGCACCCCCAATCCCCAACTACCCTGCTCAGCTTGGAATGGCACCAGTGGGGCTTGGAAGGGGTCTGCAAGGACCCCTGTGGCACTGGGGGGATGGGGCTAGAGACCAGGCTCTGCAAGGTTCCTGCCCCACCCTCAGGGCAAGCTGGTCCACCCCTGGGGGTGTGGTGGGCCAATGCGTGTTCGCTCTTTTCATGGGGTGGAACCAGGTGGTGTGTGGTGGAGACTCTGGCACAGCAGGCCCTGGAAGGCTGCACCAGAGGTCATACCATGTGCCAGCCAGCCCCAGCCCTGAGAGAGACCAGCCATACTGTGGCCAGAGTAAGAGCACCACCGAAAAAGCAGCCTCTGGCCCAGGGCTCCCTGCCTCCAGGGCCAGCCTGCGCTCAGGCTGCAGAAGTGAGAAGCCAGGGCCACAGGCAGGGGTGCCCAATCGTGATGATGGATTGGGGCCTCGGGTGGGGGTGGGAGGCTATGGTGGTGGGCAGCCCAGGGCTCCAAGCCCCTTAATCATCATTGTGCATCAGTGACAAATACAGAGGTAGAATAACCTCTCTATGCCTCCTCAAGATTCCCCTATTAATGCATTCCAGGAAAACGTTAACTCTTTTGGTCATGGCATCATATCAGGAGCTCATGTTCAGCTGATTATCAAGCATGATCCCCCAACTTTTCTTCAGAATTACTGTTTCCCAGGATAGAATCCCCCAGCCTGTAAATATAGCCTATATTCTTTGTTTGTAGAGTCTGCATTTCTTTAGACATATTATAATATGTATTGTTCACTTGTGCCCTGTTTACCAAATGATCCAGATCACTCTGACTCAGTTAAATGGCCTCTTCATTATTTATCATTCCCCTATTTTTGTATCATTTGCAAGCATTATCAGTGTTGATTTTATGGCTTTGCCTAAGCCTTTCATAAAAATGTTAAATAACATAGAGCCAAGACCTGGTCTTCGCAGGACACCCAGGATTTTGAATTTACTTAATATGTGCCATGTTAATTTTATGTCATTCTAGCTGCTGTACCAAGTCAGCAGCCTTATAGAAGTCTTTTTTATCGACACTATTACCTTTGTCAATCAATCATATAATCTCATTAAAAAATATCAACAGGATCAATTTTCAATAAACTCATGTTGATTTGCATTAATTACATTACCCTCCATTAATTCTTCATTAATCAAGTCCCCTTATCAAATGTTCTATTGTCTTGCCCTGGATCTATGTGAGGCTGACAGACCTGTAATTACCCAGATCATCTTGTTTATTCTTTTTAAAAATTAGCATAATATTAGCTTTCTTCCACTCCTCTGGAACTTTCCCTGTGCTCCAAGACATATTGAAATATCAACATGAACAGTTCACTGAGGTCCTTAGACATCTCTTTTAAAACTCTTGAATACAAGTTGTTTGGACCTGCTGATTTTAAAACATCTAGCTACAACAGATTGTGTTTAATAGAGACACCAGTGGAATGGAAAGAGGGCTATCAGGAAACTGTATCATTTGTTTTTCCACAAAGAAAGCTTTATTGAACTCTTCTGCCTTTTCTATATAATTATTGCTGATTCTACCATTTCCATTTAGTAACAAGCCAATATAATAATAATAATTATTATTATTATTATTACTATTAATATTATTATTCTTATTCTTTGGGTATGTCTACACTTAGAAGTTATTTTGAAATAAGGAGGCTTATTTCAAAATAACTCTTTTTCTGTCCATGCATGCATTTTATTTTAAATAAAGTGTTTCTTTATTTCAAAACAGCGAAGCACTATTTAAAAATAGCTTGTAAATCAAAATTATTATTTCAAAATAAGCCATTCTAAACTATGGAATAGGCTTATTTTGAAATAATGGCCCTTTTCTTTTGCCTTTTGTCTTCCCTGGACTCCTAATTCAAAATAATAAATTTGAAGTAGTGCTAATTTGAAATAATTACTTTGATTTTAATTCAAAGTAGAGATTTCAAAATAACTGTTTCAAATTAATTTTGTAAGTGTAGACATAACCATTGTTATTAACTCTTCTGGCCATAAGATTTTTCTTGTGTTCTGTTGCTTCTTTCTCCTCTTCGATTGATTGATTGATTTTTATAGCTACTTTCCATTTTCCATTTTATCAGGTCATATTTTTAACCATTACATACTTTTCCCTTGATTATAGCATTATGGCTTTCAGGATATTTAGCCAGATGTTCTTATATGATTCCAAATTGTCATTCACATTTTTCTTAATAAATTCTTCCTCACAGCTGATTTACCTCATAATTGTTTTCAGCTTTTTTAAATTAATTCACTTAAAGTACCAATTCTGGTTTGGACTTCCTGATTGCACATTATACATATAATCGAGTCATATCATTTGTTCCTATGCTACCATTATAGTTCAGTTCTGTGGTCAGTTCCTCTTTATCTGCCAGGACCAAATCTAACACAGAATTCCCCAAAGTTGGCTGCAACATTTTTTTTTGTGTAAGGAAATTTTAATCTATAAAGTTTAGAAATTCCAGGGACGTTTTAGAACTGGCAGCATGAAACCTCCAGCATATGTCACTCAAATTGAAGTTCTTCATGAACATGCTGCATTTTTCCCTGTACATTATAGATCGGTGCATAATGAGGCAGTTATCCTGTTCCCTAGCGTGAATTTGATGGTTTGTAGCAGACTACTAATATCCCATATTGTGCTTTATCTGTTAGGACTTCGGTCCCTGAGCATTCATGATCATTTTCTTTCCAGTTGTCAGTGACTCAAAAACAGATAATACCATTTTTGACATAGAGTGCTACTGTGAAAGCTGGCTACATCATCAGGCTTGCTGGGTTGGAATGAATGACTCGATGTCTAGTGGGCAGCCAGTATCAAGCAGAGTGCCCTGGGGTCAGTCCTAGGGCCACTTTTGTTCAACATCTTCGGTAATGATCTAGAGGATGAGGTGGATTGCACCTTCAGTAAATTTGCAAATGAAAGTAAGTGTGGTGGAGGGGAGTGGTAGATACACTAGGGCAGAGATCTCAAACATACAGCCCCCATGCTGCAAGGAGCCCCTAAAGCTATTTTCTTTAGCCTGCAACAACACCACTTTTACCAATGTTTGCAATATGGTTGAATGAAAAGGTTTCACTGGTGTGGCCCTCAGGCTAATGTACTAGTCTTCATGCAGCCCTGTACTAGTCTTCATGTGGCCCTTGTGGTGATTTGAGTTTGAGACCCCTGCACTAGGGGTAGGAATTGAATACAGAGTGACCTAGAGAAATTGGAGGATTGAGCCAAAAAAGATTCTGATGAGCTTTAACAAGGACAAGTATAGAGTCCTGAACTTAGGATGGAAGAATCCCATGCACTGCTACAGACTGGGAACCAACTAACTAAGCAGCAGTTCTGCAGAAAAGGACTTGGGGTTTAAAGTGGACAAGAAGTTAGATAAGAGTCAACAGTGTGCCTTGTTGCCAAGAAGGCTAACAATAAATTGGACTCCGTGAGTCAGAGGATTGCCAGCAGCTTGAGGGAAGAAGTGATTATTCAGCATTTATAAGTCCAGTTTTGGGGGTCCCCATTACATAGGGATGTGGAAAATTGGAGACGGTCCAATGGACAGCAACAAAAATGTTTATGGGTTGGGACACATGACTCATGAGGAGAGGGTGAGGGAACTGGGCTTGTTTAATCTGCAGAAGAGAATAGTAACAGGTGATTCGATGGCAGGCTTCAACTACTTGAAGTGGAGTATCCAAGGAGACTGAAGCTGGGTTGTTCTCAGTAGAAGCAGATCACAGAACAAAGAGCAATGATAACAAGTTTCAGTGGGAGAGGTCTAGGTTGGATATTAGGAAAATATTTTTCACTAGGAGGGTAATGAAGCACTGGGATGACTTCCCTAGAGAAGTCCATCCTCTCCATCTACAGAGGTTTTTAAGGCCCAGTTCATAAAAGCCCCAGCTGGGATGATTTGGGGGGTGGGGGGTGGTGCTGCTGTGACCAGGGGATTAGACTAGATGAATTCCTGAGGTTCCTTCAAATCCTCATCTTTCATGATTCTATGATACCCCTTCCCTTCTTGCCCTCTCTGTCCTTCCTACATAGGCTATAACCATTGAATTTAACATTCCTTTCATGTAAATCATCCCAGCAGTAATCACAGAATCATAGAATCATAGGGCTGGAAGGGACTTCATGAGGTCACCTAGTCCAATCCCCTGCCAGAGGCAGGACCACTCCCACTAAACTGTCCCAGTCATGGTTTTGTCCAGCTTGGCCTTAAACACCTCCAAAGATGGAGATTCCACCACCTCCCTCAGCAGCTCATTCCAATGCTTCACCACTCGCCTAGTAAAGTTTTTCCTAATATCCAGCCTCGACCTCCCTAACTGTAACTTGAGACCATTGCTCCTCATTCTGTCCTCCATTACTACCGAGGATAGTCGGGCTCCATCCTCCTTGGAGCATCCCTTCAAGTAGTTGAAGGTTGCTATCAAATCCCCCCTCAATCTTCTCTTCTGCAGACTAAATAAGCTAATGCTTTCAGTCTTTCCTCATAGGGCTTGTACTCCAGCCCTTTAATCATTTTGGTTGCCCTCCTCTGAACTCTCTCTAGCATGTCCCTTTTTGTAGTGGGGAGCCCAAAACTGAACACAGTATTCTAGATGTGGCCTCACCAGTGCAGAATAGAGGGGAATGATCACATCCCTTGATCTGCTGGTAATACTTCTTTTGATGCAGCCCAGTATGCCATTGGCCTTTTTGGCAGCAAGAGCACACTGCTGACTCATATCCAGCTTCCCATCCACCATGACCCCCAGGTCCTTTTCTACACTGCTGCTACTTAGCTGAATGTTCCCCAGCCTGTAGCAGTGCATAGGGTTTTTCCGTCCCAAGTGCAGGATTTTACACTTGTCCTTATTGAACCTCATAAGATTTCTGTTGGCCCACTGTTCCAATTTATGTAGGTCTGCCTGAATCCTGTCCTTGCCTTCCAATGTGTCTACTGTTCCCCCCAGCTTGGTGTCATCCACAAACTTACTGAGAGTGCAGTCTATTCCATCACCCAGATACCGAATAGATTTACATTTTGCTCATAACTGAGCAATTCCAATTTCTCTTCTTTGTTAGCCAGGCTTTTAGCATTGATGTATATGCAATTCAAAATTTTCTTTTCTCTGTGTCTTATTAGATCTGACCCTTCTATTCTGTCTTGATATCTAAAAATCTCATACATTCTGGCTCATGAATTAGAATATCCACATCCCTTTGTTTCACAAAAAGTTCCTTTTAAATGAATCACCCCAGGTTATATACATAGCTCAGACGAGTAATTGCATGATTGTACTACTGTAGCCAACTCACTTCCTCATGCAGTGCCCTCTCCAGCACTTTGCCACCCTGACTCATCATGTAACATCTACAACTTAGACTGCACATTTTTGGATGCTCTAAAACCTTATAGCAATAGTAATAATAATGGAAGAGAAACTTATTTTGAGTAGAGTGTTCTTTGGCAACATTGCAATACTTAGTACTAAATTATCAGATCACTGTATATAGTGGTGTCCCAGTCAGAGTTGAAAAATGCAACAAAGGTAGAAAACCACCTTTTTAGGGAACAGTGCACCAACACATTGATCTTTGGCTACTAGTGGTAGATAGGCAAGTGGCCTAAGAAGGGAGGGTAGATGGGGTGAGTTCTGAGTTATTACAGAGAATTCTTTCTTGGCTGATTGGCTGGTAAGACTTGCCCACCTGCCCAGGGTTTAACTGATTGCCGTATTTGGAGTTTGGAAGGAATTTTCCCCCAGGGCTGATTGGATAGGGCTGGGGGGATCACTTTCCTCTGTAGTATGGGGCATGACTCAACTGCTGGTGAATTCTCTGTATCTTAAAGTCCTTAAATCATGATTTGAGGAATTTTCTAACTCTATCTTGGTTAGAGGCTTTATTACAGGAGTGGGTGGGTGAAGTTTTGAGGCCTGCATTGTGCAGGAAGTCAGACTAGATGATCATTAGAGCCAATGAATCTATGAGATGTCTCTGGTATAAAAATGTGAAACCTTTGCTGATGGAATTGGCACTTCATAGAGGAATACAGGGAAATACTTGTCCACACATGGCAGGTATTTATGGTAGTATAAACATGTATATATCTTTAGCTACAGGCAGTTGATAAACAAGCAATGGATGCCTTTTCCATTCTTTGTGTAGAAATGTAAAGCTAAGACAATTCTGTGATTGTTCTTTTTACCAATGACTTCATCAGGTCTCAGGTATGACATTATCTGAATGTTGAGTATAAATGAATAAGATGAAACCATTGTAGATCTCATCTGGCAAACAGAAGGAGCCTGGACAAGCTTAATGCATTATTCACTAGCATGTGGTAGAATCACAGAGCGAGCAGATGTAACAGATTCATTTGTGCAAGATATTCATCTTTTGAAATAAGAGCATACTGCATGTTCCTTCAGTCCATTAAAAACATTAGTATGCAAAAATGACAAAAGAAATCTAAACAAAACTGCGCCCAAAATAAATTTGTTTTAGGATTATGTCGTCTTGAGTGGTTTTTGTTTGCCTGTTTGTTTTAGTGGCACTAAGAACATTAAGTAGGTTAAATAAAATTTGGTTAGGTTAAACATATAAAATAACTGATTACTGATGACATAGTTCATACAGATAGAACAGCGAGAGTCCTGTGGCACCCTATAGACTAACAGATTTCTTCGGGTGTAACCTTTTGTGGGCTCCAACCCACTTCGTCAGATGCATGACAGGGCTACCCGTCTGCAAAATTCATACAGATGGAAAAACTAGGTCACAGTGATAGGCTGTAAGTCCTGCACTGGCACCCAAAAGGTTACAGGAGACAGAGTTCTGATAATGTGACTGATTACACCTAGGGAGGGTAGGATCAGGTGAAGCATGAACCTAGCAAAAAGGGTCATTTGGCAAGCCAACCAGGAGAGACGATGCAGTGAGTATTCTGTTTGGGAAGGGCCTGCTGGAAAGGCAGAGCTGAAACCAAGTTTGAGAAGATCAGAAGCTGCTGAAGTACCTTCGGGAAACAAAGCACTGTACAAGAGATGGTGGTCAGATGATAAGGTCCTGTCATAGCTGAAGCTTGCTTGAGTGAGAGGGGGTGGTCCCTGAGACTGTTTGGAGCTGCAAATCAGAGTAGTGAGTATTTAAGAAACACCCAAGACGATACAGAATATTACATTCAAGCTGAGGTGAACCTGTGAGGAAGAGGTAGCTGAGCCTGATATTTCTGTTGAACTGGATAGAGGAGTCTATGACTTCAGAAGAGATGGAAACAATTGTGGCCTAGCCAGAAGGCTGAGTTACAGGAAGAGGCAGACCATCAGAATGACTACTTGCACAAAGTGGTAGGTGGAAGAAAACCTTGCTATGCAATGTCCTTTCATGAGAAGGCATTCCAGGGGTGAGTCCAACTTTTTACAGTAACAAACTGGACACTTATGTTTTTAGTCACTGCTGATGTACGACTGAATACCTGTTAAATCATATGGAACTGTATTGTCAAATTCAACTGCTAAATTTATTCACAGAGAACTGCATTTGCAAAGGTACATATGGTCCAACTTTTACCTCCAGATCATTTAGTTATCCATCCAATTGCCTGACATATGTGGAAAAATGCCATTTGCACATGCAAATATGGGAGTAAAATTGAAAGCCAGATTAATGTGCATAGGGCCAAACTTTCAAAAGGGACATCTGTCAAACTTTAAACAACTTAGAACAATCAATTGCTTTCTCATTATCAGTCCACAGCTATTGATGATATAATTTAAATTCAATGCAATTTGTCACTGAGTGACATAGTGCGAGTCTCTTTGTCATGTTACTAGGCACAATAATCACAGAGGAAAGCTGATCTGGTGGTTAAGGCACTTGCCTGTGAATTTGGAGATCTGATGTTAATTCCCTGCTCTGTCACATCTTCCCATGTGATCATAGGCAAGTCACTTAGGGCAGTGCCATGTGACTACAGTTACACTGCTGCATTTATACTAGTATAACTCCCCATGCAGATGCTCTTATTTGTCATAAGTGTGGCCTTTGGGGGGTGGGGCATAACATATCACAGGTCCACATGGACTAGCCACAGCATTATAATAGTACATTTCCACATGTGGACAAGCTCTTAGTTTTTCTGTTCCTCACTGAGGAAATAAGGATAATAACAATTATAGATTGTGCTCTGACTCTCCCCAGGGTTGTGAGACACCTCACCATCATTTACCCTTTGTGTGAGAAGCTGCCTTTGTCTGTCATTGCTGTGGATCAGCTTTCTGGAACCACCAGTCTCTGGCCACACAAGCACTCATTATCTTCCAGTCTCCTGAGGGCTTCAGTCCTTCTACCGGGGTATATCTACACTGGTGTCTTAGGTTGACTTAACCTTCCTTAAATCAACCTAAAGAACACTCCAGTCACATTTGGAATTTATTAAGTCAACTTAAGCGCTTCCTTAGGTTGAGTTAATAACGCTACCTTGGAAGGTTGACTTAACACGTAAGTCAGCCTTATTAAGTCATCATTAAGCCAGTGTCAATGGAGAATAGCACTTAAGTCAACTTAATAAGGTTGACTTAAATGTTAAGTCAATCTAGCAGCTGCCATTGTGGGTGTGAGCAGTCCACAGGGCTTTTGAATATGAACACTCTAAGTTGACTTAACAAAGTTGAGTTTAAGTTGAAGTCGACTTAACTGAGCCTCCAGTGTAGACATACCCCAGGTTAGTGACAGGCATATACCAACCTCCTAGTCCCCTGAACATTCATTCCCTGCTTGTCCTGCCCCTCTCTCCACTGAACACGCTCAGAATTTTCACACCAATGATTCCTGAAGGAACAGTGCATGCCAGCTAGTAAGATTCAGCCCTGGATCGCTACGTCATTTTACACCACAGCCCTAGTACATTTATTATCAAAGAACAGAGATTCAGGTGATAGTGAGTTAGATTATTGGAAACAAATGGTTACATATAACATAAAGTCATAACAGGCTTTCTAGACACTTAACTAACCAGTGAACTTACTGTCTAAAGATGTTTCTGACCCAAATTTTTCGTCAATATTTTCAACCAAGTCTGGCTGACACTTCTTTTTCTTGAGGCAAACTTGCTGTCTGCTTACTTAGGGTGTCTGAGTGTCTTCTTTCTCCCTCAAATATGGTAGAGCAAGTGTTTGATGTGCACCTCAAGAGACTCTTCCCTTCCTCTCCATCTTGTTTACTTCTTCCTATTACCTTTCTTTCTTTGAAGTTGTCACAATTCTTCATTTGCATTCAGCATGGAGGTGAGTAGTGACCCTTTGTGAACTTTACAATACTTGTTCTACATTTTGAACAGCCACATAGATAAACAGTTCATTTCTGACAAAAACCTGTTTTGTTTTGTTTTGTTTTGTTTTGTTCACCTGTGCAGGGGTCCAGGCCCTAGACACATTTTCAATTTACATACACAGAATTCTTTACTTAGTATCTGGACAGGACTTTCATAATGATATGGATGACCAGAATGACATAAGTTTTTATTGGAGACCTCACATGCCCCACTTTTGCTGTGCTAAAATGTAAATACCAGATCAGGTGAGCCCTGTAACCCCTATGTGCACCCTCTGTGCCCTTTGCCAATTGGCACTAAAAGGTTCCTGGTTTGCGAGTTTTTAAACATTACAGTAATGTAAGTTCATAGGTATTATGGAAGTGCCAGTTGTGACTCCATAATTAAGGCTATGTCAGAAGCTTTCAAGTAACAGGAACATTATATCTTTATCTTGCAGAACTCTCATTCAAATGGCAAAAATCAAAACAGTGCAGTATAAAGCTTTGTTTTGGTAGGGTTTACCTAAAAATGATGAGATGTGTTTGTTAGTGAAGGCAAGAATGAGCAAATACCTCTTGCAATTGTAATGGAAAGTGGTGAGGTATGTTCTGGCCCTTTGTTCCTGAAGACGTCCATGCCACAGCCTTGGACTAACCCCCACAAAAGTGCAGTCCCCTGTAGAGACAAGCTTTATCCTTATTATAGAGAGTTCCATTGTGTCTGAGGAGCAGAGATGTCAACCTTGCTCTTCCTCCCATAGCTGTAGGCAATTCGTAAATACAGGCAGCCCAAGAAATTTTGTGCCTTGAAGAAGAGGACTGAGATCTTGAACTTGACCCTATTCTATGGGAAACCAGTTCAGAGCAAAGGACAAGTTTATGGTGTTTGCAGTAGCCTGTGTTGCTGATATGGAAGTGCTGCCATGCTTCCTATTAGTTGGAGTTTCCTAAGGACAGATGGTTTCAGGCCCTGATACATTGCAACCTGTGTATAGTTTATATGGGAGATAACAAAGGTGTGTGCAAGCAAAGGCAGGTCCTTCAGTTTGGGATGGGATCCTTAAGCCAGCCAGATGGCAGAAAGCATTAACTTACAGTGATCTCAGCAGTGGTAAGGCACACTAACTTCCAGCATTCATGGAAAGTGGCATATCTCATTGCCTCAATCTATGTCCACACATACATCGTTATTTCGAAATAAATTAATTTGGATTAAGAAAATGTTAATTCGAATTAACGGAAAGCCTGCTTTTGAAACAGCTGTTATTTCAAAATGGTTTATTTTGAAATAAGGCTGTTTGGACATGTTGTTTCAAAACAGTTGTTTCAAAACAATGGTGTTGTTTTGAAACAGTGGTGTTTCGAAGCAACATGTCCAAACAGCGTTATTTCAAAATAACCATTTCGAAATAACAGCCGTTTTGAAATGAATGGGGTTTAAGCTGTTTTGAAATGACAGTTCTTATTTCGAAATGACAGAGCCCATCATTTCAAAATAAGAAAACGTTGTGTGGACCTAATCTTTTTTATTTTGAAATAACCAGTGTTATTTCGAAATAAAAGAGACATGTGGACATACCCAATCTGTATCCAAAACTGATATTAAAGCAAATGAATTCATTGTTAAGGTTTGGGGGAAGAGTGCCAGTTTGATAAAGCTGAGGTATATATTGTTTTGGAATATTTGTTGGAGATAAAACTGAAAGCTTTATGGAGCACTGGAGTTTTATAGGCAACATCAGTATGGAAAAAAAATCACAAATCTTTCCACTCAGCTTCTTGTTTCCATGCTTTTAAGGTTTGGAGTGGATGGGATGTGCCTGGCACTTTAACTATCACTAAATGTAATTTTCATTTGCTAATATAGATTATTCCATCCCTTTATTTGTATTGGTCCCATTAATAACTGTAATAGAGGGGAATACCTTATCCATTTGTGCCCTGAGGTATGACCCTTCAGCTGTTCTGGATTTCATATGTCTTTGTCCTTTCCTTAACTTACCCATTCTCCATGAGGCTCAGTTTGAGGTGAGCAGTTGACTGTCATAGAGTCACTATCTAAGATCCTGCTTAATGGTCCCTGAGAACAGAGCTCTCTAGAGCTGTCCTGTGGGAACTCACCCTGCTTCTTCAGAGCAGGGCACTGGTTTATGTAGGACCTCTACTTCAAATGTTTCCCTTTTCTCCACCCCACTCCCACTGAACTTATCTGTAGTTGTGTGTGTCTGATTGTGGCAGGTGACTCCTCTTGATTCTGGGGATATTTCTTTCCTTTTTATTTTTCTTTGATGTCTCTGGCTCTCTCTCCTTCCCTCTGTGTTGTCTTGCCATGGTGAGATTTTCTAAGAGATATTGTCAGTCTAATTGAGGGCTGGGGGTGCTTGCTCACGTAATAGCTCCTGACACCCCAATGGAGACAGAACTGGCTTTATTATACCAAAATGAGTATTTCAGATAGGAGAATTCATTTCTACGTGAGAACATGTCTAAATGAAAAGGCTCTTGGAAGCCCTCGTAGGTCTACCTAAGAGATTGAATGCAAAGGAAGAAGGGGTTGATTCCTTAGTCAAAGCCTTCTTGAAAGTCCAGTTTACTATGTCAACTACTTCCTCTTTGTTCCCAAACATACAGCTGATTTAAAAGAGCAGTGGATTTAGATGTCTTGCTTTTCCTTTTAAAAGATGAGCTGATTTGTCAGCTAACTTACTTGTGTCGAAGTAAAGCTAACTGGCCTGTAGTTCCCAGGATCACCCCAAGAACTTCACCTAAAGAAAGACACATGGTCTGCTATCCTCCACATGACTGCTGAATTTAATGTTTCATAGGTCTGTGATAATAGAGAGATAGAAAGAAAAAAACTCCCCCCTAATTGGAACTAAAAGTACTTTTGATTACAAATTTGTTTTATTCAAAGTGCTGTGATAGCCTCTAATGCATGAGAGATACTATAGATTCCAAATATTTTCATGATTATAATTGGGTTTTTTCAAAGGTGAAAATCATCTGGCTTGATGTTCTGAGAATGTTTTGCACAGATCTAATGCTGAAACATTACTCTATTTGTCCACTTTGAATGTCCCCGAATTATTTTAAGGAGATAATTAAAATACTTGCAAATAGGATATTTTACTCTTCCTGATTGCATGAATTGTTTCATTTTATGCAAAACTGTGAGTGAATGGAGGACTTATGAAAATAACGGATTATCAATACTAGCTTGAGCCAAGCAAAGTTTGGTCAGGTATCTCACAGACTTTCCCCAGATAGTTCTACTAATGCATCTGTAACCTGACTTTCAGCATCCTTGCTATTCCAGTCCTGGACCTACTGATCAAAGACTGCCAAGCATGAATTATGCCAGCTTGTAGGATGTTTTAGTAACATGAATAGCAGAGCACTGGGATGAGATCACCAATATCATACTCTCTTAGCAATGCCCTAAATCATACTCTTTAACAATATTTATTTATTTATTTAGGTACCACTGCTTTAAAAACTTCGAAGGAAAAAAGATGAGATTACATGCTGATGCATCATCTAACTCAGCAAAGAAGTATTTTGGTGCTGCCTTGTACCTTGTCTTAGTTGGCGATCACTTGGCACTGACTTGAAACTATGAAAGCAGCATCTGGCCTCTTGGCAAACTCAACTGGCTGGTTTTGTTGGCAGCCTTTAAGTTGCCTGCAAATCTCATATAGCTCAGCCAACCAAAGCACAATCCTGTACTCTTGGGGAATGTTTTGTTAAAGTCAGTGTGAATTTTGAGAATTTCTGGGATTTAATTGTTTTCAAAACCAATGTGGTGCTTCAGTCCTTCACTAAAATTGTCTACAAAACTGCTTACACAATGGGAGAAAAAATTCAAGTATCAGTATTGAGTGTTGTGCAGAAGAGTTAGTCTAGCAAAGTGGCCTAATGGATAGTGTATAAGGCAACAGAGCTGGATTCTCTTTCCGACTTTACCCCTCTTCTGCTATATGAACTTGGGTGAATTACTTTCTGTCTGTTTCCCCTATTACCTTATCTACTTAGACTGTAAGTTCTTCAGGGCAAGAATTTTTATTATGTTCAGCACATAGGATCCTGATCTCAGTCAGTACCTCCAGGCATTGTTGTCAGACAAATAATAAACTCGTATTTTTCTTACTCTTGAAGTCAAATTGTAATCCTAGAGCAATATTAACTGGCACTTGCATTTATATGCTGATTTTTTGTTTTGTTTTGTTTTTCATTTTTTAAACAATCCTGTAAGTTCCTCAGTTAATTCCTCAAAGTCCATTAAAGGTTATGCCTAATATTAGCAAACATTATTCTCTAATTAATTTTGATGTTTATTTTCCTGGCAGTTTGTTGACCTATTCTATCCTAACAGTCCCTTAATAAACACAGGACAAAAGTTCTGAACCCAAGCACCTAAAATTCATAGTTAGGCCCCTAAGGAGGTCTGGCCTATCTTTAGAAGATACTGAACCCCTTGCTTGTATTGAAAAAGGGGTTGCTTAGCAACTCAGACAATCAGACCCACTTCTGTTTAGGTACTTAAATGTGGATTAAGCATCACAACTATAGGCACCAGATTGGGAAATGTTGACCCTATTTTCTTTGTAATACCAACATATACTGGCATGGCCTATTCAAAGTTGAGCTGTGTGCCTATTGTATATCCATTAGATGAAGCTGTTTAATAAAACATGATCTTTTCTGTAAGGTAACAAAAGGAAGGTACTATAATGTCAGCAGCTACTTTAGAAAATCTGGGCAAAGCCTGCAGTGTCCATGCAGACTTACCTCTGTGTGACTGTGCGTGGAGTCATGACTCCTGTGTATGTAACAATTTATCTCACAATGTAGAAATGTTGCCATGGTGACAAGAGCTCTGCAAATAATTATATAAATAATACATGAAAGATTTTATAAGCATACATTAACGCTCCCATTCTTATATAGACCTCTTTTCTTACATGACTGAGGAAAAAATGTCACCTTGAATTATTTTGGCTGTATGCGTTTATAGGGTACAATAAAGGAAGTAAAACCTGTTACAAGCATGTGTTTGGAAAGTCAGTATCAAGGTTTATTGACCCAAGAGGTAAATACTGACAAGGTGAAGCATTGCATCTTGAGGGACAGTAAACCTGATGCTCATTAAAACAAGATGGCAGCGGTGGCCTCCAGCAATACAAAACAGCCCTAAAACTTCATTAATCAACTCTAGGGCTATGTCTACACACAAGGCTTTATTTCGAAACATGTCATTCCAAAATGACTTATTTTGAAATAAAACCTTTATTTCAAAACAACTTATTTTGAACTAAAAAAAAATTTAGTTCGAAATAACGGAGACTGTGAAAGCGAAATAGCAGGTCCTATGTATGGACCTGCTATTTCGCTTCAGGAGAGGGGCACCCTGGGAGGTGTGGCAACATGACCCCTTGCGGGCCATGTTGCCACCAACCAGGGGGGAGGGGGAGAGGGCTTGCCGGGAGCCTGGGGGTGCCGCGGGTCCCCAAACCGCTTCCCAGAGGGCAAACGGCTTGGGGACCAGCAGCATCCCCAGGCTCCCCTGCCCAGGTTAGGGAAGCTGCAATGGCCGCGGGGTGGCTGCAGGGGTGGCAGCTAACCCCACGCCCAGGTCCCCGGGGCACAGCCCTGGAGGGGTGAGCTGCAGCAGTGGCGACTCACCCCACAGTAGTCTATGCCCGGTGGCAGGGTGCCGGGGCTCCCAGCTCTCCCTGCCACCAGGGTCTGGGGGAAGCCCCGCAGTGGGGATCCCAGGGTGCCCCACTCCCCCCCCCGCTGCAGGGGCCAGTGCACCCTGCTTTTCCCTCCACTGTGGGGGCTGGGGCAAGCCCTGCAGCAGGGATCCTGGGACACCCTGGCACCCCCGCCGCGGGGCTTCCCCGAGCCCCTGCAGTGGGGGAAAAGCGGGGTGCCCTGGGATCCCTGCTGCGGGGCTTCCCCTGGGCCCTGCAGCGGGGAAAAGTGGGGCACCCCGGCACCCCTGCTGTGGGTTTTCCCCAGACTCCTGCAGCATGGGAAAAGCGAGGCGCACCGGTGGCGGGGAAAAGCCAGGTGCCCGACTCCCCACCCACGGGCTTTGGAGCAGCCCCAGCGGCAGGGAGACCTGGGCATCCCTGAACCCTGCCACCAGGGTTGACAGCAGCCCTGGTGGCGGGGAGAGCTGGGCACACCTGCACCCCTGCCGTGGGGAGAGCCAGGCGCCCCCGCACCCACCGCTGGGCTCCCCACTGGGCTTGGGGCCAGCCCCCAATAGCCTGGGGTCAGGTCTCCCCTCAGCACCCTGGCCAGGGTGCTAAGGGCTCCCTGGCCAGGGTGCTGAGGGGGTGGCCCTTCCTCCCAGGGTGCTTCAAAATAATGTCAAAATTATTTTGAAACAACCATTGTTTTGAAATAACATGTCCCAACCGCATTATTTCAAAACCACCGGTTTTGAAATAACCGTGGTTTTGAAACAGAAGTGGTTTACTCTGTTTCGAAACCACAGCTCTTGTTTCGAAATGAGGAGCTCCCTCGTTTCAAAACAGGAAAACGTTGTGTGGACTTGGTATTTTGAAACAACCAGTGTTGTTTTGAAATAAAAGAGACGTGTAGATATACCCTAGGAGGATTCCCCCAGCAAAGATACTTACTCAGCTGATGTGAAACCACTGTTCTACCCCAGGACAGTGCCAGGGGCCATGGCCAGAACAAAATTATATACCATGCATCCCAGGCTGTTCTAACCCATGCCAATGACCAGCCTGAGTCCTGGATGGTCCCAAGAGTGGGATAGCCTACGGGAGTGACAAAGGCACCATTTGTTCCCCATTCATCTCTGGTCTGGCATCAAGTACAGCTTTGTCACACTAGAGGCCTTGGGAAACCATGTATTTTATATATTTACTAGTTGTAACCCATCAGAAATGATGTGGGAAAATCAAAAGGGAATTTATGAAATACTTATTTATTTTAATTGATTAATAACGCTTTAATTACATTTTTTGCAAAAGTTCTATGGTCAGCTAAAACTTTCCCTTGGTAGTTCATATCCTTCACGTAAACTTTCAGATTTTCATGGCTTCTTCCCCAAGTCAGTTCCAGATACAGTTAACCAGGTGCAAAAACAGGCTCAGGAAGATAAATGTTGTTTGTTTCTTTGTTACCATGGCAGCATACATAACATTGTGACATCTTACATTTCACATCACGAACACACACTACGAATTAGGAGGATTGATGAGGGCCATTTCCTGGGGTTGTTCTCAGCACAGAGCTTAAGTTTAAGTCAGCTGGAGTTCCCCATTGAGAGCAATCAGGGAACTGGGCTCTGAATGTTTTCAGCAAATTCCTTGCCATTCTGTGCATTATGGCAACAAATCTGTTATATAATCTTTCCAACCTTACTGAGACATGGCACTTATGATCTGGGGGATAGGCGGGGACCTATTCTTCAGCATTCAGCTAATCAGGAAGAAAATGTGCATATCTGGCTCGTCAGAGACAAAGGTTTTCAGTAAAACAAGCAAGGAGTACTGTGGCACTTAAAGACTAGCAAATTTATTTATTGCATGAGCTTTCATGGGAGAAAATTCAGCTTTGTTGGGATGTAGTATTTACATGTGCAGATTGACAAATTAATGTTATTCCAGATTATCCTAAATATTTTTGATTAAAGAAGAGGAAAACAAACTTCTTGACTCATTACTTGACTATTTCAGCCAATCACTAGCCATGTTTTTCTTCATAACTATTTTGCTGGGTTTATTTAAAATAATTTAAAAGTCTGCCATGATTTTCAGTTGCTGCGTTTATTAACCATAAATAATTAATAAACATACAATGATTAATATAGCTTCCCCAATCATCAACTAGAATTTAAATCAATCTATTAGTGCCTACATGGAGAACACAACTTTGATAATGGGCTCAACAGTTTAGCAGATAAACGTAGAACAACAACTAATAGTTCGAAGTAGAAACTGGACAAATTCAATCTAGAAATGAAGAGCAAGTTGCTAACAGTGCAGAATCATTTACCATTGGAACATTTTTCCAAGGCCATGGTGGATTTATGCTTATTAGCAATTCAGGACTGTATGTTTTCCTAAAATCATAGAATCATAGAATCATAGGGTTGGAAGGGACCCCACGAGGTCATCTAGTCCAACCCCCTGCCAAAAAAAGCAGGACCACTCCCATTAGATCATCCCAGTCAGTGTTTTGTCCAGCTGGGACTTGAACACCTCCAGAGATGGAGATTCCACCACCTCCCTAGGCAACTTATTCCAATGCTTCACCACTCGCCTAGTAAGGAAGTTTTTCCTAATATCCAGCCTGGACCACCCCAGCTGTAACTTGAAACCATTGCTTCTCGTTCTGCCCTCTGTTACTACCGAGAACAGTCGAGCTCCCTCCTCCTTGGAGCAACCCTTCAAGTAGTTGAAGGTTGCTATCAAATCCCCCCTCAGTCTTCTCTTCTGCAGGCTAAATAAGCCTAGTTCCTTCAGTCTCTCTTCATAGGGCTTGTGCTCCAGCCCTTTGATCATTTTGGTTGCCCTCCTCTGGACTCTCTCTAATTTGTCCATGTCCTTTTTGTAGTGGGGAGCCCAAAACTGGACACAGTATTCCAGATGTGGCCTCACTAGTGCAGAATAGAGGGGAATGATCACATCCCTTGATCTGCTGGTAACACTTCTTCTGATGCAGCCCAGTATGCCATTGGCCTTTTTGGCAGCAAGAGCACACTGCTGACTCATATCCAGCTTCCCATCCACCATGACTCCCAGGTCCTTTTCTCCAGTGCTGCTATTTAGCTGATCACTCCCCATCCTGTAGCAGTACATGGGGTTTTTTCGTCCCAAGTGCAGGAGTTTACACTTATCCTTGTTGAACCTCATGAGATTCCTCTTGGCCCACTGCTCCAGTTTGTCTAGGTCTCCCTGAATCCTGTCTCTGCCCTCTAGGGTGTCTACCGTTCCCCCCAGTTTGGTATCATCTGCAAACTTACTAAGTGTGCAATCTATCCCATCATCCAGATCATTAATGAAAACATTGAACAGAACTGGCCCCAGGACCGACCCCTGGGGCACACCACTTGTTACTGCCTGCCAACTTGACATGGAGCCATTGATTCCTACGCGCTGAAACCGTTGTTCTAGCCAGTTTTCTATCCACCTTACAGTCCATGCATCTAACCCATACTTCCTTAATTTGCCAATGAGAATGCTGTGGGAAACCGTATCAAAAGCCTTGCTAAAGTCAAGGTATATCACATCAACGGCTCTTCCCGCATCCACAAATCCAGTCATCTCATCATAGAAGGCGATGAGGTTGGTCAGGCATGATTTACCCTTGGTAAATCCATGCTGACTGTTCCTGATTATTTTCCTCCAAGTGTTTCAGGATGGATTCTTTGAGAAGCTGCTCCATGATTTTTCCAGGGATTGAGGTGAGGCTGACAGGTCTGTAATTCCCTGGATCCTCCTTTTTGCCTTTCTTGAAGATAGGTACTATATTTGCTTTTTTCCAGTCCTCTGGCACCTCCCCCGTTCGCCACGAGTTTTCAAAGATAATGGCCAACGGTACTGCTATCTCATCAGCCAGCTCCTTCAGCACCCTCGGATGCAGTTCATCCGGCCCCATGGACTCTAAAGGTAGGCTCTAGTTCAAAAAAGACGTAAGGGAAGCCCTATGGCTTGTGTTGAGTAGAAAGGCAGAATAGGTTATCACAGTGGTCCCTTCTAACTTTATAATCTACCAATGAACCAGCTGAAAATATCCATCACTGTTACTTTGTAACCCTAACCATGCCATGTTTGTCAATCAGAAATAAAGATAAAATTTTCACACATCCTGAAGGCTGGCAAATTTGGGGGGGTTGACTCAGCCAGGAAATGAGGCCATTGAAGGAGCTACATAGTTAGTGCCCTGCTATTTCCATCTTTTATTTTTTTCCTAAACAAAAGACCAACAGCCTCCACTGTGTGAAACTGTGATAATCTGTCATATAGGCAAGTGTCAGATCATCTAGAGCTTGAGGTTCAAATTCAGTAAGGGACTTAAATATGTGCCTAACTTGAAACATGCAAATAAGTAAATCAAAACCCATACATTACAGTGCAGTCAGAGATGACTAGACAACTATCCAGACTGAGTAGCACTGAGGTGATAAACTCATTGCATAAAATACTGCTGAGTAAGTAAAAAATCAAATTCCCCATTACTTCAGTTTTTGTCTGGTTTTTAGTTGTAGCCATAGCTTGGGGAGAATGCACAATAGTAGTCAAATGTAAAAGTGACAAATATGGATGAATACAGCAAAGACTGCATCCTAATAAAACAGTGGCACACTTCTCATAGGGTGTGTTCACACAGCAGTCTTATTTCGAAACAACAGAGGTTGTTTTGAAATAAGAAACGCCATGTTCACACGACGTACCATTGTTTTGAAACAACTTAAACCCCATTTGGTGATGAAACAACGTTGTTTTGAAATGATTGTTTCGAAACAATCCCGTCTGAACATGTTATTTCGAAATGACAGTGACTCGTTTTGAAATAACTGTTGTCCGAACATGCTATTTCGCTTTGAGCTTTTTTCCTCAATTCGAATTAACATTTTCTTAATTCAAATTAACTTATTTCGAAATAATGCCTTATTTCGATACAAGTTGTTTCAAAACAACTTGCATGCAAATAACCCCCTGTGTGTGAACATAGCCATAAAGAACAGGTTGAAAGACATGATGGTAGCTACAGACCTACCTGGCCATTCAAGAGCAGCATCAACCTGAGCAACAAAAAGCTGAGGGCACTTGTGACTTCTGCTATGTGTTCTGATTGGTTTTCAACATTTTCACATGTGTCCCAATAGCCCTTGTGTGTACACAGTGCCTTTGGCTGTCTGGTCCTCAGAGATTATTGCACCTACGGGATAGTTGAGTTCTGTGCTTTTAATGAAATGAGGCAAAGAGTGAACAATGTAAATGAGGATGTTAGGTGATGCAGATTACTGCACTGATTAAGCTATGATGCATTTTCTCTTCACACCATGGCACATTGGTTCTGTGGGGTTTCTGCTCATCTGTCATGTAAAAGAAAAGCATTCACATTTCCAGTTTAGTCTCCTGGTAAGTCAATGAAACCCCAGTGTTTGCTAGAAAGAGTCTCAGATTTTGCCCCGATTTGTTCTAAAAAAAACATGCTGAGGGTAGAAATATGTTGTCCTCAAAATGAAAGGCCACAGAGATTACATTGGTGGGGTTTTATATATAAAATTTTTATTTTATATAAGCTGCTCTAAACTCCTCTGGAAGAGGTCACACTCTCTGATAACTGACAGCTCAGTTGTCTCTGGCAGAGAGAAGGGGAGGAAAACAGTGCTGTAAACTTACATTCATTAGAAGCACCATGAATTTGATCACGCCTGTGAGGAAAGAAGCTTGAATAGATTCAGCGTGCTACCGTATGGTTTTTCCTCCTCTTATGACTTCTAAATAAATCTTCTTTATTTATAAGTGACAGTGTAGTCTATATTGTTCTCTTCACCAGCCAACCAGCTGAGACACTTTTGTATCCCCATGAACAGTTCAAAGAAACACAGATTCTAGCTCACTGTTTCAGGATGGAATAATTTAGGTGCCTCTTATTCATGAAGAAGCACAAAAGAGAATCAGTTACAGTGAAGAGCATCATTGAATTATTTATTGCCTCAGATGTTCTTCCCTTTATTTGTAGTACTACACTTCATTGCATTTACCACAATGCTGATTCAAGAAACAGTGTGGTAATAGCAGATATGAAAACCATAGATTACATAAATTTGAGCAGGGCTAGATCAAGCATTAATAGAAGGGCAACTGGTGTCAAGAAATGGCTGTATATATACTATTACTTTTACTTCCTAGTGAAGTCTTATGCAGAGGAAGCTAACAGTGAAACTCAGATTTCAAATTTGCCTGGTAACTCAGTGCTAAATATATATATATACACAACTTTGTCTTTTCTATATATATTACACACAAGCAAATACAGTGACTGTTCTTTGCTCATCATTTCTCATGGAAATTGTTTCTATTCCACTTTCTGTTCAGCATCTAAGCAATGTGTCATTATTGGCTGCTATTTTTGATGATCTTTGGATGGCAAACATGTGCATTTTTGTCTTGGCTACTATGGCAACCAGCCAGTTGTTTGTCAGAGACCCCAGCCGTTGTTAGCCATCTCTTCACATTATTGCTAGTGGGGTGAATGAGCAGTCTGATATATTTTGCAAGATACATCTTTATTTCCTAAGATCATGCCAGTTTTTATTCATTCTATTAAGTTGGTCTGGATGAGAATGACTTAATCACACCCACTAATTAATGCACATGTTCTCTGGGCACTCGTGCCAAGTATCTGTTCAGTAGTTGGGCAAAAGTGGTCAGTTTTGATTGGTTTCATGTCAGAAGGTCTGCCACTGAACCTGACTATGCTTCCAGTTAATTTGTATATTACACTGAGTTCAGTTGTATCTTCCAATAATCATTATAACTGTATTTTTAGTTTACTGCTTACAATAAAATAAGCAGCAGTTGGTGAGCACATGGTGCCTTGTTGACTTTGTTTGAGTGGCTCAATCATGCCCTTTGATTCTGAATTACAATTTTGTGTGTACATTGAAGATGACCTGCAGTAGGCCATTGGCCATTTTCCCCATGCCCAGTGAGCCTTAAAGATTCAACCAGCTGAGCAAATTTATACAGTCTATTACCACTGGAATGGAACTACCATGAGGCTGGTAAAATACTGCCCTTAAGGGAAATTGCTGCTAGCTTCTTCAATCAATTGTGTGTACCAAAGCAGACTTGTTAAATGACTGTGTCAGGTAACATACTGCTTTACTTTTCGGCTATGTCTACATCACAAAGCTTAGTTCAGACTTCCGTAGTCCAAACTAAGCAGTTCCTGGTAAGTTCGAACTAACCCAAGGTTTGTTTGGACTAACTGCAGCTTTTTAGTTCAAACTGGCTGTGCTTACTAATTTGAACTAAGAAGTTAGTTAAAACTAGTAAGTGCAGCTTGTTCGAACTAATGGCTTAGTTCAAACATTTTGAGTTCAAACTAAGCCATTAGTCTGTGTCTACAATGTGCTAGTTTGAACTTAAATGTTTGAACTAAGCACTTAGTCCCAAACTAACCACATGAATTTATTAGTTTGGATTAAGCTTTGCTTAGTCCAAACTAAGCCTTAGTCTATATTTAGGGCTTTTTCTGTGGCAGTCGACAACCATTTACACAACGAACGTAAAATTCCTTGCGCAAACAGCAGGGACTTTCTAAGCTGCTGTTACACATTAGGGAAAGCCGACCACAAATCACTTGTGGTTGGCTTTCCCCTACGCCCCCTGACCCTCAAGACTTCAGGGGTGGCTTCCGGAAGTGGCACGGCAAGTTCATATTTGCTGCGATCTGCTCCCAGAAGGGCAAACTGACAGTGGCGAATTTGCCACAGTCAGTATAGACATAGCCTAAGAAATTTCTGAGGTCAAACTAGGCAAAGTCTAGTGTAGACACAGAATAAATTAATGCAGACTTAAGCTTGCTTAGTCCAGGCTAACTGGCTAGTGTAGACATAGCCTTCCAGAATTCTGAACGTAGCAGGTTCTCGTGCATTGGGTGCTGAAGACCCTAGTAACAGAGAAAGTTTCAGGAGGCACTATAGACTTTGGAAATAGAAATGAATAATCCACCTACTTACAGCTGGTCAAAGAAAACAGTAACAAGAGTCTTGAAAATGTTTTGAATTTTCTCACTGACCTTTTGAATTTTCCTTCCAACCCGTTTCAGAGCTGCTCCAAAGGTGGAAAACATTGCAAAAGCTATAAAATATTTCTTCAGAAGTTTCCACTGTCATCTGCTATTTAAAAACAAAAGAAGACAATAACATCTGAAAAATTGCCACCAGCTCTCTGAAAATATAGCAAAGAAGACAACTAGATGCACAGGAACATCCATTTGAAATATGTATTTTCATAAGAAAGCTATTATTGCAAGGAATAATTTTGTTTAAAGAATAGCTTATGTTGAAATCTTGGCAGTTACTCCCTCTTTATGATGCGCTTCCTCAAATTTGAGAATGATCTAAACTATGAAGATCCTTTCAGTAGAGTTGTTATAAAGCACAGTGCTTTATCATGCTCTGCTGCTTCATTATTAGTCAGCAACTGTTTCCTAAATAACAAAGAATATTCTGTAAATATTAGGAAATGTATTAACATTATTTTGGTTTTGTTCGATGAAAGATGATTTTGCTCTTGCACATCAACATTATAGTCATGCAGAGGACTTTAGAAAAGAATGACAGACTTAGTAATAGAAAACTGTTGACTGTCTCAAGCCAGAAAGAGGGAAAGTCATATAGTGCAGGAAGTCAGCTGACAGAAATCAGTATAGCTCCAATGATGTCTCTCTTAAAAATTGGCACAGTTTTTAAAATTGCAGATAAATTGCATTTAAAATCTGCACTTGAAGGCAAATGACACATGTGGGGAAGTAAGGGCCTGTAACAGAATCCAGAGAGTTAACAGATGAGCCTGTACTCAAGTCTCATCACTTCCATCAGTTAGTTCTCTTGGAAAAGGCAGATTGGTGTAATTGAAATTAAGGTGCCACACGACTCCTTGGTTGTTTTTTTTTTTGTTTGGTTGTTTGTTTTTTTTTGTTTGGTTGGTTGGGTTTTTTTGGGTTTTTTTTTCCTGAACTAAAGAGACAATTAAGCCACTAGCTCAAAACTGATAAGAAGGGCACAGGAAGGAAGTGAGGGAAAAGAGGAACAGGGCTAGCTGAGCCCTATCTCAGAAACAGCAGAGAAAGAGAGACCTCTCCGCAGGCCCCACCACCCCGTGCTTGAAAGGAGCAGAGAGAAGAGCCGAAAGCGCAGGAAGTGCTGTGAATAGCTTTGCTGCGTGGGGACTGTAAAGCTGTTGATAAAGGGAAGGTAAATTATAAATGGTGCTATGTGGATACAGAAGTAATGGAGTCAGAGCTATTTCTGCAGTGCTGGAAGGCAAGAATGGGGTAAGACTGCATCCATGAGGGTTCTTTGTTTCACTTAGAGCAGTTGGCATCACAGACAAGAAAACAGTGCATGATAATATAGGATGATGAAAATCTCAACTTCTTAAAAAAGGATCTGGAAAGAGAGAAAAGAGAATTTCCTAAAAACTGTGACATTGTACACTGAACTCTGCTTTCATTGTAATGCATTTCAAAACAGAGTGAAGCAAAAAGCAGGGAATTCTCATGCTTTCTAGCTTTTCCTATTTGACGATGCTACTCCATCCAAATATTTCCAGTTTGCATTTTTCTGCACCATCAGATCATCCATGCATTCACATCAAAACTTATGTAACTGATTCATGAGGGAACTATAGAATACTGAGCTTGGACCTTGACAGGCAGATGAAGACACCATCTATTAGTATGCTTTTCATTTCATAATTTGGACTTCAACAATGGACCAAATTCTGGCCATAGACACTTACCCTTAATACCCAAATAAGTCAGTAGAACCTGTCTCTCTCTGAGGATAGAACTTGGCCAATTCCACTTTTATATCAGATGATCATTATTTTAAGACTCTTTTGACAACTCACCTTTAGTTTTCCTTTGTGCAATACTTTTACCTTTAATAAAGAAATAATTCATAGTTGTCAAATACATATATAGCACTTTGTATTTTTAAAACAGGGCACTAAAAACATGAATTGACTAACTGGAAGACAGCAGATTCCAGAGGTGAGCTACACACATTTCAAGGATAGGGGCTATGCAATCTAGAGATCATTTTAATCTACCCATTTCTGTAGTATCTGGCTTCTGTGGACTTAATTTTCAGTAGTGCTGAGCACTGCCAACTCCATTTGAAATCAATGGGAGTGATAGATGTTCAGCATCTCTGACAGTCAGACCTCATATCATATCTTCTTGAGGCCTGGCTCTCATCTCTCACCAATTTTGCACCTAATGACATTCCATGATTGTAGTACACAGATTTAAAATGTAAATTAGCCTTGTCTGTCCTAGAGGGGAAGAACTGGGAGGGTGCCGTTTTTGGAAGTTCTATGCATGTAGTCATTAGACCTTAACAGGATTTTTGCCTCAATAGGAGTGCAAAATTGGGCCCTGCTTAGAAATATGCACAGAGATAGAAGCAAGGCTGTTGTCTCTTTTAGATGGCAATGCATGGAATTTCTCATTTGCACTACTGAAAATATATCCCTAAAAGTGGTGTTGTACAATGTGGTTCAAGGTTGCAACAAGACACTGAACATTAGCATGATTCCAAAAATCACGCTGAAGGGGATGGACAAAGAATAGCGTAGAAGAGTCAGTTCTGTAGCTGGCCCATATCTTCCTGCTCTTTTCATAGAATGGTGCTAGAAACCTTTAATAGAGACTTGTCTCTCTCCTCTGCCAGGCTACTCAATAAAAGGATTTAAGGCTTTTATCATATCTGAAGCTGCCTTTTCTTTTTTGGAGCTGCATCTCCCCATTCCTACATACAGCTAGCGGCGTACGTCACAATGGAAGGCTTTCTGAAGCATAGATACATTGGTCTCTCGCCACTGAGTTCGATAGAACTGGTCCCACTTACACCAACTGAGGAGCTCACCCTATATTTAGAATTAATGCAGTCAAGAGTAGAATCTGTCACTAGAGCTGGTGATCAGCAAAAAGCTAAAGAATAGCAAAAATATTAATAAATGACTTGCCCCCATCCATCAATTGTCTCAATAATGGAAAATGTATTTAAATACTTTTAAAACAATTTCTCCACTAATGCCACTGGAATATATGATTTGACTATCTCTACTTGATACACTCATAAAAAAAACTTTTGGAAATTAGAGCTGCTGGATGGGGCCAGTGGTCTTTTAGTTTGGTTTGGATTTTTTGTTTGCCACCTCTTGGGCTGTGTTCACACAGCACTTTTGTTTCGAAACAACCTCGTTGTTTCGAAACAAAAAAAACCATGTTCACACGACGCACCGTTGTTTCGAAACAACAGGAACCCGTTGTTTCGAAACAACAGGAACCCGTTGTTTCGAAACAAGGGTGTTGTTTCGAAACAAGTTAAACCCCATTTGGGGTCGAAACAACTCATGTGAACATGTTGTTTCGGAACAAGAGGTGCTGAGGGGTGTCCCCTGGCCAGTGCCTGCACAGCCGGGCTGCAGGCACCAGTGGGGAGCAGCGCTGGGCAGCGCTGCAGCCCGCCTTTGCCTGCAGCCCCCTGAGGAAGCGAAATAGCAGGTTCACAGGGTGAACCTGCTATTTCGTTTCCCGCTTTTTTTCTTATTTCGAAATAACATTTTGTTAATTCAAAGTATGTTATTTCGAAACAAGTTGTTTCGACACAACTTGTTTCGAAATAACCATGTGTGTGAACACAGCCTTGGTGATTTCTTTCTTCAGTATATTGGAATTAGAGCTGAATGGTGTTTGTTGCTGTTTTGGTATGGCTGGGGAAGGTCAGGAGGGAGATTCTGGTCCCTGGCTAGTTCTGTGCTACAAGAAAATCCTAAGGATAGGGCAGTGGACTAGGGCTCAGAAGAACTGGTTATACTCCTGCCCTACCATGGGCAACCTTGAGCAAATCACTTTGGCTTTGTTCCTCAGTTTCCACATCCATAAAACAGTGATAAAGATGCTGACCTCTTTACAAAGTGCTTTGAGATATAGTGATGCAAAGCACCACATAAGAGCTAGACATTATTTATTTAAAAAAGGTAAACTTCATGAAAGATATTCCTGTCCTGGGACTAAATGTGACAATCCAAACACAGTCACCAAAGCTATTCTTTAATGATGCAACACCTGTCTCTCCATCAACCAATCTTGGGCAAAAGCCACAGGAAAGATACAGTCTAGGCAGAATAGTTTGCACTTTGTCCTGAAAGTTAATAAGGGCAATAAATTTTAGAATCAGGCCCTTCTATTAAGCCACATAGATGTAAATACAAAGGTTGTTGGGAAGAGTGTCTCCATTAATCTCAGTTCTCAAGACACTGCTATTACAATATCCCAGGTGCAGTAATTGCACTTCAAAAGAACAGCCATTCTGGGTCAGACCAATGGTCCATCTAGCCCAGCATCCTGTCTTCCAACAGTGTCCAACACCAGTTGTTTCAGAGGGAATGAACAGGTAGTCATCAAGTAATTCTGCCATCATCAATTCCCAGCTTCTGGCAAATAGCAATCCCTGCCTATCCTGGCTAATAGACTAGAATTTATCTAATTCTTTTTTGATCTCCATTATAGTCTTGGCCTTTACAACATCCGTTGGCAAGGAGTTCCACAGGTTATATAAAGAAATAGTTCCTTTGTTCATTTAATCCTGCTGCCTATTAATTTCATTTGTGTTTGTGTTGTGAGAAGTAAATAACAATTATCTAATTTCTCTATACCAGTTATGATTTTATAGAGTCCTACCCACAGTCAGCCCTTTTCCAAGCTGAAAAAATCACAGCCTTATCTCTCCTCATATGGAAGCTTTTCAATACCTCTAATAATTTTAGTTGCCCTTTTCTGTATCTTTTCCAGTTCCAGTATATCTTTTTGAGATGAGGCAACCAGATCTGCACACAGTATGCAAGATGTGGGCGTACCATGGATTTACAAGGAGGCAATACAATATTTTCTATATCAGTGGTTCCCAACCCTTTGATCTGCCGTGGCACACCATGCTGTGTGGTCACTCACGGCTCCCAGACCCTGCCGCTGTTGGCAGCCCCCCAGCCAGGGCTTGATCCTGCTGCCACTAGCAGCCCCCAGAGCATGGTTGGGGCTACATTCTGCTCTGCTGGCGACACATCAAAGGGGTTGCTGTGGCACACCAGTTGGGAACCACTGTTCTATATTATTATTTATCCCTTTCTTTATATGATTCCCTATATTCTGTTAGCTTTTTCAACTGCCACTGCTTGTTGCTTCAAAAGTTTTTACTGGTTTGTGAAATGAATGGATCCCTGGATATTCCATATTTTTAATAGGGAAATATCATGTAAAAAAGTGGAATTTTTTTCAAAATTAAATAAAATTTTAAGTAGACCTATATAGATTTTTAGATTAACAAGTTGAATTGCATCTGGAAGCAACACAGGACCATCTACAAAACTCTGGAACAGTATTCTCCTGCAAGTGATACTAGGTACTAAGGACCAGACTTTTAAAGATATTTAGGTGTCTCAAAATACAAATGATTTAGGTGCCTAGGTGCCCTTGAAAATTCCACTCACTGCAGATCTTCATCATTCACCACCTAAATACCTTTAAAAATCTGGCCCAAAGGGACTGACTTTAAATTATACATAATATCCCTGTACACCACTGTGGCAGAATACTTTTTGCATCCACTTTAAGACCATCTTGCACTGACAGAATAGGTCAAGGGGCTTCGGTAAAAATGACAGCTAGGCCCCAACTTCCTATATCCAGGTTGATTTCAGTCATTCTTAGTACATTTTATATATTAGTGTGTATAATAATTATATTTATTATACTTAGTGACTAGTGTATATTATTCAGAACCAGGAATATATTTTTGAGAAACTTATTAATGCTAGCCTGAAGATATTGCTGCAGGCATAAATACCTTTTGCTTTCAGTGAATACTCATACTTCATAGGGACCCTCATGAAAATTTCCATACAGTTTGAAAAAAAATCTAATCATTTATCTCTCCTCTGATCTATATAAGGAGTATCAGCATTCCTTTGAACTCCATGGACATAGATACTGCTGGCTAGCTTCAACTCGTCAACCTAATGAAACAAGTTTCCAAACACTTTCCAAAATGCAATAATGAGTCAGCTATAAGTTCACCTACATAAGGTGAGGGGTAAACTACAATTATAGGGTAGAATAAAGCTCCTCACTCATTGCCTGCAGGCAGGAATTCCTATTAAGAGTTTAGCCACTGCCTTAAGCACAATATTCTCAGACACATGATGTGTTAAATCTACATCAAATAGAAAAATGAAAGCAGACACCAACACATATACAACGGAAAAGGTATTAGCGTACAAAGGCCCTACGCAAAAATGACTGTTAGATGATGGGGTTCCCTTTTGGTAAAACAATTAATTAAATTGCCTTGTAGATATGTAGAAAATCACTCCTGTTGTCATCCTTCACCTGGGTGGATGGCTGTCCTTTGACTGTAACCTTTTTATGTCTGAAAAGTGCCTCAGTTTAATTTAAATAATTAAAACCAAT
Source organism: Podocnemis expansa (assembly GCA_007922195.1). Lineage (NCBI taxonomy): Eukaryota > Metazoa > Chordata > Testudines > Podocnemididae > Podocnemis > Podocnemis expansa. The sequence continues at coordinate 2,850,020 of ML681989.1, read as the reverse complement.
CAAGCCTAGACAAATAGAAGTTCTGGGGGAAATTCTGAGTCTAAGACCTTATTTGGCTAGGGAAACCAACATCTTTTAAATTGTATTATAGAAACAGAATTAAATTTTAGTGACATTCATCACTTTGAATCACTGATTTGCCACCACCTAATCAGGATCAAATGGAGGGTTATGGAAGGCAAAAGGCACAGTTTGCTTAGGACACCCCCCTTTTGAGTGGGTGTATGCCAAATCAAATGACATTGCAACCTAGCAAAGGGGGTCCCAGCACCACTATGTTATGACGGAAGGGCAGCTGGACCCTCCTCCAGCAACACTGAAAGTAGAGAGCTGCCCCCAGCCCTGTGAGACTGGAGCCACTCCTAAAGAATGAATGTCAGGTAAGTTCATTCTTCAGCCAATTGTCCTGGGCTCACCTTCAGTGGCAATTGTTTTTAGGAGTGGAGGGGCCTCAGTTTGCTCTGGGCCCCATAAACCCCTGTGTAGTCTTGACAACATATAACATTCTTTAATATGAACACATCAACACTACCCCAAACCCCCATCACTGCCACAGCCCCAGTGTCATGTGCTCAGACCTGCATGCAGCCTAGAAGTCTAGGCTTTCAGCTGTGTTCGTCCCCAGGCTTTACGCTGGGTGAGAATGGGTCAGGTATTCAGCAGTCCGGGTGACTGGTCCACTGCCTTCCACAGGGAGCCATGGCCAGTGGATTCAAACAAGCTACCAAGGGACTAGCTCCTACACTTACAGAAGAGGAATAGATTCAATCATCCGTTGGTAAGAGCTTTGTCATCTCTATGTGCCTCTATCCATTTTTTGTACAGTGTTGCCATTATTTGAATTCAGACTGTATTATTGAACAGACATTTGTGAACAAGAGATTGGCATCTCTTTCATTTGACTGACAGTCACTGTAACCTTTGTATTTCTGGAAAAGAAAGAATGAAACTGTGGTATTTTTAAAAGACTACAAGGAGAAAGAAATGGCAAAGGAAACAATTTCAAAAAGAACATGTCCATGTATGTTGAAGCACTATTGGACAGATAAGTAGAGACTGAAGACAAAGGAATTCATTAGTATGAGACTGTCATAACATTCCTAGACATGGGGAAACAAGTGACAAATCAAACGAGTTTGGTACGATGTTTTGGACTCCATATAAACCTGGGAAGACAGCAGGCTAATGTTATATTTCTGTGAAGAGTAACAGAAGATATATCTGAAGTAACATTGTCAATTCATCACTGCAAGATGTGCTTGGAATGGGTCAGCAACATGTCTCCCTGGGCATGTGTTGAACCCCCGGTTCACGATGTAGCTGTGATGGACCGGCAACACCCACCAATGAGACGGACACCATTTCAAGTAAACAAAAAAATACTACTTTTATAGTGATACCATAAACACCTATTACCAATTAACAATATGGAGCAAGGAAGCCTATATAAAACACTTATAATCAACTAACAGTGTGGAGCAAGAAAGTCTAAGTAAAACACTTATAACCAAATAACAGTACCGAACAAGAAAGACTGTGTAAAACACTTATAACCAAATAACAGTATGGAGCAATAACCTACAAGAGTGTGCCCATAATAAGTCAAGGACTTTTCTGGCCTTTTACTGCCTCAACATCGGTATAGGCACTGATCAGCCCACCCGACGCGTATTTACCAATGGCTCAAAGCCATTCCTCCTTGCTAGCCAAGAAGGGCGGGCGGCAGAATGAAGGAGTCAGATGAGAGAAACTAAACTCCCACACTCCCCCCGTGTACGCTGGGGGAATTTGGGGACAGCAGTTTAGAGCAGAAGTGGAGCAATAAACAACTTTACAATAAAAATGCAAAAGACAAATGACTAATAAACATATGATGAAATAACAATCTATGCTAGGCAGTGAACATCTATATCATGAAAGGATTATGCAGGATACAGGGGGAATAATAAACAGCTACACAAACTATACAAAACTCAAATAAGGAAGCTACAATAACAGACTATACATGGATAGTAGCAAGGAGCAGAATTAAGAGAAGTAGGAGCCTTGTATCGATTTATAATACCTGTCTTAGCACCGTAGTGGAACCCAAAGCGAGGAGGCAGACCAGCTGCAACATCCCAGTACTTAAACGTTCGGCCGGCAATTCATGTACACCCCAAAAAAAAAAAAAGGTCTCGGGGTGGGTGCTCCCTGTCTCAGTCGGGGGATCAGTCTGACCAGGTCGCGACATGCCCTTTAGGATTCGAGGGTGGGAGAACACTAAGCTAGCTGAGACAGGGGGTTTAAATAGAATTTTGCATAGCCAGAGTAAAAATAGCCAATTGGGAATGGGATTCTGGTCAGGACCAATGATGGAACTGAGACCCCAGACAATGACCCCTCCTTTATGGTGACAGGGGTGCTGAGAAACTGTTCAGGGGGAATAGGAACTCACCCCCGATCTTGTTGACACAAAGCTAGGAAGGAAGAAACTCACACAGGAGATTGAGGGCCATCAGGGGAGATTGATACTTAAAATTCATCCCCTTGAGCTGGATGGCCTGGAGATGAGGCCCATCAGGGAGATCAATACTTAACATTCCTCCCTGAGAGCAGCGTAATCCAGGGGGGCTACGTGTGTGGCGGGGTGGCTATCATGGCTGCGACCTCCATTGACAGCATGGTACTGGGCTATCCGTGTATACACTAAAACATAACATGAAAGGAAAAGAAACTGCATTGCCTGTAAAGTACGAAAAACCAAAACACCAAGAAGGGCCTGAACACTCCTGGATATCAGTAAATGGAAGACAAACAAGATGAAAGGGTAGTGCAAGCATAAGGATAATAAAGAAAAACAGAAGATGACAAATGTAGCTAAAAGACACACAGAAATAGAAGACTCTAAATGAAAGACAGAGGCATGGGAAGGAAGAAGAGATGAAAAAGGAACAAATATGGGAAGTGATAGATGTATTATAAATGAAAACAGGACACCTTCAGCTTATTAAAATTTGTATTAAAATTACTTGGGAATCAAGAAGGTTTATCCAGTTAAGTGGCTAATGACAGATGCTTCAAAAGACGGTGATAACTATCTATAATGAACTATTACAAAAAACTGTTATGATAACAAGATTTCACCCTCATTTCAAGAAGCTATTGATTTGCACGTGGCCTGATATTCCTTAAAACTTTGATCTTATCTAATGTAACTCAGTGATATTCTTTTTATTCATGTAACTGTTTGATCTGTTTTTGCATTTCACTAAGTGTTTTGCCATAGAGATTTCCACCACCATTCAAAAATTTTTAGGGGTCACCACTTGAAAAAAAATTTGAAAACCAGATCCTTAGTGTGTCAGTGGGTTCTACAGGCCATTTGTGTATTAATTTTACATTTGTTGCCTTTTAAATTAATTCTTCTTTCCTTATTCTCTTACATGTTATAATTATGCCAGTTGTCATACATCTCTTCTATAAATTAAATCATTGTCATTACAGCTGATGGAAATGACATTTTCTCACAAAAATTTCTTTAAAAGTTGGGGTTTTTTTTTTTGGTCAAAAAAATGTCTAAATTTACAACTCTTATATGTAAGATTTAAAGAATAGTGCTAGTTTTTCCACATGGAACTCTGCCATAGGATGTTGTGAAGGCCAAGGCTATAACCAGGTTCAAAAAAGAACTAGATAGCTGTGGATGGAGCTATTCTCCATGAAATCTCTTTGCCTGGATAGGCGGGGATTGCTGTTGGCTGGAAGCTGGGAAAGAATGATGGGATGGATCACTTGATGATTACCTCTTCATTCCCTTTGAAGCACCTGGGATTGGTTACTTTTGGAAGACAGGATACTAAGCTGGAAGGACCATCAGGCTGGCTCAGTATGGCTGTTCTTACATTCATATCACTAATATCTTTCATTACCCTTTTCTGGACCTTTCCTTTTTCTGAAATTCTGCTGCATTTTTTTTTTTTTTGAGAATGGGAGAGAGTACCACTGATTCATGTAATGATGTAATATTTTCAGTGCTGTTCTTTAGTCGTGTCTAAATGCAGCCTGATATCATATTTACTGTTTTTATTGCAACTGTACATCGAGCAGATTTTCGTTACAATTCTTTATAAAGCTAATTTAAGCAACTAAACTGGTCATCTAGTTCCACAGTTTGCTTCATTTTTTAAGCATCACTTTGAACATCCAATTTCAGAACAACTCACCTAATATAGGAACTGAATTTGATAATTGCTATTTATGTCTAAATGCTTCATATAGCAATTTTAAGCTTTTTCTTATCATCAAAAACCAAGTACTTTGTCCAAAATGTTAGGCATGCAAATCTTTAGAAAAGTAGACTTGAGAGACCTGAGTTGGCCATATTAGAAAATAAATGCATTGATTACTTTGCAAAGCTATATACAGAAAGACCACCAAGTATTATTAGAGCTGGGAGGAGAATGGTAGTTCTATTTTAAAGAAGATTTTGATATTTTGAAAATTGAGATTAATTCAATTTGCAGTGAAATCCCCAAATTTAGAAATTCTCAGTGAAAGAGAATTAGCTTTCAGTCTATTTGTGGGTGTCCCAAGACTACTTCCACGTGGCTCTTCAAAAATTCAGGATGATTTCAGTCTCATCATTCAGATTCCTTTCTCTGGCATACAGCAAAGCTGTGCTGAGTTGATCAGATGCAAATGCATAAGGTGGATTCAGGGTACCTCAGAGATTCAAAATCATACAAAAAAAACTTGTGCTTATGTATCTCTGCCTGCACTAGTTCATAACTGTACTTTTCATCATACACTTCACGACTGACTTTGCAGAAAGCCTAACTTAGACCGGGGTTAGCAACCTTTGCCAACCCCTGTGCTGGTCCTTCCTCCCTGACCTTCAGCTGGTGCCGGTGGCCCCCTCTGCTGAAAAAATGTGGCAGCTGCCTGAAAGTTCAGATGGGCAGAGGTCTCCAGGCATGCCATGAACAGAAGTATCTCCTTTCAGGGATTCCCAGGCATGTTGCAGAAAGAAGCTGCCTGGAGTGACTCCTTTGGGGACCATCACAGTACAGAGAGGAGCCACTCCAGGTAGTTTTTTTCAGTGTCACATGGAGGTATAGGCATGAGGGGACCGCCTGTGTCCCAGCTGCACCCGAAGGAAGCTGCCCAGAGTGGCTTTCGGTAGCAGGGGTGGCAATTTCTGTGGTACCGCAGAGGGTGCCGAGTGCTGCTCTAAGGGGGCTCAGGTGCCACTGTTGGCACATGTGCTTGGGGTTGCCTACTCCTGACTTAGACAGCACACTCTGTCTATGCACTATCTGACCTCTACCTTAACGTACATTCCATTTCATTTACTAATATCAGGATGTCTCTGCTGATCTTAACTAGCCATCTTGACTCCAACACATTGCTTCTTAACCTTCCATTCAGTTTCTCACTTATTCTGTATGAGGGGGTATATAAAAATACAATTTCTGGGCCATGGAGTGGTTAGCAGACAAAATAAAGGAGAAACAGCTGACCCCTCTGGAGAGAGGACAGTGTAGAAGTGTCCAAATGCTTGCAAAGCTGTTGGCTTACTGTGTCAAATCACCTTCCACCAAAACATGGAAGAAGAATTCATTATAATACCAATTATCCATCTGGGTCTACTGTCAGTACAATTATTTGTATATGTGTACATCCATAACACTGAAATTCCAGTTATGTGACTGTGCCTTCCAGACTAGTGACACTATCTTCCATGCAACCTTGGGTGCCTCACAATGCTGTGATATGGTAGCACTTGCCTGGGCCACTCACAAACAGCATGAAGGTAACACCCTCAACATTTGTGTGTATCTACAGCCAGCCAGCCATGCTCCAGCCACACTCTGGCTTTCACCATCTTTGGTTAATACTTGCAGGGTGATCCCAACATGCTCCATGTCCTAAATTTTCCCCCCAAAATATGTTTTTCCACTATCCAGTTCTCTCCTGGAAGTGCTGATATTAAAGGTCCATTCCATCTATAACAAATCATTTTACAATAGTTCGCTACTTTTAATTGCAGTTGCCAAATAATTTTAAAATGCCATTAGCTTAGTTTGTATTAAAGAATAAACCAAATTTATTTTATACAAAGAGACTTTAAGTGAGAATGAGTACAAGTTATTAAAGTCAGAAGTTGCTACAAGAGAAATTAAAATAAAACACTTTCTAGTAAAATTTAACAAACTACACTTGTTTCAGGATCAAATTCTTTCCACAAACTCTGAGCAACATTGCTGACCATATTCTCAAGTCAGGATATGTCTCAAAGTCCAAGGGACTGGTTCTTTTGTCTTTTCAAATGCAAGAGAGAATGAATGAATGAACAGTGTGTTTTGCCCCTCTTTTTCTTAAGCCAGTAACCCACTGAAATGCATTTTTTGAGTGTTACCCATAGATAAAGTTCCTTGTAGTTATGGGTATAGAGACATGGGGTCTTGTGGTGAAAGAGGTACCATGTCATTGTTTGTAAAATGCAAATCAATCTGTTCTTCTCTCCTTTGGTGTCAAAGAATGGTCACTTGAGTGATGATTGCCAATCAACTTTGCTTATTACAGTATCGTGTAGGGTATAAATACAGGGATGCAGTCCATCATAATCCCATAGTCCCATATGCCCATGAGACCAACTGGATTTTTGTAGGCAGCTTGATATTCCGGACCCACAATGACTGAAATCATGCAAAACAAACAAGAAGTCCTATGGCACTTAAAGACTAACAATTTTATTTATTGCATGACCTTTCATGGGAGAAAATTCCACTTCATCAGACACTTTGAAGATGAGGGAACTTACAGAATGAGAGGAAATAAATGAAGGGAAGTGTAAGTCATAGGAAAAGGTCACACTGTAACAGCAAATGAAAGCAGTTGTTAAGATGCAAACACTGGGGAACAGCATATAGAGGAGGATGGGGTCAAATCACCTGTTGTAAGGGGGGAAAAACATCTAAAGTCCTTATTTAGCCCGAAAGCAACAAAGTCAAAATTGCAAATGAATTCTGGCACTGCAGTTTCTCTTTGAAGCCTTGAACTGTTATTCGTTTGCCAGAGCACAGCTATTAGTAAATCATCAATGGAGCGATCAGGAAGATTGAAATGTTCACACACTGATTTTATAATGTTGTGATTTCTGATGTCAGATTTGTGACCATTTATTCTTTGGCTCAGAGACTGTCCTGTTTGTCCAATATATAGGGCAGAGGGGCACTTCTGGCACATGATGGCATAAATAACATTGGTGGATGATCAGGTGAATGAGTCTTTGACGGAGTAGCTGGATTTATTAGGTCCTAAAATAGTGTCTTTTGTGCAGATATGTGGGCAAAGTTGCCTGAGGAAGTGAAGAAACAGATTGAGAGAGCCAGGTAGGTCACCCAAAGTCAACTACTACAGGAGATGCCCAAGAAAGAAAACAACAGAGCGCCACTTGTCATCACATACAACCCCCAAGTCAGACCTCTACAGCACACAATCAAGGATCTACAGCCTATTCTACAAGATGATCCCTCATTTTCTCAAGCCTTGGGAGACAGACTCTCCTCGCTTACAGACAGCCCACCAACATAAAACAGATACTCACCAGCAACTACAGACCTAACAACAGACCAATTAAAGCAGGCACATATCCCTGCAACAAACCATGCTGCCAGCTTTGCCCACATATCTGCACCCCCTCACACACACCCAATCCACTTTTGCTGTCTGAGTCAGTTACATTCAGAACTCTCCTATTTTCAAAACAGATTGTACACTAGTTGTTTTGCTATAGTTAAGGTACTCATATTTCTACTGGGGAAGGCCTCCATCTACTACTACCAACACATATGTTAGCCCTAGCTGTTAAGAATAACTCCCCAATTAAATCAATTTGAATCCATTCTCATGGGCCTCTGGGTTCCTGCCTGATAACATCCACTCTCCATTTTCTGTTAGTTCATATCCAGAACAAATCAGGCAATCACCACCTTTAAGTCCTTTTCCCACTGTCCCATTTTTTACTAGCCTGTCTTTGACTGCTGCCTGGTTCAGATGACCAACTACAGTTGATCCACGCACTCATTATAATAGATATTTTCATATATCCAATGGTACTAGCCATACCAACCCATCTTTGGATTTTACACTTAGGCATCCTTGCTCTGTCACTAAGACCTGACTTTCTATATACCTGGCTCAGAACTTGCTTCTGATTCCAAATCCCATTTCTGAATGCTTTGCAACTGCTTGGCTTTATCCTGTTGCTACTGTTGCTGACCCCATTTGAGAACTGCTACCAAGATAGCTCACAAGGTGGTCTCCCATGGCCGGGGCAGTCCAGTTACTGCTTCATCTCTAGCCGCTGAATCAGCTACGTGATTCCCTTTTGCCAGGGTCCCCTTTTTCCTGTGCACCCAAATTTTAACCACATTCACTCTGTCAAGCCACTTGTGATATCATCCAGTCTTTGCCTCATAGTACCAAATGTAATCTCTCCTACACTAGTAGCCCAATATTTGTTCTGAGTCCACCAACCTATCATTAATGCAATGCCCCTGAAAATCCAATCCAGGTCCAGAACTATGGTCACTTAGTGAGATCCCGTTTCTTCCACCAGCACATTAATAACTGTTGCTAATGCTGCATACAGAGCTGACTTACTCCCACAATTATACTGCAAGGCATTTATGACCATTTCGTCCCTTTGTTTTACAGCTGTCAGACATCCTTTCTTTTTGGCCTTTCACAGCAGTGGCTACTGCTGTCCATATCGCAAACTTCCTGCTTTTCTCTAATCTTGTTGGCATGTCATTCCTTAAAGATTGGATGCCAGTGATCAGTGGACCTAACCTCACATTCATAAGGTTTTTCTTCTGTGCAAATTCCTGCAGTCCATTCCTTTTGGTTCCTGAAGCTGAATCACCTCCACATTTTCTCTTGGCAGAATCAGGGTCCATCTCTAGATCCTTCACTGCTTACCTCCCCAGAGGGATATCTTCCCTCTGACAGTACCTTAAGGCAAATATTGTGACAGACACTGAACACTTTGACATCCCATCACATATTTGTGCTTAATAATAGCCCACTATTTTGTCAACACAATCTTATTAAAGCAACACCCCAATGAGAAAAGCCTTCTATTTCTGATGCTTTGGTGCTAAGGGATAGGACGAGAACCTGTTACTAACAGTTACCACTTAAAACTAGCTTCCTTCTTGGAGAAATTTTTTTCAATCATCTCTGGATAAGATACCATTTTTAGAGTCATAAATTATGCTCTATCATTTACACTACTGTCATACATATTCAATCTTCATTCACTTCATAGCTTCTGCACTGGAATGGATGTGGAATTGTACACCAAAGACATTGGTTTTATTGAACCATATTCTAATAATGCCTCCAGAACCTCCTGAATTTGGCCCATGGATTCCTTAGATAGAGGACACCATATCTTGGATCGTGGATTCTCTCTTTCAAAAAAAAATCTGATCTCCATCTAAGCACTTGCCAGTTTGAACCTGGCCTTGTTCTTTCTGAAAGATTTTTCCTAGTTGGGGTACCTACACATGTGTCAGGGCACCAAACAGGCGTGTCTTTTTCATACCGTAGTATTATTGCCATGTTGCACTCTCCTCTCTACAGTTCAGTTACATCAGGTTGCTTTTCCCTGATCTGAACTGGTCAGCTTACTCTGCTAACACCCTGAATGCTCCATTGCTTTGCCCATCCCCACCAACAAGTATCCTGTCACTGTTATTGCTGCCCCAGTATCTAGTACCATGTTCTTTCCCACACTCATTAGAGTGTGTTTTACTGTGCAGCATCTTCAGTCATCCTGTGAAAGGGCTGTTACAAAGGACAGATGTTGTAATGGGATATGGCAGCCCTGTTGGGAGTTCACCAAGTGAGTCTTCTTGCCAGGCTGGCACTACATCACAGCCCTCAATCTCTCTATTTCTTCCTCAGTTCCTCTTTTCATCTTGATCTGCCATAACAGCATGCCTAGGCTCACATTCTCCCTTCCCCTGGAAGTTCCTTGCCTCTGGGTCTAGATTCCCCTTAAAAATAATCTTGGCATCTGCCACGGATGCTATTGTTCTATTCAGTCCCCACCAGTGCTTGTGTGAGAGTCTGAGGTGTCCTGCCCTTGCAAGGGCTGGCACATCCTCCCCTCTCTGTTTCAAACTGGCCCGCCCCTACGGGTCAGGTCCCTACAGAATCACTGGCCCCTCAGGTGGGACCACCAGACGACCAAAGGGTCTTTGACCCATTGGGCAGGGCCACCAAACCAAGATCCTCTGGCCTCTCAGGCAGGGCCATCACACAAATACAGTCAATAGGGTTAGGGAAGAGAGCACGAATCAGGGGAGTCATCTGCTTTGGGGTCAGGGCTGCTGAGTCAGCTGGGGGGGGTGGTCAGCAGGGTTCCATCCACAACACACTGACCCCAACATTGGGCTGGAGTGCCTGGGATTTAGCTCCCCTGTGCTACTTCCTACCTCCTCTCCCAGGGGTACCTGTTTGGTCTCATCAGGGTAGTCTCCCAAGGGCAGGTTGCAGAACCCTCCACATCATCTGGGGAGCAGCAGGTCTGGCAGCTCATCAGGCCAGTCTGCAAGGGGTAGTTCCTTCAGGTCACAGTCAGCTGGAGTCTCCTCCTGGTCATCAGCAGCAGGCAGCTCTTCCAAGTCCATGCTCTTGGAAGGGGTAACTGGTTCCAGGGATGTCCCTGGACCCCAGGCTGCTGTTCCTTCCTCTGCGCTGCCAGTCCAAGGGGCCTCTTCCCAGTAACTGTTATCTAGTCATCCTCCATGCTTGGACTGGGAGACTGGTTGTATGTGGAAGCTGGGTCCCAGCCCCAAGGCATTTCCTCTAGGGGGTGCTCATCCCAGGATCAGGGAAGCTCCTGTGACAGGGAAGCAATGTCCTGCCTTTTTGGGAGCTTGGCCCAAAATGAGGCTGCTGGCCTTTCTTTTATACATCCTCTCCCAACCTGTAATTTCTGGACTGATGGACAGTTAGCCCCTAGCTCTTTCCAGCAGTATCTGGCCCTTTTCTCCCTGTCTTCCCCTGAGGAGGACCCCGCCCCCTCACTACAGTTCGGTTGCTGACAAATTGTCCAAATTTTCAGCCTGCAAAAGATATTCTTTGCACTCAGCACAGCTAACAATATTTCAATATGTGCTTTCTCTCTTCTTGTTGGTATACTAAGCATATTATGCTCTTGCATGTTCCCCCACCAAAGGAGGTGATCTGCTAGGAAGAAGCTTTATGTTAAACACTTCCAGTTGGGCTGATCTTATATTATTCAGCACTTGGCCCAACTGTGTCCCAGAAGCTGAATCATCAATGGTATTCCCTATTACCTGCAAGCATATCTCCAAAAGATCTTTGGCATCTTGTCCCAGTCTTGTATAGCCGAGTAATGTCTTTCAAAATGAATTTCTTTGGGAACCACTGCGTAAACTTATTTCAATCATCACTTGAGCAGGATCCACAGTCTTTACGAGGGATTCCAACTCTTAAGACATGAAGAATATGAGTCTCAATGATGCTCTTCTCATCTTCTCTCCATTCTTCAAGCCCAGGATGTGGATTCCGATCATATGGACACATTTCTTAACTCAGAGCATGGGTACGTCGTACCATTCTTATAACTGGGAGCAGTGATGGTGGGGGAGATAGAGAGGAGACAAGAGGGAGCTGCCAGAATCTACATGGGTCCTGATACACAGAGATGTTCCATAGCTAAGTTCCAAAGCAGGGAAATATCTCCTGAGTCTTGCCTCCCATTATGTTGGCATCTCCACAGCTGGTCTTACAAATTTGCCACTTGTTCAATAAGATGGTCCTGTTCCGCTCTCATCTCCTCATAGCTTTTGCTCTTTTTCAAAAATGCCTCATTGGATTGTACAGCCTGTACTTGGTAGATTTTTTTTCCCTGCTCCAGCCCATTTCTTTTCTTTTCTAATTTCTAGATCTGGATCTGTAAGTCCTTTACTTGCTGATTTAAGGCTCCAATTCTCAATACTAAGCCTTGTAACAACATTTTCTTTTGTTTTTCCTCTTTACATCTTTTATCTGGTACTACTAATTGGCATTCCTATTCTACCCTGCCCCAGTCTCCACCTAATACTTCTTTAGGGCATCCATAGGAATCTCTGTTAGATTTAATCCACTCCTCCAGAGGCCTGGAAACCTCCTCAAATTTGAACCTTCAATGCCATTGTTAACTGTTGGGTTGTGATTCTTAACAGTGAAGTTACATATACAATAAACTATACATTACCTGCTCCAGACAAATGGAATCTGAATTGTGGCACCACTCTACTGAGGTCCCCCAAGATCTCTTCCACTTTGTTGTCCAAAAATTCAGTTTAATTCCTGTCTTATCAAGCGTTGGTCTATACTGCCTTGCAATTTTGGTGGCAATTGAAGGGAGATACGCAAAATACTTTGTATATTTCCCTCCAATTGCCTACTGGCTACTTACCACAGTGTCTTCAGTAGCGTGAGCTGGAGGGTAGCCACTTCCCTCCAACTGAGGGCTACTTCTTCTGCAGGGGTGGTCTTCCAGTATGAGCTTCCTGATCACATGAGCAGATCTTCACGTATTCAATCAGCCAATCAAGGAGATTGACCTGTGAAGCCAAGCCCTCAGAGTCATTTATCTGCCATGCAGCAAAGCTATGCTGAATTGATTGGACTCAAACATGGGGGTGGAAGTAAGACACTACAGATCCAACATCATTTGCAAAAATTTTCCTTACACATATTGCTACTAATATTACTTCTTAACTATACATAGCAGCATACACTTCACGATTGCTTGGTTACTTTTCAGGAGCTAGTTGCTGTACAGCATGTGCTCTGCCCACATGCTGTTCATACATAGTCTGACTCCATCTTATTTTACATTGAGGTTTGCTTACTAAAACCGGGATGTTCTTGCTGATCTTAGCAAGCCATCTTGCCTGCAGTATATTACTTGTTATGACACTTTAACCTGCCATTCAATTCACCATTAATGCCCAATAAGGAAGCAAGCAGGTTACTTAAGTCAAGACAAACTTACACTGTTCAGCTCTGGAAATTCTGTCTCTTGGGAAGTCCACCTGATTGGCCATCCTGGAACCAGGGAGTTTCAAAATCATAGGAGCCTCAGCTGTCAAGGAATCATGCTGAGTATGGGAGGTTGGGATCTGAGACTGTCAAGGCATTCTTGTTTCCAGTCCCTTCTCAACCCTTTAAGCCAGGGGTCTCAAACTCAAATCACCATAAGGGCCACACAAGGGCCACGTGAGGACTAGTACATTAGCCCAAAGGCTGCACCACTGAAACCTTTTCATATAATGATATTGCAAATATTGGTAATAATAGTATCATTGTGGGCCATAGGAAATAACTTTAGGGGCCGCATGCGGCCCACAGGCCATGTGTTTGTGACCTCTACTTAAGCCCATGGCTAAGGAGCCGGGCAGGTGATCTGACAATAAACCAGGTAGCATTCCATCAGAATGTTGTTCAAATCAGTCTTCATTAAATATATCCATTTCAAAAAATCAGCAAACTCTGGCAAAAATAACTTACCAAAATTTTTCTGACCAGATTATTATATAGTCCAAGCAAGATAAAACTAAATCTACTCAGTATATCTGTTCTAATAAACTATGAAACCAAACAGCTGGAAATAAATGTTTTATTAACATACAGCATGTCAGACAAGCTAAAAATGATATTTTAAGTAATCCTACCCTTATTTCCAAGACCTGGATCATGTTATGGGAATTTCATAGCTCATGGCAAAATGACTGAGATGAAACTGATGGAATTTGAAGCCCTTGTGGGTAATGGTATGGTTTAGTAATCTGATGCAGTACTGAACTTCATGCGGATTAAGCAAAATGAGGAGCTTAAAATGATTTCCAGAAAATCACTTAACTTGCAAAATGCTTTTGTTACAAAGCTTTCTGAATTGGCACACAGATTGAATTTCGGGGTGAATTCTCACAAGAATTAGTAGGTGTGTTAGCAAAGGCACTCTAGTACTTTTCTTCCCCCATTTTAGTGTCTTCAGTATAAATGAATAACTAGATTGATTTTTTTCTGACAATATGATAAGGCATATGCATTAGCTTTATCTTTTGTTGTTATAATCAATGGTTTCTTTTTACCAATCAAGATTGCAGCTACTACTGCATTATTACTGATTTTGAAAATAAGGCCTGGCTTACAAAAAAAAAAAAAACTTTTTGAAGAGATGTATTGTGAAAACTGAAATTGCTTTTCACGCTAAAATGTTTTTGAAAAACAATTAAACTTGTGTAGCAAACAATCATTTTGTATTTTGTAGGTGCCATCTACCTTTTAGTATCAGCAATACCCTCTGTTAGATCTATAAATAAAACTGAAAATTTTAACATATTAAGTGAACTAGCTGAATAATGGAAGTTTAGAAAACAAATAAGGTGCCTTGTGGCACTTAAGGACTAACACATTTATTAAAATATCAGCTTTGTTAGTCTTTATGAGTACCACAAGAATCCTTATTTGTTTTGCTGAAATAGACTAATGGCTGCCCCCAACAGAAGTTTGTAGATATGACAATGTATATTCTGCCGTGATGCATAACTATAATGGCTTCAGTATGAAGAACATGACTTTCTCCTCCTAATCTGATGGCCCAATGCAAGAGCACACTTTATGAGTACATATTTCAAATTTGGATCTGTGGAAGAACCCAAATCCTGGAACAGGCATAAACATAAACTATAAATTAGTCAAAAATAGAGCTCTACTCTTTTCGGATCCCAGGCAGTGTGTAAATTTACAAGCTGTTTTTTGAGTTTCTAAGGTTACTGATAGCATAAAATATTTTAGCCACCTTGTGAAGTCTGGATGCAGAATGGCTGAGAAATACTGTAACTGACTGCTCTGATTAATGATGAGTAAACAGATGTTAGTGCTTGTAATACATGTTTTGGGCAGTAAGTCACAAAATAGCATCAGGGGTGCTAGGTAAGCTCTGTTCATTTAAAGGTTTAGGAAGAAACAATTACTGACAATCTCTAAAAGTTACAAACTTTATGGCAATTTCTAATGAAAGCTTGAAGACGTTGTAGTGATGTGAGCTATGCACAGTCATGTCTGGCAATGGAATAGATTTTACACTTTTTACCAGCTGTTACTCTTTACTCAGAATGATGTAATATACCCCACCCCTTTAGCCAGAGGTCTGTATTACCAATAAAGAGAGAGACATTTTGGGCCTCTACGGGATCCACCACAGACTCCTTCACTGTTGACTTCCCTGGCAATAGGGGAGGGGAAGGGAAGGGAGACACGATCTCCTCTTGGCTAGCCCACTGACCTTCCATTTTCAAACAATGAGAGAAGGGAAAGAAACATCAGGCCCCAGCAGTCAATTTGCAGGCAGTAGATGGCCAGGCAGCATGCAACTGCAACTGCAAGCCTCCTCTGATCCTATTAGTGTTTAGAGCCCTGGATGCCTGGGAAGGCAGTAGAGAGGCTGAGAATAGCTCAGCTTTCACTTCACATGGCAGAAACCAGCTGGGGAGCGGAGGGAAGAAAAGGTCTCTCAGAACCAGCAGCCAGCCAGCATAGCACTTCAAGGCCCAGCTGTTGCCCTGTCTGTAATTCAGCCTGCAGATATGCCTCAGGAGGGGACAATGCCTCCTCCTGCCACCAGTCTGCCAGCAACAGAAGGAGGCAACCATCATTCCTGACACTGCCTGTGCAGTCTACTTGCCCTGCAGTGGCCCACCAGGTCTGGGATACTGTATCCAGAGAACTGCCCTGTGTACAACTGAACCTGCGATTTCCAGGCTTTAAAGAGCATCAGCCTTGTTCCAGAAGGGAGCAGGCGCTTAGTCCCTCTCCCGCTCACTCAGCCATAAAAGATACCTGAGTAAGTGCATTGTATTATAATTAGACAGGTAGTAAGGGTTTAAATTTACACCATTAAGGCACATTACACATGGGAAAAGGCTTTCATCTACCTGAATCATCAAACCCTGCACTGTTAATTCCTAGTATACAAAAAGTGTTTTTCTAGCAACATCACCTTACAGATGTGCAACATTGTCTCCATGTGCAGCACCCAATACCTGAGACATGGGAAACCAACAGAATGCGGGAGAGGAGACACATCTTTAAAAATGCTGGGGGAATGTTGGGTCATGTGACCTAGCATGCTTGCCGACATAGGCATTAGTAATTAAAAAGCATTATTAATATTTCTAGTAATTTTGATTATACTATATTTTTACTGATTCTCCATTTTTTTCAGTCAAATCCTTACATGAATTTTATAGTTGTTAAGTTCCAGAGGGGTAGCCAAGTTAACAAAAGTCCAGTGACACCTTAAAGACTAACACATTTCCTCAGGAATAAGCTTTCATGGGTTGCAACCAACTTCATCAGATGCATGAAGCAGAAACTATGGTTAGGAGGTGTGTGTATGTATGTGTGTGTGTAGCACTTGCTCTCTCCATTGGACTGTTTCTCGCACTTGTAAATATATATAGTTGTAAGGGTAAGAAGCATTCCAATAGGGAGAACAAGTACTAACAAAGTCAATTCCATTAGGGTAGATGAGACTTATTCACAACAGTTGATTGAAGGGGAGAATGTGTGGATAGGGACAATTACTTTTTATAATGAGCTAACTTTTCCAAGCGCTTATTCATACCCAATCTGATTATGTGAAACTTGCATACAGGTTCCAGCTCTGCAGTGTCACACTAAAGTCTATTTTTTAAGTTTTTTTGTTGAAGTGTGGCAACTTTCAAGTCTGTGAGGCTATGTCCACACCTAGAATGTGCTATTGATTTAATTTAAATTGACCTAACTGAATCGATACAAAAATCACTAAATCAATTTAAGTCAAATCGATTTAACAGGTCCCCACTAGAAACCGAAATTGTACTAGCATGTCCATGAAAAGGACTTGCTAGCTCAATTTAGGAGAGGGCCACCATGGGAGATGTGGCAACATGGCCCTCAAGATGGGCCAAGCCACCCACCCAATCCCCTGCCAGGCTCTCACCTGGTAAGCCAGTTGGTGGGGAAAAGAATCCCCCCACCTGGCTCTGGGTGCTCTGAGCCTGGCAGGGAAGAAGGCATCCCCTCGCCTGGCTGCAGCCCAAGGCATACAGCTGGGTACCAGGGAAGGGAACCAGCGTGCCCGGCTCTCTGTGTGCTATCTGGGTGGTGGGGGAAAGGACCCCATACACCCAGCAAAGGAAGCCTTGGCTGTGTGAGGGGAAGGAACCCCTGCTCCTGGCTCCTGGTATGCTATCTGGGTGGCGGGAGAAGGGAGCCTGTGCACCTGGCAAAGGAAACCCTGGCTGGCCATGGGGAAGGTATCCCCGCTCCCAGCTCGCTAGCTGGGTGGTGGGGGAAGGGACCAGCACACCCGGCAAAGGAAGCCCTGGCCGGGAGCATGGAAGGGACCCCGGCACCCAGCTCCCCACGAGCTATCTGGGCAGTGGGGGAAGGGACCCCATGCACCCGGTTAGCACAGAGGGATCCAGGCACGTGGGGTCCCTTCCCCACACCTGGCCAGGGCTTCCTTTGGTGGGTGTGAGGGGTCCTTTCCCTCGCCACCCAGCTAGTGCACCAGGAGCCAGGCATGTAGGGTCCCTTTCCTCCACCTGGCCAGAGATTCCTTTGCCAGGAGCAAGGAGTCCCTTCCCCCACCACCCGGCCAGTGCTGAGGGATCCAGCACAAAGTGTCCCTTCCACCACCCCCTACCCCCCGGCCAGGGTGCTGAACCCTGGCCTTTCCTTCCAGGGTGCCATGCACTCTGGGAGGAAGGTCAAACCAGGGTCTAAATTGTTATAACTGTTAAATTGATATAACACTTCTGCACAGCATTATATTGGTATAACAGTTTTGATTTAACTGTCATATTGATATAAAATTCAGTTTTATTATATCAATATGACTTTCCTTCTGGCAAAATGAGGGAGCTCTTCATTTCACTATAAGGAAACTTAGTGTGGACCTATCATTTTTTAAATCGAAATACCCAGCATTATTTCGATTTAAACACTGTGTGTGGACATACTCTTACAGAGTGTCCAGGGATACTGAAGTGCTTTCCTACTGGTTTATGGATGTTACCATTTTTGATGTCTGATTTGTGATCACCACATATTCAGAAATCAGACATCAAAAACAGTCACATCCATAAACCAGTAGGAGAGGACTTCAATTTCCCTGGCCACTTTGTAACAGTCAGTTCACACACACACACACACACACACACACACACGTTCTCCCAGCCTAACTGCACAGAAATGCATCTCAAAATTATACTATCTTGTGCTGGAAAAAGATTGGATCAGCATAAGTTCATTAATAAGTCTGCTTTCCATTCCATTTGAGGAAGGCATGCACCAGCTTTTATTAATCTGAGTGCCTGAACACATTGCTGAAACACACACTGGCTAAGATAAAACATTAAACAAGTTTATTAAGCATAGAAAAATGCAATTTAAGCAATTCTAAGTTGGAAGTATAAAGGGATGAGAAATAGGTACCAAAGAAAAAATAAAAATAAGAACTCAGTCTAAATTCTAATACAATTTAACTGGAAATATCTTACCCTGAGAGGTGTTACAGGCAGACTACAAATCTTCAATTCACAGGTGGGCCCACCTACCCATTCCAAAGTTCTTTATCTTTCAGCCATTTCTTCAGGTGTTGAGCTATGGGGTAGTGAAGCCAAATGATGATGTCACTTTCTTTCTTTTATAATCTTTTACAGCTTGCTGGAACAATAAATGCTTATGACCTTAGGCTGCCACCCTTATTGGTCAAAGAGTGTCCATTGCTTGTGTGTTTCACTCTATGAAATCTTCACTGTCAACAATCCCTGTTAGTGGAATCTATCCTTGAATGGGTGGGAGGTAGACATCATCACTGTTTTGTCACTCTATTGTTGTACGTGAAAGATGTGTGTGGGAGTTTCCCACTTTGTGACATGTACTACTGGTAGTAGCATTTTCAGCAAATGTTTATAATGTCACATACAACGATAGCACATACAATTCACCAGCATATTAACATTTAGCAGATCAAAATTCTTAAAATAGTACCATACAAGGGATACTTCATACAGAACATTGTTATATAACAATGGTCAATATGAAGTTCTGGGGTGTTATTCTCAGACACAGAGCATAAGAATACCTCTTTCCAGTTAGAAAAGCACATGTACTAAGCTAGCACCAAAATGGGGGGTTACAATGACATGCAATATTCTTGTATTTGAAAACAATCAAGCCAACCTACACTGCTTGTAGTGATCCGCATTCCCTTCAGACTGGGATAGATGATGATCAAGAATACTATTTGTGCCGCTACATGGATGAGGATTTGCTCTGGTACGCAAGCATGCTCAAAGTAAGGAAAGGTCACCAGTTCTATACTTTCTTGTTGTGAGATTTGATACAGAATGGTATTGCTTTGGTTATAGTAACAAGCCAGTGGTCACATGAATTACTATGAACGTCCAACTGACACCTCATAGTTTCAGCAGCTTAACTGGAAACATTAACTTTAGGTAATTCACCCCACATTCTCCAGCGTAACACAGTAAATAATCTGTATGTCATCTGTGTGTGTGCATGTGTGTCTGTAGGTTTGTCAATCTGTTTTAAAAAAATGGGGTAAATCTGATGAATTTTAGTTCTCACAAAAGCACCACTTTGCCAATCAGTTTCCAGTTTTGCTGGCCAATTTTTCCACCTTATTTTGGGGAGGTTGTCATTGACTTCTGCTGCACATAGCTTGTCAAATAATGTGAAGTGGTGCCATTTCATGTTATTTTTGTAACGTTACCAATGTATGAAAAAAACCCGAAGTTCTTAGTTACTTAACTAGACTTTTTTGCCTGCAGAAGTATTATGTAAAAAGTGAGTAAGGCGACAGTATAGGGGCTCATTTGAGGAACCACAAGGAAATTACCAAATCCATTTTCAGATGTGATCAAAGTTAGATTCAAATCAAGGTGAGATGAAAGGTGGGTAAATTAGCCTGCTGAACCGCTTATTCTTCAGAACCATATATTAAGTATCATCTGAGTCTTTAGCTGATTATATTAAACACTCATTTTTTTCAGTCAGCTACAACAGTCTAATGCAGTCATCCATCAGACACAATATTTTGATTCTGTATTTCTCATTTTCAGTTGTACCATAAAATAATCAAATGTACAATAAATCATATTTTTCAACTGCTGTGTTAATTCAGACTGCATTTTTCTCTGTAGGAAGTTTATAAAGTTGGGTTCAAAAACCACAGAAATTTCAAGTGGCAAAGACTCAGATCCAGCACCCACTAGCCCTATGTTAGCAAAAAAGCAAACGTACCTGTTAGATCAGATTGTTTCAGGTAGTATTGAGTCTTTACAAATATTCAAAGGCTAACTTAAATTGAGTTGCTAACTAAAATTTCAAGGTAATAGCAGTGGGAAATCTCAGGTGGCTTTGCTCTGCTCAAGTGATCTGCAAGAATTGCTGTGGACTCAGTTGTTCTTTCAGTGGTGCCAAATCAAATCATAGGGCTGGAAGGGACCTCGTGAGATCATCGAGTCCAACCCGCTGGGAATTGAACCCAGGACCTTCTGCATGTTAAGCAGAGGTGTTAGCCACTACACTATTCCAGTTGTTCTTTAAATGTTCTAATAAGAGAAAGGGGAATGCACTGATAAGGAAGCTACAGTATTGATATTTTAAAAAGAACAGCAACAACATAATGATACTTTGACTATACTGTTAAAATGTATGTCTGATGTCAGAGGTCATTTTATTCCAAAATGAGACTGGTAGCTCTTCATTCATTGGCTGTCATGCTATTTCCTAATTTCATAAAGAGAGAACTTGTTTGTAAACTTGCATGACTTGAGGGTTATAAATTAATGTTTCACTGAAAAATAATGTTAGCTTAATTTTAAATGTATTATAAGTGATATAAATATGGAGTATTTGAATTTAATAGTTCTCTGTTTGATACATCTTCAATAATGTAGTTAATTTTCCTGTGTCAGCCATTTGAAATAAATATGCAGATAAGATGTGCCAGGCATGTTCTTCCATTTAGAGCTGTATTACAAAAGACCAAAATAATGGAGATTGTGAGTAATGTATTTTTTAAAAATTCTAACAATTACTAATTGATCAATCCAAAAGAAAGAAGTGCATTTAAATTACATTCTTATCTTAAGGAAGTTGTTACAGCCCTGGTTGAGCTCTTCCTGCTGGATACCCAGCAGACTGCTGTATTTTAACTCCCATATTCTGGGCCTATGTGCTTTTAAACTTCCTTTAGTGTTGGTGTCTGAATCCTACTCGATGACCATCTCTGGCCCTAGGCTCTGGCCCACTTCCAGAGCACAGATTGTCTCTGCCTGGTATCAATCCTCAGAAGGGGGATCTTGTGAACTGGTTGCTCTAGGTCTCCAGGATCAGTGCTGATGCCCCAAGATCACTTCAGGGAAATCAAAGAAATTCACTGTAAGAGTGAAACAGAGCATTAAAAACCATTAACCAAAACAGTTTTTAGATATTTATTGCTTCGTAAAACAAGGGTTTATACTGGAAAATATTTTGCACCTTAACTACAGTGAATTATGCCCAACTCCATCAAAGTACTTGACCATACAAGCATCCTATCAAAATAGAAAACCGTAGGTTATTGAACACTGGGCATGAGTGCTGATGCCAGTTAGGTGCATACCTAGGACTTCAGGTCTGTCTGCCTGTTGCAAGACTGTAATACAATTTCAGTGGAAGGAAAGGTGGATGCAGCTGAATGAGAGGTATGAAGTGTATTGCCTCAGCTTTCAACTGCTGATGGACTTTCAAAAGAAGCACACTAATACTGACTGCTAAATAGGTCAGTAAAATTTTATAATTCTTTACTTTTTAAAAATTGCTTTTTTTACTCAAGAAAGCTGTTTTTAAAAGGGGAAATGTTTTTAAAAGGGGGGTGTTCTCTGTTACAAGTAAAGTTCATGTTTGTACACCTTAAAGAACTACTGTTGAATAGCATGGGCTTCAGTTTTGTTTCATTTTATGTGCAATTTCAGTGAAAACAAACTTTTCAGTTTAAGTATTTTGTTGCTGCTTGGGACACCTAGAGACATCCCTGATGAGCTAAAAACCAAGAAATGGAAGTTACTCACCTTAGTGCAATAGCCAAAGTTCGTTGAGATGCATGTCCCCAACATGCTCCACTTCAAGTGTGCACACACACCCCGTACCTGGTTTGGAGATTTCACAGCAGTACCCCTACTGGGGGAGGCGCACGCACCGAGGGTAAAGCAGTGTCACTTTTGCACCAAGTATGATGCACCCCCCCCCCCCGTCCCTCAGTTCTTTATCTACCGCAGAGGCCATGATGTAAAAGGTAGACTCCAAAGTAGAGGGGACAAGGGACAATAGTGGAGCATGTCGGGGACATGCATATCAAAGAACTTTGGCTGCTGCACCAAGGTGAGTAACCTTCATTTCTTCTTCAAACAGTGTCCCCAGTTGCTCCACTTCAGGTGAATATTTAGCAGTTCCCTGCAATGGAGGTGGGAACTTTGGAGTGTGTAGTGTGTGATAATCTCAACACTGCTAGACCAACAGCAGTATCTAGTTTAGATAGTTGCTCTATGGCATACTGTTTAATAAAAGTATCTGCAGACAACCAAGTAGCAGCCTAGCAAATGTCTGAGAGTGGGGCATTGCTGAGGAAGGCTGTAGATGTAGCTAACAATCTAGTGGAATGGGCTCGAATAGAGTCAGATGGTTGGCTCCCTGACAGTGTATAAGCGGTTTTTATGCATGTGAAAATCCAGTGTGACAACCTCTGTTTCGATATGGGGTTTTCCCGAGACCATTCTGCAGTGGAAACAAAAAGTCTAGGGCTTTTGCTGAGGTCCTTGGTTCTTTGCAGATAAAAGGCCAGGGCATATCTCCCATCCAGGGTATGAAGAGCTGACTGCTGAGGTGTGCTATGTGGCTTTGGGGAAAATATTGGTAGGTGTATCATCTGGTTAAGGTGAAAGGTGGATGTGACCTTTGGGAGAAACTTAGGATGTGGGCAAAGGCATATTTTGTCCTTGTAAAAGACTATGTAGGGAGGATGTGCCAAAAGGGCTGCGAGTCCTCCTATACGTCTGGCAGAAGTGATTGCTACTAAAAACGCCACCTTCATGGATATAAGAAGAAGGGAATTTGTTGCTTGGGGCTCAAATGGAGGTTTTGTTAATGTTCAGAGAACCATGGTAAGGTCCCATGGATGTACAAGTGGACAGATTTGTGGGTATATGTTCTGGAGTCTGGACATGAATCGTTTTAATATTGGATGCATGAATACAGAGGAGTTGTGCGTGCAGATATGGAAGGTAGAGATAGCTGCCAAATGGACTCAGATTGTATGAAGACTTTTGTTTCTTTCAGGTTTAGGAGGTATTCCAATAAGTCTGGAATAGGAGCATTGACCGGATCAAGGGATCTTCAAGTGCACAAAATGGAGAAACAGCACCACTTCTGAAGGTAAGTGTGTCTTGTTGCAGGTTTCCTACTATTGAGCAGAATGTGTTTAACCTTGTCTAAACGTTGAGTTTCTAGGGCATTGAACCATCTAGGCACCATGCTGTGAGATGGGATCATTGTAGTAGGGTATGAAGTGTCCTTCCCCTGTTCTGAGATAGGAGGGTCGGAGTGCAAGGGAGAGTGATTGGCAACTTTGTGGACATTCTTAGTTGGTAAGTATACCAGGTTTGGAGGGGCCATGCTGGTGCTACCATAATCACTGTGGCCCTCTCTTGCTGGATCTTCCAGAGTACTTTGGGTCTCATGGGTATTGGGGTAAAGGTGTACAGAAGTGATCGACTCCAGTCAAGGAAGAATGCATCTCCTTGGGAGTCCTGTCCTATTCCTGCCTGGGAGCAGTATTTCTTACATTTCTTGTTCACGGTCGTGGCAAAAAGGTCTATGGTTAGTAATCCCCAGCGTTGGAATATCTCCTAGAGAATATCATCCTGGATCTCCCATTCATGGGCGTCCTTGAACGTTCTGCTCAGGGTGTCTGCTATGATGTTGTGTTTGCCTGGGAAGTATTTTGCTGCTATGTGGATATTGTGCATTATGCACCATTCACACAGTCACATTGCTTCCATACAAAGAGATGGAGAACAGGCTCCCCCTTGACAATTGATATAATGCATGCATGCTAGGTTTTCTGTGTGGATCTTTATGGACTTCCCTGATATTTTTGGAAGGAAATGGAGGCATGCATATTGAACTGCTCTTAGCTCAGGAAGATTTATGTGTAAAGACTTCTCTTGTATTGACCATCACCCCTGGGCCATTTCTTGTAGGAGATGTGCGCCCCATCCTATGGAGGAGCTGTCTGAGGTTATTAGTATTGATGGTTTTGGAGGGACAAATGGGACACCCTGACACAGATTGTTCTCGTTCATCCACCAGGTTAGTGATTCCTTTACGAGTTTCGAGATGGAGAGAATATGACTGAGATGGCAGCCCCATCTTCATCACTGATTCAGGAACCAGAGCTGGAAGAGCCGCATTCAAAGCCTTGCATGGTGGACAAGGTAGGTTGTGGCCCCATGTGTCCATGTGGAGAAGGTTTTGTATCTCCTGCTGTAGAAGTTATACATCATTAGGGTCCCTGAAGAGGGACGGAGAAGGGTAGTGGGGTGTGAAGGGGATGGAATAACCCTTGTTGATAATCTCTATAACTCACTTGTCTGTTGTTAGTTTGCCATTGGTGGAGGAATGGTAGTAGTCTGTCGCAAAAAAACAGAGGTTTTGTTATGGATGCATCTTGCAGGGGGATGGGGCGTTTGGACAATCCCTCAATCAAAACATCAAAATTGTTGTTTTGTATTGTTTGTGTGAGAGTTTGAGGATGGCTGGTTATTTTGCCTCCTCCAGGGCTGCTGTCTGGGCCTTGATCTTGAGTTGTCAAATCTTCTATTGAGATGATTTTGGGAATATCTGTAATTGTAAGTTTGGTATCTACGGTATTTCTTCCGTGAGGTCGTAGTATATATTCCGAGCGTACGTTGGGTGGCTCTCAAATCTTTTAAGCTATGCATTATATCATTAGTCTTTTCTGTGAAGAGTTTTTGTCTGTCAAATGGTAGGTCTTCAATGGTGTTTTACATTTCTTTAGGTAGTCCTGCTGCATGAAGCCAAGAGGATCTTCGCATCACTATGGCCATTCCTATTGTACTTGCCGCCACATCAGCAGCGTCCAGGGAAGCTTGTAAAGCTGTTCTCGCCATGAGCTGTCCTTCCTTGATCAAAGCATTAAAGTCTTCTTTTTTATCTTCTGGAATAAAGTTTATAAAATCCAGCTTCTTTTTGTGGCTGTCATGATCGTAATTAGATAGGACAGCAGTGTAATTTGCCACTCTAAGCTGAAAGGTGGCTGAGATGTAAACCTTTTTCCCCAGAATGTCCAACCTTTTGTTGTCTTTAGCATCTCGGTTAGACTTATTATGAATCTGCTTGGATCTCTGGTTCACAGCCTCGATTACTAAGGAATTTGGTTGAGGATGCGTAAATAAGAATTCATTGCCCTTAGGGGCAATGAAATACTTCTTTTCTGTTTTTTTATTGGTCGGGGTGGAGGATGCGGGCATTTGCCAGATGACGTTCACAGGTTCCATTATTCCCTCATCCATGGGTAATGCAATCTTGGTGGAAATGGCAGATTGCAAGATCCTGTATAATTTATGTTGCGTAGTAGATGTGTCTTGGGTGGGAATGTCCATACTATCTGCCACTCATTTGAATAATTCTTGAAATTGTTTTGAGTCATCAGCCTTGAAATGTTAGGCTGGACTCTTAGGATCTTTGGTCAGCTGAGAAGTGACAGGGGTAGATTGAATTAGATTTGTTGTTATCTGACCCTGATGTTGTTGTGTCGGGGTTAACAGAGGATGCTGAAATTGCATTGCTGCAGTGTAGATGGGATGGCAGGAAATGCACTAAACTGTGGTCAATTATTCCATGCCATCCATGGCATATTAAAAGGAGGGTTCATGACCCATTGGGGACATGTCCATGGGTAGTTTGAGTTGGGATTTTGTGGTATAATTTGAGGATCTTGCTGTGGTGGTGTTTGATCAGCAAGGGGAGTTTCAATACTCTCTGAGAGCCTGCTCTGATCCAAAGAGAATGAGAAGGAAGTATCCATCCCAAAAAGTGGAGAAAAATCCCTTACATCAAAATGGTTGAACATTCTCTTATGTTTTTTGGGAGTGGTCTCTTGAAAGTCCATTCCCTGTCAGGTTGTTTAGTGCGGCATCAGCACCAGGATGTCTTTCAGTGCCTGTGGGGGCTGCAAGCCCTGAGGCATCAGAATTGGTGCCGGGGAAAAGAATGCAGGTGCCATTGTCAGTGCAGGTAACGGGACTGAGCACGGCACAGTATTTTGTAATGGTGCCGAAGTAACCACTGATGGCACAGAGGCAACCATTGACGGAGCAGAGCCCACTGCAACGGTATTTGATGACAATACTTTGAAGTCTGTGGCTCTGTTTTTCCACCCATGCTCTCTAGTGGAGCTTTTTGGACATTCCACTTCATTAGGGGTTTCCATACCCAAGGCTCCTTTTGCCTCAAGGGTATTCTCTTTCCTCATCATGCCTTTAGATCTTTTTGATGGCACAGGGGATGGTGCAGAGGAATGTCTTGTCCGCACTCCATCCAATGCATGAGAAGATGGATAGGGGTCCGAAGCCAGTCACAGGGAGCATTCCATAAGTAAAAGTTAAAATTTCCTCTCCCTCTCTTTTCTTGTCCTGGAGGTGAGGTTTCTACAATGCTGGCATTTGTGAGGCATATGTGCCACATCAAGGCACTTTATGCAGTGGTTGTGTCCATCGGATGGTGGCATAGCCTCATTACATGAGGTGCATTGTTTGAAGCCAGAGGGGCCCAGCATTCCGTCTTCTTTTTCTTTTTTTTCTTTTTTAGTTTTTTGTTTTTCTTCTTTTGTTGTCTTCTTCTCTCTCTCTCTGTCTCTCTCTCTCCCCTTTTATTTATTTATTTTTTGTGGTATGGGAGTAAGGAATGGAAGGGGTAATTGTGAGGTGCAAGTAGACTGTGAGGAGCTGCCCTCATATCCATCCATTGGTCGAAGCGGTAGAAAGAGAATTGAGGGATGGGGGGGGAGGTGCATGCTCCATACTTGGCTTGAAAGTGACACTGCTTCACTCTCGGTGTGCGCATCTCCCCCAATAGGGGTACTGCTGGGAAATCTCCAATACGTATGCAGGGTGTATGCGCACACCTGAAGTGGAGCTGTCGGGGACACTGGTCAAAAAAGAACCGAAGATTAAAACTGTAAACAATATGAAATAGATCCTTCCAGTTGAAATGTCCTGGTTCAGTGAAATGCAAAAACTAAGGATCTGTCTCCACGTACAGCACTGCAGGGGCACTGTGGTGCATTAATGAAGATGCTGTTACACTGCCAGAAGAGCCAGTCCTGTTGGTCTAGGTATGCCACTCGTTCAAAAGGTTCTAACTGTGTCAATGGGAGAACTTCTTCTGTCAACGTAATGTTGTCTATCTGGGAGGTAGGTCAGGATGACTGTGTCACACACAACCCTGAGTGATGTAGTTATACTAAAGTAAGTTTGTGGTGTAGACCTAGTCTTAATTCTTTGGTGCATTCACTGTTGTACTTTCTTTTATTCCTACACAAAGATGAGTGTGAAGTAGGTTAAAAAAAAAGGTATCACTGTTGTTCATGTGAATTCTGATTTGGCACCACTGTACAAGTGTAAATAAGCACCCAAAGTGTTAGGCAGTGGCAAATAAACTTTTACGGCTCTCATCATCTGTACACTTAAGCGTGTGCTTATTTTATACACATTAGCTAGTATCTTTGGCTGTGTTCCCACACAGTGGGTTATTTCAATACGGTTGTTTCGAAACAACCATATATCGAAATAACGCTTATTTCGAAACAACTTATTTCGAATTAACAAACTGTTAATTTGAAATAAGGAAAAAAAGCCAGAATTGAAATAGCAATTCCGGACAACAGTTATTTCAAAACGACTCACCGTCGTTTCGAAACAACACGTTCGCACAGCGTTGTTTCGAAACAACCATTGCAAAACAATGTTGTTTCGCCCACAGACAAGGTTTAACTTGTTTTGAAACAACGCGGTTGTTTCAGAACAATGGGAACCGTTGTTCCAAAACAACCATGCGTCGTGTGAACAGCCAAAACCTTATTTCGAAACAACCTCCATTGTTTCGAAATAAGGAGGCTGTGTGAACACAGATTTAAGATAAAACTTACTCCTTCATGTATAACAAACAAGGAGTCTTGTGGCACTTTTGAAGACTAATAAATTCATTTATTGTATGAACTTTTGTGGGAGAGAATCCCACTTCTTGTGTATGTGTTTGCAAGATCTGTACCATGGTTTTGGTGATGTAAACTGCTAAGAGTGATGCAGGTAAGGATATTTCCAGTTCAGTGTCCTAAGGCATTTCAAAAGTCCATACATGTGTCACATTCACAATTTTTATCTTTACAATAAAAATGAGAGTCCTGGAGCACCTTAAAGACTAACAGATTTCTTCAGGCATAAGCTTTCATGGGCTTAAATGCACTTTATCAGTTGCATCTGAAGGGGATTGAAGCCCATGAAAGCTTATGTCCGAAGAAATAGGTTAGCCTTTAAGGTGCCACAGGACTCTCATTGTTTTTGCTGGACATAGACTGATATGGCTACCACTCTGAATATCTTAACAATGTCTCTTTTTAAAACATGTATGCAAAGCCCCTAAAAAAATAAGGTTAAAATTTAGCAGGACTAAAATAAGCCTTTTTTATACCTCAAAATCTGTGTCTAAAAGTGCAGCTGACAATGACAGCCCCCACCTCCCAAAGTACCTTTACTACAAATACAAAACCAGTCCCCAAAAAGAGAGGGGAAGCATGAATATGTTAATGCTTCTGCTTATCTTGCCTGTACAGCCATAATGCCCTTTTTATTTCATGAGCTGCTACTACAAATCTGCATTTCAAAGAAACCAATAAAACTGTATGGAACATGGCATTGGGCTTAATTCAAATTGATGCAGTTGCCTCTTTCAGTTCTCAGAGAATCATACAAGATTAGGGTTGGAAGGAACCTCAGGAGGTATCTAGTCTAAACCCTACTGAAAGCAGGACGAGCTCCAACCATATCATCTCAGCCAGGGCTTTGTCAAGTCTGACTTTATAAAACTCTAGGGCTAGAGATTTCACCATGTCCATAGGTAACCCATTTCAGTACTTTACCATACTCATAGTGAAATTTCTTTTCCTAAAATCCAACCTAGACTTCCCCCATTGCAACTTGAGGCCGTTGTTCCTTGTTCCATCATCTGCCACCACGGAAAACAGTTACGTCCGTCCTTCCTGGAAACCCTGCCTTCAGGTAACTGAAGCATGCTATCAAATACCGCCTCATTATTCTCTTCTTTAGACACACCCAGTTCCCTCAGCCTCTCCTCATAAGTCATGTGTTTCATCTCTCTAATCATTTCCTGTGGACTCTCCAGTTTGTCCACATGTATTGTGGGGGCCCAAAGCAGAACATAATATTCCAAATGTGGCTTAAACTGTGCCAAACAAACAGGAATAATCACTTTCCTCAATCTGCTGGCAGTGCTTGTACTAATCCAGCCTAATATGTTGTTAGTCTTCTTGGCAACAAGGGCACACTGTTAACTCATACCCAGTTTCTTGTCCACAGTGGACAAGACCTCCTGCAGGGCCTTTTCTGCAGAACCGCTGCCTAGCCAGTTGGTTCCCAATCTGTAGCAGGTAATGGGATTTTTTTCTTCTTTCCTTGTTTTAATGAAATCTATTATAAATTGCACAGAACAACTTCTTACTAAGACAGTAATTTACTTGAAAGAGTAACTTACTGTGACAATAATATCTGTACACACTTTGAAGCAGCATCACCTTCACGGATAAGAAATATTTGTCATATTAAAATTGATATTATAGTCTGACATGAAGTTTTCAACAAGCAAAGAAAACTAGAGACCATTTTTCTTCTTTATTGATCTCAGTTGTTTTAGTGGAGTATAGCTTCCCATGCTTTATATATATTTTTTTATTATTTTCTTTTGTAGGACAAATATGTCAGATCCAGCAAAAGGACTCAGTACTCTTACCAAAACCAAAACAGTTTTATTAAAGCAAAGAAAGATGTTTTAACTGTACTGACTTGTTTCTTTTGGAAAGCGAAAATCTTAAAATAGTCAAATGAGACCATCTAAAACAAACTTGTTTTAATATAAATGAGTGATTACATTTGACAGTGAAGGACTGCATTCACTTGTGACCTGCCTTAGTGATCTGATTTTTCACTGCCTAGTTTGCTTGGATTGTCATTTATGTGTAATAAGTGGGTGTGAAACATTACCAAGTCAGAAATTCCCATTCACTTACACCAGTGGTAGTGTTTTATATCCTGTTTATACCACTTTAAATGACTGTGCAGGGGAAAGGCAGAGAAGATCCACGCATTGGCTCTCACATATGTAATAAAGAGAGAGCCGTCTTTCAGATAAACACAGCATGAAAATCTCATATCTAGCATTAAGCATATCAAGTGGATTTGTGACTCTCCCTGGAGGACAGGCCAAAAGGTGAATGTATTACACCGTGGTTTTGTTGTCTATGGCATATAATGTCTTTGATTTTAATGTGACAATGTCCCAATAAACGAGAGAAAAAATAACAAAACAGAAATGGAACAGACAAAATGGAAGTAGTTTCCATTTCTGTTTGGCATGTGAGATGTTTTGCTACGAAGTGTAAGCTATCAAAGACTTAAGGCTCGGGGGTGGGATCATCCATGTACAGAGATTTGACAGTAATGGACAAAAACATAGATTAGAGTGACTGACAGACCCCACCCCCAACTAAACCTCACTTGTCCCTATCCAAACTACAAAAGATTAGTGAATAAAGCACTACTTGTTAAACTTTGAGGCCTGTGTAACACACTTCATTCTTGTTATAATGTAATTGTGTATTATTCAATGCAAAGTATGTCAGATAAGGTGTTGTTGGAATCCTCATGACCTATTGACTCTTACTGTTATATTAATATGCTTGTTGCAGCATCATATTCATGTTTATGAGACTTTGCTACATAATGTTCCCAAAGATGTGTTCCATAGCTTGACAGGTTCAGGCAAAGCTCTTCAAGAGCAAAGACTAAATTTGTTAGTCTTTAAGTACCACAGGAGTCCTTGCTTGTTCTGCTGAAAAGGCTAACATGGCTGCCCCTCTGGGACAAGAGCAAAGTGGCAGTTTGCGCATCAAGGCATATGTAAAACATTCCTTGCTACCTGACTCTTGCAGCAAGGGCAAGGCCACAGAGTTGAGAAGGAACCTTTTAAAATAAAGGGCAGACATTTTGCCATTCATTCTCTGTTCCACTTCCATCTACAAACACCATCAAAGAACTGAAATGCTGACATGGGGGAGTCTGGCTGTAGAAGAATCCATCCAGCATATGGTGAGAATCATCTGAATATGTAAGGTTGCTGAAAGTTAATAAGTATTATTTCATTTTCACTATGGTATATTCTTTCCACTCCTTGCAGATAATGGGCATTGTAAATGCTTCACACTCGGATTTAATAGTAATGACTATTCTTTCACTAAAATACAATCCAACATAATTTCCAGGCAGGGCACTTGTATAATGTGTTGTTTTTATAACCCTTGTTTGGTAAATGAGATGTTTACTATGAAATATCAAGGATACAGTGATTAGAGTATAGCAGAGTTACTGAACATATTAACAAAAATCTTCATTCTTACCAGCTGCATTCACAGATTGCCAGGCTTCAGTCTTTGTCACTGCCAGAAGGCCAGACACTCAGATACCCTCTTTGTATTCTGATTATCATTAGCTGACCAGAAAAATTGCCAGTTCTCTTTCCCATTTAACTTACACAGCTTCATTTCTGTTTGTTCTGTGCTTCTACTAAACCAGATTTATGTATTCATCTTTTGTGGGAAAGAAGGAGGAATATCTAGAAGGAATTATCTGACTCTGAAGTATTGAATAAAATCCACATGTCAGAGGACTGGTCTACACTTGCTGCCATTTTCTACAGCAGTCAAGAGGAGATACGCAGGCTACATAATGTCGCTTATTGCTAAGTATCTCCTGTTAAATTTCTGATGCCCATTTACCTCAGTGCCTCCACTGCACTGAGTCAAAGGGAAATGCTATGCCTTCAACTCAGTGCTGCTGTCCTTCAGAGGGTGGTCTTATTGGCTATGTCTACATCAGCAATTTTATTTCAGATTTGCTAGTCCAAACTAAAGAAGTCCGGGATTAGTTCAAACTAACCTCAGACTATTTCGAACTAATCATGGACTTTTTAGTTTGAACTATCCACGTGTCCTAGTTCAAGCTAAGCATTAGTAATGGCTTAGTTCAAACTTTTTAAGTTCAGACTAAGCCTTAGTTCATGTATTGCACTCACTTAGTTCGAACTAAAGTTTGAACTAAGCAAGTAAGTCTGGACTAGTGCCGGGTCTTACTAGTTCGGGCTAAGTTTTGCCTAGTTCGAACTAAGAAATTTCTTAGTTTGGGCTAGGCATAGCCTAGTATAAATTGGTCCTGACTAAGCTTCCTTAGTCCAGACTAATTTCCAATGTAGACAATAGCCATTGAGTTGAGTTCTGGATCAACTGAGCCAGTCTTCACTGATGGCTCAATCGATCCAGAAGGATCGAACTGACAGCGGTGAATTTGCTGCCATCAGTATAGATGTGGCCTAAGACAGTTACAGAAAGAGTCAATCTAAAACACAGTGATAGCTGAGGCAGCATGAGTGACAGTAACTTCTCCAGCTCGGAATTCTTTAATTTGTATTTTAATGTACTTTTTGTGTCAGAAAATGACAATCAGAATACTGAGACAAAATGTAACATGAAGCAGCAGGTCAAAGAAACAAGAAAAAACCTGTAAAGAAAATTCTAATGTTTCAAATAAGTTGAAGACAGATGGTTAGGTATTATTAGGGAATGATTCATTATAAACACCTAAAGTTTATTGGTAAACTCCAATTACTGGTGCAAAAAGCTAATAGTTAGCTACTTACAGCAATTATCATTCCAAATATTGCAGTGGCATTATAAGGCTACACTAAAATACATTTTAAACTGCAACAAGCTGAAAAATCGAAGATTCCTAGTAGAGAAAACATGCCACAAGGTCAGCCTCTTTAGTCACTAGATCAATTTTCCATTAAAGTGAAATCAAATCATTTACATCATCTGACAGTCTTTAGAGACACTATTTTCACAGAAATGCATTGACGAGAGACATAAGTAGGTTTTATAAGATATATAATTGATCATTGGTATCATTATATGCTTTCTGGAAACGCTCAAAGCAATATGCATATTTTTTAGCAAAAGAATCTACTGCTGTGTAATTAGAAATAGCTGTTGGACTCAGATTTGCAACTCTTTAAAAGTTAGTCTATGGTCCTATTCACAGGATATAAATACAGTGATATTTTTATAAGGATTTTAGACATCTAGCCTGTGTTTGAGCTGTAAATACATTTTAACCCCCATATCTAACCCTTAAACTTAAGTGTGAGGAGGCATTTTGGGGGCCCCAAATACTGTGAGGCTCTAATTTAGAGGTAGATTCCTCTGGAATTGCTGCTCCTCAAATGCTCTTACCACCTGACAAAGAGACCATTGTTCGGCTAAAACATGTTTGGTGGGGTTAGTGCTGCTCTGACCAGCTGTAGGGAAGATGGCTGCCTCAGTAGGACCCAGCTGCAGAGCAATCTACTGAGTGATATCTATTAGTTCATTAGAGTGATGACAGGCTGCATCTGACAGGAGAAAGAACAATGAGGAGCTAAGAGCGTACTTAGTACAGTGCAAATTGTGGACAGCTATCACATTGCTTACCTTCACATTCAGCTACAGAAACATAAGCATATGTTTTTGGCTTAATCATAGAAGAATATATTAACTCTTTGAACTGACTCAGAAATACTTCAGCATCACTGTTGTTTGCAGTGTTATTGCAGCCACAGAGGTGTGCATGGGAGGGAGGGGCAAGTAGAGGCACAGACCCCTGTCCCCCAGTAATTGGCAGGAGCTCACAGCAAGCTTTTCTACCCCTTGGTGCCCCTGCAGAAGTCAACAACACGCTTTTCCAATGCCCTTCCACAAGCTATGTAATTTAAATTCCTGCATGTTCCCAGTGTAGCCATGTTGGTCCCAGGATGTTAGAGAAACAAGATGCATGTGGCAATATTTTTAATTTGCCAAATTCCATTAGTGAGAGAGACAAGATACAGGTCTGAAGATGAACACTGTCAGTTTGATAAAACAAACAAGGAGTTCTGTGGCACTTAAAAACTAACAAATTTGTTTTATTGAACTAGACTAACATGGCTACCCCTTTCGATCTGTCATTTTGAAATCATCTTTCACCAAGAAAAGTTAGTTCAAAAAAGAAATTGCTTCACTCCACTTTATCTCATCAGCATCAGTATTATTTAAATATCTCATTGGAACTAAAAGGTAGAATTCCCAAAACATGCACATGGATATTTAAAACATTTTCAGTTACATTGAAGAGTATTCCCTGTTCTTTCAAAACCACTGTCCCACTGTTGACACCAGTCTCATCCATCTTCCAAGTGACAGCAGAATTCTGGAATAGTTGATTGCTTTCCCAGTGAGAAGTCTGACTTGAGCATTTGGATATAGTCCAGGGCAGTGGTTTTCAAACTTTTTTTCTCAAGATCTAGTTGAGAAAAATCATTTATACTTGCAACCCAACAATTACATCTTTGAGCAATGCACTCCAGTCTTTCGTCAGCAGCAGCAAGGGAGTGGTGCAATCCAGTACCTGCATCCCAACCCATAGTTTGAAAACCATTGGTCTAAGGGCTTGTCCACAGGAACATTTAGTTCGCAGCAAGCTAGGGTGTGAATCTACCTAACACTAACTGTCAGTTTGGCTCTGCTGCCTTTCATTAACTGTTTGCATGCTTTGAACTAGTCTTCTTTCAGAGAGGACTATCTTAGGGATTAGGAAGAAAATAATCACATGACTAAATTGTTCTGTAGTTCTTACTGGAGCTTCCTGCCTCTTCCTCAGAAATACTTGGCATGGGCCACTGTAGAGAAGGAAAAATGGATCACTGGTCTGAAGCCTTTGTGGCAGCTCTAATGTACATTCCCTGGAAAGCTTACTTGGAAATAACATTTGTCTGCAGATGATTTTTTCTATATGTTCACTTTTATAATTAGGGAAATGTGGCCTAGATGAAATTACTAAGAGGAGAGTGCAAACTGATTGAAACGCTATTCAGACAGTAGTTATGAATGGCTCACAATCAAACTTGGGGAGACATATGTAGTGGGGTATTGCAGGGATCTCTCCTGTGCCTGGCAGCAATGTTCCCTGTAGGCTACACAGGCACACAGTCCCCATCACTCACCCACACAGTCAACACTGCTTACTGCGCACAGCCAGCAGTCATGGCCCCTACCCCGCTGGAAGACACAGCCTTCTAGCTGACAGAGAGCTGCTCCAAGCTGGGAGTTTTTAAATCGCCCATGCCGCCCTGCAGCAACAGCTCCTGCACCCAGGTAAGGGGGACGGGGCCTGCCGGGGGGGGGGGGTCTCAAGAACAGGAACTGGGCAGCTGCCAGGGAAAAGGCACGGAGGTTGGTGGGGAAGGCCTGTAGTGTCAGGGAGCCAGCGGGTGGGTTAGGGTGGGAACTGGAGGACCAGGGGAAGCTGGCGGCCAGATGGGCATGTTAGGGATTGGGGAAGGGGTCAGATTGGGACCGGGGAAGCCAACAGGTGGTTTAGGGATTAAGGAAAGGGTTGGAGGACCAGGGGAGATGGTGGCCATGCGCGTGGCTTAGGGAAGGGTGTGGGAAAGCTGGCAGGGAAGGCTTGGGTGAGTTGGCAGACAGTTATGTTGTTTGGGGAAGGAAGGATCGGGACCACGAGAGCCAGCAGCCATGAGGACAGGTTAGGGAAGGGTTGACGCTCCAGGGAGCCAGGAACTGCCACCCAATTAAAAGCGGCCCAGTTTCTGAGCCCTGCTAAAGTTGCATTCTGCTGTTGGATTAGTCCTTGAAGCGGGCATTATTATCATGATCTAAGAGAGACAGCAAAACTGAGAAAGCGGTTAAGCCCCACATTTTTATATTTTGAGTGTAAAGTTAATCCATGTATTAGAAATTAAAGAAATTGCCTAATTTCAAAGATGCTGAGCCCTTCATACCTCCACAGAAACTCAGTCAAGGTCATTTCTTTACATGGCTCAATATGAATTCTGAATAGGACTAACAAAGAACTCAAGTCTGAAAGTGTTAACCTAACTGATTTGCTCGTATGTGATGAAGCCAGGGTAGACCACAGGAGGTCTTGGCTTCTGTCTTCCATTCAGTAGACCAAACTGTTTTCCAAGGGTTCATGCTGATAACCTTTACTCACAAGAGGATTTCAATGAGACGTCTTTTGCATGTGTAAGGACTATTTACAAAAAAACTAGCCATATGACTTAAGTTTATTAAAGAATTAGCTGAAATCCAAATTGGACATCATTGATGATTAACATAAGTTGCAAGAGCAGAAATGCAAAATAGACCAGTTTTAGTCTGAATATTAGTTGAAGGGTCTTTGCAGTTAAAGTGTCTTTTGCAGGAAGTATTCCATAAGAGATGTTAGTTTTGCTGTCTGGTTATAAATGCTAACTAATTTTACAATTTTTTCAAAAGTTTTTTTAAAATGTGTTGTCATTTTAAGGCACTGAGGAGGTCATTCTGTCATTAAGGAGTTTGTTCAGTATATCGACTTCCAATTCAACTAAATATTTGACAAAGAGAAGGAGGTAAATAAAAGTTACTTCGTCTGTGATTCAGAGATTTTCCTTACAAACCTATAAGTGAATAATACTAGCAGGTCCACTCCACAGGTAACCTTTCTATGATCTGATACAGCAGAAGATAAAAGGAAATGCATTTTTTTTTCTGCCTGCATTTCACAGCATTCTGATGTAATGCTCTTGGAGACAATGCTTTCCTTAGAAGGTAACACTCATTCATAGGGCATCTTTAGAGATAAGAGATGATGAAAACATTAATAATCTCGTACTTCCCTTTGCCGCCACAAATGGAGGGAAACCTAAATCTATTCTAGGGAGCTCTGTGAGGAGGTTGAGACAGGATACTGGGCTGGATGAACCATCGGTATGAGCCTGAATGGTTGACTGACACCTGAGGCTCACTGAGTGAAGAATTTGACTTTTATTCTGTTTTATTCTGTTTTAATTGTCTGTCAGTGAAAATGACCATTCTGAAGTTTTATTATGATGATTTAACCATTCCATACTAGGAGAGTATTAGAATGGAATGGTCAAATCATCATAGTAAAACTTCAGAATGGTCATTTTCACCAACAGACAATTAAAACAGAATAAAACAGAATAAAAGTCAAATTCTTCACTCAGTGAGCCTCAGGATTATATCAGAACTACTGAATTAAAGCAGTTCATTTGAATCTAATTACACCTATGCTGATACATATCAGTTAATCACATATGTAACAGTCTATTGTGGCCTTATAAAACTGCTTTAAATAATTAGCAGGCCAGGTATGTAAACCCAATTCATCTGATTCTTTCTAACACCAGTTATTCCCAGCTGCCAAAATGGCCTCTTTGGTCATTGGCAGCTGCTGTAATTTGGCTGCTTTAAATCCTGCCATGACTCTGGCCTGAGGCAAAGCCATTCCAGAATTGCAGAAGCAGAAAGGCAGCATACAGTCTTTTGCATTCTCCATACTGAGATAAATAGCATGCTCTTGAAGCAAGCATAAACATGTCTTAATTATTGTCACTGATAGAAGGTATTTTATATATAACAGGGGGAGGGGAGACCAAACAAACTAAAAACCATGAGTGAATTTTAAACTTCAAAAACTTCCAACAACTGGATTTTTAGAAAGCACATATAAAACTGAAAGTGAGACTCAATCCTCTGCTCTGCTTAGTAAAGGTTTGCTAGAACATTAGCAAGAGAGAAAGCAAATTTGCAGCTATGTTACTGTTGGTGGCTATGCATTATCATCACATATATAACCTTGACTCTGTATATGTATTCTGGAGATGTGACAAAGATAGGAAACCAAAACTGAGGTGTAGAGGCTAGATAGGCAGCAAGTAACATCATCTTATATTTGTTTAATAAAAATATTAAATTGCAATACTGTAGTTTTATTAATTTACTAAAGTTTGAACAAAAAGACAATTTATATACATTTCTTTTGAGTTATGGTACTTAGACATTCTGATGCTTCTGGTGCCAAAAAATTGTTGCCCATGTGGTGCCATGCTTCACAAATTGCTCCTCAGCAAACACCATACCTTGCTCAGCTGCATTGTCAGCTTAGAGGGAACACTGCATGGCACTAGCCAATATTTTCATTAATAACTTAGATAATCACAGAATCCTAGAATCATAGAAACATAGAGGTGGGAGGGACCTGAATAAGTCATCAGTTCCAGCCCCCTGTGCTGAGACAGGACCAAATAAACTAGACCATCTGCCAAATGTGTTCTGATAATGGGGATTCCACAATGTGCTTCATAAGCCCATGCCAGAACTTAACTGCCATTTTAGCAACAAAGTGGGTTGCATCCCATGAAAGCTTATGCCCAAAGAAATTAGTTAATTAGGTGGTCTTTAAGGTGCCACAGGACTCTTGTTGTTTTTAACATGGCTATCCCTCTAGAACTGAAAGCTTTTCCTCATTTCTAACTTAACTCTCCCTAGCTTCCAATTAAGCCCATAACCTCTGGTTTTGCCTTCAGTAGACATAGAGAATGACTGATCACTACCCTCTTTAAATATTTGAAGACTATTAACAGGTCTTCTCAGAGTCTCCAGACTAACATGCTCTTTTGTTAACCTTTCCTCACAGGTCAAGTTTACTAAACCTTTATCATTTTTGTTTCTGTCCTCTGAACTTTCTCCAGTTTGTCCAAATCTTTCCAAAAGTGTGGTAACCAGAACTGGATACAGTAATCCAGCTGAAGCATCATGAGTACTGAATACAGTGGGAGGATAATCTATCATGTTTTATAGATAATATTCCTGTTAACACACCTCAGAATATCAGCCTTTTCATAAGTGCACCACATCATTGACTCTTTCAGTTTGTGAGCCAGTCGGAACTAATTTGCCAATGTAGACATAGCCTTTCTCTCTCTGACTGCTGCTGACGCAAAAAAAAATCCTAAAAGGCAGATCCCTCAGTTATATATAACAGTGTTATACCAATTTAGTGAGCACCCCAACACCCTCCCCCGATTTTCAAGTCCTGGTGAAGCTGCTGATCAGTGGTCCTCTTCCTCTGGCTCCAGCAGAAACCCCTCCATCTATGGACCAAAGTGGAACACTTTTCCATGCTCCATGCTACCGTGAGAAGAGAGCTCTGATCTCTCATTCTTTTTGCTGCAGCAAGGAGCCTTCACCAATCTTTTAACCCTGAGGAAATGCACTCTGCCTGGGTCCTTAGGCAGCAGCTCCCTTCTGCAGTCAGCTGGAGAGGAGCTGCAGGCCACTCTGAAAGGCCCTGTGGGTCACTTTTGGCTGCTGGGCCACAGGTTGGGAACCACTGATTCAAATGCTTCCCCAGAAGTTCTATCTCTTTGTTCTCCTTCTTTCCCTTACTATATAAAAATCAGTTAAAGAAAGAAACAGTAACACTACCTGGAGATTATTCCTTCTTAAATAGTGATAATACTTAGAAGCATTGAAACTGTATAGCCGCATTATCTCATCTGAGTCTCCTTGGGCTCTGTCTAGACTACACTGCCTGATTTCTTCAATCAAGACCAGGAGCAACATATATAAAGGTGTTCAGCTGTCCATGCATTAGCTAGAAAATTGGGTTAGCAATATGTTAACCAACATGACCTATTTTCCTCATCTAGGTGAAGTCTCTGTGGCCTTTGCTAGCTGTCTCTCTTCATGCTGTTAAATTTGCAGATCAGCAACTTGACCCTAAACTGGTCACTCCAACACTAATGTCTAGTGTTCACTGGAAATTATTTTCTCAGCCATACAAAATTGGCAAGTTAAAACTGCATTTTGTCCATTTAAATTACATCTAGTATTTATATTTTTGAACTTGGAAGAACGTGTCCTAGGCACTGAAAATAAAATAAAGGACCTAGGAGATAACCGTACTCATTTATAAACTTCTAGTGATCACTAGAAGTTTAACAGGGCTATGAATAGGAAAAAAAATCAGTTTTGTTCTTGGGTTGTGTGAAGGAATAAAGCCATCTCCAAAGACTGGTGGGGTTTTTTTAGTTGTGTGTCCACATTTGATCTGTTATATATTCTGAATATAGCTCGCATCCTGATAAATCCACCACTGTCAAATAATCTTCATTCTCATCTATGGGCGAAATCCTGACCCTATTCAAATCAATGAGACTTTTCCATTAATTTAAGTAGAGCCAGGATTTTAGCCTATATATTTACCAAAATTATGTGGCATCATTTCACTTGGACTCTTTTATTAATGTGTTCTGGAAAAACTAAAAAAAAAGTATAGTAGTTGAATTTTAAAAATGATATTTTCCTTAATACTATATATCTTGATTTATCCACCCCTCAAAAGAGAGATTTCATTTTAACCCTGTACTTTTGTTTCTTGGATTACCTGCAAAATAGATGTTCCAAAGAGGTAGCTGTGTTAGTATAGTTCAGCAGAACGAACAAGGAGTCCTGTAGCACTTTTAGAGACTAACAAATGTATTTATTCCATCTGTGCTCTAAGTTTAGAACACAGATGCTATAAATAAATTTGTTAGACTTTAAAAGTGCCACAGGACTCCTCGCAAAATAGAAGAATCCTCACTGATGATTATGCAGAGAAAAAAAAAAAAAACAGCCTGCCACTTTAGGTCCATTTCTAAGGCCTGGTCTTCACTACTGAAAAAAAGATACATTTTTTACCTTGGGGTAACTAACACACAGGAGCTATTCTGAAGTAAAGATGCAGTGAAGCTCTGGCACTTTAGTTTTACTGAAAGGTAAACAGCTCAATACCCCCTCCTGTGGTTGACCTCACTGAGTTTGCCTCATACTTTGGGATAATTCATTCACATTAGTTACACTGAGGTAAACAAATACAATTTTAGAAGTAGATATACCATCTAATGCATACACTTTTTTTTTCCTTTCCTTTCTTTCTTCTTCAGACTACGTCATGGAGAATTAAAAAGGGTGATAAAATTAATGATGAAAAAGGAGGCCAGTTTGTCTCTTGCAAATATCAATTTGTCTAGTCATTTTCAAAAACATAGCACAATGTCATTAAAAAAGGGATTTTAACAAAGCATTGATAATGCTTGTGAAGTGCTTTGTGAAAATTCTGTCTCAAGTAGTTTCCTCATCCAGTACCTAAAAGGAAAAAATGTTATTCATTTAGGTGTCATAAAAGGAACCATACTGCATGAAGTTCATTATCCGATCCACTGACTTTTCACAAGAATCAGTTAATTTATAGCATTGTGCAGCCTATCATCTGCCAGGTCCACACTTCTAGTAATATTAAACTTTATGGAAAACACATTTGTGGAACATTAGTGATGTTCCATTTGTGTGTACGGCTAACAAATGGCTCCCCTGCAGTTGTTTCAGCATTTACTTGCCAGACAAGAGCCATTTACTGCTTCATTTATTCATAGGCAGTGGAAGTTATCAAATAAGTATTGTATCAGAGAATCCACAGAAGAAATTCATGAAGTTCTTATAGACAACGTCTGCAGAAATTAACGCTGAACTAACCCCAAGAGATGATTCTGGGTGTTTTGAAAGTCATTGAAAGTCAAAAATGAGTTAATTCGATGGTCTTGTTTAATTCAATGGAACCAAACTGTATGGAGAGGACATGGGCAGGGACTACCAAGCCTCTTAACAAACAGTATTTTTTTCTGCCATGAAGTTGTCAGAATTACTGAGTATTTGACCAGATGGCAAGTAGTTTCTAAAGTCAGACCAGGTGTTCAAGATGCAGAGATAATCACAAATATAATGACTGTGGTAAGACTAATTAAAAATGTGTAGAGGGAGCACAATGGTGCTTCATAGAGAGAATGACCAAAAAGTAACAAGATAGCAAAGGAAGATTTGACATGATATTGTGGCGTAATTTTAAATATAGAAAGCAAAACCAAACAGAATTTAATTAATTTAAGTACTCAGGATACTAGAAGTATTTCCATAAGTGATTACATAATGTAATTTGGGTTTTGACAATAAAAATATCAGCCTTTATGGGAATAGAGAGAGGCAAAAATATTAAATATAGAAATTGGCAGCTGGTATTGGGGTAGAACAGGGGTACCCAAAGTGCAGCCCCCCCAGGCCACATGCATCCAGGAAATGGCTTTTCTGCAGACCCTGAATAAAAATTTTAACCGGGTCATCCCCAGCCCCCAGCACCAGAAATAGAAAAAATCCAGATGCTGTGGCAGGGAGCATCCCCAGCCCACGCTGGGAGTTTTGAAATCTCCTACTTTGAGCATGCTCAGAGCATGCTCAGGATGGGAGCCACAGCATGTGGCATGGCCTCTGGAGCGGTGAGGGTGGGGATATAAGGGAAGGGGTTGCAGAGCAGCGAAAGCCAGCAGCACAGGGCAGGGGAGCGGAGAAGGTTGGGGACTCAAGAAAAGTGGCAGCACAGGGCAGGGGCTTAGAGACAGTGTTAGGGACTCGGGAAAAGCAGCAGCACAGGGCAGGAGGGAGTAGGGAAGGTGTCAGGGACTCGGGGAAAGCGGCAGCAATGTGCAGGGGTTAAAGAGGGGTTCAGAGACTCAGGGAAACTGGCAGTGCAGGGCAGGGATGTAAGCAAGGGAAGAGGTTGGGAACTCAGTGAAAGCGGCAGTGCAAGGCAGGGGTGTAAGAGAAAGTGTTGGGGACTTGGGAAAGCTGGCAGCACAGGGCGGAGGAGGTTAGGGAAGGGGGTCAGAGAGCCTCAAAAGCCAGCAGTGCTGGGCAGGGGGGGAGGGGAGGGGAGGGAAGGGTTTGGGGATACACAGGAAGCTGGTAGCAGGGCAAGGGGAACTGCATCTGTCTGGCGGTGGGGATCCAGCTCTCTCCCTAGTCACTGCAGTTAGGGAGCAGAAATTTTGCAGTCCACAGGCCCATGCCAATCAGGCTTTGTGGCCCCCATGTATGA
This sequence comes from Podocnemis expansa, assembly GCA_007922195.1. NCBI lineage: Eukaryota > Metazoa > Chordata > Testudines > Podocnemididae > Podocnemis > Podocnemis expansa. Next base: position 2,806,677 of record ML681989.1, on the reverse strand, counting down.
AAACTTTGGGCACCTCTGGGGTAGAACAGAGAGAGGTAGATCATAGGCACAGGTGCCCATCAAAATGGAAGATGGACACAGCAGCCCCCATAAGCCAACTATTTTCTTGCATATAAAGCTGATCACATGGCCAAAGCTGGAAATTACAGACATCTTTATTCATTAGATATTGACTATCTCCATTTAGGCTGCACTCCTACAATAAAAAACCAAGGAAACAAAGTTATGAATTGCCATACACTATGAACTTCACCACAGCCATGCAGCTACTACCTTTCTTTTCTCCTTAATGTAAGCTTATGCCTTTATTTAAGAAAGAAACCACTAGGGTATAAAGAGAAAAATATGTTTTTACTAAAACACTCTATGGAGTGCAAATCCTCTCTTCCCCTTACCCCCCTGAAAAGAAAAAAAAAGTATATAAACCATTTTATCAACACCCTGTTGGTCTTTCTAAGAAGAAGTAACAGAACGAATGCAATATCATCCACTCTTCCTAGTCTACCAGCACCTCATGGTCAACTATGGTTGACAATTCTCAAAATATGACAGCATAAACTTCTGCTTTTTGTTCATAATTATTAGATCACTAACCAACTCCACTAATGTTGTCTTGGAGCTGTGCCCAGGTGAGAAGCTTGACTCCAAAGGAGGTCTCCAAAAAAAGATGAGACAACAAGCAATAATTCTAATAGTTATTCAAGATGATTGTCAGATTTCTGAGTGTCAAGTCCACTGTTATAGATTGCAGACTGGCCTGTAATATGCCCTAACCTGGTGATCTCTGTCAGCAAAGTCTCTTAACTGGCCTTTGCTAGCAAAGATGAGTAGCAGTTGGAGTTACAGGCTGTAGGTCAAACTTTGCTTCTTAGAGGATTTTTTGTTGTGTAAAATTGGCCATATTTTATTAAAGATGCTGATGAATTTGCAGGCTAATTCAATCCACTGTGATTTCTGGGATTCTGGGAGATCATTCTGAGTGACAGTGATTTAGTTTGCAGAGTAGAAGTTAAGAGTACCTTGTACAGAAGCGGCTAGGATCTCCGAATGCTGATAGGGACTGTGGGTTGATAAATTACTTCATAGTCCAGATTCATAGCAATTTGGGAGTCACTGAGGTAGTGGAAATAAGGATCTTAGGGTATTATTTATTGATGGGGCTTAAGACTGCAGAAAATCCTTTCATTGAAGTCTCTTCTTTTACCAGGAACAGTTTACCCATGATCCATACTGCCCTGTGGAAGGTGATAGAAGAAAAAGGAGGCATATCATTAGTTCATTAATGACCATGGACAGTCATTGTAATGTCTCACTAGACCATCAGAGCACTGATTCAAAGAACCATTTGAAAAATAAAATTTTGTCAGAAATGTTCTTCAGGAAAAGAAAACAGTTCTATAGATGTGGAGGAAAACAGGAAGAATTTTTTGAAAAAATATTTTTGAAACGTGATCCTTATTTAATCAAAAAAGTTCAGCCACCTCTAATACTGATACTGTTGTTATTTGGGAATATATTTCCTTCAGGCTATGTCCACACATACAGACTTAATTTGATTTAAGTTAAATCAAAATAAGCTAATTCGAAATAAAATCATTAAATCGATTTAACTTAAATCGAATTAAGCAAAAACACCAAATCGAAATAGCAAGTCCTGTGTTTGGACTTGCTATTTCGATTCAGAAGAGGGTCACTCTGGGAGGAAGAAGGTCAATCCATCCTGGAATCAAAACACCTGTTGTTTCAAAACAACATGTCCAAACGGTGTTATCTCAAAACAACCATTTCAATTTAACAGCTATTTCAATTGCCTAGTAGGTTTTACTGTTTCGAAAGAAGGTTTGTTGCTTCGAAATGATGGGGCTTATCATTTTGAAATAATGAAACATCGTCCGGACATTTTTTTTTTTTAATCGAAACAATGGTCATTGTTTCGATTTAAAAGCAATGTGTAGACATAGCCTCAGTGAATAATGTACCTGGTCCTCCCTGGAAAAAATAGATATAACTGAAGATCATGGGCCAAATCCTCAGATAGACTGTATAAGCAGACACAGCTCTGTGAAAGTCAGTTAATACCCACAGACTACCAAGAATCTATCATAACTTCATACTTTCAGTGTAACTGTTCAGTAAAATAACTATTGGAGAGTATGCAACATTCAAAGTGCTCCTAACCCTTGGGCCACTTATGTCCAGACAAAAAAGTCTCAAGACATTTTATGTTGGGTGTTTTACCATTCTTATTAGATAAAATTTTGGAGTATGATTATTAGCAAGTGGCCCATGGACTAGAACATCACGGAGGTAATGCTGTCACAGGGAAGAAGTTCTTTTATTTCCAAAATTGTGTCTGGCTGTTGCTTGTGATCTGGCTTCCTGACTTATTGATCAGCCAATATTTACACCAGGCAGAGTTTGTGCTGTTTTTTGGTAGCAGATAAATAAAGATGGAAGTAAAGGTGGGAGTCTGAGAGAAAAGCTTATACAGGAATTCAGTAAGAGCATTACAGCTGTAAACCAAATATGAAGCTAGTTGAAGAATAAGAGTTTATAGTACTTTGTGGAAGTTACTGTATAAATATGTGTGAGTCTAGGCTCACCTGCAGAGGCTTTTACAGTTATAAAACATTCAGTTATGAAATGGTTAGTCTTTACTATTAATTCTCATCACCCACTTATATCTCTTGCATTGCTAATACAAAATTGTCTAAATATAAACAGATACACAAGCCAAATTTGGGAGGAATTGTCACAGAATCATCACAGTCTGTGATACAGAGTTACTACCCCTTCACAGTCACATTTCCCCTTTTACTATAATACACAACTTTGACTTGTTGGAAATAGGCCAAAAATACTAAACTGCTGGGTAAAGCCCAACTCTGTGGTCTTGGCTCTCAGGATCTGTCTGCACAAAGGCTCCGTTCCACTCACTCTGCCTATAGGCACAAGCAGATCCCTCTCTTTGATTGCTAATGCTGTTTTATGGTTCTTGTGCACCCCATTACTCTATGGTGGAGTTTTGATCAAAGTATCTATACAATAACTGAGCCACTGGCCATGCCTCTTTGTAGCCCCATCCCAAATCTCCTGCATGTGACTGCTGAGAGAATACTAGGCCAGATAGGCTCCCAGCACACCCTCTTTACAGCTCTGCATAACAGGGATATATGGAGTCTCCCTCCCAGGAGCACTACTGCATTGTAGTGCATTTAAGGCCCGCAGGGCACCTGCAGTGTTTGTATATCTGATGCCCTGTTTTGTGGTGTGGAAGATGTCCAAATTCAAAATTTGTCTTGTATATTTGCTCTCGGACCTAGTCTTCTGTATTTGTTGACTTGAATTTTCCTTTCCTCCTTGCTTCCTTTCACTTTTAACTATGCCTATAGGAGGCCTTATAATCCCATGTGCTCAGGATGCTTCCACACCAGTGCTGAAAAACTCTAAATGCAGTTTACTTGGCCAGAGGCAGATTCCTTTGTCAGGTGGCAGAGACCCACCACAGCAATTTCTGCATTCATCTGTCAGCTGATAGAATTCAAGGTGAGGCCAGGTGTCCTTTATATCTGATCACAAGGGATATTTCTATGCTTACAATTTAATTTGTACTAATGAGGATTAATTTGAATTAAACTAATGCATGGCTACACTGGCTTTCATTAATTTGAACTAAGGACTTCCTTAGTTCGAATTAATGAGAACTTCCTTCGAAGTTATAAAAACCTCACTTAACTTTGAAGTAAGGGTTAATTTGAACTTATTATCCAATGTAGTCATGTTAATTCAAACTAACCATTAATCTGAATTAATGTTTTTTGACCTTCCTCCTCCCAGGGTGCCTTCCTCTTTCTATATATTGGGTACAGGCATGGCCCTTCTTAGGGGGCCATCTTGCCACAACTCCCATGGTGCCCTTCACCTAATTCAAACTAGCAAGTCCTGTCCATGGACATGCTAGTTTGAATTGGTTTTCCCATTGTGGCCATGTTAATTCAAATTTAACTTAATTCAAACTAATCATTATTAGTTCAAATTGATTAGTTCTAAGTAAGTTAATTTGAACTAACTTTCTAAGTGTAGACATAGCCAAGGATAGCTAAAGGCCACCATTCTAACTCCCTCTGTGCTAAGCATTCCTCTACATTTTATCCCAGGACACAGGGGCTTGATTGTGATCTCACACTGATTTTGCAGAAGTGTAAAACCATTGACTTTACCATAGAGTTAAGCCCAGATCCACAAAGATATTTAAACACATGTAACCTTTCCGCCAGAGAGAGATGGCAGATCAAGGGCTGGGTTCTATATCTAGGGGTTTCCAAACAATGTTACAATACTAATCGGCTCGAGTCCCCACCCAGTCTCCTGTGAAATCTTGCACTGTTCCCTGGGCACCCTAGAGGGGTAATGCTTCTTCACTCACAAGCACAAGTCTGAGTGTAGTCCACAGGACTTTTAATGGAAGCACAAAAGAATATATACAGGCAATATCAAAACCAGCATTGATTTGGAGAATCCGCACAGGACAGGATTCCCACAAAACCCAACATAGCACTCATTCCATCCCAGTGTGTATAAAGAATGTCCCTCACTTCTCTATTATCTTCATACTGATTGTCGGAGTGGCCATCATAGTTTTAGAATCCACCTCAAAAAGGCGGGAAGGCCCTCAGCCCTCCCCTCCAGTTGCCTTCCGCCACCTCTGGATCTGTTCACACTACCCACTGTCCACTGGCTCCACCTGCTGGCTGCTGGTGCCACCTGCTGGTCACTGACACTATCTGTTGCTGCTGGCACCACCTGCTAGTCACTCCTCAGTGATTTGAGCTCTTAGAGAGGAATTCAGTCCTCAGTGATTTCAGCTCCAGATTTCAAGACACCACAGACAGCTCCTCTGATCAAAATAACAAAGGAGCTTCCACAAGGAGTCATCAAATCTATCTTTTAACATGGGCCCAGAGTGAGGCACTGCCTCAGGCATTGCTCTTCAGCAGAGCTAATGCTACCCTAACCTCCTTTCTCTCCTCTCACAAGACTGAAAAACAGAATTGCTCACTCTTTCAAGTTCTGTGATGCTGATGGTGACTTTTCCACCAAATGGACTAAACAGAGTTTATACAATGAAAGGGTAGTGCATCATGAAAACACAATATTTCATTTCCCTCTTCAGTTAAAACACATGTATTGACAGATTTGTGATCAAATCAGCCCATATGGAATTTAACATCATGCCTTACACACCTACATAACGAGGTTATGGAAATATCTAATTGTACTCATGCAAATATGAGGCCTATGCAGCTCAGTTGACCCTCTTTTAGCTGTTAAGAATGAGAAGTGCCCTGCCTCTAGACCTGCCTTACACAACTACACTCCAAATTTAGCAGTGTAAATTTCAAATTTAGGCACCTACATCCCAGCTTTGGCTCCACTGCCATCCACAAAATTCCTGCCGAACCTTCTAGGTTTCTAATATCATTCAGCACTTATGTTTTCAGGTTAAAAATTCCCTAACTGCCCATATTTCTGACCCAGGATGTGCTCACTGCTGCCTATGACTAGACATCTGAGCTGCTGTCTCCTGCCTAATCTCCAAAGCAATTGCTAAATGGGGAAAAGGATGACATTCAGCCTGTAGTGTTACCAATATTATATCTCCAATATTATGTATTTTTAAGAGAATCCTTAGTTATACTAAAAGGAACCATTTTCCCCATTTTTCTCTATACTGAAATATACTGAAAACTGTGAGTAAGCTTTTGTTTTTGGTGCACATAAAGTAGTGTTTTGCTGAGGTTTCTGAAAATAAGCAATTGACAGGGGCAGCTCGAGCCATAAGCCAATAAGGCCCAGGCTTGGAGCCTCCTCGCTTATGGAGGCCACGACACCTCACTGGGAACAGGGTGAGCCAGTCCATGGGGTGGACCCCACTCCCTCACCCAGACCAGGGAGGGATGGGAGAGCAGAGCCTACCCCATGGGCTGGTTTGCTCAGCCCCTTGGGCCAGCTGTTCCACCTTAGGGGTGGAGAGTGCTAGCCCAGAGGTAGGGCAAGGAAGCAGGGTCCAGCCCATGAGCCAGCCCACCCTGCCCCCCTGGCTAGCTGCTCCCCACCCCAGGGGCTGTGTGAGTCAGCCCACAGTGAAGACTGGATTCTGCCCTTCTTGAGAGGGGATGCAAAAGCAAAAGCTGGCTTGGGGCACCAGAGCCCCTTGAGCCAGCCCTGACAAATGATATAATTATTGCTAAAAATTAGATATATGTTTCCAACAACCTTGGATAGCATATGCAGACTGCACTGGAATGGAAATATCAGGACTAGAATGACACAAACTAATTTGGGAAAGTTTGTGCTCATGATAACACCCTTAAACAGTAGTCACCACACTTTTCCTTTTGTGCATCCCCCCCCAATCTCTTCAAGTAATCACACATCTCTGCAACACACACACACACCCCGAGCTGAGAGCAGAGACTGAGAGCAGAAGCCAGGGAAGAAGAGCAGCAGCTGAGAATGGGGACAAGGGCAGAGCCAGGGTGAGAGGTGCTCCCTTCCATCCCATGTGTGCTGGCTGGCTCAGGCCACACCCCCTAGATGTTCCTTCTTCTCTTCCTAGGGGACCACTGGTCTAAGTTAAAGTATATGTAAACCTCTCAGCAGTGAGTTATTGCTGGTCCATCTTGCTGGTCGTCTCACCAAAGCTATGGAATGGAAAAATATTTAACTGATATCTTTCTGTATTTGTGCTGACTGATCTTTGGCTAATGCCTTGCTAATGGGTTAATAAAGCCAGTTAACTCTGATCATTGAAAAAGAACCAAACCTTTAAGTAACAATTGGCAGTCCAGGTACAGGATTATTATCTGGTTATCAGTAAAAGAAGAGTTATAACATTAACGATTTTATTTTGGTTGGTAATAGGTTCCAGCATTTTTTCCTTTTTATTTTTTTTCATCAAGATGCCTTAGAGAGCAACTTAAAAGAGGCAATAGGTTTATTATATGTAACAGAAAGAGCTAACACTGATAAAATTCTCAGAGAATCCATCCTCAAACACTTAGAGGAAAATAAAGTGATCAGGAACAGTCAGCATGGATTTACCAAGGGTAAATCATGCCTGACCAATCTCATTTCCTTCTATGATCAGATGACTGGTTTTCTGGATGCAGGAAGCACCGTTGATGTGCTATACCTTGATTTTAGCAAGGCTTTTGATACAGTTTCCCACAGCATTCTCATTGGCAAATTAAGGAAGTATGGGTTGGATAGGTGAACTATAAGGTGGATAGAGAACTGGCTAGATCAACGGTTTCAGCGTGTAGGAATCAATGGTTCCATGTCTAGCTGGCAACCACTCATGAGTGGTGTGCCCCAGGGGTCGATCCTGGGGCCGGTTCCGTTCAACATTTTCATCAATGATCTGGATGATGGAATAGACTGCATTCTCAGTAAGTTTGCGGATGACACCAAGCTGGGGGGACCGGTAGACACGTTGGAGGGCAAGGACAGGATTCAGGGAGACCTAGATAAATTGGAACAGTGGGCCAATAGAAATCTTATGAGATTCAATAAGGATAAGTGTAAAATCCTGCATTTGGGACCAAAAAAACCCCATGCACTGCTACAGGCTGGGAAACATTCAGCTAAGTAGCAGCAGTGTAGAAAAGGACCTGAGGGTCATGGTGGATGGGAAGCTGGATATGAGTCAGCAGTGTGCTCTTGCGGCCAAAAAGGCCAATGGCATACTGGGCTGCATCAAAAGAAGTATTACCAGCAGATCAAGGGATGTGATCATTCCCCTCTATTCTGCACTGGTGAGGCCACATCTAGAATACTGTGTTCAGTTTTGGGCTCCCCACTACAAAAAGGACAGGGACATGCTAGAGAGAGTTCAGAGGAGGGCAACCAAAATGATTAAAGGGCTAGAGCACAAGCCCTATGAGGAAAGACTGGAAGCACTGGGTTTATTTAGTCTGCAGAAGAGAAGATTTAGGGGGGATTTGATAGCAACCTTCAACTACTTAAGGGATGCTCTAAGGAAGATGGAGCTCGACTGTTCTCGATAGTAACGGAGGACAGAACGAGGAGCAATGGTCTCAAGTTGCGGTTAGGGAGGTCTAGGCTGGATATTAGAAAAAACTTTTTTACTAGGAGAGTGGTAAAGTCTTGGAATGGGCTGCCGAGGGAGGTGGTGGAGTCTCCATCTTTGGAGGTGTTTAAGGCCCGGCTGGACAAAACCCTGACTGGGATGGTTTAGTGGGAGTGGTCCTGCCTCTGGCAGGGGGTTGGACTAGATGACCTATGAGGTCCCTTCCAACCCTATGATTCTATGATTCTATGAATTCCAGAGATCTATGAAAAATATATATCCTGACAATCAGAGGATATTAGAATCCTCTGTTAAAAATAATATTTCAGATAATAGGGGCAGTTTGTCAGTGCTAGATATTGTTTATGATTATGTCCCCTGGGAATCAGCATCAGGAATGTTTCAGAATCTCTAAGAAAGGAAAGGAGAAAGAATTGAGGGGCAAAGATATGGAGTGTCTTTTTTTGGCATATCAGGACTTTCACAACAAAGTCAGAGAACTACACAGGGCTTTTAGGAAAAGAAGTGAGGAATCCTGTGGCACTTAGTTTATGTCTACACCTAAAACCTTAGTTCAGACTCTCTTAGTCCAAACTAAGCACACTTTTTTAGTTTAAACTAACTTTTCAGTTAACTGCATTTTTTTTTTTAGTTCAAGCTAACTTTTTCATGCAAACTAAAAAAGTGTGGTTATTTTGAACTAGAAGTTAGTTCAAACTAAAAAACTGCACTTAGTTCGAACTAACCGCTAGTTCAAACTTATTTAGTTCAAACTAGCATGACTACATTGTGCTAGTTTGGACTAAATTCCAAAATAAGTTCAAACCAAGTAGTTAGTTCTGACTAACCAGCTAATCAACTTTAGTTTGAACTAAACTAATTTTTTTAGTTCAAACTAGGCAAAGCCTAGTGAAGACAGGACTCAAATTAGTTTGAATGAAGGCTCATTAATTTGTACTAATTTGTTAGTGTAGACATAGCCTGAAAGACTAACAAATTTATTTATCACACAGAACTCCTTGCTTGTTTTACTGAACTAGACTAACACAGCTGCCCCTTTGGAACAGAGCCTTTAGAGCTCTGGTTTTCAAACTTAGGGTTGGGACTCATTACTGGGTCGCAGACCTTCAGGTACAGGGTCATGGTGCACCCTGCTGCTGCTGCCAAAAGACTGGAATGCATTGCTCAAATATGTAGTTGTTGGGTCATGGGCATAACTGATTTTTTTTGACTTGGTCCTGAGGAAAAAAGTTTGAAAGCCACTGTTTTAGAGGATCAACAGGCAACAGTACAGAATCTGGAAGGAAACTAAAGGATTACAAAAGAAACTTGACAGTCAGAGTAAGGTTAATTCCCGTATCACTTGCAATTTGAAAGAAACTAATCATAAACTGGAAGAATGCCAGGTCAGATATGGCAAGGAAAAATGTGAGTAATTACAGTACAAACAAAGCCAATGATTTTAAAAGTACTTTCGGAATGCCTCAGGTGCAACTGGATTTAAAGCAACAGGGATCCTTCATAGAGCAGAACGGTGTAAACAGAGGAAGAAAAACTACAAGGAACAAGTAGAAATTCTTCGGTGGCAATCATGCTGATTACACCAGAAGTAAGCCCATATGTATCTCCTCCGCAGAGTTTCTTCCATGAGGATTGTTGGCATTGCTGTTACCAGCATTTTTGTGGTGATTTTGATAACTCCTGGATTGTGGGTTCTATTAACTTTGCTTCCATGAAACTCCTACCTTTAGTGACTGGACACAGACATAAAAGTAGAGTTTCTGAGACAGATTACTCTTAGTTGTTTAGGGATCTCTTGGGATTTCTTCCCATCACTAAACAGGGGATTGATAACTGGGAAGGAGAGTTAGACAGAGGTGAGCAGGATGCGGAAAGGTCAGACCAGAATGGAATGGATGAGAGCTATGACCCTCTGCATTCCCTTCCTTCTTCTGCTAGTATTAAAACCCTTTCATTTGCAGCGGAGTGTTGGAAAATATGCAGGCGGCCAGGGGATTCTATCACACTCCAAGCTACCAGAGTAAAACACATGTAGGTTTATATAATCTTACTAAGGGAACCTACTTAAAATACTGCAACTGACTGTTGACAAAGCCGCATGAAATACTTTTCCAACGGATTACAGATTTGGGGAACATGAGAGCTTTCCATGAATTATCCTATGTGTTTATCCTGTGCCTGGGGCAGAAGGGGTGGTAAATAAGGTGGACAGTGATCAATATATTGACCTATTAATTAACAAGTCTCTTTGGGGAATTAAACAGAAAATAGATACAGTCAACTCAAAGGGTGTGGTTTTAATGAAGTGCTCAGTTAAATGATTAAGACATAGCAGAGCCTTGAACAGGCTGATAAGGAAAGGAAAATGCTGCTGCCACTGTTACAGTAGAAGGACACCTAGACAGAGAAAAAGCTCAGCTTTCACACTTCTCTGATAACTCCTGACTTTAGTAACCCCACAAAGCCACACCAAGGAAGGTTTTAGTTGCACCTCAGGAAGCAGAAAAGTTTGTGGAAGTGACTTGTAATCCCACCCTTTCAGTCACAGGCTCCTCCACCTTACAGAGGTATATTTTATAAAGACAATGCTAATCACTCAACTCCTTTGAACTATGTGCCTCCCATGCCCTGTCAAACTCAATGGGAGGGAGTATTTGGTCTGTAAAATTGATCTGAGGCAGCAGGTGGAATGCCCATCTAATCAGATGGATGTGCTCATCACCACTCAGGACCAAACCAATACAGACCTTGTGGCATCCTCAGTGCCACAAATAGCATCTTCTGTGTCATAGGGACCTTCACAATGAGGAAGTCAAGCTTCTTGTACAATCCTCTGCTATTTGCAAATTCAGAAAAGGATTAGATAACCTTATTGAGGACAAGTGACAAGTCCATCAGTGGCCATTAACCAAGAGATTTTGGGTGAACCCCCATGGTCCAGATGCCGCTGACTTCCAGAGGCTGAGACTGGATGATAGAGGATAGATATCTTGATAATTGCTCTGTTCTTTCCATTCCCTCCAGCATCTGACACCAGACATTGTCAGAGGCCAGATATCAGGCTAGATGGACTGTTGACCTGACCCAGTATAGCTATTCTTATTCATTTAAATGATTGTGGTCACCTATCTCTATCAGTGTTGGTAGGAGGTCATCAAGGGACTATGCTGATAAATATCAGTGCAGATGTGTGTCTTACATTAAACTAACATTTTCATTTCCTCTTTCTCCTCTGTAAAGGCTATATTCCTAGAAACTAATCCTGTCCCTTCTGCTTTCTCCAAACCACTTCTAGTTCTTACAGGGCCAATATCGAAAGTTACATGTTTTTGCAGTTACCTGTTTTCCAAACACTCACAATGGTCGTGCCTCAGACTTCATGTTCAAATATGGTTGTGTAGTGTAGTAGCCTGGGATGATAGTTTGTTGTGTATTCTCGATGACTTTTAGAAGACACTTCCTTTTGTAATTCCTGATTCTTTTTCAATTGCACCACTTAAAAAAAATGCCATGTGATTCATCCACCCTTTATAAAAATCACTCCACATGTGGTATTCTGTAACTTTTAAGCAACACCAAAGCCTTATCCTCAATTAGTGCATGACTGTGCAAATAAGCAGTTTCTGTTAAAATTAGAGAACCTATTCACCTTTTTAAACACCGGTGTCCATATCCCAACACAGCAGAGCCATTCATTGCAGAGAATATAGATTTTTTTATAAAAGTAATGTGGGTTTTGTCTCTGCACCTCTTCCAACAATTCCCCTATCTGGCTAATAATTAGGCCTGGTGGATATTGAAGGCTCACAACTGATTATCACCAACTGAGCCCAGTGACCCTTGCCTGTTCACCCAGTGTCACTATTCTAAACTTATTAAAACATTTACACATAACTTATGAGGAGAGGCTGAGGAAACTAGGCTAGTTTAATCTGAAGAAGAGACGAGTGAGAGGGGATTTGATAGCAGCCTTCACTTAACTGAAAGGGAGCTCTAGGGAGGATTGAGCTAGGCTGCTCTCAGTGGTGGCAGATGACAGAACAAGGAGCAGTGGTCTCAGGTTGCAGTGGGGAAGATTTAGGTTGGATGTTAAGAAAAACTTTTCACTAGAAGGGTGGTACAGCACTGGCATGGGTTACCTGAAATATGGGGACATCCTTAGAGGTCTTTAAGGCCCAGCTTGATAAAGCTTTAACTGGGATGATTTAGTTAGGGTTGGCCCTGCTTTGAGTAGTGGGTTGGAGCGCATGATCTCCTGAAGTCCCTGCATCATCTATCAGTCCTATGATTCTAAGGCCAAATTGGTGAATGGTTGATTTAAATTACATTTGCTTATAATAGTGTGATATTCAATAACTCATCCAACTAAGCATCACAATGACTACGACCAATGTGTGCTGAAGAATAGAGAAAGAAGGAAGTAGAAAAGTATCCTAAGAATTCCAAATCCAACTGTAGTGATATCCCAGGGAGGCAATGTGTCCTGAGGTCACTTTACCAAATAACAGAAGGAATCTGTCAAGAATACAATGGCAACACTTAAATCAGAACAAACGTGGAGGTAGATCTTACTAAAGTTCAATTAAGCACACTTCATGGGATGGGCAAGGAGATTGGCAAATCATTGCCACCTGCCTGGATGGAATAGAAAAGGCCAGTGTCACACTCACAAGGAGTCAGCCTAATGACTCTGGGCAATATATTGCCTCTGGGAAATTCAGAAGTGACCCAAGATTGTTGTGAAGCAATGTTACATAAAGAAGAACGATAGTTCCCATAATTAAGCCATTAGGAGAAACAAGCCCTGACAGCCAAATATGTAATAAAAACAAACCATTCACCAAGTAGACCTAACTGCTACTTTAATTCAGGGATTTTAGTTAATATTGATTTAAAATGTCAGATATATGCATAACACATTTCTCATTGGAATATGGCAATATTTGGCCATTGTTAAAAAAACAAATGTACCACTTCTGTATGTTCAATTCTTGGTAGATAACGTAGCCTCTTATCAGGAATGAATACAAAGTCTGATAATAGGTCAAAAAACTTCCACATTTTAGTATCTTTTGAACTAGATGACTCCAGAATTTAAATGGAATTGTTGGTTCCATCTCAGAGTAATTTGGATCAGGACTATCTATCTGGAACAGAGCAGATATGGAAAACTTCAAAACACATTATTTATTCTGAGCATCATTAAATATGTTGAGTGTCATTATGAACAGTTACTCTGCTTATGTTACATGGCAGTGATGGTCTGGCACTGAAGAAAAATATACTGTACATTAAATGCAGGAAATAGCTGATTTGTTTAACTGGACAAGAGTATAAATTAATTAATTTTAAAAAATAATGAGGAAGTAAAAGAAAGCCAAACTACCATAACTCATGGCAGTTAACACATAGCTACTATAGGTTAACACAGAGCTACTATAGGTTAAGATTCTGTCATGTTTTTTTTTTTTGTAGAAGTCTGAAACAGGTTGTGGGCAAAAAAGAAAAATTCAGAGAAGCTGCAACTTGTCCCTGACTTTTCCTAAAAATATGCTGTGGGAGAGGGGAAAACAGAGCTGCCAGGGCTTGCAGCTGCGCCAGCTCACTGCTCCAGGGGACTGGCTGCCAATCAGCCATTCAGTGCTAGGAGCTGGCCCCCAGTCAGCTCTTCAGTGGTGGCCCTGGGCTGACTGACCAATCAGCTGTTTGGCAGCAGTACCAAAGCTGATGGGCCAATCGGCTAGTCAGCAGTGGCCCTGGAGATGGTCAGTCAACTGGCTGGTCATTCGTGGCCTCAGGACTGACAGCTGCTCCAGTCCTGTCCCACAAGTCCCAGAAAGTCATCGAATCTATGACAAAATCATACCTTTAACCATAACCAATTCATTAAGGAGTGTTGAATCAGGTGAACTCCCTGATTCAATCAATGATTGCCAGTTATCTAAATGGTACTGCACTTAACATATAACAGACTCCTGTAAACTGGTCTGTGTCCAGTTATGCAGACTCCACACACACCGTTCACAATTTGGGCTGAGTAACACTACATCCTTAAGAAAAAACAAGGAGTCCTGTGGCACTTTTAAAGATTAACAAATTTATTTGTTGCACAAAAGCACTAGTTACTTAAAACCATTTTGTTTACTGATAGGTTCTATGTACATTTCTTTTATGGTACCTTTACTGTTATTAGACCCTAACTCTGTTATTTTTGATAAGCTGGCAACTGTCCCTTCCGTGGATAGTCTGAAGAGGACATCTGCAAGGAACAACTGGCTCTGCCACAGATACAATGCTTCATCCAATTGTAGGGCTAAAGATGAATTTATACACTAGAATTGCTTCCAACAAGAATTTCTAACTGGAATAATGCCTATTATTCATTTGTAAAAATGCAGCACTCATTCATTCACTTGTTCTTTAACTTAATAAGCAAAGTTTGATGCAATTCCATATTGTAACCAAAACTCCATTTTGAATTGCTTATTCCATTTTGTATCGACCAGCCTAACTTTTGCTGAAACCTCATTTGGATGGGTGAACTTGGTTTGGATGTGTAAATGAGGGGTATGTCTGTGGGATCTGCCCTGACTGCCAGCCTGTCTTGATGAAAAACTGCCAACATCACCTTAATGGCTGAAGAACAATGCAGACAAACCCCTTAAAAGCAAGAGGAATGCACTCTAGAAAGGAAGGGACAAAAAGCCCTATCAAGAACACAATTAGAGTCACATCTGTCATTAACTGATGACTAATGGTCATAGAGCATGACACAGCAAAACCCAGGGCTGTCCTTGCGGAGGGGGGAGAAGTGATCACCCTAGGCCCTATGGTTCCTTGGGCCCTGTGCTGTCCTGCTGTGAGCAGGGCAGCACGGGGCCCACACTGCTGCCCCACCACCCTCCACAGTTGGCTTTCCCCATCCAGGCAGGGTGAGATGGCCAAAAGCAGAGGCCAGGTTCTGTGCTCCTGGCCCCCTGACACTGCCTTCAGCTCCATGCTGAAGGCAGTGGGGAGGGGGCAGAAGGCAACACAGCTGTGTGGGGGAAGTGGTATGGGTCCTGTGCTGTTTCCCGCTCCTTCCCCACTGCCTTTGGCGAAGAGCTGAAGGCAGCAGGGACTGGGGGGCTGCCAGGTGTGCTGAACCCAGCCTTCACGTTTGGCCGGCTCACCCCGCCCCCAGGACAGGAAACAGCCCTCCTAAGGGCAGAACGGGCCAGCTCAGGGGTCGGGCTCCACTCTTCTGCCCCTCTCCTGGCCTGGCCAGCCCAACCCCCCATGCAGGGGTGGGGGAGCCGCAGAGGCCAGTTGGCCCAGCGTCCCACACCACCTTAGGGACGGCCCTGGGAAGACCCATGAACTAAAAGATGTAAAAAGAGGGGTGACACTGCATAGCTTTGGGTAGTGTTCTGCATAGTGTCCAAGAGCAGCAAGAGGCTCCACTCATCCTCATGCCTGGCTTCCTTGGCCAAGTAACCACCGTGAGCTGCAGACACCACCCGCAAACTCAAGCTATGATCACAAGCAGCAATCAGCTCTGTTAATTATACATGACCAACAGCAGAACATTTAGTAGGGTGGGAGCGGGTGTGTGTGTGTGTGTGTGTGTGTGTGTGTGTGTGTGTGTAGGTACTAGATATTAGCTATTAACATAATTGTGGTTTTAGTATAATAAATATGGTATGTTGACTTGTCCCTCCTGAATAAGATCCTGCCAGTCTTTCCATTTTCTAAGTGTAACGCAATGATAAAGATATGGCTAACACTACATACAGTTTTCTGCTCTGTAATGGGGCACTGATATAGTTCTACATATGATATCTTTGACAGTGCAGCCTCTATCTGTGGTTATGCCAGCCTGATGCAGACGAATGATTTAGATGAGTTAGTCACTTCAGTTTTCAGAGACTGCTTACTGGATCAGGTTACACGCACAATCCAGGCAGAGGAGAAGTAAATTGCTGTTTGTTCCCCCCTCCCCATAGCCTTTAGGAGAGTGATTATAATGGGGGCACCAACTTGGGATGTGGGAGACCCAGGTTCAATTTCTTTCCCCACCCCTCCACCCCAGTGAGGGGAGGTTAATAGATTTGGATGAGAATCTCCCAGCTCTCGGAAGAGAGATCAAATCAGTGAGCTGTAGAATATTCCAAAGTGAGGTTCTCCGGGTCTCTCCTGTTGAACCTGTTCCACTGTGTATAAATAATGAAGGAATGGCTGTAAGAGGGGGACTGAACCTGTATCTCATACCTCCCATATGGGTATCCTAACCAATAGGATACAAAATCATTCTCTCTCTGGTTCAATGACTATTTGAATAGTTAGCCAGAGAAAGAGAGAATGACACTTCCTGCTGTTTTGTGTGGAGTAAGACGGGTGCCTAGCTCATTCCACAAGAAATAGCTCTTCCCTGAAGCTGCTGGTATTTGTGGATTGTATTATAAGGCACCTATCCCTCCCCAACCATTGTATAGGGAGCTTGGGTGCCTAAGTCAACTTTGTGGATCACACCAGTGTCCCTGTGATTTTTAGGCATCTCAACGTTAGCACCACAATGCTCAGCACTCAATAGCTAAGTCACTTTATGGATCCCATCCTTCCCCCTTATGTAGGCCCTGATACTGAGAACACTTATGTATATGCTTAATTTTGTGGTAATGAGTTCCAGAAGGGTAGCTGTGTTGCTCTGTATATGGCAAAATTAACAGGAGTCCTGTGGCACCTTAAAAACTAACACATTTCTTCAGGAATAAGCTTTTGTGGGCTGCAACCCACTTTGTCAGAGGCATCGAAGAAATGTGTTAGTCTTTAAGGTGCCATAGGACTCTCATTGCTTTTGCATTAATTGTTACTCAAGTGTCTTAAGTTTAAACAGATGCATAAGTGCTTGCTTTTTTATGTGTATATTGGACCAGAATCAGACCATATGGGTGTTAACCTATGTCTACCTTATTTAAAAGGAAGTTAATGCTCTAACAGAAGGGAGAAAGACATTTCATGAGTCTCTCTAAAAAAGACTACGATCTAGAGAAGATAATTCATCTTTGACTATAATGCTCATTGGTGAAGAATTTTATTAGACTTGAGAGTAGAATTGATTGAAAAATTTCTAGTGGTAGTTTTTCTTTTGGAAAATGCTGATGCAATGAAATCAAAAAGTACAGCAGGAGCACATTGATTTGTTCAATTTTGGATGAAAAATTATCTAAATGATTTTATTGAATCTTGTCAAATCATTCATCTCAACAAAGTCATAGTACTTTGCTTTTACATATTATAGTATTTCAAATATACAAAAGTCAAAGTGATAAAGAGAAAACTAAATTTTTCAGAAATTTCATTTTACAGAAGACTGACATTTTGACATTTTGTTCCAATCTGGAGTGAAAGGAAATTTTGAAATGTCAGTGTTCTCCATGGATTGGAAATTCAGAGATTCAACCAGCTTTCTCGAATGTAGCTTACTAATGTCAAACAAATAAACAAATTTTAAAAAACTTCTCAAATAGACATGGGGGAAAGTGGCCATTTAATTATTCAAGAATAATTTTAGATTTATATGATAATATCATTTGAGACTGTAGAAGTTTCCATGCATCAGTTTGAAGAGCGATACCTGCATTCAGAGAAAAGAGATTTGTCAAGCACTGAGAGTAATCAGCATATTTACATATGCACTTTTATGTTTAACTGCCAGTGTCTGTTGCCCAATTAAAGTGGTTTATTTTGCTATCATCTTTAGCTAATTGGTACTTTGTTTTTGGGTGTGAATTCAGAGCAGGTTTCATGGGAAAGTAAACTCATCTGTTATGTGTACAGGGGAATAGCGAGCTCACAGCCACAGAAGTCCCTTGATAATGAATTCCTACATGTTTTATAATATAATCTATTTTAATGTCTCAAACCATCACTAAACTCCCAGCTGACTGAGCATGCACACACACACACACACTCATCCCGTGATGTATTAGTTAATTTCAAAGTAAGCACACAACTGTTTCTGTATCTTTTATACATTAGTTCCTCTATGAAGTACATTGGCCTCTAGCCAAAAACAGATAGCCTGATTTATTTAAGAGGTGCTTAGCACCCTCTGCTCCCATTGATTTCAGTAACGTATGTATGATTGTCTAAGAATTGTGAAACATTTTTTATACTGTTTAGTTTTTTCAGGTGCATTCCCTAATTTTTAAGGAGGCAAGTCAAATTGAAAAGACCCTTTTTATTGCAGATACACATTGCTGGTTTCAAAACAAGTGATGGCTTACTAATACTTTCTTTTATATAGTCACAAACCTTTTTTTCACTAACTTAATGGATGAGGCAAAGCTGATGTGATTAATATGAGGTACAACTGCCCTGCTTGGCTGTAGTGCACTGAGACTGCGATGGTTGGGCAGTCAAGATCATAGGGTATGTTCACACAGGGCTTTTATTTCAAAACAACACTGGTTGTTTCTAAATAAAAGTCCCTATGTCCAAACGATGTTTTCTTGTTTCGAAAGGAGGGAGCTCCTTGTTTCAAAACAAGAGCCCTCCTTTTGAAACAGCTTAAACCCACTTTGCTTTCGAAAGGAGGGTTATTTTGAAACCAGTGGTTTTGAAATAAGCCGTTTGGACATGTTATTTTGAAACAAAGAGTGTTTCGAAATAACAAGAACCTTCCTCCCAGGGTGCATAGCACCCTGGGGAGAAGGTCCCACCCCCCCCAGCACCCTGGCCAGGGATCAGCACTCTGGCCAGGGTGCTGAGTGGAGTGCAGGGGGTCGGAGGGTGCCCCAGCCAGCTTTCCCCCACTTCCCCTTGCTGGGAGCAGGGGGGGATGGGAGCCTAAGCCCCCTTCGCCCACCTACCCCCAGCAAGGGGAAGGGGAGCAAGCCGGCTGGGGCTGTCCCCAAGCCTGGGGCACCCTGTCCCCAGGCTTCCTCTGCCCCCCACCGCGGCCCCTGCCTGGCGCAGGGGGGCTTCATCCACCCCCCCGCAGCTGCTGCCAGGCGTGGGGGGGCCTCCCCTGCGCTGCACTGGGGAAGACCCCTGCACCTAGCAGCAGCCATGGGGAGGCGGAAGAAGCCCCCCTGTGCTGGGCAGCAGCCACAGGGGGGTGGAGGAAGCCCCCCTGCCCGAGGCTAGACCCAAAAGGGGGCAGGGGGCGACCCCTGCCCTGGGAAGATGCAGCAGGGGGCAGGGGAAGCCCGCCTGCCCCCTGCAGAAGCGGTAGGGGATAGGGGGAGCCCCCCCCCTCGCTCCTGGCCGGAGCTGCAGGGGGCAGGAGAATCCTGGGGATGGAGCTTCCCTGGCCCAGCATGGGGCCTCCCTCCCCCTACCCTCTCCTATTTCAAAATAGCATGTCACACTGGACATGCTATTTCAATTCCCTCTTTTTCCCTTATTTCAAAAACACTTTTTTGTTATTTCAAAATAAGGTGTTTCAAAATAAGGCTTTATTTCGAAACAGCTTGTTTTGAAACAAGCACTTTGTGTGTGAAAATAGCCATAGAGTTTCTAGCAAACAGCAGTGCAGTGAGAGCCGTGAAGTAGTGTGCAATATCTGCAGGAAGACTATTCTGCAGTTTGAGTTGTGACCTGGACCTCCTAGGATAACCTTCTGAAAGTGCAAAAATCAGTGAAAGCTGCAAGACCAGGGGCCAAACCCCCAAACCACTGATGGGTAGTACTTAAACCAGTCTCCCAGTCAGTAGCAAAACATGCTTTTGATTCCCCACTGTGGTCACCACCAAGCATAACAAAATAGAAACAGCCCCTTTTATTGCACATCAGCTGCTCTGGTCCCCATCTAGCCACAGGTACTTTTAAAGAAATAGGTCCTCCTGACCCCAAAGGAGCTCCTAATGGCCAATTAAAATGACAGTGGTTTTGCAGACACTTGGCCTGGGATTGCCTCAGAATCAAACAACTCGGAACACACATAAAAACAATTAGATTCCTAATTTCTAATACAGGGATGATACCTACATATAAACCATGTAATCACTCTTACCAGATTACAGCCTTTCTATCGATATCAGACATCAGATCTCACATATGGCTTATTGCAAATATGAAATATTAATATGAAAAACAATCATAAACTGTCCCCTAGACCCAGACAGCATCACATGAGTCATTAGGGCTTGCAGGTGAAATAAATGGCCCAGGGTTTTCTGAGCAAAGAACCATTGTAAATGAGAGTGGTGCCCAATCCAGTTGTTAACTGTTCGAGAGAGTACTCACATACATGTTGACGATATTTGTAGCTGCTGAGGGGTTTTAAAACTTAGCTCCACTTACATTAAAAGTCTTTCATGCTGGATTTAGTTGTCTCTAGATCTTTCTATCACAGCTGTTCCTTTCTAATCATTGTATTATTATAAAATTAAAAATTACTTCCATTTTGTCATCCCCTTCACCTTATTATTGCAGCACTGTTCCCTAAAGCCAACTTTAAAAATAATGAAAAGGACACCTGGGATGATGTTAAGAATAGGGAATGCCTATGTTATTTATCTATCTACTGATTGATTTCTGTCTGGGATGTGGCATATGCCTCTTGCTGCCAAATAAAAGTTTAACAGGAATCTTAGGGCCTAATTAATGCCACCAGGTTCCATCTGGTAAGAGGAGGTATTGAGACTAATTTAGTACTATGCCCAGCTGAGGAGGAGGCAATCTATAAAGACAGGCCTGAAGCAAAGCAAAAGTAGGTGGATTTTAGAACCTGAGGAGAGTCTAGAGGAATTTGCATGAAGAGACATTGCTATATAGTAGAAGTCAGACTGCCATGAGACGCTGATGAAGAGAGAAAATTTAGGGAGCAATCCACGGAGGTGGTGTAGGTTTGATAAAGCAGGCCTTATCTGCATAGCACAGAGTAGCTGGGTTAGAGCCCAAAGGAGAGGTGGATAAGTTCCCCCAACAAGAAGGGGAACACAGAAGTCTCAGGACTAAAAGAGGCAAAAACTGGTAAGCCTTAGCTGGGGCCTGAAACTCTGGCATAAAGGTTTTACAAAATCTGCAATTTTATTTTTTCTGTTCTCTTGGAAGGGGACTAGACTTGAAAGCTGACTTAACCAAGAACCGGAACATGAAAGATGTTCACTGCTGCAGAACCAGATTAGCCAATAACAGGAGGTGATAGAGTGAAAGAACTCATTCAATCTGCGTCAGTGGTACAGCTGTACCACTGCAGTGCTTAGCAAGGACACTGCCAACAACAACAGGAAAGCTTTTCCCATTGGCACGGAGTCTTCAACTCCCCTTAAGATGGTAACAAAAAGAGCTGTCCCATTGATATAACAGTGTCTACACCAGGGTTAGGTTGGTATAACTATGGGTATGTCTAGACTGACAGCAGCAAAATTGCTGCCATCAGCGCAATCTTCCAGGTGCAATTTACAGCACGTATGAACTCACTGCCATTATCTGGAAGTCAACATACTAATTCTAGCCCCTAACAGGAGTTGCTGAAAGTCGGCTGCAAGGTATTTACGATCGGCTTCCCCTGGTGTGTCCCAGCATCTTAGAAAGTCACTGGCAGACATGCAGGGTATGTCACATGCCTTGTGTATCTGTCATTGACTGCTGCCAAAAATCACAGTAAGTGTAGACCAGGGCTATGTTTCTCAGGGGTGTGGAGCAACATAATTATATTGGCATAAATTGGTGGCCAGCCCACAGTTTCTTAATGTGGTCCAGGAATGTTACGGCCCCAGGGAAAGACCCAAGGCATGGGCATGGGCCCTGGCCGTGGGCTCCGCTCCTCATCCCTAATTCTGCACCTGGGCCCGATCCGGCCTCAGGCTGCTGCTGCCACCAGTCTGGCCGCAGATCTCTGACCAGGGACAGGGTCAGGAGAGGCAGGGTCTGCACCAGGGACTCAAAGCACTGGCCCTGGGACTCAGGGCATGTGCCCTGTGTGCCAGGCACCAGCAATTCCCCTGGTGTGATCTAGTGCATGGGGCATCAGACTGGAAGGGTCATGGATCTATTCGTGGCTTTGCAATTGACTCATGTTAATCCTGGATAGCTAAATTAATGACTTTGAATCTCAGTTTCCATATTTATAAGATGGGGGTTGATGTCTATACAGACTCCTTGCACTTTGAGACCTAAGAATGAAAAGCTATGTGTATTAGCAGTAGTAGACTTTGGTACCTAAACACCATTTCTAGCTTATCTGAATAGATCTAAGTTTCCAATAGACTAGAGAGACTGGATTTACTCGGAAGTTTGGCAATAAGATGCCCGTCCTTTCACTTTAGACCACTCCTTTGGACTCAAAACAGGTTGATAGTATTAGTCTAGAGATATTATCATCTTTTATTTTTAAATAGTCCCTGTAAGTGCATATTTAAATGGATTAACTTTTGATACCCATATTGTTCTAAACTGTGTCAGCTTGACCCCCATTTTGAAACATTAGAATTCAAATGTGGTAAATATTATAAGGACATGGTTAACTTATTGTTCACACCAGACAACTGAACTTTATGCTGTTTGTAAAATAACACAGTTAGTCCCCATTCTGGATCTTGGTCAACCCAACATACCCAAGCTATGTAAACTCAGACTAAATCCTGATCTCAGGAAGTGTCCACAGCACAGATCATACAGGAGCTAGGCATTCCTCCTGTATTCTGTGGCTGTATAAATGGACTTAGGATGAAAGATCTCTGTCTGAGGTGGTTATGTAATGTTTACATATCCATCCAACTCCTTCATAAGAGAGACTCCATCTTTCCCAAACTGTATCTATGGCAATCAGCCCCTGGCAAATGCCATCATGAGATGCCCTGACTTCGTGGCATCCCAGTGGGAGAAGATGAAAAGAGAAAGGAAATTCCACCACCTAATCTCAACAGTCCTGAGCAACTCTTGCTCCTGTTCACTTCACTGAGTGTTTAGCAAAACTGAAACTGGCATTTTATGTATGTGCCTAAGTGGTCTTCATCCTAGATCCATAACTGTAAGCAACCTAGGTCTGGAAATTCTGGTATAATTTTGCTGTTGACTTACAGGAGTGGAGAAAAATAATTGACAGTGGTAAACCTCTTTTGTGCACCTTAAAATGAAAAATAGCTGTGTGGACTTCTGTAAAATACCGATGAAAAATTTATTTCCCAGACTGGGAGGTAAAACTTATTCTCATCATAGAATGCACATGGCTAAGTGACTAAATCCTTGAAAAGAGGATTTATATTTACACTGTAAAAAATAGAAGCTTTATAGATAGTGCAACACTAGTTTGGGTGGCAATACAAATGAGTATTTAAAATCTAATTTTAAAAATGGCTTATAAACTCCTGTGTGTCATAATGTTAAAATAATGATAGGGGTTAATTGTCTCCTCAATAAACAAAAATGTGTTAGGACATAATGTACCTAGTAATTATTTTGCACTAAGCAAATGAATCTCTAATGATTACAGATTCAATAGTTTAAACATAAAGATGACAAAGTTATTACTGCTCTGTGGCACATGGTAGTCACAGGAGTTACAAATTACACTGTGAATGCAAAACAGACCTACACACGTATCTTAGATGTTCAAAGATAAGAATCTGGTAGAAGTTTCTCTTTTTGTTGCCAATGGGGATCTGCCAATATTTTTTTAGTTATGTTCTGTGTATTCAATCAGCCAATTTTGGACCCCAGGTCTTTGGGTCAGATCCTCAGCATGAGGAAATTGGCATAGTTCCTCTGCAATCAGTGGACTTATACCAGTTTTTCACCAGTTGACGATCTTTAAATGTATTGTGCTTTCATATATTGATATGAGGTTATATCAAAATCGAATTACCAGTAAACTAGTGTGATGACTGAGGCTGATTTTAAGTCCTTACTCCATCATAACACCAACTTGTGTTCAGTGGGTGTTTTTCCCTAATTGTGAGATTAAAGCCTGATCCAATTCTCATTTAAATAAATAGAAATTCTCCCATTGATTTCAATGAGTGTTTGACCATTAGTTTGTTATATCTCAAGAGGTTTTTAGGCACTTCCTTAATTTAGCTGGAAGATGGGATGTTCACTATGACATAGGTTCAGATTTTCTAGAAGTAAATGTACTTGCATAATTCCTGAGGAAAATGTACATACTGTGCACATTTATGAATAGTGTTTGTGTGAGAAGTGCTTTATGGGATATATAGCATCATAGACTGGGAGCCCTACATTATGTTACTAGTTTTCAGTACATTGAGAATAAAATAAGAGAAGTTTAATGAGGTTTATGATAATGCGCTTAAAAATCTGTACAGAGTATTTCTTCTCCAAGGAAAGAATTACATATAAGATTTAGGAAATAATTCTATTCATTAGATTAATGGAAGAAAGCTAATATATTGCAGCCCTGCTCCTCCCACTCAGCCTTGCTATAAATTATAAATAACATTCAATTTACTATGACTCTATAGAGGAGACAGTGCCCTTAATCTTTAGCTGGATTTCAAGATATACCCTTCATTAATCAGAAGAGCAAGGAGCTCTTTCATACATGTTTTATATTATGAGAAAACTGGCAAAAGGAGTGAAAAAAATTTTAGGTGGAGAATAAAAGCCAAACCCTAGTCACAAAGAAATACAGATCATTTGAGAATTTTAAATAAGATGTTTAAAAAAGAAAAACAAGGCTTTTTAAAATTATAAGCCTTATATTGACATTTTTCATATTGTTAGTTAAAATTAAAGACCATTTAAAAAGCATGTGTCTGATACTAACCCCAAACATGTTTTGGCCAGGTTTGGAGTTGAAACTTGAGGTAATTTGAGTGTTGGTTTTGGATTCCGTTGTACAATGCTAAAATGTCATGAGCTGTTCCTTCATGATTTTGCCTTATGATGGATATCCCATCAGATGAGCTGTGATTTAAGTACCATGCCAGCTTGAGCTGGAATTTCATGGAAACAGATGTTCCTTTGAGATTTCAGCTGCAAGTTAAACAGATCCAGAAAATAGGGTCCCCTTAAATTCTGGATTGCAGCCCAAATAGTGGGGACAGATTCTGATCCAAGAATTCAATTCCAAACCAACTGACAATTCAAAACAACTCTGAATTTGAGGTTCCAATATTGAGCTCTTCTCCCCATTCCCCACTTACTTTAAAGAGGTTTTCCTTCACCTCATCATCACATGGTGATTTTCCTGATATTTAAAGCTTCCATTTCAATAATCCTTTTTAAAATAAGGCAGTTTCATAGTTAGAATCTTATGTGCTAAACTGGTCTCAGTCAGGGTATTTCAAGAAAGCAACAGTATACATTTTCCCACTCTGCAATATTGGGTTTTAGAGCCTATTAATAAGATTTTTGTATAGTTTCTCCCCTCTTCCCATGCACCCTGACTGTACAACTTTGTTCAGACATCAACATAACAGAAGTAGTATATAACAGTTTCAACCTTTTGGAAAGACACATTGGTGTGTGCAACTTTGCACTGCAGATTGTAAAACCAACGCAAATAATTCAGTCCAAATCGGTGAAATTGTAACTTGCTATTCACCAGAGGGGCCTGCTGCTGATCCATATTTCATGGATCTTACATTTTTAATGAAATGAGGAAAAGCATTCCATTTCAGAATGGAATGAAATGCTAGCTGTTACATTATTTAAAAAAAAAAAAAAAAGAAAGAAAAACCTAAATCTACTATAGTTCTCTGCAATGACACACTTGATTGCACCTTTTCCTTTTACAGGTCAGTTCCCCTTTGTCACCCTCCATCACCTCCCTGCCCCCAGTAATGATCTGTCTCTCTCTCACACACATACACACGCACCCACCCACCCACCTTTGCTTGATCAGCCAGTAGGTGATTTAAAGCATTTTCCAGCTGGATGGCTGCCCTCATGCTCAGGTTTGGAGGAACAGGCTTTCTGTATCAGCACACATCTTGGCAGTAAGCAATAGATACCATTCCACTTTGCCTTATAAAACAGACATCCTATTCAGAAAGGTGAACCCTCCCCAGTGATGAAGGGGGTGTTGGGTTATTTAAGGCCCCTTTTTAAGGATAACTCTAAAAAGATTATTGTTACTGGCAGAAATGGAACAAACAGGGTTTGTGCTGCAAGTTAAATCTGGCATTGTTTTTTAATTATTTATTTAAGCCACTACCTACTGTTCTCAAATTGCCTTTTACTTTTTTAAAAAAGAGCTGTGTAGGTTGATGGTATTGGCAGGGCAACACAAGAACACTTCAGCTGCAGATGCCAGCCCCATGCCTGACCTGAAGTGAAAACTCTCTCTTTCACAAGTGTCATACAAATGCTTAGTTATCCATTCCTTAAAAGGAATAAGGGGAAAATTATCCAAGAAGCTGGCATACTGCCATATTCCTAAAAGGATTAATTTAATCTATGTAGTTATGCTCTATTTATATTAGATTCCCAACTATTTTTATAAAAGTCAACTTAAGGTCTCTTTAAAGGGCATTGTACACTGTTCAAAGAAAGAAAGAAAATCTAGAGTCTTAGTTAATAAAGGTTTTCTGTGACAAGAAAATTGTTTGTTCCCACTTTTTAACTGGCCAAAACTAGGTGAGCTCATACACTGTAAGTAATGTGTTTCATTGTATTGAGTGAGGCAACTGCAGTAAACTTATTGTCAAGATGGGGACTGGAAAAGCGTCTCAGCTACCTTGCCAGTTGATTTTTGCTCTTCCAAAGAACACAATGAATAAGTTTAAATAGACACCTCATTTTCAACTGTGTCTCTGACTTCTATGAATTCTTTTCCTATGCCTCCCTCTAGTGACCTGGAAGTAATATAACAGGTCAAAGAATGCTTGTAGTCCACATTATTATATATATATATATAAAATTGATATTTTATTTATACATATATATATAGATATATATAAATAAAATTCCCCTCTCACCCCTATGGGTGGTATGTGTCTTCCTGAACCTCGGGTCCTCTACCAGAGGCCTGGGAGTTTGAGGGCTCTGCGCAGTATCTTAGCTGTTCCTAGCACTGCACTCTTCTGGACAGAGAGCTCTGATGTTGTTCCTGGGATCTGTTGGAGCCACTCTCCCAGCTTACGAGTCACAGCCCCGAGTGCTCCTACCACCACTGGGACCACTTTGGCCTTCACTTTCCACATCCGCTCTAGTTCCTCTTTCAGGCCCTGGTACTTCTCCAGCTTCTCATACTCCTTCTTCCTGATGTTGCTGTCACTTGGCACTGCTACATCTATCACTGAGATAGATATATATATATATATATATATATATATAATATGAATACTCACTCAGCAGGAGTATTATATATATAATATGAAAACTCACTCAGGAGTATGTTTCTTCCCTTTTAAACAGAGCCATTACCTGAACGTAGGCAAATAATACTTTTCTTTTGATATAAAATGGCTTTGCACTGGGAAAACTGCCCCCAAACACCTTATGGACTGTAATCATCACCACTGCCTCAGTGAAACCCTACTAGACTTAACTTTTTTATTGGTGTTTGATATGACTGTATGGATGGAGATAATACGTCTCATCCTACCCCAGTTCAAGATCTCTAAATATAGAACTGTGGGGCTGGAAGGGAGCTTGAGAAATCAAGTACAGCCCCCTGCATTAATGGACCGAGTAAACCCAGACCATCCCTGACAGGTATTTGTCCAAGCCGTTCTTAAAAACCTCCAGTGATGGAATTAGAGGAGATACCCCACCTGTTGTGCTAGAAATGTGTAGGATTCTTACAGCTCAAAATCTGGGAAGTCTATTCCAGAGTTTAACTACCCTTATAGATAGAAAGTGTTGCCTCATAGCTAACCAAAACCTCTCTTGCTGTGGAGTAATCACATTATTTCTTGTCCTACCTTGAGTGGACAAGTAAAAAAACTGACCATCATCCTCCTTGTAAAGCCTTTAATGTATTGAAAGACTCATCAGGTCCCACTCAGTCTTCTCTTCACAAGACCAAACATTCCCAATTTAACTTTTCTTGATAGGTCAGGTTTTCTAACCCTTTTATCATTTTTGTTGCTCTCCTCTGGTCTCTCTCTTCAGTTTATCCATAACTTTCCTAAAAAGTGGCACCCAGAATTGGTCACTGTACTCCAGCTGAGACCCAACAACTAATAGTCCATTCACCCAAATCTCATCATACCTTACTTATAATGAGCAACAGCTGACTCCATAAACAATCTCATTGACATCAATGCAACTTCTTACAAAATATGCTACTACAAGTATCTTTAAAATAAGTTATTTAAGAAGAACTCGTTAATAAAACTCTGCTTCAATAAAAACCATGCTTTAAAAAAAGAAATGGCATGAATGAACAAATCCTAAGGAAATAGCATCTAGGCAATTTTCAGGCTCACAGTGAATTGGAAGTGATGAGTAAATGGTGCATAGTTATTCAGTTTTAATGGGTATATTAAGGTATCTCTTGTTTCAGATTTCAATGTCATCTGTGTCTCAATTAACTTCCTTTATAGACAGTAACTGCATAAGCCAGAAACTAATGCAATAATTTACATCCTGGTAACAAGATCTTCTAGTTCAACAGTATGTATGGAAAAGAGTCATTTGTGGTATGAAAGTCATGTTCCTGCACCTTACAAAGCAAATGGTATATTGTGCAAGGCCAAACAAGCATCTGTAAAGCAGACTATTAACCAAGAACACATACTGTGACTTAACTTAAAACTTAGTAGCTGACCAGCAGCTGCTGCACATGAATGACTTCCCATATATTGGCCAACAAATCCCATGTTAAGACTTCATTATTTAAGAATGCAAAATTTCAGCATTTTTATGAAAAGTGTGAGACTCAGTTTACCCACTCACTGTTATTGCTAACTTACTAGATCAACTATTTAACTTATTTCCAGAGACCATCCTTCTGCTAAGGAGATATGGGGTATGTCTACACTGAAAAGATTTTTTGAAACAAGGAGGCTTATTTAAAAAAAAAAATTACCTGTCCATGCAGGCATTTTGTTATTTCAAAATAAGCACTTCGTTATTTAAAAACAAAACCAAAAAAACCCACAATATTTAAAAATAACTAACCCTGCTTTTATTTTGAAGCAGCAATTCTTTCAAAATAGTTATTTTGAAAAAGCCATTCCAAGCCATGGAACTGGCTTTTTTTTTTAATAATGGCTCTATGCTTTTCCCTGCTTTCTCCTATTTTGAAATAGAGAGTCTAGTGAAGAATCTCTATTTCAAAGTAATAACTCCTACCTTATTTTGAAATAAAGTCTTCACAAGACTCCTATTTCAAAACAATAAATTCAAAATAATGTTATTTTGAAATAAATTCAAACTATTTTGAAATATCTTTGGCAGTGTAGACATAGCCAAGGAGAGGCACCTGAAAGTCTGCCTCTGAATGAGACACAAGGTGGGAGAGGTAATACCTTTTACTGGACTGACTTCTGTTGGTGAGAGACTAGCTATTACAAGCTTTTCCAGAGCTCTTCTTCACTTTGGGAAATCTCTCAGTGTCACATGTTAAACAATCTGTTCCAGCTGGTATTTAGCTAAGTAGTTAACACATTTCAAGTGACCATTCAAGTTGAAGCGGCTTGTTAACATCCATCCAGCCCAGTGGCTCTCAACCACTGTCTTGGGACACATTACTGTATCACCACACACCAGTAAGTGTGTCATAGAGAGCCAGGGAGATGGGTGGATTTGGCTTGCGGGGGTGGTCTGTTGTGTCCTGTATGGTCATAATACACTGCCGAGCCTGTCACAACCTGCAAAAGGGTGAGATCCACTGAGGCGGGAGGGAAGGGAGGTCAGCTGGGATGAGAAGACTGTTAGTGAATTTGGGTTATAGAATGTTGTAGGAAGTCAAAGATCCAATGTCTATTTGGTTCATGGATTTTACTGCACAGCGAAGTTATGAATGTAAGCTCCCAGGCTTGTTTTCTGAAACCATTTGGCAGGTTTTCCTTTGAGGATGAGGACTGCTAGTTCAGATATAAAATGACTGCTCAGTGAGAAGTCTTTACCCACACAAAATATGGCAGCTTTGTCTTCTATCATTTTCCTGTGTAAATTCAGTTGAGTGTGTAGTAATAATCTGATTTTACCCACACTGGTCCATTTAGTCCACTGGAGAAGTACACCATATGTTGTGATAGGCACATATAGGATCCATGCAGTCCCTCAAATATAACAACCACCATGTAGTGATCATATCAGCATACAGATTAATCTGTTAAGAAGCCCCATGGAAAACTTCTGTATAGCACTTGCTATAAAAAACAAACAAGGCTTCACACTCGAATTTACACAGGAATTAAAGGATATTATTGAATTCTTTCCCGTACTATTCCAAGAAGAACTCTGCAAACCATCCCACCATGTAGAAAATATAGGAAGAGTGGCTACAAACCACAGTGACTTAAATCAAGAGGTCTTCAATGATCTGAAACACAAACAAGAGTCCTAGAAAAAGTGGAAACCAGATCAAATTAAAAAGGATGAATATAAATAAACACCACAAGTATGAAGGGCAATGGGTTTAATTTATAGCAAGGGAGGTTTAATTTGGAGATTAGGAAAATAACTACTGAAATAACTTGCCTAGGGAGGTTGTGGAGTCTCCACCACTGGAAAATTTTAAGAGCAAGTTAGACAAGCACCTACCAAAGATAGTACTTGGTCCTGTCATGAGTGCAGGGGGCTAGACTCGATGACCTTTCATGATCCCTTCCAGTTCTATGATTCAATATCTGACCTATGTGTTTCAGCAACACTATCAACCTCCAGCAGCCTTGCTACTACCTTCTATGGAAGTGCTACATATTTCAAGCTACTATTAATCTGAAACTAAGAGACAGAACTAAACTAGCTCAGGAAGCCAGCACCTTTGTTTCCTCTGAAGAGTCTGACCTACATTTGGCTAGAATGTGGGCAACAAAGGGAGACCAATGCTATTGCCACACCATGGTTATGCTGTAGCTAGAATCCATTTAGGTATATAGCATTATTGACTGTTTTTTTTAAAAGAATTTCTGGATGAAAAAATGATGGTCCTCCTATTGATGCTGCCACCTGCCTCTCATGAGTTCCACCCCCTCCTAGCCCATTGGCTCTTCAGTGATTCAGGCTTCCTGCCAAGTTACACAGGGTCTGTAGGTGAAACAAAAAGCACCTTTTGGAGTATACAATCATTCTTGTCATCCAAGGCTTTCTCCAAGAACACACTGCCCCTTACAACAGCACAGTAGGATCCATCACAGTACTTTTCACTGGTGTGTCCTTTCAGCAATCCTCTATGGACTCAGACCAACAGGGCTCATCATGGTACCTTTACGTGGTCCGACAAGGTTCTTGACTCAGTCCTTGTTCAATCCTTCAGTCAGCAAGGATCACTGCTTCACTCCCCTGGTCTTCAGCTACTTTTTCTGAACTGTCTTGCACACACTGAGCTGTCCATGGTCCTGCTGCTCTTTCAGCCAGCCAGCCAGCCAGTAATCAAAGGCTCATTTACCTGCTCATCTACTAATGTGGTCTATGCCATCATGTGCAAGAAATGCCCCAACACCTTATATATTGGACAAACAGGATGATCGCTCCGTAGGAGACTGAATGAGCACAGAGCTGATATCAGAAATCAAAGAACAAAGAAACCAGTTGCTGAGCACTTCCATCTTCCTAATCACTTGATGATGGATTTGTTAACGACTGTTGTTAGAGATGTACCTGGGACATCAAGACTTCAAAGAGAAACAGCTGAACTTGAATTAATATGCAAGCTAAATTCTGTGAAAGCAGGACTCAGTCAAGACTATGGGTTCTTTTCCCATTACAAAGGGTAATTTGACTTCAGGCTTCCCATTCTTTGAGCCTGTAAACTGCTCTGATTTGCTGTTACTTGATGACCTGATCCTATGTTTTACACCCCCTTGCATTTAGTTTCATTCCTTTCTGTAAGTTCACCCATCTTCGAAGCATCTGAGGAAGTGGGATGATCTCCCATGAAAGCTCATGCAAAAAATAAATCTGTTAGTCTGCATGTGCCACACAACTCCTTGTTGTTTTTTTTACTGGACTAGACTAACACGGCTATCCCTTTTGAAATCTTCCTTTTTCCCTCTCTCCAGGCAGTAAATTAGTGTTCTTTCTTGATCACTTTTTTTCATATGGCCCTCCTGGCCCTTGATTGGCTGCTCCAGCAGTTCCTCTGATTGGCGTCTCTCCTGCAGACACTCTAGGGTGCCTGGAGGATTTCTCCTATGCTCTTTTCTGGGGCAATGTGAGGCAGAGCATTGAGACCTCCATCAGAGGGCCTCCAGACCTAGCCCACACCATCACAACTAGCTTTTGAAAATATGCTAGCTGGTCAATTTAAAGATGGTCCTTCAAATCAGTTCCACTACAAACCACACATTGTTTACAAACTGTGGTTGCAACCACTCACAAGCTCTACAAATTGGCACTGAATATCTTGATTGCATTTTACTGAAATGCTATTCATAGATCATACAGCAGAAGGAATTTGTCATGCCACAGGACATGATGCTCATCAGTGGCATACTGTGATCTCATTTTGACACTATTATTACCAGACAGCCAAGGTGGGTAAGATAATATCTTGTAGTAGAATAGCTTCTGTTGATGAGAGAGACAAGATTTTGAGCTTACACTTACAGTTCTTCAGTGGGTACTTGAGAGTTGTAGGAAGACTACAGAGAAGTTACTCCTTCTCTGCCTACCAAGTCTTAAGGACCATAAGTAGTATGGTGCTATTTTCTCTCACTTGAATAATCACAGTACCCACATCAATGTCACTCACACAACGCTGAGTGCATTCCTGTTGCTCAATCATCAATCATGCCTTTTGCAATTCTCATTCCCTATTAGACACAGGGGGAATGAAGGATGCCCCCACACGTGCATATTACTTACTACAGTAACAAGGGGTTGAGTAGAAAGGATCATGGTCCCCAGAAGTAGACAACATGACCTGGGTGATTTTAGGCAGGGCCATAACTAAGGCAGGGCCAACAGGGCAAAGACCTGGGGTGCCAAATTTTAAAGGGTGCCAAACCAACTCTACCTGGCTGTGAAGAGGAATGTGCCTTTGCCAAAGGCACATTCCTCTGGGAGCCAGGCTGGGGCAGGGGGACATTATCTCCCATCCTGCCCCTGAACCATGCTTACTGGGAAAGTCACCCCCCCCAGCCCTGGCTACAGCTCACCAGTGGCAGGGAAGGCACACACCCCCCCACCAGGCCCTGGCCATGCTTGCTGGGTGCAGAGAAGTCACCTCTGCCCCACTGCCTGAGCAGGAGACTGGGACCATATCCAGCTCCCCACTCCCCAGGACAGATTGGGGTCCTTGCCGGATTGGGGCCCAGGTGAGGGGACACCTTTGGGGTTGCTTTCCCTGGGCACCAGACAACCTAGTTACAGCCCTGGTTTTAAGTTCAAAATTTACTATCAACTATGGAAACCTACAGCACTGGACTGCAAATAGTATAAGGGAAAATAATTACAAAAAAGAATTAAAAAAATAATTTAGAACACTCAATACCGTGAAACAACCACTACTGTGTTAGTATTGATAATACAAAAGTTGGGATTTTGCTTTCTGATATGTGTGTATACACACTTTTTGTTGTCACTTGTCCAAAACCATCTGTCTTGGTTTGTCCAGCAGGGGGCACCCTGTTGCTACTTTTCATACCACACAGGCACTTTCCTTTTATTCTATAAGAAAAAGGAAAAATAAGAATGTTATTTTGTATTTCAGCTTTTGCCTTTGGGGTAGACAGTATTAGAGCAGGTTCCCTTATCTTCATTGCTGTTGACATTATACCCCCAGCTTTTCAGCTCTGCATAACTTTTAAAAATTGACAGACAATTGTCTCAAATGTGTCACACTTGCTCTAGGCTAGCAAAATGTATCTCTAAAATTTCATAAATCTAATGAGCCATTCAGCCCTTTTGACAAATAGGGTTGTTTTTCACTTATGTCAACTGGAGAATCAGATTATTTTAAGAACTCATAATAGCAGATGTGTAGGACAAATTAAACATGATAGATTAAAGCCTGCTTTTTTTTATGCTGCTTTGCATAGTGCCAAATCAGTCCACAGAAGTCAGTGTAGCTTTCCAGATTCACACACATAAAAATGAAGGAAGAATCTGGTCCAATAATAAAGTATTGGCTTTGGTGAGACAAAGTGAATGGAGATTATATCTTGATATTGGACCAGTTTTCTTTGGTGAAAAAGACAAGCTTTTTAACTGTACAGTTCTGGGAACAATACTCAGGAGTCTCACAGCTAAATGCAAGGTGGAATAGATTATCTACTTTAGCATAAGTAGTGAATAGATGTTCTAATGGACCATTCAAGATGAAGTGGTCAATTAATACCCCTATAGTCAAGAACAAAAAGGAGGTTAGTGGATTACAGATGTTTTAATAAGCCAGGCACCCAGTGTCTTTATTAAGTCCATGATTTTTAGTGTGCAGCAAAGTTTTGGATTTAAGCTCCAATGTACATTTTCTGGATGTGTCATGTACACTTCCTTGGAGATAAAGATTGATAGATCAAATACAGAATGATCACTTTGTGAAAAGTGTTCACCTGGGGGTGACATGGTGTTTTTGTCTTTTATTGTTTTTCTGCATGAGTTAATTCAAGAATGTAGCCATGACTATAGTGTTTTCACTGATATAATTGCTGTTATTAGAACATTCAGTATACTAGATGAAGTATACCTTATGTTGTGACAGGCATGTGTAGGATGTACAGATATATAATAGTGGAGATATGTCATTATATTTTGCATCTGTTCTGTTAGGATCCAATGCCACTTTAGTTGGTGGGGCCCTGTCTGTGGGGAGCTTGCTTCTAACGATGAGCTTTAACAAGATTGGGGAGCTGCCTGAAGGCCAAAAGAAGGGAATTAGAAAAGATTTCTTTCAGGATGTGCTCCCCATCAACTTAGAGTTGTAATTGTTTAATGAGATCTTCTATAGGTTCCAGTGTGGGTGGTAGGTGACAGCAAGGGTGTGAGTTGGAGGATTGTGCATTTGTGGGAGACATTTTTGTATACAGTCTGATGCAGGTTGAATCTGGGTTACCACTGAACCTCCTGGTTCTTGTGGTTTGTGTTGACCCCCAAATATGCTCCTATTGATAATGTAAAGTCTCTCCAGACCACATCATCATCCAACATATTAGATGATGCTACACATTCAGCTGAGTCACCTGCACCTACAAAGAGCTGGGGACATCAAGTGACCTCCACAAATTCCTAGCTCTTCACTATCCAGGAACATAGCCCAAGATGACACCATATTGTACAGGGCAAAGATTTGTCCATTTTAAGATTATTAATGAGTCCACTTCCCCCACTATGTGAGGAAGTCTTGGATCAGCATTTGTTAATCAGAGTACAGATTACATAGACACTTCAAGACCACAATGGTTAATATAAAACATTAAAGAAGTTAATTAATTACAGAAAATTAGATTTTAAGTGATTGTACATAGTACCTTAAGAGATCATAGAATCATAGGGTTGGAAGGGACCCCACGAGGTCATCTAGTCCAACCCCCTGCCAAAAAAAGCAGGACCACTCCCATTAGATCATCCCAGTCAGTGTTTTGTCCAGCTGGGACTTGAACACCTCCAGAGATGGAGATTCCACCACCTCCCTAGGCAACTTATTCCAATGCTTCACCACTCGCCTAGTAAGGAAGTTTTTCCTAATATCCAGCCTGGACCGCCCCAGCTGTAACTTGAAACCATTGCTTCTCATTCTGCCCTCTGTTACTACCGAGAACAGTCGAGCTCCCTCCTCCTTGGAGCAACCCTTCAAGTAGTTGAAGGTTACTATCAAATCCCCCCTCAGTCTTCTCTTCTGCAGGCTAAATAAGCCTAGTTCCTTCAGTCTTTCTTCATAGGGCTTGTGCTCCAGCCCTTTGGTCATTTTGGTTGCCCTCCTCTGGACTCTCTCTAATTTGTCCATGTCCTTTTTGTAGTGGGATCAGAAGAAGTTACCAAAGAAATAAAAATAAGAACAATCTAAATTCTAACAGGATTTGAATCTAGAAATATCTCGCCTCAAGAGATGGTACAAGCAGGCTTGTAGTTCTTCATTTCACAGGTGACATTTCCCTTGCAGCCTGGCCCACCCACCACTCCCATTCAAAAGTCTTTTCATAGAGTCATAAAATATTAGGGTGGGAAAGGACCTCATGAGGTCATCTAGTCCAACTGCCTCCTAAAAGCAGGACCACTCCCACTAAATTGTCCCAGCCAAGGTTTTGTTTACCTGGACCTTAAATGTTTCCAAAGATGGACATTCTATCACCTCTCTAGGTAACGCATTCCAATGTTTCACCACCTTCCTAGTGAGAAAGTTTTTCCTAATATCCAACCTAAACCTCCCTAGCTGCAAATTGAAACCATCACTCTTTTGTTGTCCACTGTCACCACTGAGAATAGCCTAGCTCCCTCCTTTTTGAAGCACCCCTTCAAGTAGTTGAAGATTGTTCTCAGGATCAGCTCTGGTTATAGGCCTGTCTGTCCTTCTCAGCAGGGAGTCTCAAGTCACACAGACTTGCCTTTTCCTGGCAACAATGCGATTCTCTAGCCTAAGTCTTCAGTTCTAGAGCTTTTCTGTCCAATCCTCTGCACCCTGTCCTCAGTCCTTCTGGGGTTCTTAC
Source organism: Podocnemis expansa (assembly GCA_007922195.1). Lineage (NCBI taxonomy): Eukaryota > Metazoa > Chordata > Testudines > Podocnemididae > Podocnemis > Podocnemis expansa. The sequence continues at coordinate 2,769,909 of ML681989.1, read as the reverse complement.
AAGGAGGAATTTCCATGGCTCATCCCTTCTTTGGATAAGGCTAGCTGCTCTTCTCTTCTTTCTTGCACTCCCACTTTCAGTAACTACATGCTGTGCTCCATCCTTTGCTAACACCACAAACCTGTTTCTGAGCTCTATTTCTCCTTCACTAGCCCATCTTTTGCTTTGCTGACTTCTTACAGTCACATTCCTCCACTCACCACTTTCATCTCCCATCTGCCCTCCCAGTCTAATGGTCCTGCTTCTATCTGCAGGTCTGATATTTCTCTTAAAACCACCTCATTCATTTGCTCCATCAGTTGTTCATACCCCCTTCTAAACTAAATGAGAGTTTGCACCCACATCTCTGGCCCCTGAATTGTCTTCTCCATCAACCCTTTGAGGTGGCACTTTATACACAGGAAGGTCTTTGGAGGTACCCCCTCCAAGATCTTATACATCCCTCAGCTTCCACATCCTGTCATCTTTGCTGTTTCTTTCCCTGCTTAAGTGTCTACCACTGCTACCTCTGTATCTGCCTTAGTCCTTCCCTTATTCCCAGTCTGCCTAAAACAAAGATACACCCCAATGCACCAAGCAAAGCAATGCTTGAATCCCACACTCCTCCCAAAACTCTCCCCTCCCCTCACCTCCCCTGTTCACAACCTTGTTGACTGCCCCCATGTGCCATTGCCTGCTGGAGTGGCTGCCTTTATAGCTCCCTCAGCAGGAAGGCCCCACCCCTAACAGGGGTCAGCTGATCTTTCTCCACCTCTCAACTCCTGCAAACTGAACAGAAAAAAAAAAGAAAAAGAAAAAAGAAAAAAAAACCCAAACCCCCAGAAAAGAAAGAAAAACAAAAAGTAAATGCACAAGAACTCACAACACCCCCAAAATGCCTCCATGGCCCTGAATTCTCTGTATCTTAAACCCCTTAAATCTTGATTTGAGGACTTAAATGACTCAGTCATAGGTTAGAGGCTTATTGCTGGAGTGTGTGGGTGAGGTCTTGAGGCCTGCATTGTGTAGGAGATCAGACTAGATGATCATACTGGTCCCTTCTGACCTTACAGTATATGAGTCTATATGAGATTATTATCAAATCCCCTCTCACTGTTCTCTTCTGCAGACCACATAAGCCTAGTTCCTTCAGTCTCTCCTCATAAGTCATATGCCCCAGCCCCCAGGTAATTTTCATTCCCATCTTCTGGACTCTTTATAATTCATCCACATCCTTTCTGCAGGGGGGAGTGCAAAACTGGACACAAAATTCCAGATGTGGCCTCACCGGTGCTGAATAGAAGAGAAAAATCACATCCCTCAATCTACTGGCAAGACTCCTACTGATACAGCCCAACATGCCTTTGGCCTTTTTGGTAACAAGGGCCAAAGGTGGTCTTAGAGAGTGGGCAGTGCAGGCAGTCGCCCAGGGTCCCATGGGGGGAAGGGCCCCCTTGCAGGCTTACAGTAGCAGCTTTAAATTCCCTGGCAGCTGGCGAGGAGCTGCAGAGCCACAGCAGGTACCAGCTGGCACCCAAAGGTGGGGAGAGGCCACGGGGGGGAGACAGCAGTCAGGGGGCCCAGTGAGGACTTGGGGGGAAGGCAGCACCTCCCCATCATGCTCAGCTGTCTGGTCCCAGGATCCCTGGCCACGTGTAAAGCCCTGGTGGACACAAAAATGTGGATCTGCATCTGCTCAGTGTCAAACTGTATCAGATCTGAGATCAACATGCCAGGTTTTATGTCCAGCCACACCAGCCCGCCCCCATCTTGCAGCAGCTCCTGCTGTTGCCAGTCATCTGACTGGGTGGGAGAAGGTGTGGGAGGGTAGTTGTCACTCACCAGCTAATAGGTAGAGTATGGGGACAGGCCACTGGGGCTCCTAGAGTCAGAGTTGGGACTAACCAGTAAGCTGAGCACCCATGAGTTACTGTCTCTGATGGGCTGGCAAATACAAGAGCTGAGCTGTGATTCGCTAGAGTACTTCCTTTGTTTCTTGTTGTGCTCAGTTTACATTGCTCACTGCTCTGCACAGCTGGGGCAGAGACAGCAGCAGCAGCTAATGTACCCTGGGCAGATAAAAATAGAACCCACATCCAAGCTCCAATCCACAACAACAGCTCTGCAGATACCCGTGTCCACAGCAGATGTGGATACCCACGGATCTCCAGGGCTCTAGCTGTGGCCTGGGCTTTTCCCTGCAGGCACCAACACAGGCAGGGCTCCATTGCAGTGGCAGCAGGAGAAGCCACATAGTAGAATCAAAAAATAGCTGCCAGGCCAGGAACACACGGCCTCCTGCAACTGGGAGGGATGAGAGCTGAAGCTCCCAGCACAGGCAGAAAAGGGGGCCTGACACCTGGGGGAGGTGATGACTGGTGACACTGGGGAAGGGGGCTCCAAAGCAGCAGAGGGGGCTGGTGGTAAGCAAAAGTCAAGGGGCAGAGGGGGACATTTTTTAATTTTGCCCCTTAGCCTGCAAACTCTAAGACCGCCCTTGACGAGGGCACACTGTTGACTCATATCCAGCTTCCCATCTTTCATCTGTTTCCTTAGGTGTTAAGCAGTGAAGACAAGTGGTGATGTCACGCTGCTTCTTTTATAGTCTTTTGCAGATAGCTGGAGCAGTCAGTGCTTGTGACCTGTGGCAGTCATCCTTACTGGTCAGTCAGTATGCCATTTTGTATGTGCTTTCTTGGTGAGTTCTCCAAGGATGGGGTTTGTGTGAGCAGGCTCTCTTTAACGGCCCATTAGTAAATCTGGCTACTTCTTTGTTGTGCCTCAAAAGGCATGTCTACACTGCAAAGCTTTTTTGGGATAAGGAGCCTTATCCCAAAAAAACCTTTTCCATGTCCAGGGAGCCCATTTAACTATTTCAAAAAAAGTACTCTGGTATATCGAAACACCAGAGCGCTTTTTCAAAAAAGCTAAAGCAGACTTATTTCGAAAAAGCACTTTTTTTCGAAATAGCCTTTTTCAAAAAAAGTGCCCCAGTATTTTGATATACCGGAGTGCTTTTTCAAAAGCGCTAAACCTGGTCGCCTGCCAAAAAAAAAGCTTTTTCGAAATAGCTTTTTCAAAAAAAGCCATTGCTGGACGTGGCAATGGCTTTTTTCAAAAATGCCTCCCTATCTTTTAAATTGGCTTCCTTCTTTTCAAAAAAGAGAGTCCAGTGTGGATTGTCTTTTTCGAAAAAAATAAAAACCACCATTTTATTTTGAGACAGAAAGTCCTCCCAGACTTCTCTCTCGAAATAACATTTTCTTTGAAAAATGGTTTTTCAAAATAGTTATTTCAATTTTATTTTGAAGTTTTTTGTTTTTTTTTAAAAAAAAACCTTTTTCAAAAAAGCTTTGCAGTGTAGACATATCCAAAGGCTGTTTTCGGGAGTTTCTCACATTGCAAGATGCTCTGGTAACATATTTAACAACATTTCATAACTTCACTTACAATGATAATACATACAATTCACTAGGATGTTAATGTTTAGTAGATCAAGACTTATTTGAAGATGGTTTTAAGTTTAAGGTGTATACCCCAGTTTTTTTCCTGAGAGCACATTCTGTAGTATTTGAGGGCCTGGCTAGAGGTAAAAGATTTCTTGGAGTATCTGGCTAGTTACTGAAATCTGTGAAGGTAAGTGCAGTGATACATGGGGTTTTTTTGTATATGGTTGTCTGTTGGGTTCCATATTTGGAGCTGATAGTGGTGTTCAGGAAGCTGATACTAGTATGGGAGTGTTCCATTAGAGAGTTACGATGGAAATCTATGATTAATTTATTTTTATTTTAGAACACCTAGGAAATTCCATTAAAAATAGATTTTACAAGAATAATATATCTACAGATCCTTGCCAGAGTTGCCAGAGTTAACTTTCTGCCCAGTAAATCTGCACCCTTATCTGCATGCTTTTGACTTTGGAGAAAACTTTCAAAGGCACCTGTGAAGGCCCATCCCTCAACTCTCATTAATTTAGAGTCCCAGTTGGGTACTCAACTGCTCTTTGTGCTTTTAAAACTGTCCCCCATACTCCTGAACCTATATTAATACACAACTTTCTCTACAACCTTGTTAAAGAGTTCACAGATGCTGTATGGTTCGCAGTAGAAAGCCACTGCCTTATTCAAGGCCTGACCCCAAGCCCACTGAAGACAAGAAACTGTTTTGCTGACTTCACTGACTTTTGAATCACTTCATAACATAGCCAACATTTTCAAAAATGGGTGCCACAAGTTAGGCTCCTAAATTCATTTTATGCACCTCAATGGGTATGTCTACACGTAACCTGTTAATTGGAATTAACATAGGTCAAACTAATTAGGTGGACCTAATAAAATTTAATTTGAATTAACTGGAATCAAATTAACATGTCTGTGCTGCAAAATGAGGGTCGAATTAGCATGTCCATGTACAGGAATTGCTAATTTGACCCAGGAGGGGGGCACTATGGGAAGTGTGGCAAAATGACTGCTGGGATGGGCCATTCCCACAGCCAATGTCTTTAAAGGGAGAAGTGACTGCACCTTCTCTGCACACTTTGGCAGACAAGGAACTGAGCAAGATCATGGCCCATGCCCAGCCACTCCGGCTTGGCACCCTGATGCCCAGCAGCCACTCAGCCTCATACATGGTGCTGCTAGGGTGGAGCGTGCTGTCCCTGGACAGCAGCAGCACTGAGACGGACAGCTGCATTGCCAGCATGCTGGCTGTGCAAGCAGCCACTGCCACCCTACCACACTCTGTACCCTGTCACATGTGGGTACTGGAAACCAGTGGCAACTGGTAGGAAAGAGTTGTTCTGAGGCCAAGGGATGAGGAGCAGTAGCAACGCAACCTGCTCATGATGTGGCAGAAATTCATGAAGCTGGTCAGAGAGTTCGCCCCGATCCTCCAGCACAGAGACTCACACATGCGACCTGCAATCCCAGTGGACATGCGAGTGGCTATAGCCATGTGGAAGCTGGTGACCCCAGAGTCTTATTGCTCTGTGGCACACCACTTTGGGGTCAGGATGGCCACTGTGGAAGTAGTGCTGAGGCAGGTCTGCAGGGCCATAAACCTGGTCCTGCTGGCCCGCCTTGTCTCACCGGGCAACCTGGAGGACACCTTACATGGGCTCCCCACACTTGGATTCCCGAACTGTGCAGGCATCCTGGATGCCACACATATATCAATCAGAGCCCCAGCACATCACGCAGTGGAGAATCACAGTAGGAAGCGGTACCACTCCATCCTACTCCAGGCCCTGGTAGACCACTGGGGTATTTTTACTAACATTCATGTTGGCTGGCCAGGGTGGGTACATGACTCCACATGTGCTCCAGAACTTGGCGCTCTTCAGAGGCATGCAATCAGGCACCTTTTTCCTCCCCCCATGAGATGACCATCGGGGATGTGCCAGTGCCCCTCTTGCTAATCGGGGATAGAGCCTATCCACTCCTGCCATGGGTAATGAATGAGATCATTCACTGGACACCAGTTAGATGAACACTGGAAGATCTTCAATAGAAGACTGAATAGATGCCGGCAGGTTGTGGAGCATGCTTTTGGGCAGCTGAAGGCAAGGTGGAGGTGCCTGCTGACATGCCTACACCCTGCTAAGGACACCATCCCGGAGGTCATTAGTGTGTGCTTCATAATTTATGTGAACTGTGGGGGGAAAGGGCTCCTGCCACCTGGGAGACTGAGGCCGAGCACCTCTCCGTCCACTTTGAACAGCCACAGACTGTCCAGGACACTGAGCAGGCCCCAATCAGGGCTGTCAAGATCCAGGAGGCCCTAGCAGACCTCTTCCTTGAGGAGGCACAGTAAAGACTACCTGCACCACTCCATTCCCTCACCACCCCCACCCAGCACACACCCACTCCACAGAGACCCCCCCACTGTACCTAAATAAAAACACAGGACACAGTAGAACTTTTGGAGCAGAGTGTTTATTTACAGACATATCCTTCATGAGGGAAGTTCAGGGCAGAACAGGGGACTCGGGGGCAGAACAGGGGACTCGGGGGCAGAACTGGGGGGGGTTTGGGCATAATTAGGGGGGTTGGGGGGTCCACATGGGCTATGGGGAGATGGCGGGGTAGGATGGGAGGAGCTGTCCCCATGCCGTGGGGGGGGGGGCCAGGGTCAGCCTTCCCCATGGCCACCCTATGTCCAGGGGCACCATGGGCAAGGCGCACCGGGTTCCCGGGGGACCTGTCTGGCTGCGCCTGGGGGGGATGGTCAGTCAGCCTGGCCATGCTGGCTGACATGCGCTGCAACGCTGTGCCAATGCCAGTCAGAGCACTGGCCATGTTAGTGAGTGCTGTGCCCACCCGTTCCAGGGCCTGAGTGTGGCACTCCTGGACTGCAGCCCCTCACTCCTTGACGGCAATGGAGCGCTCAAGGAGATGGAGGGCAGAGTTCCTGTGTGCCACCACCTGGCCCCGCCAGGCCTACACACCTTCCTTGGCCCCCTGGCCCAGATGCAAGATCTGATCCAGGAGCTCATTCCGGGTGCGGCATGCTGTTCTCCTCCACCGGGTACTGTGGGGCAGGCTCCCTGCAGCACGAGGACGGCTGTCACAGCGAGCTGCTGGAGAGAAGTGAGGGACATCATATTAGCCTCATGTGTGCATACCTCGTGCTGTGTGCGGTCTAACAGCACAGAGCACCTGCGTGCTGCTTGTCCCCTGCCCCCGATCCCTACCGTGTGGACACGCATGGCCATGCAGCAGTGAGGCACTGTCAGAGCTTGGCTCACCCCTCACAGCAAGGCCTTGTGCCCGCGGTGTGGGCTGCACACTGCATGCCCTTGATGCTACCTGCAGTGCTTGCCCCCAACACTCCTAACTCTAAACACCTATAATGCCCAGGGGTTCACTTCCCCAGCTGGCACACAGATCCTGGGCCCTGTACCCTGTAGATTCGTGCCCCCCATGGCTCCTTTAGCCCTGCCCAGCTGGAGACCCTTACTCCATGCCCTACTAGTTCCTCAGTCCAGCACAGGCCAAGCCACAGGGAGAGAGGAAAGGAGCACTCACCCACGGGTGCTGCCAACGTCCGCCAGGATGTTCCCTCCTCCTCTGGGGCCTCCTCGGGGTGGAGGGGCCTCCTCCTCTTCCTCCTGCTCCCCAGCAGTGGCTCCTCCTTTGTTGAGGGTGCCGAGGAGTTCAGGACTGGCAGCTGCAGTAGGCTACGGTGGCGGCCCCTCAGGGTCTCTAGCCTCAACATCCACTGGGGCATCCTCCTCTGTAGATCCTCCCTCCAGGGTGCTGGATTCATGCTGGGGCTCTCCAGAGTCAATGGCCATGGATGGCAGGCCACTGGGCTCCCTGGACAGGAACCTGTCCAGCTCTCTGAAGTAGGGGCATGTGCCACCACGTGCAGAGCCTTGCAGCCACCTTGCCTCTGTGACTGGTGCATATTCCTGGTGCAGGATCTTTATTGTTAACTGGACTTGCTCTATCATCCAGGGCTGCCCTCTGGCTATGAGGGCTGCAGCAATGTGTAAATATATGTTCCAGTTGCGGTGGCAGCTCTGCAGTCAGGATAGGATGTCCTCTGTCCCCCAAATGCTCAGGAGACAGAGGACCTCCTGGTGGCACCAAACTGGAGCCCTCCACCGACCTTGCCTGGCAGTGCTGCCCTCTGCCATTCTTTTGTCAGACCTGGCACCTCTCCCTCACAATGGCAGAGTGTGCCTGTGCCGTTGGGGGGGGGGGAGCCGTTCTGTGGTCAGTACTTCCTCTTCCTGGTGTTGGACACCATGGAAAGGAGAAGGAAAAACCACAGTTAATTCAAACTAACCTTAGTTCTAATTAACACGATTAGACACCGTTGATTCAAACTCGCTAGTTCGAATCAATGGTTGATTCAAATTTACGGCAGGTTTGTAAATTCAAATCATCATGTCCTTGATTTGGCCTAAGGGAAGCCTTAGGTCAAATCGGCAGAAACCTGTGTAAACACGGAATTTTTTTAATTCGACCTAATGAACATCAGGTTGAATTAACATCTGTGTGTAGACATACCCAATAAGAAGCTTCTTTATTTTTTTTTCAAAATCTTGAGCACTCAATGCCTCAGAGCATCTCTCGTAACTACTTAGCACCATTGAATATCAGCAGTTTTACTTAGGTGCCCAAATATGGATTAGAAAGCTTTACTTAGGTACTCATTTTTGAAAATTTTAGTCCTTGCATGGAAACAACTTCCTTGGTCTTTGTCTGGCATAAACCACTTCTTCCTTCATGTCTTTTAATTTTCCAATAGCTTAATTCAACATGTTGTCAGGTTTTTCCTGATATTGATTTTAAAATTTCCCTTCCTTAACTTAATCCCATTTCTTCCACCTAAAACCTCTCTTCATTCTCTTCTTGGTATTTACACCCTTCATATAAATTGCAGAAAGCTCTAAGGGCCCTCTGTAGCTTCTTTAGAAATATTTAGCTATTCTTAATCATTCCCATTAATTCCTTCCACGCTTCTGAATTATTTTAACAAAGGACTAAGCAGTGATTTTGCATATGTGGTCACACCAAAGCCATACTTAATGAGAGTTGCCCCATTACCTCATGATTTATATGTAACTGCACATAATAATAGCATTTTAAAATCTATACTGTGTTGCAAATTGTTGTCCACCTACATCCCACAACTCTTTCTCCATCATAGGTTTCATCCTCCCTTTAGCTGAGTGATAGCTGAACTTGGAAAACAGAACACAGATTTCCTTCCAGGATTCTCCAGTCCTCTTCCTCTAAAGCAGTTGTTCCCAACTGGTGTGCTGTGGCACACTGGTGTGCTGCGGCAAGTCCTCCGGTGTGCCACGGGAATCCCTTGAGCTGGAGCCACTACCGCAAGTGGCAGCACTAGCCAGGGGGTTTGCCAGAGCCGCAGGTGGAGGCACCATGCGGCGCTGGTCAGGAGGTTCCCCTGAGCTGGAGCCCTGGTGGCGGCCCCAAAACAGGGTGCTGTCTCATGCATATCCATAAGTTAATTTGAAAATTCATGAATTTATAATGGCGGTGTGGTGAGGCATAATTGAAGGCCTCAAGGTGTGCCACAGAAGACAAAAGGTTGGGAACAAATGCTCTAAAGTGCCATCATCCTCACCCTCTCTCCCACTATCTTGATTTTCCAAGGCCTGTGTTGTTACTTCATTCTTATCCCTTTGTCCTTGTCCTCCCCCTCCCTTTCCCCCAGTCCCAGAAGGCTTTATCATTCTCAACACCTATCTTCCTGCTTTCCTTGCCAGGCAAAATGTTAAATATGACAAACATTATAGGCCTTCTCATAATTTCTGTTTCATTATTCTATGTCCACAGTTTCTAAGATTTCATTTAAAAATCAAAGACAAGATGGCCTACGTATCTACATAAGCAGATACATAGTATCATTCTAGTCTATATACCTACTATACTATTAATATCTTTTGCTTCCTGTCTTCTAGGTAACTGTTTAGCTTCATGTAGCCCTGATTATGCAGGATAGACAACACAGCAAAATTAATTTTGCTCTGTGAACCTTAACTTTTGCATTTCCTAAATTTCAGTGGTTTAAAAAAAATGAAGCCTTAACCTTTCATCGTCACTCTTTGCCTATATTAAATCTGCATCTTTGGCTTCCTGTTTATGATCTTCTGTGAGGAACATATCACTGGAATCCTATCACTGACTTTGAAGGACAAACTTATCTGAGTGTACTATGCAACAAATTGAGTGTGACCTTTCTGCCAGGTGGAGTCAGCAGCAATCTTGGCTGAGTTCAGTACTGAGGTGTTCCTTTAGACAATATAACACAGAACTGGCTTTATCTCCCAGCCAGTAATCTGTGAAAATTATACATCACCCCAGGTCCCCTCCAAGAGGCAATACTTCCCCTCTCACAAGTACTGAGTCTGTGTATAGAAAAGAAAACTTGTATTAAAAGGGGAAAGGAACCCATCATTAATCAGGGAAAACACCACAAGCATGATTTAAAAACATGCAACCAACAACAAAACCCACACCCTAACGTACATTGGGCCATGTCCCTTTTCCTTGTAGCGTGAAAGTCCAATAACCGTCTCCTGTTGGCACACCACTTCTGTCTCCATCATTGCATCCCACTCGCAGTTGTTCTGGGTCAGCAAACACCTAGCAGTCAGAGATGCATTTGCATGAGTTCACTTCCCATCCTGGGGGCGCCTTAATGTTCCACCATTGTTCACTCCACCACTACCCTCTCTACTGAAACTTCTGGAATATTTTGAGGTCCCATCACTTTGCACACTTCTAAGTGATTTTAGCAGTTAGTGGTGGAACCTCTCTGGTAGTACAGGCTAGGTAGTCTTTTTCACCAGAGGCATTGCCCTATAGCAGGTCTAATGCTTAGACCTGGCAAGCAGGAATTTCCGCACTGAAGATCCATAAAAAAATGCTTCTCAGTTGAGTCTTCATTCATTCTGTCATTAAACAGTAGTGAGGGGAAGGTTCAAATGGTATCTAGGACCTTAATCAGAGACACCATAAGGTACAACACTTTTTCCCATCCTCTCTCCTCTCCTCTGGCCTTCGGCACTCCTACCTCCTGCTTAGCAAATGGAGTTCATTCAGTTGATGGTGAACCCCTCCATCAAGGCAAGCCCAGCACAGTTCTGCTGTCCCTTATTCATAGAAGACTTTTTTTCTTTAAATCCCTTTATCACCCTGGAACCAAGTAAGAAAGCAATTTGAAACCCAACACCTGCCAAAAGTAACTCCATCATGTGGCATATCTAGGCAGAGGGCGTGTGTCTATTCAAAGTCAGTTCCTGACATCTCTTCCAGCTCATCACTAGATGTCTAGGAAGAGCTTACTCAGACCCTGGTTACAGAAGAGAAGTTTGCTAAATTAGTCTCTTCTTCAGTAGCAAAGCTCCAGGCTAGCAACAGTTACCTCTGATCAAAAGCTTTGGCTGATTTTGTATCACAGTAAGGGCAGAATTTGGTGGTGAAGGGTGGAGAAGAACCTCTAGTTGAGGCAAATATGCTGCCATCCCCAAAACAGAGGATGAGACAAAGGGCAAGTCTTTAGAATGATTTTGTCACCGTCAGATGGGACTTTCTGATCAGCTAAAGATCCACTCAGTCATTTGGGAGCCTGATCTATTAAGATCATCCCAGCAGAGTGGACCTGCCAGGTGTAGAGCAGTTGAATAGAGATAAGCAAATTATTTTAAGTACCTTGCTTGTCTCTGTTTGACTGCCACTGAAAATGACAGGCAGTGTAAACCTGCCCAAAGAAAGCTCTGCTTAAGGTAACTGCTGGTAGAGAGCAAGAGGAGCTACGGTGAGGAGGAAACAGCCCTGTGCTAGGCAGGTAGAGAAGGAGGTGTTTTAGCGGCAGAGGAAATTTTGCTGGGCATGGAGTGAGAAGCTTCTCTTGGCAGGCACAGCAGGAACAGGATACACAAGGAATGAAGATGCTAGGAGCACAAGCGATGATGACAGTCAAACAGTGAAGTCAGCCATCCCACTGAGCTCTCTTCTGTTCCTTTAACCTCCTGCCGCAGAGTTGAGCTTGCCCAGGCAATTTCAACTATCTCCTGAAGATTTACAGTCAAATCTTTAGAAACCATCCAAAATACACACAATTCCTGAGGGACTATGCCCTGTGAAACATAATTCAGATGCTCTGTGCTATCCCCTGACAAGGCAAAGGTAGGAATATTTTTTTTAATGTGAAAAATATGTCTTCTCACACTCTTTTAACTCAAAAAATCCATGCTCAGCTTTCTAGGAAAAAATTACCTTCAGACAAGAAGCCAAACAGGGGAAAAAATCATTGTTAAAGGTGAATGTTTTGAAAGTTAGAATAGAAGCTGTTTTGCAACCCATGCTATTATGCTTCTGACTGGCACCTGCTCTAAAATCTGCATTATAATGTTGCTCATTACCTCTTTCATATTGAATGCTGTATGTTACACATGCCACACTAGGCTGGACCCTTGCAGAGCAGTAGAAGACAGTGACTGGTTACACTCTAATGCATCATGCAAACTCCATTCTAGATCATCTCTGAAGTTGCCTGATGCGTTGATGTTACAATTCAGGGGCATTATAAGGAAGTTTTACTATATTTGTGTTCAGTAAAGTTTATATAAGCACCTTCTTTACTTGCATGAAGGAAGATCTATTTTCATTTGTATAGCATTACTTACTCAGAGGCATTAGCAGCAGCTGCCTGGAAGTCAGAATCAGTTATTGTAAAATGCATTTCCCTTCAACAAGGCCTCTTCAGCTGGATTAAAATGGATCGCCACAATCAATTACTGGGTGGCATAAGATGATATATGTTCTTATTGATTCTCAGCATGAGTAAATTGAAACAAACTTATCTTCCTGCTGCAAATAAGAGCAGAGGGATCCCAAAGACTTGGGCACTCATTAAGTTCATCTTAACTGATTTACAACAAAATGCATTATTTTTAAAAAGTGCTCCACCTTCATATTTATAAATTGCCTGTTCCCATGTGTTCAAGTGATTGATCAATTATTTGTTGCGGGGTTTTGGTTTTTTTTTGTTAGAAGAGAAGAAATATGGATCTGAGCCCACAACCCTTATTTACATGCAGATACTCACTGAAATCTGCTGAAACTAATTGCATGAATGAGGAATATTCATCAGAATAAGTGTTAAAGGGCCAGTCCCCACACTATTTATGTATATGGCTATTACAGATCATTTGTACATCTTAACTGACAACTGAGAGCACTAACTTCTTTGTGTTCCATCATGTCTGGACAGAGCATCTGGAATGTTTCTCTTGGGCCTCCTCAGTTCCCCTAAATCCTACAGGTACCTCAAAAATATGGAATCTAGAGAAAGGCAAACTCCTCATTTCCCATCTTTCATTCATTCATTATTCCCCTTTAGGGAAAAACTTTCCTAGAGAAATGAGTAAGCTGTCATACTTACCCATCTCTGATATCTATAATACCTTAAAAACTACCATTAAATCTGTGAGTTGAAAGTATAACATGATATGGAAGAGTAACTTTTCTTTCAAAGATATATGTTGGCCATTAACAGGTGCATTTTACCACTGCTGTTTTATTGTTTTGTTTTTTCCCCATCTTGTCTGTAATGTTCTTGAGGGTCATAGTTTTTTCGGGTTTTTTCTTAATTAATCATAGAGAATTTTCTGCATGGCTGTTCAACACCCCAAGATTTTTTGTGGCATGATGGTACTTCATAAATACAATTATTTATTGTTGTTGTGCTCAGAATTACATATAAGGCTGCGTTTCTTCTAGTTTAAAAAATGTATTTTTCATGGCTGCCAACAAAATTACTAAAATATGTACCTTAGGGAGAAGAGAAGTTGTCCTCTATAATATCTAATGCAAACATTTTTAAGATTTGCTTCTCATTTTGGGGATGGTGGGTGAAATCCCAGCCTCACTGAAGTCAATGGACAACCTCCCACTGAATTCAGTAGAGCCAGAATTTCATCCCTTCACTTTTGCCTTCCCAACTTGAGGCATACAAAATGCAAATTAAGGGATGAGGTAGCACGGGGAAGAGAGAGTTGGAAGGAAACAATTCAAACTTTGATCCAGATCCAAGCAATATAGGCAATTCTTTGCTAAAGCATTTGCAAATTTTCTAAACTTTAAGTAAGAAGTTATGTTCCAGTGACTTCAAAGAGTTTTAGGCATGTGCTTAAATATTTTCCTAGAAAGAAATGCTTTCCTGAAGTGGGTCACAGAAGGGTATATGAACCTGAGCATCCAAAAAACATGAGACATGCAAAAATGAAAGGCCACTTTTGAAAATATTGGTCTAAATAAATGGAAAACTAAGGGAATTAGGTATACAGCACATATTGATTTTCAGTGGGATTTGGGTATGGAACTTCCTCAGGGCAATCGTGAACATTTCAATCTAAAGATGCACTTACACTAAATACTATAATGATTCGAGTAGAAAAAGAAGAAGATGGGAGGAAATACAACATGTTATAAACGTGCCTCTAAAAATACAGAAAAAAAATGTATGAGATATTTTATCATTTAAGAAATAATCTAACTACAGCATAAGATCAATAGATTTTAAGGCCAGATGGGACAGTTAATCATTATCTAGTCCACTGGTCTCAAACACACAGCAGCCTGCGGGCAAAGTCACCTCCTGCAGCCAAAGATGAGACCTGGAATCAAGGGGCTCCCAACCCCGGGCCCGTGGGTTAAAAGTGTCCTGTGGGGCCTTTCAAGTGCCAAGCCTCTCGCTTGGTTTTGGCAGTGATTCTGGGGCAGGACAGGTCGCACTGCACCGCATCACCTGCACAGACCACCACCACCACCCCAAAGCATCATCAGTCACTGCTGGGGAGGAGCCGAACTGCTGCCTGGGAGCCACATCACCCACAAGAAAGCCCCGGCCTGGCCTGCAGCAGCAGGGGAGTGTGGTGGATCAAGCAGCTGCAGCAGGCCATGGACTCAACACCTGGGTCCAGGACAAGACTCAGTTGCAGGGGCTGAACGGAGGGCAGCCTGGGGATGTGGGGAGGGTTCATGGAGGCCTTTGTGCCAGGGGAGCTGCAGGGAGCCCCTGGGTGGACTCTGCCTGGCCCATTTGTTGCCCAGTCCCAATGTGCAGCTGGGAGCCAGGCTGTGGCTGCTCACCTCTGCTCCATGCTTGGGGATACATACAGCCTTTTTTTTAAGCCTTTTTAAACAATTTAATTTTATTTAAAAAATAAAAGCTTTTTTAAAAAAATTAATTTCAATTAAACTTAATTCAAATTTAATTAAGCAAACTGCATTTAATTAATTTTAATTAAAATCAATTTGAAATCAAATAATTAAATTTTAATTAAATAAACTGGTGGTCGTTTAGGGTTTTAAAAAGCATGGTCCTTTAGCCAATATCTTAGTCCTCATGCAGCCCTAGTGGTGATTTGAGTTTGAGACCCTTGAGCTAGTCTGCCCTTCTGCGTAACTCCAGGCACCAAATTTGACTAAGCCAGGGGTCCCAAACGTGGCCTGTGGGCAGTATGCAGCCCCTAAAGCTATTCCCTGCAGCCCGCAACAACAATATTGTTACCGATATTTGCCATATTGTTGTATGAAAAGGTTTTGGTGGTGTGGCCCTCAGGCTAACATACTAGTTCTCATGCAGCCCTGTATTAGTCCTCATGCAGCTCTCGTGGTGATTTGAGTTTGAGACCCCTGTATTAAACAATTCCTGCATCAAGCCTGTAACTTCTGTCTGAGCTCAACCATATCTTTTACAAAAGTATGCAGTCTTGATTTGCAGATTTAAAGTAATACAGAATCCATCACGTCACCAAGTAATTTGTTGCAATGGTTAATTACTTTCATTGTTTAAAAAAATTGTACCTTATTTCTGAAATGAAAATTAAAAGCTATATCATAACCCATTTCCACAAAGACTGTGTCATGAAATTTTAACTTCGTTTTTCTGACATTTGATTGCCTCCTTGCACAACTTTGGTATTTTATTAAGGAATTCATTCATCTGATATTAAAGTTCATTTTTTAATCTGTGTCTTAGCTCAGCTACCAATGCACAAGGATCAACTTCTTAAAAGCCACCATAACTGGCAGTATTTGACAAACTCAGAAGAAGTCAAATCAAATAAAGAAATATAGTTATATTTTATAAATTATAAAGAATGATACTTTATATCTCAGGGTATCTGCTTTATCTGTTTGCTTTTGATTCAGGGGAGACATTGTGGGAATATTTCTTCTGGGGGTAAATTAAGGACTTTAGACATCAGGGCTTTCAATATGGTACCTTTTGCCATGATTAAATACTTATAAAAGGCCAGATCTTCAGCTAGTATAAATCAATGAAGCACTATTGAGGTCATGGAGCTATACTGACTTACACAGGTGAAAGACTGGGCCTACAAATGTATTTAAAAGATAGTGGGAGAGATTTGAATTTGATCAAAATTTATATAGAAGAAAAAATTTCCATTCAAAGATACAGAAAAAAGATTTTATTGGTTAGGATTTCATTGATTTTCAAGCATAAATAAAAATCTCACATCTTAACTAAAAGTTTGAAAAGAGAATGATCTTAGTGAATATCTTCTATACAAAGATTTCAAACTGGCTCTCTGAGCCTTGGGAGGACCTCTTTTCCCTTTCATTTTTGTTCTTGTTCCTGTCTCTTTGCACAATTGATCTCCTGTGTTCTACATTTTCTGTCTACTCATCTATACAAGTGAAATTATTTTGTCTCTCTCTTTTCCATCCCTGTTTTCTCAAGTCATTTAACACTGAGCTATATTTTCCACATACTCCTATCCATGAAGTTTGAAATGGACAGATGGGGGAAGGGAGAAAACAGAGAAGTCAGGGACAAATTATTGTATATTCTCTTCAAAACAATGATGTTGCCCAATCTTCCTGAAGACTTTTTGTGATCACAACTAAATGCATTTCATTTTCACAATGAAATCCTACCCTGTCATTCCCAACTGAAAAGGGCTATAATTAAATCTGAAAATTTTCATATTGTATTTCTGTTCCCACAGGAAAAATAACCTGTTAGATTTAAAGTAAGGTTACTAGACTGCATATCTCAACAATGTAAACCATGAAAAAGATGCAATAAGGAATTAGATCCTTCAGCTTGCAATCTGTAAACTATTAATTAATTCCTCTTCTGGCTCTCTTATTGCCCATATATCTCCACTTTAATCTTGAACAACCAATGGCTACCCATAAATATGCTGATCATATTTATTGGCTCTGGAGGAGGAGACGGTGGCGCTGCCTTCCTCAGCAACTTTTAGTCCAGTGATTAGAGCACTTGCCTGGAAAGTGAGACAACCAGTTGCACTGTGGATAAATAATGAAAGAGTACTGGAATCAACAAAACTGGACCCTGGGGCCCTCTGTACACTAGGTGGGTGTTCCAATCACCAGACAACAGGTTCCAGTGTGACTAAATACTTAACTAGTCCTGAGCCACAGAGGATGGTAAGGACTTTATAGCCACTGGTGAGAGCACCCGACTAGGGAGCTGCTCCAATTCATTAGTTATCCAGTATGGAACAACTTCAGCACAAGATACTGTGGGAGCCCCACATCAGTATACCCTCTAGATCAGTGATTAGAGCATTCTTTTTAAGAGACAGGGATTGAACAATGTGTCCCTTCTTCCCCTCTGGTAGAAAGAGGGGATGAGCTTCAGTATCCCATAACCCAAACAAATACAAGTGGTTCTCAACCACTGTGTCGGGACACCACACAGTGGTAAATGTGTCATGGAGGGCTGGGGAGATGGCTAGATTTGTCTGGGAAGAGTGGGTCATTGTGTCCTGTAGGGTCATAATATGCCACCAAGCGTGTCATGACCTGCAAAGGTTGAGAAACACTGAAAACTACCCACTGATAAAGTGTGAGCTGTGGCTCCTCCTCCTCCAGCCACATTTTAAGTGGGACCCAATATGTTAATCAGCTTCTGAGCAAGCCCATTAGTGCTGACTCAACATGTGCCTATCTAACCTTGAGTTATGAATTGCTTTTGGATTTAGGTAGGGACAGGTATCTGCTCACCTAGAGGGAGGCAACTGTACACATGCCCAGAGGCAGGAACATAGGGAACTTTTACTTTGAAAAATTAGGTGCCATGTGAATTTGGTACTTACATATTTTTGTAGATCACAGCAGAATCAAAACTGGTACTTGAGCACTTAACTCAAGACTTAGTTGCCTAAGTTCTGCCTATTTATTGTGCCTTTCGAAAATCTTTCTCATTATATCCCAGTATTATCAAAAATGGGCCAGGCACTGTCTGAACACAGAGGAAGATACGGACCCTACCCCAAAAGTTTACAATTGTATTTTGTTCAGAAAAATGCAGCTTATTTGTCATGTATTCCTACACCTCAGAACTGAAGAGACAATCAGGCCCAGCCAACAGACCTCCCTCTCCTGCTCTCCTCAGTTGGTTTAATTCTGCTAATGATACAGAAATAAAATTCTGATGTTTGGCCCTATTGTTAGGTGATATTTGGCTTTGTAATCTTCCCTTTTGGGGACTTCTAAACATTTGAACATTTAGACTTCAAAGATTTTGTTTAAATACTTCAAAATTACAGAAAACAACATGAATTGGAGTTCCAAAGTTCCCCATCTTCAAGTGTACAACAAAGTGGGATTCTCTCCCACAAAAGCTCATGCAATAAATTAGTTATTCTTTAAAAGTGCCACAAGACTCCTTCTTTGCTTTAATGTGAATCTGAGTTTCTGTCCAAGGTTCTGATCAGATGATTTCTAGGCAGCAAAAAGCAGTAACATACTTTTCTGGCTGAATAACCATGATGTGCTTAAATAAAATATAGAATATTTCATATATATTAAGTGATTGAAACACTTAGGTTTTTTATTTTTATAATTGTTAGGAAATAGGTGACTGACCTAACATAATGAACACTGTATATCTAGATATAAAGATATACACATGTGCAAAATTAAAGCTTTATCTGAAAGTACCAATCTTTCCCTCTTTTACAATGTTTATTACATTTTTCCTCTCATGTGTGAAACATTTTAAATACATGTTACAAAATGGGCATTTTCCTCCACGATATCACCACAGTGGCAACTACTGTGTATGCTGTGAATTTACACAATTCACTAAAGGGCTCCTGGATATATTATTTTGTCTTGCACAACTGTAGATCCTATATCATGTCAATGACACATGCTGGAATTAAACCACAAAGATGCATACAAGTTACATGATGCATTTGACAAAATCAAGAAAATGTATAGCTGAAATGGAATGCATTCTTTTGCCTTCCCCTCTGCGCACTGTTATTTTAGATTACTCTAAGCAGAAAATGAAGACCATATGTGTACACAATTCTGTAGCAAGAATGACTGAAGCCAGAATATGGCAACATAATAAAACCAAACCCACAATAGGTTGTGATGAATGTACTCTCTATTTTTCTTTACTTTTGTGAGTTGTAAGTCAGATTTTTAGTACTATTTGCAAAACATCAGGATGTTGTGATTACTGCCTTCTGCCTGGATCACAGAAGGTCTTTCTCTTTTTCTCATTCTGTGTAACAACTACAGGATGGATCACCTGCACAGCTAGAGTGCACATATGTTATTAATCAGTCTGAAATATTTTTTATAAAAATAATATACAAATATTATGTTTCCCTGTCATTTGTTTAAATTATAAAAGCACAGACTGAGAGGGTGATTTCATAATAAATCTGCTAGAGCACTTGGGTATTGCAGCTTTATGAAACTATGCTAATAAATTATCCCTTTTTTATGAACACTGTAGTTTAAAGCAACTTTTAGCAAAATGCTAGAATGAAATGCACCTGTGGAAAGCCCATGGGTCTGAATTCAATCCTTAATATTATTTTTCCTCACTTCAAGTTAAATGAAAAAACAAATCCCAGAAAACATTGTTTTCATGCTATTTGCATTTACCTCCCATTGGTATCAGAGCATACCTCAAGGAAATTTCTTCAGTCTGTATTGCGTGATTTGTACTTTTGCATAAATAAAGCAGTAGAATTAATTCCTCTAATTAAAACTTATCTTCTTCTGGCAGATTTCATAGCTTTATTACAGAACTAATTTCATGATTTCTTTTGTAGGAGTTTTATTTTTCAACCTATTGGCGCGCGCATGCGCGCGTGCACACACACACACACACACACAAACTTTATTGAGGGATCCTGCAAGTTTCCCACTCTCCTCTGCCAAGTTGCTTCAACCTCTGTTGCATAGGAAACGTAACTAGAGTTAAGAAGATCTCCATGCTCCTTCAGACACTAGTGTTGTGGCTGAGCACGCGAAAAAGAATACTAATGAGTGCTGATTGTGACTGTGGTGTTCGTTGTATGACACCTGTCTATCAGAAACTGAAGATGGTTAATTTATTTCAGCTAAGTGTCAGTACCCAACAAATGATAACAGATGCCTAAAATAATGAACAATGCTGCTAACAAAGCAAGCTATGCTTGCACAATCTGGTGCCCCTGCTAATGAGAGTATGTAGCATTAAATACAGGTGTAGAGCTCTCTGTGAGCCATGGTCCTCCTTATTGCCAATGCAGACACAGAATTTTTCTCAGTGTGGAACATCAGGTGTCTGCTGTACTGCAAGTGTGGGCATGTTCCATACATTCAACAATTCAGAACAGTTCCAATATACCAACTAGTTGGTTGTAAATGTGTCACTCAGCAGATACTGGGAGTAGCAGACCTGCCCATGTGCTGTCTCTCACTGAAATTGCAGTTATGTTCAGCACTGAGTTTTGAATATGACACCAGAGTAGATGATGTGTGGGTGGTTTGCTGTAGCCCCCAAGAGGATTCTTGCTGTGGTCAGATGCTGGTCATATCATGAAATGCTAGCGGAGAACCAGAAGCCCTTTATTTACACTACTGACCTTCTGTGGTGCAGGCCAATATTTCAGTAAGGGAGCTAAATCACCTTTGAACTCAGTTACCCCAGCTTTCCATCTCTGACCACCTGCTTTTCTTAGGGCTTGACCCACACCTTCCTGAAGTCAGTGAGGTGCCTTCAATTTACTGTTTTATGCACTGGATCAGGACCTTTTTACAGAAGTTGGGGCAATTTTTAGTGCACAGAGGCTGTGGAACAAGGTACTCAGTGTAATGAATATGAAGTTTCCTTTAAGCAGGCCAGATGCATTCTGGCTAGGTACAAAGTGCTATGAACCAGGGGTACAAATTCACCATTATTATCCTTTTTGTTACACAGTCAATTAAATGGTGGATCAACATATATTCATATAAACCACACAAGAAGAAACTTAAAGCATCAATAATCTACAATGTTCTTCAGTTAATATGAACTTGTCACTGAAAAACTGCTTCAGGTTAGACCTGGCAGTATCAATCTACCTTGTATTTACTGAGGCTGATTCAGAAAGGTAATTAAGCACATGCATACTAGCAATTCCTCTGTAGTCTAAGGGACTGATCCCATGCCAGAAGTTAGGCATGTGTTCAAGTGCCATTCTATTTCAAGGCCTGAGTCACCAGCACATATGCCCAAATCCATCAAACTGGTGACACTTAATAGTGACATACAGAAACAAGTTTGTTTAAGTTCCTAATTTAACTGGCCAGACTACTAGATTTCATTATGTGGATACTAGATAATTCAGCTGTATGTGGGCAGCAGTTATGGCAGTTAATTGACAAGTGGCAAAATAAAGAAGAAAGAGCTCCACTGTGGGTGAAATTCAAACATCAGCAGGGGGCCTGCAAAACACCCATGAAGACTATATGAGCCTCTTAAGCTCACAATCTATAATTAAGAGGCTTTATATTAAAAAAAAAAAAACCTCAGTCAAAACAATCACATTTTCCATTTTCCACACTCCCATTCTGTTCTAGACCATTCAAAATTATTGTCCCATTTGGAAAGAAACATCTCATTCTCTGCTGGAGACCGATCTGATTCACCTATGTACTTTGAGCCTCGTCCGATTTGTTTTAGAAGAAATAGAAATTCTCCACTCAAATTCAAACAAATGGTCTATTTGGCAAGTGGTTCCATTAACCAAACTACCAGAGAATGTTAATAAATACAGAAGACAAGCTGGTTCCTCTGTCCTTTGGTATTTGAGTCACTGAGCAGTCATAATGTGAATGATCTAAAGGAATGTCCTGCTCAAATCTTTGGGAGCAGGAGCATTGCTAACCCAGGGAAAGACCCTGGGCCTAGGCCTGGGCCATGTCCCTTGGCTAAGCCCCCCCCCCCTCCCATGGCCCCGATTCCCTGCCCAGACATAATGCGTCCTCGGGGTCCTCTCGCCACCAGCCTGGCCCTGAATTGCCAGCTAGGGATGGGCTGGGAGAGGCAGATGGCCTGCCTGGACAGAGGCCGCGAGAAACAGGCACTCCCGCGGGCGGCCGGGCCCTGGATTTCTGTCCAGGGATGGGGCCAGGAGAGGCAGGAGCTGTCCTGCAAACTCGGGGCACTGGCGCTGGGACTCAGGGCCATGTGCCCCATGTGCCAGGCACTAGCAACACCCCTGTTTGGGAGAGATTGGATTGTATCTCAAGGCAGGAATGCCCATTACCATCAAGTATGCCACAATTCAAGGATTTCAGTTTGACAATATTACATAAATTTGGTTGATATGTTTTGAAGGATGATTTGATTACCTAGACTGTTAGATATTGTGTGTGAAACAAAAAAGATGTATATAATTTTCATCACATTCCTCCAAGAATATCTCTACCCTGATTGTCTTCTCCAAAGCAAGTTTAACTAGTTTGCCTACATCTTGTAGAAATTGGGGTTTATTTTGTAAGCATGCCTATTTGGTAACATTAGTTAAAAAAGTGGCATCTAAAGGGCGAAATGGAATTCTTTCATTTTGATTTAACTATTATTTTGGTTTTGTGTGGCCCAGTGAAAAGTATGTTAAAGATTATATTTCTTATTTTGCCAAATTTATTTGCTTTAAAAAGAGTTGATTACTAAAGATATTGTTCATAAATCGTACCACGTAATCCAGAAAATAATGAACTATTCACTGTTAGGGCTCCCCCCCTTGCTTTCCCTCTCAGTTCCAAGACACAGTTCACACTGTGATGGATTTACTGAGGCTAACCAAACAAGCATAAAACCATAGCCTTTCACACCAGTCAGACTTATCTCTATACACTGATAGAATTTCTTGCCCCCACCACAGCTCTATACATTTCTAGAGCTCCTTCTTTCCCTGTTCATAATTATGTATGCCAACAGAACTCCCTCTTCTTCTTGATGGTGGGCTTAATCATACCTGTAGAGTCCCCAGTACCACCCTTTCCAATAAACGGGTCATGTTCCATTTTGGAAGGTCTTGAGTCTAAGATCTTTATTAGCGCTTCCTTTGTATCTCATGGGAGGGATTAGGAAAACTTCCCTCCATCCTCAGCATTTCTCTTCCTCATTCCCTCCCAAATGCTTAGTTACTACAACAACTTTTGCTTAGATCTGTCCCCTAATTTTCTATTACAGAATGGGAAAACTTTAACTCTGTTTCAGTGTGGCCAAGTTTAACCTAGTGCTTCTATTCACATTCTTTCTTGTATACCTTATAGTTTAGTTAGACTAAAACAAAGGCCAAAAGCAAGATTACTTTTTAGTCCTTATTGACTTCACATTCTGCAAATATTTACCAATGGAGAAAAGATAACTATGTAATTTTATTGTTAGTTTATTATATATTTGTTTATGCAATAGAGAAGGCAGAGAGGAGGTAGAACATTGGTACATATGAAAATGGTTGGCTGTCTTTTGAGAATAGGATCCTTCCATGATTAAAGCATAACTAATGTGGGATTTTTTATATGGGGGAAATAGGTGGGAACCCTGAACCAAATGCTGTATGTTCTGGGAAAAACAGAATATCAGTGGGTAGGCATCCATTTTAGTGCATGTGTTTTGGTTTTATCTGGGTACATTATGGTGTGTGAGTTTAAGGTATGTTTTCAATATTTAAATTTATCTGTGGAGAGAGTGAGAGAGATTTGAGACAATGCATTCCTACAAGGTGAAATTCATCCATTCCTCTGCAAAGGACAAGCATAATACTTATTCTGAAAGTTTAACTAGGATTTAAGTGGTGCAGATGGCTTTTGCTAGCCCTCTCTACAGAGGTGAATTTCATGCATCAAGAGTCCTAAATGTGTCAGTCCATTGGGTCTCTCTTAATAGCCCTGAGGCAATATTGAAGAAAGCATGAAAGCAGTCAGAAGACTGATTCCCTTTGTGAGTTTTAGACTCTGAGCTTTCCTGCTTGCTTTTGATGCAACATGCAGATATATCATCTTGGGTACAGAAAGCGCGCGTGTGTGTGTGTGTGTGTGTGTGTGTGTGTGTGTGTGTGTGTGTGTG
>ML681989.1:2708173-2746031 GCA_007922195.1 Podocnemis expansa | reverse complement strand
GTGTGTGTGTGTGTGTGTGTGTGTGTGTGTGTGTGTGTGTGTGTGTGATGGTTTTTTTCTGCTTCTATGTCTTTTAAAATAAAGATCTTCCCTGGCACCCCAATGAGAAAACCAACCTCTTCATGACTCCGATTAAGTCAGATGAAACAAGAAAACTGTAAGTATGAGATGTTATGCTTTAATGTTATTGTTTTTAAATTAATAACTGGCCTAAGTATCTTCATCATAATTATTTTGATTGTCATGAACTTCTCATAGGTGAAACTTGGCAGCAACAAGACCATGAGACAAATCAGTCCTCATATAGAAAGGCAGAGGGAGAAGTCTCTCCCTTCTCCCAGTCCAAAATAAAAGGGAAGTCAAAATATGTGTAACTGTATGTGGTGATATTTATCAGATTCATCATCAGGATTATGGAAAGCCATTTTTGACAGCTTTAGCGGCCTAATGGATGGGGAGAAGTAGAAGGATTTGAGGATGGAGGATAGGATTAGAATTCAAAACAACCTGGACAAATAGAAGAATGCATTTAAAATAAAAAAGATGAAATTCAATAAAGATAAGTTTGAAATACTTCACTTTGGAAGGAAAAACTTAAGTGCACTACTACAAAATGAGGATTAACTGGCTAGGTGCTAATACTGCTTTAAAGTATCTGGGGGTTATAGTGGATTACATATTAGATATAAATCAATAATATGATTGCAGCTGTGTAAAAGGCTAGTATTCTGGGCTGATTAAC
Source organism: Podocnemis expansa (assembly GCA_007922195.1). NCBI lineage: Eukaryota > Metazoa > Chordata > Testudines > Podocnemididae > Podocnemis > Podocnemis expansa. The sequence goes on along the minus strand of ML681989.1, from coordinate 2,745,289 downwards.
AGGCATGTCATATGTAAGACGTGGGAGGAAATTTTCCTGCTGTACTCAGTACTGGTGAGGTCTCCGCTGGATTCCTATGTTCTATTCTCAGTGCTATGATGAAGAAGGTTATGAACAAATTGGAGAAAATCCAGAGAATAAATAAAATGACAAAAGGTTTAGAAAACTTGGCCTACAAGGCAAGGTTAAAAAGCTGGGCATGTTTAGTCTTAAGAAGAGACCTAAGGTGGGGATCTGATAAGTCTTCAAATGTGTTAAGGACAATGATAAAAAAGACAGTCATCAATTGTTCTCAATGTCCCCTGAAGGCAGAACAAGAAGTAACAGGCTTAATCTACAGCAAGGAAGAGTTAGGTTAGATATAAGGGGGGGGGGGTTAACTGTAAGTGTAGTTAAGCTCCCTAGAATAGCCTTACAAGGGAAGTTGTGGAATTCCCATTATTTGAGGTTTTTAAGAACAATTTCAAAAACATCACTCAAGGATGTTCTAGGTTTACTTGGCACCGACTCAGGCAGAAAGCTGGACTTGATGATTTGTCAAAGTCCCTTCCAGGCCTATATTTCTGTGATTCTATTAAAATAATTAATTTGAATAGTTTCAAAAGAGTAGCGGTGTTAGTCTAGTTTAGTTCTTCAAGCATCTGACAAAGTGGAATGTCCTCCCATGAAAGCTCATGTGATAAATAAATTTGTTAGTCTTTAGAAGTGCCACCAGACTCCTTGTTTGTTTTAAGTTTGAATAGAGTCCCCTAATACAAAGAAATGTGATGTGATTTGTGTAGATATTATGTTGAGACAGGAACAATGTGAAGAATTCTGGCCAGATTTCCACTAAGAAATAATTTAATGCTGGCTTGTGTTTTTTCTATTCTCTCAATTTAAAATTACCTGAAGTAAACTTTGATACCCAGCTTTTTCATCATTAGATCCTATTACCATAAAAACCAATTAAATGGCTTGCTGGGCATCAACATCTGATTTATAGTATATGTCAATTATACTTCCCCCCAAAAAATCAGTGCTATCAAAAATCTTAATCCTGTGTTAATCCTGAGCTCCTCACAAAGGATCAGCTCAGTCACTTCATTTTTTCTGCAAGAGGGATGAAAGCTCTCCGAAATGGTTCAATATTATTTGGGTGACTTAAGAGAGGACGGATAATGAGCATTAATAGCAACATCTCAAAATCTATCATCCAATTCCATAGAACTATCCATGATCTCTGTGCAGTTGGGGCTCCATGGTTTAAAGACAGTGTTTTCATTCTTTTCTGCATCAGTTGCTGGTAGGTAGATTGTTTTGGTTCAGCCACTATTTCACTTACATTGCTTACATTTACAGTGGAAATAAGAGATTTGAGGATGTAAAGTTGAGGCTCTGAGTCTCTGTATTCCATGTGGTTGCCCCACAACTTGGTGGATGCCCCATAATCAGTATCATTTTCCAGTGGATCTTTTGATCTTAGTAGGTTACAAGGCTCATGAGAATGATTGAGGGTCTTTTGCAAAGAGTCCCCAGTAATTAAAAAGAAGTAGCATGCTGGTGAACTCTCTAACCATCCTGATTTTTTCCCATACTTCCACTTATGCATAGAAGGTCCTGTCTACATTGAACCTTAAGGCCACTAAATTCATCTCCCTCATATCCTTTCTCAATATCCACATTTTTCCAGGACACCTACAGGAAACTGGCCTGTTAATAATGGATAAGTTGAAGGATAGTCAAATATAGTTGGCATGAATTTTTAAATATAGACAACGTATGAGGAAACTGTACAGATTTTATTGCATCCCAGTTTTCCACCATTCAGACAGTGCTTTTCTTCTTAGAGTTTGACCCCAAACCACTGAAGTCAACAGAAATCTTTCCACTGACTTCACTGGGCTCTGGATCAGGTCCTTAGATTAGAAGCACTTGAGGGCAAATATGTTGTTCTGTTCGCATGGATATACTCTAGGTGCTAGAATACATAATGAATGACATTAATGTTAGCCTAGAAAAGATGGGTAATTTCTTAGTGCTGCCTATATTAACAGCAGAGGCGCTGTTGGCACTGAGCATGCCAGGGCACATGCCCCAAACCCCAGCGCCAGTGCCCCGGATCTCCAGACCAATCAGGCTAGAGATCTGGGGCCCAGTCGCCTGCAGCCGTGGTGGCCCCATCCCTAGCCGGGGATGTGGAACCTAGCTGCCCATGGCGGCGCGGCAGCACCTGGTCCTGTCCCTGGCCAGGGGGTGGGGCCTGCAGCCTGGGGATGGGGCCTGCAGGCCAGGGGGCAGGGCCTGGGCTCGTGCCCCGGGTCCCTCCCCTGGCCAGTGATGCCCCTGATTAATAGTTTAATCAATGAAAGATTTTATCAAAGCTTAACTTATGGTAAGACTGTATTCAGAGAGATTTATTCCTTAGAGCAGTGGTTCTCAACCTTTTGTGGGTCATGACACACTTGGTCATGATATGCTACCACACAGGATTTACCAACACCCCCCGCCCAGCCAAATCAGCCATCTCCCCAGCTCTTCACAACAACACTTACCATTGTGTGATGACACAATGGTTGAGAAGCACTGCCTTAAGAAGAGGTTTTCCCAGAAGTCCAGTAAGCATATCAGTCACCTTGATCTTAGCTGGTGGTATCTTTCATTATCTTAAGCCTAACAAAGGCTAGATCCTAGATTTGCCTACCTCTCCTTGTTTGTACTACACTCCTGCTTTTTTAGAGGTAAGTAAAAGAATGACAGGTCGTTCAAAATATTGTTTGTCAAGCGGCCCTCTGCTGCGCAAATTATTTCTTCTTTGGAGCCTTAGATGTGTCCTGGATTAATAATAATTATCTAAAATGATTTTAATATTTCTATTCATTATTTGAGTACTACAGGTATGTTCAGCACTGTACAAAACATAAAGGAAATCACAGGGTCTTTGAAACAAGGTCTGTTATTTAATACATGTGTGCACAGCATCTCTCCAAATGGATCTCTGATCTGATTGACTTCCAGAAACTAGTGACAAACAAAGTTCAAACATGTAGTTCACCAGATGATGTTCTATTCTTAAGTGCTATGTCACAGGAATTGGTCCTTTCAGGAGAGTCAGGGACAAGTCTACATGTGACAACAGAATGAGCTATTTCAGATCCACCTATAAATAGTTCATTACCTAGTTGTCTGGAAGGTAGTTAATTAGCTAAGGAACACATGGGTCAAATAAGAGCTGATGAGGGTTCAGTCAAGGGAACCTAAAACACAGAGAAGATGCTCTTGAAGACAGGGACTAGTAAGAGCACTTATACTATGGATTTGATTCTTCTCTCATTTACACTACAGTAAACTTGGAATAATTCTGCTAAATCAACAAGGTTAGACTGGTATCAAAGTAGAGTAAGAGTGAAGAATCAGTCATTTCCTTTCTGTTCCTTTGATTTTTGTTTTAGCCTTTTATTTGCACAACTTTCTACAGACAGAAGCTGAAATAGAGGAAGGACAAAATGAAACTCTTAGTGCTCTTACAATGTAAGAGGTGCCACAGATAAAACTATACTTATTACATCCTACTTATTATTGGCAATTCAGGTAGTAATACCTATACTTAATGTTTCCTGAAGCTTCCCATTGTAAGATTGTATTCAGTTGCTTATAGCTTTGCCATATTTTAACTGTTCAAGCTAAAATTTTTTGTGGCAGGTGCCTGACTGAGACTTAATATTTTTTTAGTTTCAGCAAAAGTGGTTTAGCTACTTCTGAGATTTGCAGAAGTGCTAAGCACTCATGACTGAATAATTACAATGTGAACTAGAGCTGTGTTTTGAGGCTACTGTGTGATATAAAATGTTAAATACTCTGGAAAAAATCAAGGGTTAGGTGTCTCAAGCTCAGCACCAAAAATTAATGGATTCTTAACAATGTTAGCCGTAATTTCTCCTTGCCTCTGTTCCCCATCTATGAGACAGGCATGATAGTGTCACCTATTATCACAGGAGTGTTGGAAAGATGAATTAATTCATTTTTAAATGCTTACGTACAAATGTTACAGCTCCATAGAAACACCCAGAGAGAAATCAGTAACTTCATTTTCAATGCAGAATTTGAATGTTGCATGGTAAATAAGGCCCAGAGCTATACATTGAATGAGGAAGATAAAAAATATTAAAGAACTCTTCAATCACTGAATGAGGCAAGGCCCTTGGGGTAGAAATGGTATATGATCATGTAATTAAAGATCATTTTATAATGAATAAACACAAAGGGGCTGAATTAAAGTTCCACAGCTGACCTTTATTCTGGCTTTTTCTAGCTTTTGAGTGCTTCATTTTTCAGCCTTAACATTCTTTTAACATGTGGGGGTGAGGGGTAGGTTGGATGCAATATACTATAGGCTAATGGATATTATACAATACAATATTAAATAACGTGTCTGTGACAAAGTCAGCCCAGAAGGGCGCTCGAGGGCAGGTATGTGAGCCTCATGTAAGGGGACTGATAGCCCCTTACTGAGAGTGAATGGGCCTTTTGATTGGCGACTCCCGCTCGGAAGCAGGACTCTGAAACAGCCAGCCCCAGGGCCAGCGGGAGAGGCCAGTGTCCCAGGATGGCCTGATTGATTGAAAGTGCTCCCCCGCCCCTGAGCTGAAACTGCAGGCTGGACATGCCTGGGCAAGCCAGTGTGTGAGTGTGTGGGGGGCCGAGCTAAGGAGGAAGCACTAAGCAGCCAGCAGCTGGGAGCCAGAGGACCCAGGAAGGGAGGCCAGGCTGAGCTGATTTGGGCAGAGGAGACCCACAGCAGCTGGACCAGCAGAGAGCCAAGTGGAGCTGAGCAGAGCAGAGCTGGAGGCAGTGACAGAGCCAGAGGTGCCTGAAGCTGGGGCAGGAGGCCGGAGAAGGAGCCCAAGGTGCTGAGCTCATCTGTGCAGCCCCACAGCAGGAGGGCCAGAGGAGCCACGCTGAACCCGAGCAGCAGCTGGGAGCCGGAGTTGCAGCCATCTGGAGCTGGGTGCGGTGAGCAGCTGGGGAGCAGTGAAGGGGGGCTGACGCTGGGAAGAAGGGCCCTGCCCCTGGAGCTTGGGGACGTGTGGCCACAGCCGGAGCCTGCGTCTGGCCCCCTGGATCGTCCAGTCGCAGCCAGGCCTGGGCAGAGGGCTTGCAACATGGAGGACAGACTGTGAGACTGTTTCTCAGGCCCCAGAGACTCTGTGTGTAGTGCTCCCACGCCAGGCAGCGGTGCTGGGGGTTTACTGTTCACCTTTTTCCACTTTTTTCTATTTTCTTATTGGGTTATTCTTTTTATTTCTGTATGCTTAAATAAATTTTATATAGTGTATATAGTAACTGGTGGGCCAGAAGAGTGGTCAGTGTGGTCAGCACCCTGGAGTGGGGACACCCTAGCCCTGTCCTGAGAGACCACGATAAGAGTGGGGGTCGAGCCCCCAGAAATCCTGGGGCCCAGCCTTGTCGGGGTTACAGAGACTCCTCCAAACAGGAGATTGGGAGGTGAGCCTTTGAGGTCAGGCAGGCCTTGGGGTAAAGGAAGTGGGAGCAGGGACTCAGATCCTTTTGCTACCCACCTTCACTGGGGTGGCATATAAAGTCTGGGAAGTTCCCCACAAGAGCGGGTCCATCCCCCCACTTACACTCAGAATGAGAAAGGCTCTTTTTCCCTGCAAGCAAGAGACAAGGCTCACAGCCTATTTAGGCACAGCTGAGGCCAGACAAAGGTTAGCCCAGCCCTATTAAAAGCCCCACCTGTGCTGGAAGTGAGGGGGAAAACAGGGCCAGTGAAGCCAGCCAGCAAGCAGGAGAGGTTTCCCAACTCCAAACCCAAGAGAATTGTATCTCTTCCTTGGGAGAAGAGGAGGACTTTGGCTTGTTTTGGGAAGAGGCAGATTTACCAAAGGCCTCTCTTTTCCGGAGGAGACTGCATTTATCTGGCTGACCAGAGGGGCAGTTTTGCCACAGTGCCATATACAGTATTTGCCAGAGCAACAAAGACAGCAGCTACCTTCATTTTATTCAGTTTATGATCAAGAAATTCATGTTTGTGAGGCATACTGTCTGGGGGCTCAAGCACACAGAACTGTAACTGTAGTTTTATCTTCCCTCAAGGTAGTCAGTAAGTGTTAATTTCTTTCAACTATATCTTCCAATATTTCCCCTACTACCTCCAGATGGTTTTGCTGAGCTGTGGAGCAAATGGATGGATAATTTTCTTCAGGGACTCCATGGCTAATAAAGAAATTGCAGTGGAGATCTAAAATGAATAATATCCTGAAAGCCGCAAGTTGGTATAAAGACTTTGTTTTTAAATAGTTCTGCCATTAAATCTTTCTTTAGCATGTTCCTTAGAAAAGTTTTTACTGAAGACTTTAAACTGAGCTGCAATAAAAGCATTTTAACAAGAGAAAACCTTGCTAAAAGTCCTGTATTTTTAAACCTCATTAAGGTGAATTATTACTTGTTCCCTACCCCAAAGTACTTGGATCAACTCCGTAAGTGGTATCCACTGTGACCAAAGCTTTGGCAACTAAAAATTTTACTAAGATCAAGTAAAGATTATAAATTATTGCCTGTAAATTCAGTAAAACACCAGGTACAGCTTAGCACCTTTCCACAAAGGAGAAAGTGATAGGTTCACAGGATAGTAAAAATTAGACTTAAAACCAGATTATAATCTCATCTAAACCTATGTAAATGTAATATGACCCTATTAAGTTTAGCTGGATTACTTCAGAATTGAATTGTTGCACATAAGAACAGAATTTGACTCTTATCCTGCATTCAGAAAGTGTTCTGAAGTATAATTGACAGCTGCATAGCCTCATATAGAATGAAGCCTGGGAATTCTTGGAGGAAGATCATGGAAGAAGTTTGCAGCTGGTAAGAGAGGCCAGCTCTTCCCGGGTGTTGGCCGGGGGCTACCAACGACAAGTAATCGAATGACTGCTGGTGTCTTGACAAACATCCCTTCCACAAACTGAAACCCCTGCCAAAACAGCTGTATACCATCTGCTATCCTATTGAGCAAGAGGAAGCACATATAAAGGTTTAGGTACATGGGTCACACATAACGGAATCAGGCTAATTCTGAAGTGTCCCTGTTTATTCCCCACTTTAAACAGAGCAAATAACTCAGGAAAATTTACTATATCTAAATCCTGAAGGAACCTTTAAAGTACATCCATCTGAGGTGCTTCCTCCAGCAGATGACTGTTATTCAGATGCAAGACACAGGAACCAGAAACTAAGCACCATCAGGTTGATGGTGGTCCCCAGCTAAATTCATCCACATGGCAGGCAACTATGCATGTCTTCTGGATACATAGTAAATAACAACTAGTGAGGTCTAATGGACAACAGAAGCATGGGCTCCTAATCAGAAGCACAGTATCAATCAATGCTTAATTTATAATGAAAAAGGTGCCAGAGCTCAAGCAATTTTTACATTCATAACTGATGCAACAAACCCAGAAGTATCAGGGCCATGTAATGCCACGAGGTACCAGGGCTCAGCCCTGACAAGCCCTGGCACAAATTAAGCACTGATGTTAATTAATACTTGGGATTTAAACTCATATCTGGGTATACAAGCAGAAAAGATGTATACAAGTCAGTACTCTTCCAGAGACTCATGGATCCGATCATCTTATTGGGTACATCTGCACTAGAGCCTTAGCTCGACTTCAGGAAGGATAAGCACTTCCTTAAGTTGACTTAATAACACCACCTCTTAAGGTCAACTTAACACTTAAGTCAACCTTATTAAGTCAACGTAAGCCAATGTAGCCAGGGAAAGCCCTTAAAGTCGACCTAATTGGCCTCAAGGACCCCTCTCAGAGTTCCTGGCCACTGGGGACAGCTACCCACAATGCACCACTCCTCCGTCTACCTAGCACCTGCCAGTGTGGACACAGGAAGTCAATAGGAATTTTCAGTGTGGGCTAAGTTGACTTAAGGAGGGTGACTATAAGTCAACCTAAAGTCAACTTTGTTAGATCAACTTAATAGAGCCTCCAGTGTAGACATACCCATTGTGTCTTCTCCTATTACTCAGCCTATCTTTCCGTAGTCTAGATTCTTGGGGCTAGATTCACAAAAGGACTTAAGTAATTAACTACTACTTTAGGTGCCTAAATCCCTGAATCAGGTCTCAGGGGAACGTTTAAAGCCCCTGCTCATCTGCTACTGAAACTTGTGGGTGTCTAAAGTCACTCAGCACCTAAATTTTTCCAGTAAATTTTCCCTGTGTGCCTATGTTTCTTCTTGGGCACTGGAACTCTGCGCCAGGCATTGGAGCTCTGTGCCAGGCACCTGGATACCTAAGCTTCATAGCCTATGTCCACACATACATCATTATTTTGAAATAAGGCTATGTCCACATGCAGGGCGTTGTTTTGAAAAAAGTTATTTCGAAACGACTTAATTTGAAATAACAAAAAACCAAATCGAAATAAGGGGAAAGCGGGAATCAAAATAGCATGTCCACACTGTGGACTTGCTATTTTGCTTCAGGGGAAGGGCACCACGGGAGGTCTGGCAACATGGCCACCTCCCTGGGCCATGTCGGTGGCAATGTTGCCAGCCAATCCTACAAAAGCTGGCCCTGACCTCACTTCCCTGTCAATTCTGGCTAGCAGGACTCTGCAAGCAACAGAGATGGACACTGCCCGGCTGCCCAGCCAGCGCCGTGCAACACACAGACCCTCTGCCCGCCTGCAGAGTGGCCTGCTGATGTGGGACACTCTGCACACAGACCCAGATGGTGCCCAGCCTCTGCCTGAGGCTGTCAGCCAGCTGGGCCGCAGAGCAGCGCTACTGCCCCTGCCCACTTCCATGCCTTGTCAGGTCTGGGCCCGGGAGACCAGCCCAGACTGGTGGGAGCAGGTAGTGCTGCGAACCTGGGGAGACGACCAATGGAGGAGGAACTTTCAGATGACCAGGGCCAGCTCCAGCCTCCTGGGCACAGAACTCGCCCTGCTGCTGCACCAATGGGACACCACCATGAGGTCTGCCGTCCCTGTCAACGAAAGAGTGGCCACTGCCCTGTAGAAGATAGCCACTCCAGAGTCGCACAGGTCTGTGGCGCACCTCTTTGGTGTTGGGAGGTCCACCACTGGCAACTTTCTGTTAGAGGTCACCAGGGCCATCAACTGGGTCCTGCTGCAACGGTTGGTGACACAAGAGGAGCTGCAGGACACCATTCCCGGCATGGCCACAGTGGGTTTTCCCAATTGTGCGGGGATCCTGGACGCCACGCACATCCCCGTGCAAGCCCCGGAGCACAGAGCCATGGAGTACAGAAACCACAAGGGGTACCATTCGATCATCTTGCAGGCCCTTGTGGACCACTGCAGCCTGTTCCAAAACTGTTACGTGGGATGGCCAAGGAAGGCCCATGATGCCAGCGTCCTCCATAACTCTGACCTGTACCGGGGCATGGAGGTGGGCACCTTCTTTCCCCCGCATAACATCAATGCTGGGGGAGTAGGTTTGCCCGTCCTCATTGTGGCAGACACGGCCTATCCCCTGTGCCCACGGCTCATGCAGCCATACGCTGGGCCCCTCGATCCCCCCCAGGCAGATCTTCAACCGCCACCTGACCCGCTGCTGCCAGGTGGTCAAGCGGGCATTTGGCCACCTCAAGGCATGCTGGAGTTGCCTCCTTACATGCCTCCACCTCGCAGATAGGATAATGCCACAGGTGATCAGTGCGTGTGAGGCCCTGCACAACTACTGTGAGCAGCAGGGTGAGCCCATTGCAGCTGCCTGGGAAGCTGAGGCACAAGTCCTCGCCAGGGACTATGAGAAACCCAGACCTGTGCCCCCACAGGAGCAGCCGTCCCAGAGAGCCTTGACAGTGTGGGACGCACTGATGACCACCTTCGCCCTGGAGGAACTCTGAGGGCCTTGCCTGCCCTGCCCCACACCACCCTCTGCCCCGTTCGCTCACAGCCAGCCCCCACCCATCCACCCGCACTGTGAACTACCCCCAATAAAACCAAGAATAAGTGCCAAACTATTTATTTAACAAACAGGGGTTGGGGCAGGGAAGGGCTGGGGAGGCTTACGGGATGGGGCAGTGTGGGGGCAGTCTGGGGGAGAGCCAGCAACTTGGAAGGGGGAGTTCAGGGAGGGGGCAGCAACTTGGGAGGGGGAGATAGATTGGGGGGAGGGGGTGAGAGAGTCCGGGTGGCAGGGAAGAAGTTAGGCAGGGCCTGTGGGAGGGTCCAGGGGTGGTGGTGTACCCCACCCCTGCCCATGGCCACCCTGGGTCTGGAGTTGCCTCCAGGGAGGGCCAGGCAGCAGACCCCCTGCAGCTCCTGGAGGGGCCATCTGCTCCACCAGCTGGCGGAGGCTGGTGGCAATGGCCTCGACCGCAGTGGGGAGGTGGTTGCGCAGGTGCTCAAAGGCCTGCACCTGGCACTTGGTGGCCTGCGCCTGATGCTCCAGGGCCACAACCACCCAGTCATCTGCTGCTGACACCTGCTACAGCAGGCGGAAGGCTGAGTCCTGTCACCTCACTTGCTCCTGCTGCCAGGCCTGGGTGGATGCCTGGGTCCTTTCCCCGACCTCCTCAAGGCTCTCCAATAGTTCAGCCCATGACCGGGGGGCCCTCCTCCTTCTCCGGGGTGGCCTTGGGCTCCGGTGTCGGGCAGGTGGTGGTGGACGGCAAGCAGCTGGGCGACCTGCTGGAGGGAAGCAGAAAACACAGTTGGCCCCTGCTAGCCTTGTCTGTGTGCTGCCTGTCTACAGCACACACCTATCCCCTGACTGTCAGCAGGACTCAGGATCCCATGGGACATTGCCCTGCAGTATGGCTACCAGATCCCAAAGCCTCGAAAGGGGGCCAGGAAAGTACCAAAAGGAGGACACTGGAGGATATATGGGAGAAAAAGTAGTATGTGTGTAATATTCTTCGGTGTTTAGGGGGCCCTGGAACACTTTCCTGTACAAATAAGTATTCTAGGAGCATTCCAGGATACTTCAACCCCTACAGTAAAAAGTCTGACAAAATTCTGTATTTTAAACTGCCTGCCAGACAGAGAATGTGAGGATAAAAAGAACAGGACAGTAAAAAGGGGACCATGTTCTCCTTTTGCCCGACAGCTGGTAACCGTACCCTGGAGGCACACATGCTAGTGGTGCCCACAAGGGTAAGCTGGACTCACCCACGCCTTGCTCTAGGGGGTCTCCCAAGGCCACTTGCCAGTGGCGTGGCCTGCATGCTCTCCACCCCGCCCAAGATGCGGCTGCATCTTTGACACCCAGCCCCTGTTAACCAGCCCCAGGCACACAGGGGCCTGTGACCCTGGTGCCACCTGTCTTTCAGGGACCTGTGGCCATGGGAGGGCCTCTGCACCTGCCAACCCTGTGCCCTACCTGCCCCAGTGCCCGGCCCTGTACCCCCTCGCTGCCTGTGACCTGGACAGGCCCAGCCCTGTGTGCCTCTGTGGGAGAGGAATACTCACCCACAGGGGCTCCAGAGATCCAGCGAGACATCCCAGGGTCAGTCTCAGAGTCCCCAGGGGCTGGGACGGTCTCAGGCCCCTGGTCCTCTGTTCTGCTCTCCGCCTCAGGGCTGGGGAACAGCTTCGGGGTGCGGGGGGTAGCCTCCGCCACTGATGGTGGTGTGGCAGGAGGCTCCCTGATGGAGACTTTGGAGGCTGTTTCTACCACCTCCGGGCCAGAGGATGGGCTACAGCACGCCCCTGTGTCCATAGCCTCAGCAAGGAGACCGCTGGGCTCCGGGCCCAGGAATGCATGGAGCTCCTCAAAATAGGGGCAAGTAGCAGTGCTACCTGCCCCCTGGAGCTCCCAGGCCTCTCGGGTCCTGGCATGGTCCTGCTGCAGACCCTTGATTTTGCTCTAGACCTGCTCTGCCGTCCAGGTATGGCCCTATTCAGACATCACTGCAACGATGTCCAAATAAATGTCCCAGTTCCTGTGGGTAGCCCGGAACCGTGACATGATGTCCTGACGCTGCCAGATCCTGAGGAGGCAGTGCACCTCCTCAGGTGTCCACACTGTAGTCCTGCATTGCCCCCCACAGCAGTGCTTCCATGTGAGGCCATGCCTAAAAAAGCCTCTGGGCACACTGCCTGACAGGCACACCTAGGCAGGAACTTCCTGTTTCCCATGGGTACTGTGCACCCTGGGAAGAAGGTCAGACTGTCATTTTGAAACAACACTTGTTTCGAAATAACATGTCCAGACGACGGTTATTTCTAAACAAGTTGTTTCGAAATAACCGTCGTTTCAAAACAGCATGTCCCAACAGCATTATTTCAAAATGACTCATTTCGAAATAACCGTCATTTCTAAATGGAAGGGCTTTAAGCCGTTTCAAAACAACGGCTCTTGTTTTGAAATGACAGAGCCCGTTGTTTCGAAACGAGTACATCATGTGGACATGCCGTTTCTTATTTCAAAACAACCTCTGTTGTTTTGAAATAAAAACCCCATGTGGACATACCCTAAGTTATTTTGAAATGAGTTATTTCGAAATAAAGTCCTTATTTTGAAATAAGTTTATTCGAATTAAGGGAAAAGCTCAAAGCGAAATAGCATGTTCAAACACAGGACTTGCTATTTTGCTTTAGGAGAGGGGCACAACGGAAGGTGTGGCAACATGGCCCCCTCCCTGGGCCATGCCCCCACCCAATATAGGCTAAAAGGAAGGCACCCTGGGAAGTAGAAGGCAAAAGTGTTATTTCAAAATAATGGGTATTTCGAAATAACACGTCCGAATGGCATTATTTTGAAATAACCATTTCGAAATAACAGCTGTTTCGATTTAAAGAAGGTTTAAGCTATTTCAAAATGATGGCTTTTATTTCGAAATGATGGAGCTCATCATTTTAAAATAAGAATACGTCGTGTGGACCTAATCTCTTTGGCTGTGTTCACACACAGGCATTATTTTGATACAAGTTGTGTCGAAACAACTTGTATCGAAATAATGCCTTATTTCGAAATAACTTAATTCAAATTAACAGTTTGTTAATTCGAATTAAGGAAAAAAGCTCAAAGTGAAATAGCAGTTTCAAGCAACAGTTATTTTGAAACTTGTCACTGTTGTTTCGAAACAACATGTTCGGACAGCATTGTTTCGAACCAATCATTTCGAAACAACATTGTTTCGACCCCCCCATGGGCTTTAAGTTGTTTCAAAACAACGCCATTATTTCGAAACAACGGGTGCCATTCTTTCGAAACAACGGGTGCCGTTCTTTCGAAACAACCGTGCGTCATGTGAACAGGGTATTTCTTATTTTGAAACAACCTCTTTTGTTTCGAAATAAGAGTGCTGTGTGAACACAGCCTTTTATTTTGAAATAACCCATGTTATTTTGAAGTAAAAGAGACATGTGGACATACCCATAGAGATGTATGAACCAGGGGATGATAGTCACCTGCAGTGTCTGATCCATTAGGTGTATTGGGGAGCAATTAAATACCTAGGCCCTAAATTGAATAAAGGACCTACAAAATTCAACAGGCAAAATTACTGACAAGGCTTTTTAATGAGTTACAAGCATGATGCTACACTTTGAGCAAGAAGTCCCCTAAAAACCCATGTCTGGCAAAGATAAGAACATGTTGTTCCCCATAACTTTCCTATTCAAATAAAAAAGAAAGGTTAGATTAACAAATGATTTAGAATGAAGCCTGCATGCTGAACTGTGATATTAAGATATGAAGAAAATTGCTGGTAGCAAATATGGGTTATATTTTGTTTGTTTAATGCTGATGTAATATTAATAATTTATAACAACATAGAATGGAAAATGAAAAATAGATTTACGAGCATTTGGGAAAATGTACAACTCGATATGTGTAGTGTTAAATGATGTTGATTGGGGGAAAGCTAATGAATATTTTGCTTGGAAACCACATGAACAGGAGACATACGTCAGAGAATACTGGACCAGAAACTAAGATGACCATCAATATCAGCTGAGCTTTCCACTACCCTGGAACTCAGTAACATGGGCACTTTCTTGTTCTGTCTTATCTATTTTATTATCTGTCATATATATGATCCAAAATGACAAGTGTCAATAATTCTATCTGAAAAATTATAAATAAAGGCAAAAATTGATTAAGCCTAAATTGAGTCAATTGGTCCCTCAGTGTCAAATCTTACAGGTGTCGCTGACAATGCAAGGTAAGTTTACACAAAAACCCAGGGGAGAAAAAGGCCTTTCCTCATAACTTTTAGTTCAATGGTTAGATACTCACCTAAGAAGTGGGAGGTCCCTGGTTGAAATCCTTCCTCCACCACCCCTCTCTGCAAGCCTCCTGCTAAACCAGTGTGAGCGCCTAATGCCAAGAGAGGGTTTATCTTTGAGGATCCCAGAAAGAAGGAAACACCTCCCCTGCAGCCTCAGTTTAGGTACCTGCCTCCAGGAGATAGATGAGGCATAGCTCATACCCTTCCATTTGCCATCTTCCACAGTCTGCCTGAGAAGAAGCACTGCCTAGTGTGCTAGCTTTTGTAAATCCCATTCTTAGGCATCTTTTTCTCCTCCATTCACCGTACAGGGAGCCTAAGGTCTACCAAATTTAGGCTCTGTGAATCCCAGCAATTTTTGAAATGCCTAAAATTTAAGTACAATGACACTCAGATTTGGGGGAGCTGAGTGGGATAAGGAACCTGTGATAAGAAACAGAAAGTGAAGGCTGTCTGGGGGCAGAGACAGACTGGCTGGACAAGGAGGCTATATCTGGGAGCCAGGGGAAGAAATGGAGGGAGAGGTGACAGAGAGATGGTGCAGCAGAACTGAGATTGGATGAGGTGCATAGGGAGACTAGGACTTGGACCCAATGGAGCAGAGAAAAGGAAAAATTTTTGGAAGGCAGACAGGTCTGACAACACCCTGGGATATAGAAGACACTTGGGACTGGTTGGGCAAAGAGACTGGAACAAGAAGCCAGGCAATGCATGGAGGCAGAGATTGAATCAATAGACTGGATCTGTGCACTAAGGCTGTGTTCACACACATGGGGTTATTTCGATATGGTTGTTTTGAAACAACTTGTATTGAAATAACACCTTATTTCAAAATAACTTAATTCGAATTAACAGTTTGTTAATTTGAATTAAGGAAAAAAGCTCAAAACGAAATAGCAGGTTCAGGCAACAGTTATTTCGAAACAAGTCACTGTTGTTTCGAAACAACATGTTCTCATGGCGTTGTTTCGAAACAATAGTTTCGAAACAACATTGTTTCGTCCCAGCATGGGGTTTAACTTGTTTCAAAACAACTCTGTTGTTTCGAAAAAACGGGACCCGTTGTTTCGAAACAACCGTGAGTCATGTGAACAGCCTAAATCTTATTTCGAAACAACCTCTGTTGTTTTGAAATAAGAGGGCTGTGTGAACACAGCCTAAGGGGGTGAGAAACATGAGTGTGGGGTGGGTCAGGTGGCTGGAGGCCATAGAGGGAGAGAAACAAAGCAATGAGATAGGAAGGACTTGGACTGTCAGAGCTGGGGTACTTCAAACCAGGGGCTGAGGGGGCATGTCTGGGCAAGTAGACTGGGACAGGGAAAGGGAAGGACTTACTGGGCATGGAAACAGGGATCAGAAGCCAGAGGAGTGAAGACTGGGACTGGCTAGGTAAAGAAAATGGGATTGGGAAGAGGATGCAGCAGTAGGGTAGAAACAATACTGAGATTGTGGCAGGATGGACGAGCAGGACACAGGAGGGGTCATGTTTGTGGGAAATGAGCAGAAGAGTTGGTGCCCACAAGATCACTGTCCCTTCCAGAGCGCGAAATAGAAAATGAGATCCCGAGTCTCACCACTTCTTTGCCATCAGTAGGTATCTGTGAACCCCACTGGCAAAGTGTCTCATCCCCCACTAATGCAGGTCCACACAACTTATTACTGCTGTCATTTACTCCATTAGCTCAAGTGAAGGAGGTCTGCAGATTGGATCTAAAGGTTCCAAGGCTGTTGATGGCACATGTGGCTGTAAACATGGTGCTACAGGATGAAACTGCTGCTGCGCCCACCCTTCCTCTCTGGGACTGTTGAAGCTGAGACTCTTTTTCAAACACATGCAAGTTCATGTGCCCCTCTTTGGATGTTCCCTCCCTTTCCCCCCATTTGCACTGGGTTGGAAGGCCTCCTCCTCCACTTCCCTCCTTTGCCCACCAGCCCCACACTTGCAGATGGCCAGGGCCGGCGCTAGGGTTTCTGGCGCCCCCCTGCAACCCATAAATCAGCGCCCTCCCCCTCCCCCAGGCAGTGGCCGTCCCTGGGGTGGGTACGGGACTGGCCGGCCTCTGCAGGGGGCCCCCCTGCCACCTGGCATTGGGGGACAGGGCCAGCTGGCCCAGGGGAGGGGCAAACCGTTGCGCTGCGCCCCCCATGCTGGGGACAGGGCGAGCAGCCAAAAGGGAGGCCACGTGCATCATTGCCAGTCCACCACCCCCCCCCGCCACATGCACTTCTCTGGGCTCCATGCAGGAGTAGCAGGGAGGAGGGACAGCAATACCAGCTCTGTGCTGCCTCCCGCCCCCTGCCCGCTGCTCCCACACAGAGCCCAGAGCAGCACATGTGGCAGGGTGGGCTGACTGGCAGCCTGCACCGCACCAACCTTTTGGCTGCTCGCCCAGTCCCCAGCATGGGGGTGGGCAGCAGTGCAGCCATGTGGGGTCCAGCGTGGGAGGGGGCAGCAGTGCAGCGCTGATGGTCCACTGCCCCCCCCCGTTCCCCCTGGCCACCGGTGCTGTTCTCTGCTTTGTGCCGGAGCAGCAGGGAGGCAGTGTGACCAGGGGGGAGGAGTGATACCAGCTCCATGCTGCCTCCCACCCCCTCCATGCTGCTCTGGCACAGAGCCAAGAGCAGCGCACATGGCAGATGGGGGGCTGCCAGCAGCACTGAACCCCCATCACCCTTCTGGCCAGCTCACCTGGTCCCAGCCGGCATGGGACGGGGGGGCCAGGGATACATCCCCCCAGGGCATTTTGGCACCCCTCAGACATTGGTGCCCCTCTGCAGTGCTTACCGTGCTTACTGGGTTTCGCCAGCCCTGCAGACGGCCCCTTCCCTTTGCTGGTTGCAATTTGCCCAGACCTCACTTGCTGTTTGTTACCAACCTCTCCCACCAAAGCCCCTTCTCAGTTTGTTTGCTTGCCTCCTTGTCCTACTAAAACCCACAAACCCCTTGCCATTTTGTTGCCTACCTCCTCTGCCCAGCCCAGAACCCCTCTCACTTTAATTTTTGCTCGCTGCCCTGTTCCCAGCCTTTCTTTGCCATTTATTCCTTGCCCCCCCAGATCAATTTGGCCCATGCACTTGGGCTTTTCCAGAAATTGTGACTTCCCTCCACCATTTTATTCCATCCCCTTAGTCACTGCCCACCTTGCACTTACATACCCAGTGCAGCCAGGGGAGTTCCCTTCCAACACTGCCTATTGGGCCTGCTACCTCCTTTCCTTATTGCTTTACTCCACTCCAGATTCTGTTTGCTACCTTCTTGGAGCATCCAGCGACATGGTGACAATCCATGCAGGAGGGAACTCTGTTGCCAGATCTCATGCCACCAACCAAGAAGCTCCCTCGGCTGGCAGAAAAGGCCAAAGAAAGAAAAGGGGTAAGATCCTCACTTGGAAGTCTTCTTCTGCAGAGGTGGTTAATAATGCTGTCACCTAGCCAGAAGCTGTGGTTCTCCCTCCCCATGCTGTCTCTTCCACCCTCCCTGGGGGTACTTCCTCCTCAGCTCCCAGAACAGACACCAAGGTGGCTCAGGTCCAGCCTACTGCCCCATCACGATCAGCTGCCACTGCCTCTTCTATAAGTGGTGGACAAGGTTCTTCTCTTCCCCACCTTGATGAGGAGGCATGATGTCCACTGCTTCCCAGTGGCTGCCTCAGCCCATGTCAAAAATTACATTTGTTGCTGGCATGAATAGTGGGTCCCTCTGCTGTTTTAGCAGCCTCCAAGTTATGGGGAAGGTTGTCTTCTTCTTACCATCAGAGGCCACTGCACAAGAAGTGGTGGAGAAAGGCAACTTGGTTGAAGGGCCTCTCTATTCCCCTTGAGTCCCTGGGCAAAAAGGTGTTCTGATCACTGTCCCACCCATCTCCCCACCTCTGCCCTTCTCTTTCCCCTCTCCACCTTGTGAAAAGTTTGTATCCACCATCAGCCCCACCCTTCATCACATCATGTTCCTCCAGCAAGTTATCCTCCAGTGGCCAGCAGTAGTGCATGGTGAGAGGGAGTGTGGAGGGGGTCCATCCTGGTGCCTTACCAGGGCACCCTGTAGATCCATTATTTGCCAGAGGACACACAGTGTGTCCTCTGCCAGGCTTTGGGGGCACGTCCACAGGTCCTGTCCCCTAGCCCAACAAGGAGGGATGCCAGGTAACCCCAACACTCAAGTAACCACTGACCCTGCCATTGCTGGTGACCCTACCCAACCCGACCTACCCCTCCCCCTCCTCTTTCTCCACCATCTGACAATCCTACTTGAGCACTCTAGATGGTCCCACCACACACATCACACTCAGCTGAGCAGATGTACCCCACTTCTGATATATGTGATTGGGCAAGATCCTTGGAGGAAAGGTGAGAATTACATCAGGGAGCCTTCAGGGAGAAAATCCATCTCTGCGGGAGCTCACCCCTCCTATTGATCCATCCCTGCCTCCACAAGACTCAATCCCATTGCCCTTGCCCCTCTGGTCAGCCCTCCACTGTTACCACAGAGAGCTGGGCACTAGATACAAGGGCTGGGGTGAAGCAGAGCAAGTATGAGTCATAGCCTGCCACATGTCCCCCTTAAGGAGGGAGGAGGCTTTCTGTAAGGCATCAGCTGCTTCTACAACCCCTGAGAAAATCCAGCAGGTCAAGCTAGATGGATTGGTTCTGGCAGCAGAGGCCACAATGCAGTGCCTCCTATGGAGGAGACCATTCTCCCCTCTGTCCCTCTGCCATTGATGCCACAAGGGAACACACCTCCTTTGCTAATGGAGAGGACCTTCTTATGGCAGACTGAGGCCTCCAACACAGGAGAATGGGAAACTGAGGTTCTGGGTCTCACCCCTGTTGTTCAGGGGAAAGCAATGCAGGCCTCAATCTGGGCACAGAGCATATCACAGCTCCCTCTCCCTTGTCCCCTTTTCATGATCTACTGCCCCAGATATGGCCCCTGCTCTTGTTTGTGAGGCACCCCTGCCCTCTCCATCGGCCCATTGAGGCAATGGCTGGTGCAGAGCAGCTGGGTTTCAGGCTCTCTGTGGAGGTCCCTCCTGAATCAGGGCAGCCATTCTCAGAGCAGCCCAACCTGATGCTGAGGTAGTGAGTGCTGAGTCCATGGCAGAACATGAGCCTGGTGTCAGAGAATCCCCCCATGCCTGCCCAGTCAGTTTTTGTGCCTGGTGAGGGGATGACTGTGATTAAGTAGGTAGATCCTTAGATTTTATTCTGGGTGCTAGGTGCTGTACCTCAGTTTCCCTTACTTCTCTGTTCATGTATTCTGGTGATGCGACCTGGTGGTGTGATTATTTCAAGGACCACTGGAGGGCAGATGCTTCTTTCACTGCCACACGTAAGCAGACTCGGTTGGAACCCTCCCCCACCCCCCAGCACAATCAGTCACATAGGGTGTTGCAGTTCAAGCCCAAGAGGCAGCATTCACCCAGCCCTGGAAGAAGATAAAGGATGGAGTAGGGAGCTGATGGTGGCTGAGGGGGGAAGGGACAGTGCCATGGTATGGTTCAAGGAATGGGGCCTCAGAGCATGGCTCCATGCACCCCTCGGTGGGTTGCTGCTGTAACCTCTAGCTAAGCTGCTAGCCAAGTCTTTCTGTGATGTGATCCTGAGAGCTAATAACCCCTTCTGACCTTCACACCAGCTGAGAGACCCTTCTGACCGGAAGGCAGGATAATGGGCTTTTGGGCCATGTAGAAAATCCCCCGGACCCTTCCATGGAAGGGGGCTCCCACCAGAGGAGTTCCAGATGGAGCAGGGGTCAGACCCTCTGAGACTGGATTAGGGAGCTGGCTGCACTGAAGCATGGAGACCTGGGCTCAATCCACAATGGCGGAGTCCTGATCATTGGTGACTAGAGGGGACCCAGGCATGACTCCTGAGAGGCTCCAGTAATCCCAGTGCTGACTCCACCACTTCTACAACTCATGCTGTTGCTGCCCCTGAAATTCTCTTCCTTTTCTTAGAGGGAGACCCTCAGGATGTGGTATCTTGTTCCACTGGGAGCAGCTGTACTTTCTCTGCTGCCCAGTCCTTTGTCGGGGTCTGAAGCAGACAATGCAGTGCAGATAGTGTGGCTCTGATGTTTCACTACCATCCAGGGAGTGGCACACTTGTTCCTGCCTGAAAGAAATGAGGCTGTTCATGGTGCCCTACTTCAAGATGTCTCAGATTCTATAGGCTTTGCTAAGTCTACAGAGTTCTTGGACCCTGCCTTACTGCAGGACAAACTACATCAGTTTCTAACAGACACACATGGCTCCAGGAGAAGGGCACAGTTTGGTCTTTAGCAAAGGGAGGGGGTTTAATCTCTCCTGCCAGACCTAAAAAGGAACAATTTCAAGGCCATTCAGGTATGCAGATGACATCTGCCTACCTTCTGCCAGCATCCCCAATGCACTTCTGGGTCTATATGGAGGGGCTGATGCTGAGCCTGGTTAATAATAATGGACTAGCACCAAGTGCATTTCTATCAGCGGGCATCAGGGATCACCACTAATGCCTGGTCAGGGTGGGGATTTTAACACCACTCTGGATGCATGGGATCACCTCAATATAAAGAAATGTCAGGCCACTGCATCCTTGAGAGATCAACCATCACTGCTTTGTGGAAATCTGTTCCCTGATAAAGTCTGGCCTCCATCTGGACACATCCACTGCCTTCACTTGTGTCCAGATGGAGGACACTCAGTTGAGCCACTTGGTTGGACTGTATTTACATTTCTCAATTTCACATTTTGCAGGCCCACTCTGCAGTTACCAGACTGGCCCCAATCTCAGACCACCACCTGGTGGTGATGGTAGTTTTGTTCATACTGAAGGCCCTGGAGCTGGCTGTCAGAGACTCAAAAGTGATTGGTCAGGCCTAGTGGTTGAAGCAACAGTGACCAAACCTATTGGCCAAGCTGGGGACTGGAGCCAGGGATAAGAGAACAAACAAAGAACAGGGTTGGAGCAAGGCAGGGGAAGAATCAGGAAAAGGCTAAAGGCTGAAATGAAGCAGAAGCAGGTGCAATCTGTCAGAACCACCAAGCAGCGAGGGATACTCCTATCTGCATAATGACATTGAGTAAACCAGACTGGCTGTTCTTGTTCATAGCCTATGTCCCTGGCCTTGGAGGGCTCACCTGGTTATACCTGCACCTCTGGATTTCCTGTGCCCATGTTGATTGATTTGGAGCCCTCAGCTAATCAGGCTCAGTGATGGCACTGGCCTACTGGCACTTCAGTGACAGCCTGGTGGAAGATGTGGGCTTCATGGCATCCATCTGGGAGTTCTGGCTGGCCTGGTAGAGGCATGTATTTCCTTCAGTAAGAGGTGGTTGAGAGCAAGGTCAGTGCCTGATTCTTCTGCCATGACTATGCCTGTGGGGATGGGGGTGAGAGGTTGTGAATTAGAGAAAGGACATGATGATAGAGTGGTTGGAACAGGATGTTTTAGAGATGGAGAAGTGCCTGGCCACTGATCCAGGTGATCCACCCCTCTTCAGAGGGTATTAGGAAAAGCTCTGAGCTTTCAATGACTATTAAGCCCAGGAATCTTCTTTTGATCCTGCATTCTCCTCCTTTGGGAGATGTACCACAGATCCCTCTTCTTCTGTTCTCTGGTAGAAATGAGCACCAAAAAGCATATCACTTGTCTCCTTGTAGAGGACAGCACTCTTTCCACAGATCCAGTGGAGATGCAAGCAAGTCCCACAGCCTTCTGCATCAGTCTCTTCTCCTTTGATCCAACCAAAGTCAGTGACTATTGAGTCCTGCGGGATGAACTCCCTGTGGTCAGTGTAAGCAACCTGGACTGGCTAATGTAATTTCTCACTCTGGCCAAGTTCTAGGAGGCCCTCTCTCTGATGGCCACCAACAAATCTCAGGCATCAAAAAACTGACTGTAGAGTTCTGTTGCACACTTTGAACTATTCTCAGCCCAGACCTCACTACCATCTGGATCAAATCCTTGCTATTCAGATGGGCCATGCTTGCCCTGCCGCCTAAGAAGGGGAAACTCCACAACCTAATAAATGCCTGGTTTTCCTTCTCAGCAAGGCCTATAAAGTCATAGGAAATCCAGCTGCAACTGTGATCTGTGCTCATGGACTTGATCCACCTTGACTAGACCTGTACTATCTCAGGCTGGACCATCTTTGCTAAGCTCTATTTTATTACAGCTAATGTGTAGGATTAGACTGTTGCTTGCCCTCCTGTCCATGGACCAGGAGAAGGCATTTGACAGGGTGAATCATGGGTGTCTCATAGGCACTCCGCAGGCATTTGGTTTTAGATCCCCCTTGCTGGGGTTTCTCTGGTGCAGTACACATCTAAGGAGTGTCTAATTAAGCTTAACTAGACCGTGACTGCATCTGTCACCTTTGAACAATGTGTACGTCATGCTGCCCATCTTCCAGTCAGTTGTGTATCTTTGCTATTGAGACCTTCCTGAATCTCCTTTATGGCTATGTCTACAGTGGAGGCTCTGTTAAGTCAACGTAAAGCATCCATACTGAAAACTCCTGTCAGCTGCCTGAATCCACACTGGCAGGTGCTAGGTTAACCCTTCCTGGTGGCCAGGAACTCTGAGAGGAGGCCTGGAGGCAACTTAAGTCAACTTAAGAGCTATTCTCTATCTACACTGGCTTAAGTCAAATTAATAAGGTCAACTTAAGCATTAAGTCGACCTTAAGAGGTTGCATTATTAAGTCAACTTAAGGAAGCACTTAAGCCGACTTAATAAAATTCCAGTATGGTTGTGGGGGTTTGTGGGTTGACTTAAGGAAGCTTAAGTTGACCTAAGACTCCCATGTAGATGTACCCTATGAGAAGATGATAGGGCTGGTGCTTTGAGAGCCAGATTTGCAAACAGTTCTATCAGCCAATGCCAACAGTGTGCTCCTTATAGCCCAGAATATGGGAAACCTATGGTACGGGCAGAGGCTTGCCAAACCATTTATTCAACAGCTTCCTCTGCCTGACTAATTGGGTCAAGAGTTCTGGCCTGGAGACAAGTGGCAGGTGGGCAAGCAGCACTTTGGACCATCCAGTGGGGCACAGGTTCACTGCTCCACTCAGGCTTTTACCTTTCTGCCACCAATCCCTGTCCACTAGAAAACTGGAAGCGAGCATGTTCAGCATATTGTGGCATTGGACGTGACTGCTTTGGTGCCTTTCCCTCCAGTGGTGGGTGCTGGTGCTGAACCAGGTAGTCCTGTCCATATTCTGGCACTAGTTCAACATGCTGAGCCTACTTTTTGGGACCCTGAACAGCCTCCAGAAGAGAATTCTTTATGAGTGTCCTTTCCCTACCTGAGATAGGGCAGACAGGGTCTGGCCTGTGCCTGCAGTCAGTTCCAAGCCTCCTGTCTTCTGGACCTGCAGAGTCTTCTTTAGAATGCAAACAGGCTGGCATGAAGCATCCTTGTGCATGCCTTCCTCTACCACCTATGATACAATTCGAAGCCCTTTTTTCTCCACCAGAAAGGTCTCCCTTGAGACATCTGACTGCCAATCTTTTACCTTGACCTCCTCAGGACCTGGAAGTTAGTCTCAGCAACCAGGTCTGGAGCAGCCACCAAGGAAGAAGACCTCCTCACAGAGTCCCTGCTATGCAACTCCCAACTTTGTGTGCAAGTGGTGGAGCCACACTTGGTGCTCTGGAGGATGGATCTGGCTTGTGTTACCAGAATCAGAGAGCTCCTGAATTATAATTGGAAAGACTGGGTGGACCCCACAGAGCTTGGTCAGCACATGGGGCTACCCACCCTAGCACCCATTATATGTTCCAGGGGTGAGTGCAGCCCTGCCCTGGCTTCTCAGTTTCTCAAGCAGGTCTCCCTGGCCCTCCAAAATTCATCATCACGCCCTTTTCCCTGGAAGCCTGCCCAACCACCCTCCACATGCCACATGAGCCAGTTGAATGACATCCAGCCATTCTTTCTGTAAACCACAATGTGAAAACAACTGCACATGTTTGGGCTTCATACCATCCACTTCCTTGTCTTCATGTTCCAGCCCTGACACCACGTGGCACGACTTGCTGCCACCTGAGGAGGGCAAGGATCTATAGTGGCCAGCCTCTATTCCACTCTGGTTCCACAGCCTGCCATCAGCTGTTAGCTTCTCCACAGAGCCATGAGCATGGATTTGTTCCTGACACCTGACCTTTTCGTGGCAAGAAAGAGGCCCTGATGCAGATTTACGTAGGGTGTGTCAAGTTTCAGACCCTCTTCCAGTTCCTCCAGATTCACCTCCTGAGGTTCTAGTTGCACTTCTCCCAGCACCTCCTGATCTATGCATACTCCATCCATGACCTCACAAAGTTTCAAAACCTGATACTGGTCAGGACAGTCAGATACCATATCAGGAGGAGGAAGCTGGATGGGTGAGGGTTGCTCTGTGACTGTGACGCCTGTTTCCAGCCCTTTAAGTGATCACAGCTCTGAAGAGTTCCTCTTGGTGGCGTGCACTGACTCCTTAGATGCCTTTGAGGACTGATGGGCAACATCGGGTGTTTTCTGCTCAGTGTGCCCTTCTGGTTCTCTGATTTTCAACCTTTGGCATCTCTCCCCTTCCTGTTTTTCCCTTTTGTCCCGACCAGTCAATGGTAGCTTAGACTTAGTGCTTCTTCCCCCTTTATTGATGGAACAAACTTTCAGCTATGGGCAAGCCTAGACTCCCCTGTCCCAGTACTCCAAAGAGTATACACCATCCAACTTTTGCAACCAATAAGGCAAAGGTCCTATATAGCTTCCTTCAGGATACAATTCTGATTCATTCCCAAGGCAACGTGGAAAACAATAGGTGGTCATGTAATCAAAGACCATATAACAATGCATATGCACAAGGGGGTTGAATTAAGGTTACACAGGCAACCTTGATCCTAGCACTTCCTAACTTTTAGGAGCTTGATTTTGCAACTTTAATCATTTTCTTCTAACATAGTTCTTCACATATAATAATATAGACATAATTGTTCTTTGTGCAGTTATGAGTAATAAATACTGTTGGGTGCTGCTGTATTATACTGATCAAGTTGGGAAATGCTAGCAGGGTTCTGCTCCAGAAAATACAGTGAAGGACTTTGGAAGGTACAAGAGGAATGTGTTGGTATTCAAGCAGTAAATCCATCATCCAAGCTGGTATGCTTCTCAGTGAGTACTGCTGAGGGGAGAAGTGCTAAGTAGCTACTGATGCTGGGTTATATGGCTGCAATCCAAGACAAAACTGCTGCCACAGTTTATTCTCAGGCAGTGGAGTGAGACCACTTAGAAGCAGAAAAGGGAGCATGGGGATCCAATCCCATATCAGAGCTTAATGAACCTACAGATCTGATTAACTCCTTATAGGGAAATGCATAATTTAATGTGTTTGGAAGGAAATAGCTAAGTAAACAACTAGAAACATGTGCACTAGAAAAGTAGACTTATGCACTAGTTTTCATTGGAGATAAATAATGTTGACATGTTAATCCATTTCTGAATTTCAAATGGATAAAATTACTTATGACAATTTTCAGGAATGAGAAAAGAGTTGCTGTTTTTTTCTCCCCAAGGACTATAACCTGAAAAAAGATGACTTGTTTAAGCTTAAAATTCTGGTTCCACAGGGTATGTTTACACTTGCAAGTTAGTTGAAATTAAGAAGGCTTAATTCAAACTAACTTAGTATCTGTTTACACTAGGCTTTAATTAGTTCAAATTAAGGAATGAAATGAATCATAGAATCATAGAATCATAGGGTTGGAAGGGACCCCACGAGGTCATCTAGTCCAACCCCCTGCCAAAAAAGCAGGACCACTCCCATTAGATCATCCCAGTCAGGGTTTTGTCCAGCTGGGCCTTGAAAGCTTAGTTTGAATTAGTAAGACCTGCTGGTTAGTTAGAACTAAGCCCATAGCCTGATCATTAGTTTGAACTAAGGATGGTGTAGACAAGGATTAACCCTTAGTTGAATTTAATAAATCTGATTTAAGGGTAGTTAGTTCGAATTAAAGTGGACTCATTCGACTTAACGTGAAGTTGTATTAGTCCACTTTGTTAATTTGAACTAATACACTCAAGTTTAGCTAGAACTAACCTCAAACTTATTTATTTGAATTAGCAAATTCGAACTCACTTTTCCTAGTGTAGACATAGCCACTGGGGTCAACAGGAGTTCTATCATTGACGTCAGTGGAGCCCTACGGCTGTGTTTTGTGAATTTTCATTGGATGCCCTGAGTTTATCTGTATAGATGCCACTTTACCTCTAGCTCATGATGAAAAGGCCAAATGTGAATTGCATTGCAACACCCCTCCTCATGAATTCCTGACACACAGAACCCAGACCACATCTGCTGACTAGTCCAATGAGGAAGGGGGCAGCAAACTGAAGTTTTGCCTAAGCACTGGATAATCTAGTCTGGTCTATGTACCTGAGAAATAGGAATGTTGTCTATCAAGCTGACTGGTTTTTTTTTTTGTTTGTTTGTTTTGTTTTGTTTTGTTTTTTGAATTACAAATACTTGGCCAGCAAAAGCTTTGGAGTGCAATTTTCTATTCTGTACCTTGACTAATCACTGTTTCTTTTTTCCTTAATGGGGCAAAGTGGTATAAGCTATAATTATCCCCTCCTTTATCTTTATATTAATTCCAAGAACACTTTAATTTTGTATCATTTCTATATATAACTTCTGTTAAAGACCCTTGATGAATTCCCACCTCCTGAAATGTTGCCAGTTTCCAAAGGGGTAGGGGAAGCTGAGACTTAATGAAAAATGCATGTGTAATGAAACACATTTAAAAAAAAATACAAGTTAATAGAACTGTGAATGGGAGAAGAGGCTTTGAGCAGGTCTGCCTGGGATGGGAGTATAGCCAGGGGAGAGATAGTTCTCAACAGCAGCCAAGGAATCACTTCCTCACTTTGACTTCAGCCCCATGTTGGAACCGATTTTAAGTAAAAGAAAGGGTGCTGAGGATGGTAGTGAATAGCTTCTACCTTCTCCAGTAGACACTGGAACCAGGAAGGTGGTTTTGACATGGTATCACCAGAAATGCTGCCACATCTTGCTAAGAATACAATAAAATTTCTATTAATTTTGATATATTGTGTCATCCAAGAGAACAATGCCAAAGATATGGCAGCAAGTTAACAGACTAGTTATATCAAAACCAAGAAAAGGACACTTCCTTTCATATCGCTACTGTCCAATATCACTTCTAGTGAGCTGTATTTACAGATGCTGGAATGACTAATTCTGTACAGAATCATACCCAAGGAGAGCAGGCTCTGATTGACCTAGCCGGTTTCAGATCTTTTAAGAGCACTTGTGGTTACTTTCTTGCTCTTATTACTGATAAAGAAAATAGCTTCCAACAGAAGGAAAAGACAGGTGCTGTGTCTCTTGACTAGACAGGAGCATATGATACCACCTAGCACACTACTATGCTGGTCAAGATATCAGTGATGATACCTCCATGTGTTGTTACAGAATCATAGAAAATTAGGGTTAGAAGGGACCTCAGAAGGTCATCTTATCTTGTTATAGCTGTGGAAATGATGCTTTGAAACTGACAATTACAAGGAATACTAGGTGATAAGCTAAGCATTTGGAGGATCCAGCAGAATGGATTTCCTTATGGATGTATTCTTGCTCAAACATTTTGAAACATATGAATAATCTACCTTCAACAATTTCAAAGCCATTAAAGTATGCAGATGACATCTTCAGGAGACAGAAACTTTAAAAACAAATGAGGAAAAACTGAACCAGTCATATCAAGAAGTGGAGACTTAAGCCCATTGGAGACTATTGCAAGACGTGGAGACAAGCCCAGTGTACAGTGTTATCATCATGTTTCCACCTCAACCTTACAAATGCTTTGCTAGAGCTCAACATCTTCTTGAATGGAGGACAACTGACATAAGGCTGAAAGCCACTATTATCTAGGAGTAACTCTAACTCACACAGTTATCTACAAGGACCACCTCACCAAGGTGACTCAAAAGAATAAGAATAGAAGTAGTCTACATGTGGTGAGCTAACATGCAAACACAATGCAGTTCAGCACTAGCTCACTGCTTCTCAGCTGAAAAACCCTATGCTCCTGTGTGGCTAACCTCCTCCCATGCCAAAATGGTTGATTTACAACTGAATCAAATGATGGCCTCATGAGACCAAAAAACACCAATGGCTACCATTTCTCTCTAATACCCTTCCTCCTACCTTTACGCATTATATGGCACTAAAGAACCTCCTTGACACATTCCGAGAGATACCACAACTGTCACTTTCCAGAAAGTATGTGGGAAGGGCCTTGCTGCCAACTTATCAACAGAAGACCAATCTGGGCTATTTGACCAACCATGTCTATGGTAGATGCTGCCATATTGTGGTCCTTTCTTGTCATTCCATTAGAGGAGAGACTGCCTGGCTTCAAGCAGCTGTACTGTCTCTAGTGCAACCTCATGCCTTGCAGAGGTGTGCCGCAAATGACAACAGCCAGGGTCTCAGGAACAGCTGTCAGTGTAGCTACAGTGCTGTTAAGGATGCTTCACACCTACTGAATGGATGCTCATTTTGTGCTGCTCCATCAGGAGGACTTCCCTAACTGTTGATCCCAGGGCTACTGAATGGCTAAAATGTGTAATGCCTCCTAAAGCCCTTCTAACTTGTTTTTAGTTGTACATTTCTGTTTTATCCTCCTACTTTCTATTTTGAACTTTTTTTCCATTTTTACTGCACAACTCATGCACTCACTTGCACAGTCTACAACAAACCTCGTTCTCTCACTTTGTCTCTCTTTCATCCCTAGTCCACCTTCCCACCTAATATTCTCCCTCATTCCCTCTGCCCCATGCATGCATAGTTCAACCGGCCCCTTCCTTCTCTTGCTGCCTTCTTCCTTTCAGTTCTTCTCACCTTTTCTGATCCCCCATTTTTTTTAGTTCTTTCTCTTCCTCCTTTCCTCCTGTTTTCTGACCCTTTCTTTTACTTTTTCTCCCTCCCTCTTCTTTTCATTCATTATTCTCTCCCTCCATTCCCCATGCATGGCTCCTCACTCTCTTATGAGTCATTCCTTTCCCTACTCTCCCCAGCTCTGACAGATGCACATCTCACTTTGGAAAGGGGAACATAGTGACCCTGTTAGCTGGAGCAGATTGTGACTGCCCCTGCGTCAGTAGTGTGCTGTGTTGTACAAGACACTATGTGCATTTACTCTCATAAATGTGATGCTCCTGTGGGGCTGGAGCTCTTTGCAATGTGACTGTCCCTTTAAAAAAGGGGAAAGCGGCTTCTCACAATCTACCTAGTGGGTGGACGAAAGGCACTGGAATCTGACTGCTTGATTCCAGTTCAAGAGACAGAGAGCACAGAAAGAAGGCAAAAGAGGAGACCTGCCACAAAAGAGGTGAATGGGGGCAGGGACTGGAATTAGTGGCACTGGGGAGGGAAAAGCTTTGACTGAGTGATGCTAAAGATGCAGGGAACTGTGTGTGTCTGGATCCTATTTTTCTTGAATGGCAGTAATAACTCTAACTTGCTGCTGTAGCTAGTAGGCAAGCTCAGGGTTTGCCTGTGCAAACTCAGAAACTACAAGCTATCTTCTTTGCTTGAATTTAAAGGCTCATAATGTATGTCAACTGTACTGGATAATGATCTGTGGGAGACTGGAAGATTTTGCTACTCTCTAAATGACAATAGTATTGGCAATTCATAAGGAGGTTAGTTAAATATCACTTACAGACTTGTATGCAAACTTAAATACTTCCTTTGTGTAGAGACTAACAGTATACATCACAATAGAAATTGTTTATTATGGGTCAGGAACAAGTACATAAAAATACAGGGTTCATTTCTTTGTGCACCAGAGTGAGTTTGAAGAAACTATATGAAAGGATGGCAAAAGTGACCTGATGTATATTTCTGACGAGTGTTAATCCTGTAGTAATTATTTATCTAGGGTGATTTCACTTACCCCTGTCTTCCATTTGGCATGTTTCATTTTTCTGACTTAAAATGTATAGAGCTTCTTATTTATAAAATGAATGACAAAACTGAAGAAATTCTTAGGGTGTGCAAGGAATTTTATTATCTTAAAGCAAATACAGATATGCAAAAGCAGGAAAATACAAGTGTTTAAGTACAAGAGATGAACAGGGACTTAATATGGCAAGGGAAAGGTTGTAGAGTCCATGGTTTAAGTTTTCTGGTGTGCTTATTATTAGTCCACTACTATTGATACTCATTATTTTAGTTTTGTGGCATGGATTTAAATTCATTAATACGCTTTGTAAAAGTGAACAGCTCATATTCTAATATCTTCTATTCCGGAGGCTGTAAGCCAAAATATTTCTTGAATAAAGAGTTCTACTATATCAAGAAGCATACTAAACAATTAGAATTCTTGTTTTCAACAAGTAATTTCTTTCAAGGTCCTAGTTTTCAGCAAGATTGTTTTGTTTTAATTCATGCATTGATAGTTTTCTGTACCTGAAACATATTAAGTCACAATTTGATTTTAGTTTGAAGGCTTTGTCAAAAGTTTGTGAAATACTGGTGTAAACTGAATTGTTTTAAACACAACTCATATTACTACTGGTTACATCTGAAAAAACTATTTAGTAAAATAGTCTATGTAATATCTTTGATGAACCACTGAGTTTTCTTCATGTTCTAGTTCTAACTGATCTCCTGCTATGTATGATTTACTTGGTTTCCTTTTATCAAATGTATAATGTATTATTGCATTCTCTCCAGAGGTCTTAATGAAATAGCAATCCAGGGAACAGTCGTGATTTCAACATGCCTTTCCATGTGGAGGGGCTAGTAGCTATAATTGTATTCTATCTGGCAATCCTGCTTGTTGGAATATGGGCTGCCTGGAAAACCAAAAACAGTGGCAGTGAAGGAGATCGCAGAGAAGCTATTATAGTCGGTGGAAGAGATATAGGCTTGCTTGTTGGTGGATTTACAATGACTGGTATGATGAACCCTTTTTTTAATACATGAAACATAGCATCTCATTTGTTCTTTCATGTGAATAAAAAATGTGGGCGATATTGTGTTTTGATTAATGTGGAGAAAAGAAAATATTTTCAGTGTACAGTCACGATTTAAGCTAAATAGGTTTTGTCTGATCGATACTGTATTTGTTTAATAAGTAAATGTACCAGACATTTAAATAATAACAACAGTAATATTCTAAAGGAAGAATTAAATCTGTTTTACATTGATGCTGTCTTAGTCAGTAAAATAAACAAGATTTGGCCATAATGCGTTTAGACAGAAGACAGTCATCCAAATTTTTCAATGGGATGAATATATATTTTACTTTTACTGTACTATCCAAAACTTTAAATGCAGAAAGGAATGGGAAAATACAATGCAAAAAGACTATTTTTGACACACTGGGCCGAATTTACCCCAAATTTAACTCCACTGACTTCAACAGAATCACACAAGGGATTATTCTGGCCTATTTTGCTATAGTTTGGCAAAATGTTTTGTTACTGTACTGCACATATTAATATTAGCACAGTTTAGAAGAAGACTGAGTCCTACTTCTAATCATACCAGCATAACGCCTAAACTCAAGGGGTGCACCGGAGCATCTGAGGGAACAACTGAACCAACTGAAAGCAATGGGGTTACTTCTCTGAGTAACTCTTCAGCAGTGCGAGTAAAAGCACCAAAATCAGTCCAAAAAATTACAAGTGTTTTAGATACTGTATCTAATTTGTACAAGATTATATTGTGTACAAACTGAACCGACCTGATCTTTTTATTTAAAAGTATGCCTGTTTTGTTTCAAAACCCCTCACATTTGTGATATTCTTAATGCATTTCCCACATGAATTACTTTCATTTCCAAACCAGATTGATCAGACTCTATTACAGTTTCTTTCTTGTGCAGTGTCCCCAGCTTCAGAGTTAAGGAAGAGACTCATAAAAACAAAGGACAAAATTCTGTGTTCCTTAATCAAGAAAAATTCACACTTACTGCAATAGGATTATTGCTCACTTAAATTCTGCAGATTTAGCTGTAGGATAGGAAAACTGTTAAGGATGTTATTTAAAGTTAGCAGATTCCGAATCAAGACTAAATCTCTGCTTCCTTCTCTCCACTATTGTGCAGTGTAGTTTTTCCTGTTGCCTGGTGGACTGCAATTTCTCCATTCAAAGGGGGCTAGATGTCAGTGGTGACTAGCTCTGGTCAGAATATTATCATCAGAATGAGGCATGTCACCAGTAGAGATGACTGGAGGATGACAATCCGTTTTGCAGCAACTTCTGATATTTCAAAATTTGTTTCATTTCCACCCTGGAATGAAAACAAAACCTTTCAAACATTTTCTTGAAAGTGAGGCTGGTGGTTAGGCCTAGGATAGGAAAAAGCCAGATACAAATCCATGCTCGTTCTGAATTGGGGTGAAAAGGCCTGCAGTGAATCAGGCAGAGCAGGGACCTGAACCTCAGTCTATCACGTCACAGTCATGACCAGAAGGCCACATACCACCCTGACACAATACTATTATCATGAAAATATTCAAAAGGTTTTCTCCCAAAACAAAGGAAGAAAAAAAAAGTTTTGGGGTTTTTTTTGGAAACCTTGAAGGTGGCCACAAAACGGAATTGTCAACCTGTGATCAGTGCAGCTGGTGATTTTTCCCGTATGTATATGGGGCCCAAACCTGATGTCTTTGCTTAGGTAAAAGATATAAGGCCCAATCATCCGAAGACTGATACAGGTGCTTAACCTTATATGCTGTGAGTAGTACCACTTAAATTAATGCGGGACTCCCAACCATTCATATAGTTAGGCCCTGATCCTACAAAAACTTATGAACACCCATATAATTACGCACTGTGGGTACTGCTACTGAACTTAACATAACACTAAGTCTTGGGATGACTGGGCTACAGAGTTTGTAAAGCAGGCATGAAAGGCAATTTTTATGTAAGATGATAATCAACAGTATAATATACTAAGCCATCAAGGTACAACTTAGTATTTTGATGTTTCCAAACAATGGGGAATTTTGATTGTTGGGTAGCATTTTGTGATATCCAAGTAGAATGAGATAAAAAGAAAGTGTCTTAGTTTGAGTTTTTAAATTCCTGAATTCTAGGAATATTATTCCAACGTAAATATATACTATTAACTCCCTTGATTGTTAAAACACTAATTGAAAATGAAGTATGTCATGTGTACAAAAATGTAAATGAAAAACCACTTATTGACTGTCACAGAACACCTATAGCACAATTATTTAGGAATAAAAAAAATTTTAAATATTAAAACTTCCTCTGTACTAAGGAGGGTCCAATTCTGCCACCCTGACTCATCCTAAACAGTACCTTGCTCCACAAGTAGTATCAGTGAATTCAAAAGAGTGACTCCTATGGAAAGGTGTTACTCAGCATGAGGTGGCAGGATTGAATGCTTTGATTTTAATATCAAATTTAGGATTCAGTCCTGAAGCCCATGGGAATTTTTGATTGACTTCAACTGGCAATAAGCTCAGGCCATTTGAGTCATTACAATTTATTTTGTAAATAAGCCTGTAAACAGTTTATAAAATTTGTGCACCTAACAAATAATAGCAGTGGTGATCATCTAAATGTATATTATATTTCTTAAGAAACAGTTGTATTTAAAAACAAATGTTTTAATACAAAATGACTCAAAGCTGACTATATCTGCTGTTCTCAAAATACAGAGAATTGGAAAACTGAATTATGGACAAATCAAAAAGTTTTATTTTAAAACTGAAATTAAGATTTATAGAAGAATACAATGTGTCTTTAATTCATATATCATTTTTACATTTATATATTTGAATATGAACAAATTCATTAGCATTTTATTTATCTAAAAAAATTACCTCAGAGATTAGATTGATGGCAAATTTCAGTCCACCATAAATGCTTGTGGTTGAGATAAAACCCTAGAGAAAACACTGGGAATTGTTTAATTAAAATATTGCCACAGTCTAACAATATTGCTTCAAATGGAGCCATGATGATAATGATCCCCTGAAACTGGTTTTCATTTTAGTCTGAGAGGGCACTACATATTCTTACACAATGAAAAATTACCAATATGCAGCTTGTCTGATCAGTAACTTGTTTTACACAATCTTATCAGCATGATAACTAGAGCGATCAGCCAGCAGACTGTTTTATAAAGAAACGTTAGCTGGATTTCTGTCTGCGTAACTACTTGAAAAATCCAGT
The DNA here is from genome assembly GCA_007922195.1 of Podocnemis expansa. Taxonomy (NCBI): domain Eukaryota; kingdom Metazoa; phylum Chordata; order Testudines; family Podocnemididae; genus Podocnemis; species Podocnemis expansa. The sequence goes on along the minus strand of ML681989.1, from coordinate 2,710,866 downwards.
ATTGTCATATGCATTGTTCTGGAAGGATCATTTATCATGAGCTTCTGTGTTTTTTCATCTGAACTAGGAGTAGAATTTGATTCCAGATCACTAGCATGTGCATAATTATAATATTACTCACAGTGTACGTTTAAAATGGAAAGTTGGTCTTCTCTATGTTTCATCTGAAGTATAGACATATAAAAGATTAAAATAGTTTCCCATGTGTGAATAATTCTGTGGCTTAGTAGTTTTTATTCCCTTTGACTGGCTTGTTTAAAAATGGAATTTCATACAATAATTACATTAAAATAACTTAAAAGTGTGGCGTAGCATCATAAAATACACATTTAAGGATGAAACATCATCCTTATGTCACCCCAAACAGTATGGGTCTTTTGATTGATTGATTGATTGATTGATTGATTGATTGCAATGTATGAATTCTTTAAAAAGTTTATTAGCATTAATGTTGTAAAATCAAGGATTCCTAGGAGCATATTGCAAAATACTTGTAGGAAGTGAATTTGTATTTTAGAGTCACAAGATTTTACATTGGAAGTATGATGCTAAGAGTTACATTCCTCCTCATTTAATCAGGGAATAAGAACAGAGGCTATGTCCACCCATATGGGCTTAATTTGATTTAAGTTAAATCAAAATAAGCTAATTCGAAATAAAATCATTAAATCAATTTAACTTAAATCAAATTAAGCAAAAACACCAAATCGAAATAGCAAATCCAAACATAGGACTTTCTATTTCAATTCAGGAGAGGGGCACCATGGGAGGTGTGGCAACATGGCCCCCTCACTGGGCATGCTCCCATCCAATGTATAGAAAAAGGACAGCACCCTGGGAAGAAGCAGGGCAAATTCTGTTAAATTGAAATAACACATCCGAACGGCATTATTTCGAAATAACCATTTTGATTTAACAGACAATTCGACTTAAACTAGATTTAAGCTATTTCAATTCAACGTCTCTTGAATTGAAATGATGGAGCTCATCATTTTGATTCAAAAGAACGTTGTGTGGACCTAATATTTTTAAAATCAAAATAACCACAATTATTTCCATTTCAAAGGTACATGTGGACATACCCAAACTCTTGTGACCTTTGTGTCCAGTCAAAACATCTCAGGTTCTGCATTTCAAAAATCTAATACTTGTAATGAACTGCCCAGGAACAAACTACAGACCCAAGTATTAATTCGAAAATATTATTCAGCAAATATCTGTAGCTAACAAATGCATTATAGAAAATCAAGATCTATTTGCAGACAATCTGCTACCCAGAAAATAAATCATATTTACTGCAATTATTTGTTCCAAATTATTTGCCCAGATCTAATTAGAATACACTTCCGAGTGTGAGATCTGCATTTGAGACATAGTCTTGATCACAGCCTCCCAGGTCTGGCAACCTGCCGCCAGAGATGGAATGAGTGCATTAGCGTCCTGCAGGTGGGAAGATCACAACTGTTACAGTTCTTCAGCTGAAAGAAAGCAGAAGCTCTGCAGATAGCACAGCTAAGTTCAGAAACATCTCTTTAAGATATTTAAATACAGATGTTACAAAGTCTAAAAATTTGGTAAATAGACATGCCCACCACAGCTCTAATTTTTAACAAACGACATTTCTGTAACTGAAAATTAGCTAAATTGAGAGATTGCTTAAACTCTTGCTAAATTTGCATGTTAAGAATTTTCCGACTTGATTTCAGCTTATAGTGGTATATTAGAAGTATAATAAATGTTGACCGTCAGAATAGGATTTATGTTTTCAGTTCTTCCTCCTCTTCTTTTTCAGCCACATGGGTTGGAGGAGGCTACATCAATGGGACAGCAGAAGCAGTATATGTCCCGGGCTATGGGCTGGCTTGGGCCCAGGCACCCATTGGATATTCCCTTAGTCTGATAGTAGGTAAGCAAAAACAAATTAGTCTCTCAATTTTTAAAAAAATATTGATATATAATAGTTATTGGAACCCTACAATTAGGACCTGTTGGAAAAGCCATTAAAATTAATGGGAGACCTTCCAGTTACTTTAATGGACTTTCAACTAGGCCTTTAAAATGGCAACTAATGCATTATTAATTACTGGAAATAATTTTAATATCTTAAATCACAAAGAATTCCTTTGATATCTAGAGGTTAAGCCTGTTGAACACATTAGTGGACTATTACAGTAATCATAAAAATAAAGCTTTTATTTTAATTAGACTTTGTTTCTTTCAAATCTGTCTATGAAAGGTACTAGATCTGGCCTCCATCACCTTAGTATCTGAGCACCTTACAGTTCTGAACATGCATATGCTTATGATAACCCCTTTGAGGCTGTGGCAGATCAAGGAATTGTACTGAAGGTTTGTAACTCATAAGCTAGTTCCCTAAACCGTGAACCATCCTTCGCCTTAAATATAGAATGAAAGCCATGGGCTGTACTCACACACAGATGGCTATTTCGAAACAACTTGTTTCGAAATAACACCATATTTCGAAATAATTTCATTCAAATTAACAGTTTATTAATTTGAATTAAGGAAAAACGCGGGAAATGAAATAGCAAGTTCGCACAGCGAACTTGCTATTTCATTTCCTGCTGCAGGGGGCTGCAGCCCCCTGGGGGTGAGCCACTCCTGCGGCTCACCCTGCAGCCCAGTAAGGGGGCTGCAACCCCAGAAAGGGGGCTGCAGCCACTGGCAGGGGG
>ML681989.1:2598019-2693173 GCA_007922195.1 Podocnemis expansa | reverse complement strand
ACTGTCGTTAGAGATGTACCTGGGACATCAAGACTCCAAAGAGAAACAGCTGAACTCGAATTAATATGCAAGCTAAATTCTGTGAAAGCAGGACTCAATTGAGATTATGGGTTCTTTTCACATTACAAAGGGTAATTTGACTTCAGGCTTCCCATTCTTTAAGCCTGTAAACTGCTCTGATTTGCTGTTACTTTATGACCTGATCCTATGTTTTACACCCCCTTGCATTTAGTTTCATTCCTTTCTGTAAGTTCACCCATCTTCGAAGCATCTGAGGAAGTGGGATCTTCTCCCACGAAAGCTCATGCAAAAAATAAATCTGTTAGTCTTAAAGTGCCACACAACTGCTTGTTGTTTTTTTACTAAAAGACTTGGCCTAACTATAATTAAGGAATAGAATAGGGATTTAAGATTTACTAGGTGACATTCCTGCAAGAGTACTGTATTATAAGAGGTAGTCAATACTATAGGCATCAGATTAAAAATGTCAGTGTTGTGAGTTAGAAAACCTTCAATGGATGGATGGACGGATAGATGGGTGGATGCCAGAATGAAACTGGGTTTAATGTTGGTAAAATCCATTTGGAATAGAAGCAGCTTCTAGTTCCGCTTACTCTTAAGGTTGCCCACCACTTTGCATTATAACACGCTGTTTATATATAACATCTTATAATTTTAGGCTTATAACTTTCTATTTGAGGTGAGTGACTCAGGTTGAATGAAATTATTTATTTATTTATAAAATTTCAGCAATAGTAGTTCAACTGTTTTGGAGAATGGACATTTTAAAAAATATGTGGGGGTTTTTTTTTGCCCATGTTAAATAATTCTGGCAATCTTTCCTTTAGTAAGCCATGTGCCCCTATGTTTACAGAAGAGACTTGGAATTTGATGGCCTGTGATCCAGGAATTTGAATTTTGCTATCCCTGTGAAAATCTGATGAATTTCACCAACCCAGAAAAGGAGTAGAGGAATACAAAAAAACACACAAAAAAAGCTGTGTTAAAAGAAAATTTTAACACTGCAAAGACAAACTTCAAAAACTAAGAAGTGTCAGAATTAAGCTAACCTATGCAATTTGTCCCTATTGTCTGTATGCATTATAGACTCAGACTATATGGTCAGAAGGAACCATTATGATCATATAGTCTGACCTCCTGCAGAATGCAGGTCACAGAACTTCACCCATTCATAGTGGGTGGGTGAACAGCCTTTAACCATGACAATGTCTACACTGGCAAGTTAGTTCAAATTAAGGAGGCTTAATTCAAACTAACTTTTTACCTGTCTATATCAGGCTTTCATTAGGTCAAACTAAGGAAGTCCTTAGTTCGAACTAGTAACTACCGCAGGTTAGTTCGAACTTAGTACTTAGTTCGAGAGTTAGTTTGAACTAAGTACAGTGGAGACTAGGACTAACCCTTAGTTTGAACTTAGTAAATTCAACCTAAGGGCAGTTAGTTTGAATTAGTTCAAACTAGTCCACAGTGTTAATTTGAACTAATAAATTTGAGGTTAGTTTGAACTAATCTGGAATTTATTAGTTCGAACTAACAAGTTCAAACTAACTTTTCGTAATGCAGACATAGCCTATATGATCACACACTACTTTTTCCACAAGAGCCCTTCCACACTCAGTGCACAGGATAGATGATGCTCTGTTAATGAGCTATTTAATAATTACTTTTATCTTTGGTCAAGGTATGGCACCATCCCTTATACTTTGAACACTATTCAAATCCTGCTCCCAAGACAGAATTGACCTTACAAGCTTAGTGATGTATTTTTAATGTAGATTTTTGTATTATTTTTAATTTACTGACATATTCTTGTTATTCAATGAGACAGAAAAAGAGATGCAGCACTTTAAACAGCAAAAAAATTGTTTTCTTACCATTCTGATGGTTCAAAACTTCCGTGCCACTGATTTCTCAGACTTCCAGGGCTGTTACACCAGCTGCGTGGCTTAGAATTGTTTGAGTGAATATCGTATTGTTGAATGGTTTCAATCTCTAAACCGTAGGACAATAAAGAAATGCTGGTTTCAAATCATACTAGTGCCTACAGTAGATCTTGTTGGCTTCAAGAAGGGGGTCTATATGTCAATTCCACATCTATGAAAGAGTTTTAATACTTCCTAACCTTTTCTGTAAGGCTTAATTAGTATTTGTGATGCTCATTGAGATATTTAGATGATTGATGCTACAGAAGTGCCAAGTATTAATGATAAGTGTTCAAGAGAATGTCCTACATTGAAAAGGAGAGCTGTGATTAGACATATAAAGATTTCAGTGTTATGTGACAGGGTGAAAATATTCAAATATTATGAGCTGCTGTGATTGGTTGATATTTTCAATATTACATATATATTCAATGTAGAACTAGATTATTGGAGTTGCTTGTTCCACTGCCTGTAAATATATTAAAGAAACCCTTAGTCAACCATATATGATAGGATATTGTTTGTTGGATTTGCAGATGTTGGGAGGAATACCATGGCAAGCCTATTTTCAGCGAGTTCTTTCTTCTTCCTCTGCCACGTATGCTCAAGTATTATCTTTTTTGGCTGCTTTTGGCTGCCTTGTGATGGCCATTCCTGCAGTACTCATTGGTGCAATAGGGGCATCAACAGGTAAATGACTGACCAGAGTGAATACAACTATTGCTATCAATATGTGAAAACGCTTACAGAACATGTGTTTAGCACAATCCAGCCAGATAATTCCATTAAACTTCTCCTGAGTTACTTTATACAAGCACAGATGTGAATTTAATCATATAAAACATTCTTCTGACTCAGTTTCATACAGCTCAAGCTAATGCTGTAAATATTTAATATATTTTGGAATATGCTCATGAACTACCTATTGCAAATGTCTAAACTTACATTCTATCAAATGGAATCAGAGCTGTGTATGTCATAGACTTTAACTGTTTATGTCATAGATCGAATGCTAACGCAGGGTTCAACGAATCCTGAGCAGCAAGTTGCCACTCTGATGAACACCCCCTGGCACCTAAAAAAAGAGTTGGCGGTGCTGACACTTTCAGCGCCACCATCTCTTCCCCACTCCCCCACTACTGAAAGTGCCCCAGCAGCAGCATTTTTTGGTGGCAGGGGGGTCTATTTCACACCACATTGCTGTTGAAAGTGTCAGCAGCTGTGGCAGTTTTTCGGTCATGGGGAGCCCTCTTCACTTCATTACCACCACTGAGAAAAGTGGCAACGGTGGCATTTTTTCAGCAATGAGGGGCCTCTTCAATTCCACACACCCAGGCATCTCAATTTTTTGGCTGTTCCCTAGGTATTCAAAACTTGTTGAGTCCTGTTCTAATGCCATCTAACAGAGGTTCTGCTATTGTCCAGGTAGTAGGATCCTGAGCTGTTGGAACTGCAATTCTATGCCTATTTCTGCCATTTACTTATTTTGCCTCTCCAAGCAGTTCACAGACCTGCCACAATATTTTAGTTTGAGTTATGTTCTAATATTAGCTATTTATTATTAATAATTTAATTTGCATTTGCATTGCCTAGAAGCCCCAGTCATAGATCATGAGCCCATTCTGTTAGGCATTGTGGAAACATAACGAAAAGATATTTCCTGCTCCAAACACCTGTGCAGTGGTTAAGTAGGCAAAGCCGCCCTCTACTTGAGTTCTTCAAACCTATTTCACTGAGAAAGGGGTAGTTCAAAAGAATAGAATGTTCTCAGGAAAAAGCCCCAGAGGACATTTAATTTCCAAACAGAATGGGCCTTGATTTGTAGCAGGCATGGCCAAACTGTGGCTTGCAAGCCGCATCCACCTTTTCAAAGAAAAAGTGCAGCTCGCACAAGAGCTTGGAGGGGAGTAGTGTGGCATGGTCAGAGATGGTAGGGAAGTGGCAGCATGGTCAGAGACAGTGAATAAGAGGTGGCATGGTTGGGGACTCGGGGATGGTGCAGAGAAACGTGGCATGGTCAGAGAGGGCGGGGAGAAGTGGTGGCATGATTGGCATGACAGGGAGAAGCTAAGTTTTTACTGTATATGTAGGCCTAGTTTTCATGGTAACCTTAAGTAATTATTAGAATCTGACATTAGTAGGATCAATATTTGCCATTCTTTTTACAATGAAATTAAAGCATGCAATGAATTTTAAACTTAGTAATTGTGTAGTAGGTAAATATGGTTATATGCCTCAGTGTGGCTCTTGAAGGTTTAATAATCGACTTGTGTGGCTCTTGAGTTCCATAAGTTTGGCCACCCCTGATTTATAGTGTCAGCAAAGCAAGGAAGCATCTAATACCGTAGCATACCACCTCTCACCCTTATTCCTCACCAGAACTACACTGAATTGTCAAGGACTGGGCACAAGTCCAAGTTAACGCATGAGAACTAGGATCAAGTCAGACTATTTTAGCAAATCAAATCAGTGGGATTTTTTCCCACAAAAGCTCATGCAGTAAATAATATGTTAGCCTTTAAGTGCCACAGGACTCCTTGTTTGTTTTGCTGAACTAAACTAACATGGCTGTCCCTTTGGAACCTGTCCTTAAGAACTGACTCCCTAATTTTCTGGTCCAAAATACCAACCAGCTGAGTCCCTGCTGGTCCCACTTATTTATAGTTAATATTACATTGTGTCCATCTAGCAAATTTGAAAGCTGTCAGTTCAATCTACCCCTGTTTTAAGTGCCTAGAAACTCAGTGACATTGGGGGGCGGGGTGAAGAGACTCTTCTATGTTTAATAAAAAGAAAATTACAGATGAACTTGAAACTCTGCCCAAGGCCACACACATCCATCCTCACCAGACGGATCACTCATTAAATCAGTCAGTCCCACCTTCTCTTTGAAAGAGGTCTGCGCCCACTTAACTGCTAATGTCTACTGGGCTAGGCTCATGGCACCCCTACAAAGAAATATCTTCTGAAGCTGACTAGTCAGATCCTTCCTTCTTCTACTCCAGTTTAACAATAGAATAACAGGAAAGGTGGCAGCCCCGCCTGTTGTTCTGCTCTCTACGGAAGTCTGTGATCTTAATACACCATGCTATCCTGCACCTTAGCTAGAAAAACGCTGTTTCCTTGGTTTTAGTTTTGGTGATGAGACATAAAGTGCTGCCCTAGGGAAATGATCATTTCAGAGCAATGATCTCCAGAATGAAGAATCTTTTTTCTGTGATGCTGCTAATGATTGGGAGTAAGTGGGATGGAAGTTATTTCCTGCACTGGGCAAATAAGAGCCTCAGGAGTGACATGGATAGTCCACTGCACTGATTTCAAAGAGTCAGATGAGGGCAGCAGGCTATCTGGCTGCCCTAAAACTATTAGGAAAGCCATTTGTGGGCCACTGCATCAGAACATGTCAACAAAAAGGAAGTTCTCTTTCAGGTGCAGAGAGTAGTGGGGAAGTCAGTAACACTGCACATTAATTTCTATGTGAAATCAGCAAATTTAACCAAGCGTATTTGGAGCATTCAGGCAGATATGTATAAGCCCACTCCTCCAACTGAAGCTCAGGAGGTACAAACCCCCTGCAAAGCGAACAGCTGGTTTCTATTGGCTGCAACCTTTTGAGCTCAAATTGGCAAGGTTTGCATAGGCTCAGTCAGAATAAATGAACATGAAAATATGTGCTGGATGACTGATTAGTCACAAAAGCAAGGAAGTCAATATGTATCCTAAATAATCAATTGTATGTTTGTTTGTATTACAGATTGGAACAAGACTGTGTATGGTTTCCCAGACCCCACAGATAGACAAGAATCAGACATGATTTTACCAATTGTACTTCAGTATCTTTGTCCTGTTTATATTTCTTTCTTTGGCCTTGGGGCAGTATCTGCTGCTGTGATGTCATCAGCTGACTCTTCAATATTATCAGCAAGTTCTATGTTTGCTCGAAACATTTACCAACTTTCATTTCGACAAAATGTGAGATTAAGTTTCAATATATTTATTTTTTTTAATGAAAACTTCTGGGGGGGTCTTTCAAACTCACACTGAAAGTTTTCTCCATTGTTTCGATCTCTGTCAAGACTGTGTAACATTTCTTTTTTTATAGTATATTAAATGAAGAAAACAAAAATCATAGAAATCCTGGTCATTATGAATTATTACACAGGTGAAGAAGTAACATCTGGTAAAAACGTATTTAGTTCTATTCATGATACTGCAGTACAACTTAACAGTTCCTAATTATTATTGTGAGCAGCTGTTCCATTAAGTCATTACCTATAAGAAACATTTTCAGACCACTGATTAATTTAAAAAATGCTTAGAAATCATTTGACTAGCTGAAATTGAGCAGAATGAACTATAACCTAAAAGCCTCTCTTAGCAAATGAAGAAGTGATAAGTTTCCATATCTGTGATATTTTCCTATTGCTTCATGATTTGCTCATTTTTAAAATTCAGTTCTGTCAGTGTGGTAGTTCTTTAGCTTGTACACTATATTGACCTATTTTCTCTGAAAGCTGCAAGAATTTTGGGGAATATGCATAACTATAGAAAACTAACCATTTTTTCTTTATTCTCTTTTTTAAGGCTTCAAACAGGGAAATAACTTGGGTCATGCGAATCACCATTTTGGTCTTTGGAGCATCAGCAACAGCAATGGCACTACTAGCTAAATCAGTTTATGGACTCTGGTATCTCAGTTCTGACCTTGTTTACATCATCATCTTCCCCCAACTTTTATGTGTGTTATTTATCAAAGGAACAAACACTTATGGTTCCATCGCAGGATATTTGTTTGGCCTCATTCTCAGAATTACTGGAGGAGAACCATACCTCTACCTTCAACCCTTGATCTTCTATCCTGGTTACTACGCAGATAAAAATGACATCTACATCCAACGATTCCCATTTAAAATGCTGGCTATGCTCACCTCCTTCTTCACTAACATTGCAGTCTCCTACCTAGCAAAATATTTATTTGAAAGCGGTTCTTTGCCACCAAAATTAGACTTCCTTGATGCTGTTGTTGCAAGGTACAGTCAAGAAAATATGGACAAAACAACTCTTGTAAAAAGTGACAATATTGTATTAAATGAACTTGCACCTGTGAACCCTCGGCACAGTCTGACTTTGAGCTCAACTTTCACAAACAAGGATGCCTTCAGTGACGTTGATTCAAGTCCAGAGTTATCCAGTGCTGAAGATAACTTAGTGACCAACACAAAATGAAATTCTGCTTTCACATAAAAAGCAATGCAACAGGGTATCCCAGGAAGAATGGTAAAAGGCATTTTAGAAGAAGAAAAACAGGAACCAGGAGTAAAATGCCACTGCACAATTCTTTAAATCATTTGTAGGAGAGTGGGATCCTGTGAAATAAACTGTCATATTTTATTATCAAACTTGTTGCTCTGAGTTATAAAATACCAAACATGGGATAAATTCCTCATTCTGCTATACAAACATGTCTGGGTACTACCAAATTTAATAAATGTAGGAAACGCAAAATATAAGTAACAGGAAACAGTAACAATTATTTAATTCAGCAAGTATATAAACATACTTGATACTTGTATTCAGTCATCTGTGAGATTATGATATGGTCACTTTAAAATGATGATACATCAGCATTTTATTAGCACTAAGTGAAAAATATATGGTCACCACTATAAGTGATTTATTGCTAACTATCAGATTGCTTGGACAAGAAGTAATATTTAACAATTTTTGTTATACCAAATTTCATAAAAATACATCTAATATTTTATTATTTCTACTAAGGTAATTAAATATGTGATTAGCAATAAATTCCTTATAGTTAATGTATTATACTTAGAAAAGGTTAAAGAAGAGATCACAATTTTAAAGTGGTGTTATCATCTTCTACAATATGCAAGATAACCTTGGACAAAATATGTCACTACAGATACCCTTCATTGCTATCTCGAGCAGCTGCACCAGTAAAGGATAAAACACTTGTTTATTAAAAAAAAATGTAAAGCAATAAATTGAGTTGAAAATTAAGCTGTCATGATGTAACAAGAATTTATGCTATGTTGAAGTAAATATGGTTTAGCACTTGTGAGGAAAGAAACAATTTCTTCACCTATTGTCAAAATGACTGTTGGACATGAACACCCTGATGGTGTGGCATTGTAAGACTAAAGAGTCCATTAATAGTAGGGGGAGTCAAAGGAGATAGATGGAATATGGAGGGGCTAGTTCTGTAGGAAATTTTGTCTTTTCATCGAAAAATGGGAAAGGTTTTCAAACAAAAAGTACAATACTTTTTGTTTTGGGCCTTTTGGTTTTTCTAGGAAAAGTCAAGACTTTTTTGTGCAAAGTGGATGTGAAAATGTCACTTTGGTGAAGATCCAATTTTCTGTTGAAAAACAGTTTTGATAGAAAAAATTTGGGCAGCCATAGGTGTCATCCTTGAAAGATGACATGAAATTATAGGGTAACTAATCAAAAAGGCCCACCCACATACGCAACAGGTGGCACAATGATAGTTGTTAGCCAATGGGAGTCTTCCTTTGTTAGGAGAGCTGCTATTTGTCAGTCCCAGTGCCTCTTTGGAATACTAGGATTGGTCCACAGGTGGGCCACCACCTGTAAAAGGCAGCATTAGACCAAAGATGGCCTTTTACTGCTCTGCCCCCTAACACTGCAAATTAAGAACAAATAAAGCTGTGGCCACTTGACTGTATATATGTTAGGTGTCTGTGTTTGTTCTCATTGGCACAATGGGAAGTCAAACAGCTAAATTGCTCCACAATGAAGAAGTTATACTCCAGTGATTCTTCAATGATCCTTGGAAAACTAACATATAACAGAAAAGTGTAAAACTGAAATTCATATTTCCTTATGTTTTGACTAGTGATGACAGTTTCTTATTAACATTCATGAAACTACAAATTACAGCAGAGAACAGAAAAGGTAAGAATAAGTTTTGCTGCTAAAGGAAGAAGCCATCAACTATTGCATTCAATGTCAACATAACTTTTAGAAAGATGAACCTTGAATATTTTTTGCTCCTTTTGTGAAATTTTAATTCTATATGTATATTATGTATGTAGATAAAATTCATTTTAGAATTTGTAATGTTTTTTCCACAAGTCATTTAAAAAATAACTCTACATCTCATCTCTGAATGTGTACTGTATGAACTGCAGTGCTGTCATGCTCTAAGGAGAGTGGATCAAAATTAGAATCTCCTTCAGATGCACGCAAGGTCCAATACACAGTAGAAATGCTAAGGTTCTACTGTGTGAGTAAGTGGAAAAGGAGACTGAGACCACTTAGGGGGATCCAAAACCTGCTGTGTGCATAGTGACATTGCCCACTGGGCCATGTAGAAGGGAAGGAGAAGAGAAAGGTCAGGAAAGTTTCTGGAGTTTGGCCAGTGGGTCTATGTGCAGCATAGATCTGATAGTCCAAATTCCCCTGTGAGATGACACAATGAACAATCCCGGAAAGAACAGCCATAATGCAAGTAGTCTGTGCCCTAGCTTCAGGATGTGTATGATGGCTCTGTCTAGCAACCATAAGTAAATCAATCATGCAAAGCCTTGATACTTTGGCTTTGTAGTGGGGAAGCCAGAATCTCACCCTTACACTAAATCCTAAAAGCTGCCAGGGACTTGGAAAGCCTGAACACAGCAGAACTAAAGCACATCTGCTCTTCGTAGGGGCAGACTAAAATGAAGTTTCACTGAGGGCAGGACAGATCAGAGGGTGGAAATTCCATTTCAAGAAGGATTTCAAGATTTTGGAAAAACTGGTTTTGTTCTAAATTAGAATTAAACCCAACAACTTCTAAATTCTCAGCTAACATAAGTTACAGAATAAAAATTGTTGGCTTGATTGAAACATTTTGCTCAGATGACATTCTTGTTTCAATGTTGACTTTTTAAATTCTATATTGTGATACAGAATTTGAAAAATGCAAAAGAAAAAGCTGTTTCAAAACAAAAATCAAAACATTTTATTCTGACAAATGTCAACACAGAATGTTTCAATATTATTAAAACTTTTATTTCTGGTTTTTCTCCTGCATGAAATTTCAGTGAAATTCACACAATTATGTTTCAGTTTCAACAGACCTGCATTCACTGTTGGAAAATGGTTCCCTCAGAGTTCTCCCAGCTGGATCTAAATGGGGGATTTCACATCTGTCGCTCTCTGTGTAGCATTATTCTATGACATCACTAGCTCAGCAGAGGAGGCAGGAGAGTCTGGGGTATGAACATGGGCTCCACAACTCTGCCAAATCTATATGCTTGCAGAGAGCAGACCCTTAGAAATTGCAGAGGAACTGTATTGAGGCTTTGCTTCAACTGTTGGAAGATTGCAGGGTCCCCACAGAGAACCCCTGCATAACTGTTTATAAGGCTTGACCTACACAACAAATTTAAGGTTGATAGAAATATGTTGCTCAGTGATACGGAAAATCAAACACCCTGAGAAATGTAGCATACCAACCTAACCCCCAGGGTAGATGGGACTATGTTGACACGAGGGCATCTCCTGTCAACATAAATACCATATCTCTGGGAAATGAAATACCTACACCAGCAGTATCTACATTCCCATTGTGGTAGATAACATCTTCACTTTGTGCTACAGTGACACCACTGCAGTGCAATAAGTGTTAGACCCATGTCTTCTTGCCTTAGTCCAGTTGGTCTAGCAGTAGAGAACAAAAGTACAAATAAAAGAGCCATGGCCTAACCTCAACTTTTGCAAAGAAAAACCCATAGGCTTTCACATGGCAAATGAGAAAAGGCTATGGTTCTTTGAACTATGACTGCTACATGGTTCATCAGCCAACTTCTTTTCAATATAAATCTTGTGATCTTTCTTTCTTAGTTTTGCAATTTGTAGACAGTAATGCTAAATCCTCTGTACAATCAATAGGGCAAAATTAGGGAACAAGTTCATTTTCAGATACTGAGGTCATTATTTCTAGGTCTACCATCATGGATAAAGTATTTTTATCATGAATGTGTGCTTTATTTTCATACTTTTAAAATAATTGTGGAAAACATACTTATTTGGTAGGTTTGTAGAACTCTCTGCATGAGATTTGTTCCCAGCATCATGCTTATTACATAGCCATGATGTCAAAAAATAATGCAAGTACTCTGTGAATTATTATTATAGCTATAGCTGTCCACATAGGATGATATGTCTATTATAAATAAAATAATCTTATATGAACCTGAACTGAATGTAAACTTTAAGTGGCTCAAATATGGCAACAGTCAGATTTCGCCTTTTATTTTCATATAGTACAATAATTTAGGATTTAAAATATAAATATCATATAAAAATGGTCATTTATTTTGCCTTCTACCCTTTAAGCTCATTTGAACAAGTACAATGTGCAATTAGACAGTAAGTTATTGCAAGTCTGCTATTTAACAGGGTAGTATTTGTGGCTACTGTTATAAAATGTATATTTTTGTCTGTGTTGAAATATTGTATTAAAACTCTATAACTAACAAATCAAATAACCTTATGATAGATGTCTATACTTTAAATTCATCAGTACTGTATTCAATAGTGCCCAGGTAATTCAGGAAAAATATTGTTTAGTTTTGACTCTGGTTTTATCCATCTATTAAAAACAAATATAAATTTATTTTATTATCAAGCAGAATAAATCTTGTTTGGGTTTTTTATACAACATAGAGTACTGCACAAATAAGTTGCCCTACAACGGGACCTTCACAACTACCCTGAAAATCTGTCAATACTCATTTTACTTCACTTTGACTAAGCCAGTTTAAGGCATATGTACTATAACCAAGGCCTCTGTTATTTCCTGCAATCATAGGATTACATGGCAGAATCTCATTTTTCATTTTTAAGGAGCTTTCTAGTTCTTGTAGTTGTGAAGAAAAGCTTGAGAACCTGAACCTGATGCGTGTAACTAATGCGGTTTTATCTGCCTGATTTTGCAAACAGCCTTCAACAAAAATATGAAACACATGACCTGCCCCATTCATCTCAATGCAGCGTTAATTCCAAGAGCCACTTCTCTGTGGGACCCTGCCAACCCTACTTCATCAGAAAACTCTTGTGTGTAGCAAGAAGACAAGCGTGGCTTGTGCCTGGCCTGCTCATCCAAGCAGCTCTTCATAACTGCTGGGGAAAGTATTGAGTGACTGTCTCCCTTGCATTTTAGAGTAGTGGTTCTCAACCTTTGGTCAGTCACGACACACTTGGCAGTATATTGTGACTACAGAACACACTAGCTCACTCCCTCCACACAAAATCCAGCCATTTCCCCAGCTCTCCGTGACACACTTACCACTGTGTGGCAACACAGTAATGTGTCCTGACGTAGTGGTTCAGAACCACTGCCTTTGAGAATGAGATATCACTGTGACTGTCCCTGATGTTGATGGAGGAAGGAGGGGATACCTAAAGGCCACTGTTCTGACTCACTAAAAGAGGGAAAGGCCAGCCACTGTCACTCCAAGTGACGGGTGTTAGCCACAGCCTGGGTGTGGAGCCACAGGAATGCACTGAGCCATGTTGTGTGTCTAGAACCCCAGATTACCTAAACCCAGTCCTGGTAACCCAGAGTCTGATTCTGCTGTCCTTATGCTGGAATCCATGGGGATTTAGTCTGAGAAAAAGCTGCAGGGTTGGGGTCCAGTAGTGGAAAGGTGAGTAAATGCCTGAAGAATGGAATAAGGTGGAAATACAAAGTATTCTGGGGGGGGGGGGTGTTTCTGTTGTTTGTTTGTTTCCTTGCTTTTTTTAAGGCAGGGGGAATAAAAATATTTCATCTTTTAAAGGAAGGGAATTAAAAAGGGGATTCCTGACTTTTGGGCCCAGATCAACAGGCACAGCTGCAATCCAGAAAACGCAGCTTAGCTGCCACCAACCCATGTAGGTGCCTAAATGCACTCTGCACTGACATTTTCACTGTAAAACTTCCCTAGACACCTAGGTTTCTGCTTCTGCTCCTTCATTTGAGGTGTCCAGACACACATCTCTCACCTAAGCCTTAGTGTGATCCACAGACCAGAACCACATACCAGCTCAGGTCCTATTCAAGATCTAACTCCAGAAACTGATGGTGATGATTTAGGGGGACTCACCACTGAATCTCAACAGTGGGGTATAAGGTCCTCTTTTGCTCACTGACTCTTTACATTTTTCTCCAAAGGGGAAGCCCCACATCAGAGTATCCCATAGGTCAATGGTAAGGGCACCCTCTTGAGAGGCAGGAGGCCCCTCTTCAAATCCTTTTCCCCACTCTGGCAGAGGAGGAGATATTGAGTCTGTGCCTCCATATTCTAAGTGAATGCTCTAGCCATGAAGCTAAAAGTTATAAGGTGAGCATCACCTCCTTTTCCTGCTATTTTGTGTGGAGTAAGGCAGATGCTTTCAGCCTCTCTTTCACCTAACTCCAGGGGATGTGGAAGCCGTTTGTGGTTAGCTAGTCAAGATAGGTGTCTCTCTGCAGCCTGGACTTAGGCATTTATCTTTGTGAGAGAGGTGATGCTTAGGATACACCTCTCTCATCAGTGTCTCCCTTTGGCTGCCATAGACTGGCTCTCCACCTAGTAGGGTGGCTTCTGTGGTCCATATTCTTAGGAACTTCACTCTCTCCCTTCATTGTCTAGGGAGCCTAGGCAACCTGTCTGGCTCTGTGAATTGCTATCCTATTCCTTTGGTTTACTAGGCATTTAAAACTTAGGCTTTGTGACACTGAGTTCTTGGTAGATGTTTTATGCCACACTGTATGGATTGTAATGTTGTGTTTATATCACGTAGCTTTGTTGGACATAAGAACTGCAGGGTCATTAAAAACTAAAGGTCCGTTTTTATCCAAAAATTAAAGGTCCTGATCCAGAGCCCACTGAAGTTGGTAGGAAAACTCCCATTTACTTAAATAAACCTTAATTCAAGCCCTGCAGTAGGATGGAAACATTCAAAATGTTCCAATAATTGACACTTTCATAGCACTTTTTTTCTATAGGGCTCAAAATCTTTACAAAGGTGGGTAACAATAGTATACATGAGGAAACTAAGGGACAGAAGGTCAGCTATTCAATAGCATTTAGGTGTCTAAACATGCAGATAGTCACCTGCTGGGATTTTTAGATGTTCCTAGGCAGTTTAGGTCCCTGACTCCCTTGAAAACAATGGAAGTTAAGCACCTGAACTGCTTAGCACTTTTAAAAGTTCCAGCAGGCATCTATCTACATCTGTAAGCACATTTGAAAATGTGGGCCAGAGAGACCAAAACTGAGATTAAGCCATTGATTTTTTTTCATCCAGTTTTTGTGTAATATATAGAATGTTCCTGGATTACAGGCTGAAACAGTTGGTTATAACAAGAATGTTAGTACCCTGTAGATATAGCTCAATAATACAAGCAATTAACTAGATCTATAGAGATAGAAGTATGGGAAAATATAAACGAGAGACTGTCAGATGCTATATATTTGATTTTTACAAAAGCATGTCTTTTGATATGTTATGTAAAACATGACATACATGCCAGTCAAATAGGGAGCAGCAGGACCAGCACAGCACAGTAAGCAAGGTAAGCATTGCAGGGGGGTGCTAACATTTGAGGAGCACCAAAATGGGGACTGCGCTGTTAGGCCATCATGCTGCACTGCTGACATCACTCGTCTGCCCAAGCATAATCAATCTGTCATCTGCTGCGCTGCAGCGGGGCACCCTAGCACCAGAGCTGGGGGAGCAGCCACTGGAAAGCACCCAAAGACTCTCTATAGGAACAATTTTGAAAAAAAATTTATTGGATAATAGCTAATTTGTAGTGCTGTAAAAGCGTTTGATGAATTTATTAGATTGTATCATGATTTGTGTTGCATAACTGCTGATCCTACCAACCAATGAAAACCTAACACACAAGAAGATGTATCGCATTCCTTGACTACTTGGCATAGGCACAAACACAAACACGAACAAATATGAATACACAAACTTTTCTGAAACCTCACAATCCAAATACTCCCATTCCCACGTAACTTTATGTATTAATATGGTCCAATCTACTATAATATCTGGTGTTGCCCTGATACTTAACAAGGAAACCAACATAACAATATATCACTCTTTCTTGCTTCTCATTCTCTCTCTTCAGCTTATAATGAAGTCATTTGATTGATTGTTTCGGGGGCTTAGTGTGTGTGTGAAAGTGAGTAAAGCGTGCATTTTTGTGTGTGTTTGTGCACGTCTGTATGCATGCACCCTTACATGCATGCACACATGCACACCTTAAAGTGAAGAAGAAACAGTACTGTTTTATTATAACTTAGTGAGGAGTGGAAAGGTTAGCACTGTTACCTGCAATAATAAAGCTTGATAGATAGTATTTAAATAGGCTTTCATTTTTTGAATGTAGTGTTTGTGAATACTTTGATAACAGATATCAGAACTGACCATGGAGATGCAAGTAATTTAGAAATATGGTAAAACTTTTTATTTAAACATCTTTAATTACGGAACATTAAAAAATTGCTTTCTGTCTTTAATATGCAGCAAATATACTTTTTAAATAAACCATCAATCATCTCCCTCTGAAAAAACTAGGCACAATTACAAATCCAATACAAATTCAAGTCAAAGAATGAGAACCCTACAAATGTTAACTAATCCTTCCATAAAGAAAAGGAATAGACTTAGGCACAGCGCAAAGTTTTAATCATGTTAATGTCTTTCTATGTACTGAGAGCTTGATTGTAATATATACAAAGGTAGATTTACTCTGGCAGTCTAAAAGGGACCTGAAATATGTATAAATGAAATTAACACCAAGAGTGCTGTGTAAAATGACCATAAGGTAACTGTGAGTCAGCTCCTGATTTATTATTTTTATTACTCTTTCAAAGTATAAATCAAAATATTGCGCAGTTATGAATAGTGTTGAAGCATTAAAGTACCGATATTTATTTCGAAATGAACTGGCACTTTTCACCAAACTGTTAATCAAGATTCCTTTAAGTAAAAGGAATTTTATATCCTCAGACAATTTGCTAAAGAAATGTAATCAATAATTGTATCTAAGAGCCAATGCTCAGAGCTTGGCACCATATTTATTATTACTTAGCAGTTTGTATTCATCAGTGAAGTAGGACGCTGTTTGGTTTGTGATTAAATTCAGCTGAAATTGTAGATCAAGGACAGGACATCCGAAAGAACAGGGCAGCTCATGCTATTCTACTATCATGATCACTATCTATGTCATCTGGGAAACATACAGAACCTGCATTAGTATCTTTGGTGGTTGTTCTTGTTCTGACGTTGTATATTGGTCTAGGATCCTAATTATATTTATCAGCAGCCTTTGACAATAGCAACTATACCTTCCTGTCACATTGGACAGGGATGAGCAAGGCTGTACATCATTGTCCCATTCCTCCTTTTCTGGAAAATTGTACAGGACGGTGCTGTGTTGCTGCTCATGCACAAGTACCTGGGTTTCCACTCCTGTCACTGTCATGCCCTCCTGTTCATTAAGAGGCACATAAGTGAGGTTATAAGGTGTTTTTGGACTATATTGCTCTGAATATCATAAAAGATTAGGCTTGGAAGGGACTCAGGAGGTCATCTAATCCAAAACCCTGATCTAAGCTGGACCAACCCCAACTGATATTCTGACAATATCACTTTTTGTCTCCTTTTCAAAGCATGCAGCAGATTCATTCTTTCTCTGACCAAGAAAGGGACTGGATTTGAACTATTTGAATCTCAAACATGATATGAAGGATGCATCATTAGAAAAAAGCAACTCCGTCTATCGGAGACAATTGTTACTGCTCCCTCTGTTGGCGGAGTGTGTCCACCCTAGCCAAAGCAGTTCATAATTTCACAAGAGTGAAGTTCCAAGCTGCTTTTGGCTTCTGAAGAAGCCTTGTCTAAAGTAGGAAAAAGGCTGTTATCTTGCAGAATCATACTTGCTTGTGGATAAGGTTTTATTTAATACTGAACAGATCCATAAGGTACTCTTTGTATTGTTTTGAGGTTTATTTCTGGGTTTTTAGGTTCGGGTTTGTAAATCAATACCTTGAAAATCCCCTTAGTATCTTATTTTACCTTTCCCCAACAAGCAGTTTCCCTATTCCAGCACTGATTAACTGCTGGTGATATCACTGTAGTCACTAAGACTCCAAGTTATGAGTTCTTACAGTTTCAGAACTGCCCAGGCATCAAGGCCTTTTAGAAAAGATAGATGAGCGGGCTAAGGGGATAAATCCCCAGCCTCTAACAGATAGATTTCTTCAATAACCTGAGGAAACTCAGAGCTGCTGCAGTCTTTTGCAGGATTGTGAAGCTGGCATAGCTAAATAGATTTCTTTTTCCTTGTCTGTGCATGAATTTAAAATTAAATTAATATCACATTGATCTCTTTTAATTTAAATCATAAACTGAAGAAGTAAGGCTGATGTTTACAATCCATGCTTATGCTTTCGAGTTACTGAAATACAGTTGTGCTGGCAGATGCAGTAAATAAAAGGAACTGAAACCAAATAACATGTTTATTAGAACACTTGACCACAAAGTAGAATAATCAGAAAGGTAACTAGCTGATTAATAATGTGCAGACTGAGCCCAGCCACACATGCCAAGATCCCACCACTGTTGTTAAAGCAACAACAGAAATGGAAAATTTATACAGCTGTTCTAACCTGCCGGAGAACAATGGTTCATGAAGTGACATTGCACCCTAAAGGACCATTCAAACAAGTTAAAGGGCACCAAAAAAACACAGAGACTTTGTACAAATTATATAAACTGCAGCACCTTTGGACATTTCTGCAACTAGCAGTGCTGACAGAGAAACTTCAAGTAGGGAAGCATAACTGCAAAATTGACTACAGGCTATACCACAGGGGAGTGCACAGAAAGTGACTTGCAGAGATAAGTTGCTGGAGGGAGCAAACAGGGCCAGCTCAAGGGCTTGTGGTGCCCCGAGCCAGCTTTTACTTTTGTGCCCCCCCCCCCAGGAGGAGGAGCAGAGCATGGAACCTGGCCTCTGCTCTGGACTGGCTCAGCCCACCCCCAGGGTGGGGAACAGCTTCCCCAAGGGGGGAGTGGGCCAGCCCAGAGGTGGGGCAAGAGAGGAGAGTCTACTCCATGGGCTGGCCTGCTCCGCCCCTTGGGCGGAGTGGCTGGCTCAGGGATGGGGTGGGAACGTGGGTCTGGCTTTTGGGCCAGCCCACCCAGCCTGTCCCCAGCACCCCTAAGCTTAGGCACCCTGAGCCAGAGCTTCATTGGCTTATGGCTAGAGCCAGCCTTGAGAGCAAACTAATCTGTGTTCAAGGTATATCCTAAAATGGTTGTACCAATAGTTATGACCTAACTTGTCATACACAAATCCTTAATGATGGGCAAAGAGAGGCCAAATGAGCATGGCTGGACCTGATGCATTCTATATGAAATTATCTTTCATGCATTTTGCTGATATGATTTCACTACAGAACAAGCTAGGGTGATACCACATGCACTGCTCATTCCTTTACCACTCAGTCAAGCTGTTTCCTCCTAAATCCACATTGCTGTCCTGTGACTTGAAGGAAAGTGAAAAAGTCTTTACTGAGACTGGAGAAACTGTCCATAAACAGATCACTTTCCAATGCTGCCAGTCCTTTAACTTTCAAGAGCAATATTATAGATAGATAGATAGATAGATAGATCAAAATTTGTAAAGGGTGTCATAACAAATAGTATCTAGAAAATTCTCAGCTTAATTTAGTAATGTGATGGCTGAATGCCTAAATTGTAATTAAAACATTTAATATAGTCCTGTAATTACTCAGTTCAGTAATGCAAGTGAATGGTTTGGTCTTCCTAATTAATAGATGCCAGAGAAGTTCTGGTGACAAATAACAGGTATGTAATTAACTAAGGTATGAACTGCAATTCAATATTCAAAACAAAGATCATGTTAGTACTAAATTATTCTTAAGCATTTGCTGAATTATGGGAACAAATTTCAACAGTCTAGTATATGTTATCTACCACAGCATTATAAATACATAGACTAGAACCATTTTCTTGCATTTCAAGATACTGCGTCACATCTTGGTACTTGAGGTAACAAAATACTTATGTTAAAAGAAATTATTTAATTCAAAAATCCCTACTGTTCTTTATTAAGCATGTAATAGATACTTTGAGAATTCAAACAGGGCAGGAAATAATGATAGGCAGCAATAATAATCTGGTTTATAACTAAATGAGTGCCCTGCCAAAAGTTTCGCATTCAGCAACAATGGTATTGTAGTATTAAGGCACATCAGTAGTCCATCTACTCTGTACAGTCTCCTGTTGTGGTTAGTATCAGTGTATTTGACTAAAGGCTTCAAAGGATGGTGTTAAAATCTTTGTCATGGTCAATAATTTAACATATCAAGAAACTGCTTTTCTAGACCAATTGTTCCCTACATGTGTTGTACCTTTCTGGGGGTGCCAAAGATTGCAGTGGGCCAGTGAGGCTTCAGTAATATTGAAGTCATTTAGAACCACCCCACAAGCCTTGCACTGACCGGACATAGAAGCCTCAAGCTCCATGTCACCCTAGAACCCATCTAGAGCGGAGAAGCAGACCCCCAAGAGAGAAGCTCCCCAAGCTCCATGCTGGCCAGAACAGAACAGAAGAGTAGCCTCCCCCCAGTCCCATGCGAGCTGGGCACCTGGCAAGAGCAGAGAGAAGCAGCCCCATGCCAGTGGGAGCCTGGAGTGGCCCCCGTCAGCTCCTGCAATCTCCATTACTTTCAGCCCATGAAGGACAGAAAAGGTCAGCACCACATGGGGAAGTGGCATCTGTGCCAGAAAGAATCACAGAAACTGGAACGGACAATGACAGGTCATCGAGTCCAGTTCCCTGCACTCATGGCAGGACCACATATCCCCATTAAACTATGCCTAACAGGTGTTTGTATAACCTGCCCTTGAAGGCTTAACTCTTCACTCATGTAAGAGTAATTTACCAGTAAAATTACTTACTTATGTTATTCAGTGTTATTATTGTGATATGTATTTAGAGGGGTTATGTGGCTTTATGGCCAAGTCAAGAGCCTTGGCGGGCATGAAGAGGGAACATTTTACCTAGTGTTAACTAGTGGGGCTTTCACTCAAAAACATTGGGAACCACTGCTCTAATCCTTGCTCCAGTATGATGTAAGCAGGTACCTGGCATTGAGAGTTAGGATCTTAAAAAAAAAGCAGTCAGTCTGTGATGAAACCTGGATTGCAATGGATGATGTAGAGGGGACTGCAGCAGGAAAGGATGACTATTGAAACAGCCAGATTCTGACAAAGTGACTGTCTTCATCATTCCCATAAAAAGGCCAATCTGAGTCTCCCATTTCAGCCTCCACAATGCTGCCTAGTAGTCCATGTAAAGAACCTTTCACTAATCCTCCTTATCCAACGTCTGCTACAGATTTCCTGTGAGAGTTCTTCCTGGGAATCCTCCTTTTTGTCTTATCAACCTACCAAGTGGCTCAGGTTTGGATTCAATCTTTCTCTCACATCTGAACAAAGAAGGCTGATGAAGGAGGATGAGGGGTTACAGACTTCTTCCAGCCTTGCTGCAGATGTACTGCTTCCTGTCTCATTTTTGTCCTCCAAATATATAATTAAAGAGAGGAATTAATATTAAGACTCCTATCACATATATTCTTTACATTTTTTGCACAGCAGTAAAAAATGCACAGGACTATTTCCAGTGTCCTTGGAATTTTTCTACAGCTTGCATATTTTGTCTTAATGCATATCAAATATAGATCATAAATTAGTATTTTTATTATTATGAATTATTGGTATTTTATTACAAAAATGACAAGGTCTCCACTGTGTTAGGTGTATGAAAACACCTGCTCCAAAAATTTAGTCTAACAGAAGGCATTAATTAGCAAGTTTATCATGCAGAGAGAGGATGAAGCAGCAAGAGGAGTAGCAGCTGTGGTAGGACCATGAATTAACTAGGCTAGTAAGCAGATAGTTTTGCAGGTTCTGAATCACTTCTTTGTTTTTAAAATCAGTTAGTTCATCTTAGCCATCATCACCTGCCCCACAACTGCCTGCTGCCCACCACCTTATGATGTGTAAGGCAGGCTTAGAAGCTGTGCCTAACAGCTTCTGGGGGGGGGGCAACTAATCTGCATGGGTCTTGTATTTGCATGAGCACAAAGAGCATATTAGCATAGTCTGACTATGGGTGCAGGGCATAATGGGTAATGGTATTTGGGTTTATTTGATCAAAATCGGTCAATATTTGTAATTCTACTGAATAGAAACATGAAATACTGTCTTTTGTAATATGCTACTCTCTTGATTGTTCATACTCTGTTTAGGTTAGTTAAAGGGTAAAAGCTACCCTTAGCAAAAAAAAGAAATGTGTAAGAGGGGCCACCCTGCTGTTTCAGCCTGGTGAAGTTAAAAAAGGGGTGGCAGTTAGCATTAGCTCAGTCTAGAGCTATGCTGGAGGTAGTGCCTCACCTCCTTGCCCCACTGTCAAAGGATAGATCTAGCCAGGCTTCTTGTGGAGCCTTTCTTTGTTACTTTAATGAAAGAAGCTGTTTGCAGCTATGTAAGGTTTAAGAGCTGAAATCGCTGAGAGAAGAGACACTCTCAGAGCTGAAATCACTGAGGGAGGAAAACCCTCTCTCTGAGCTGAAATCACTGAAGAGGAGCAGTGGATTGATTAAGCGACCAGTGGGCAGAGACAGGGGATGGTGAGCGCAACCAGCAACGGGCTGGACAGCGTGCATGACCTGCAGGCAGAACCAGCAGATGGTGAGAGTGACTAGTGGAGGGCTGGACAGCAAGAGTGACCAGCTGGCGAACAGCAGTGGAGCCAGCAGGCAGTGAAAGCAGCCATTGGAGGGCTGGACAGCATGAGTGACCAGGGGGTGGTATCAGCAGACAGCTGGCATGAAAGACATTCCCTACATACCCTGGGGTTTGACAGGAACCTTGTTCTGCACTGATTCTCTAGATCAGTGCCAATTTTTTGCTGTTGGATCTTTACATTCTTTTTTTAATTACTATTAAAAGTTCTGTATACCACACTCAGACTCGTGCTTGCAACTGGGGAAGCCTTTCCCCTTTGGGGTGCCCAGGACATAGTACAGGATTTCCCAGAAGACTGGGTGGGGGCTCGAGCAGGTTGGTGCTGTACATTATTTGGAAACCCCTACATGTAGAACCCGGCCCTTATTCTGCCATCTCGCCCTGGCAGAAGGGTTACAGATGTAATTTACACCTTTGTAAAAGTAGTGTTCAGTGTTACCAGTCTGATTTCATAGCATCTACTATTAACAGTGAATACCAATTTTGCACAGGTGTAAATGACTGTCCAGTGTGCAAGGCATTGGAGACAAATACAAAAAGCTGTAAGGTGAGGCCGTTCTGTCCAGCAGACAGGGCACTGGATCGGAAGAAGCTGGGTGGGTGTCAGAAAACTGAATTGTATTTATAGCTCTACTACTGACCTGCTATTTGATGATGGCCTAATCATTTCATCGTTCTGTTCCTTGGTTTCCCCTCATCTTATTTGTCATATCTAGTTAGATTGTAAAACAAACAAGGAGTCCTGTGGCACTTTTAAAGACTAACAATTTTCTTTATCACATGAGCTTTCATGGGAAAAAATCCAAATTCCCCATCTTCAAGCATCCGATGAAGTGGGATTTTTTCCCATGAAAGCTCATGCAATAAATAAATTTGTTAATCTTTAAAAGTGCCACAAGACTCCTTGTTTGTTTCACTGAACTAGAGTAAAATGGATACCCCTTTGGAATTAATTAGATTATAAGTTCTTCAGAGCAGTGGCTGCCTTTTACTATGTGCCTGTACAGTGCCTGATAGAAGGAGGAAAAACTTGCTTGGGATATTTAGATGCTACAATAATATAAAAAGCAATACCAAAAGTATCAATCATTACATCAGGAGACTTCTGCAATTACCAGCAGTTGCTCCCCAGTAAAATACCACAAACAACATTAATTCCAGGTGCTGCTGTTCTTTGTGGGATTTTCTCCCACAAAAGCTCATGCAATAAATACATATATTAGTCTTTAAGTGCTGCAGGACTCCTTATATTTTAAACAAACCTTCTTCTTATGCAATCACAGGTTAGTAATTAAGCATGCATCAGAATTTCCTACAGTTCAGTTATTTATTCAAATAACATGATTTGCCAAGCTGCTATGCAAAGGTAACCCCAGCTTAGACAGACATTGAGTTTAGCAGGAGATTCACCATCAACTTTTATTTGATAAAATAGGATTTTAATTTGAGAACAGCATTTTTCCTCCATATGCATTGCAAACCATTTTCAACCTTTCTAGTATTTGTGAAGCAAATTATAAACATCATAATTTCTTATAATTTCATGCTATGCCTGTATGCCTCATACTAACCCAATTTCAATAAACAATGGCCTTTGAAGCCTGCAGGTTAGCAGGCAATGCACTGTATAGGTGCTCACCTTTCTAGCCTGTCTATTCTTTAGGCATTTTGTCATTGGTTCTATAATTTACCTGCATTTTGGGTAGCTGAGCTCCAGAGCTTTTGCCCTGCATATCTAATCTTGCAAATATTTGAGCTCCATTACTTCCACTTTGGGAAGGAAGAAATATTCTTTTCAAAACACAACTGACATTTCCTTCTGAAGCATGTTACTAAAGGAATACAGGAGTAATAGACACCTCACCAAACTATTTGATGTCACTGCTGGTAAATAAGGGTTGCCTGTAGAGAGTGGAGGGATGCACAAAGATTGTACACAAACCTTTTGTTCTGTTTGAACTTACAACAATCCTTGGCCAACGTAAGTTTTGTTCTGTGCTTCAGCTTTGAACAAACTCCAACGCCAAGCAGAACTGAAACTCCAGTTTAGTACGTGTGACCCAGGCCTCCTGGGATAACCTTTTGAATGTGCCAAAATCAGGACAAACCCCCAAACCACTGATGGGTGGTACTTAAATCAGTCTCCCTGTCAGTGACAAAACATGCTTCTGATTCCCCAGTCTGGTCATCACCAAGCATAACAAAACAGAAACAGCCCCCTTACTGCACATCAGTTCCTATGGTCCCCTCTAGCCACTGAGTCTCTTAAAGAAATAGGTTCTCCTGACCCTAAAGGGCCAGCCACATCACCCAGCACAATATAGGGTTGGATCATACCCAAAATACCATGCTGCCAACCAATCCTTTAGTAACTACAACTAAAGGTTTAATATAAAAAGAAAACAAACAAAATATGAGAGATGTTAAAGGGTCAAAGCAAATCACCTACGTACAAATGATTTAAGGTCCATAAAAAGCAAATCCTTGAAGATCCTGTAATTTGCAGGTTAGTCCCACTCCTCTGGTGTGCACCCAGCAGCAGCAGCAGCTAGGTGGGTCCCAGTCCTTTGTTCAGTCCCAGGAGAATTGTTCCACAGAAGGGTGTTGGTTGCAGACAGACTGAAGACTAAAGACAAAATGGAGATGGGTCCCCTGCCTTTTATCTCAGAGTCCTTGCCAGATCAAAATGGAGTTGGGCCACATGGTCAGTCTGGGTACTGGTCAAACAGGTTTCTTCTTGGGCCCACTGCAGCTAGCTGGGCGCACCCCTAATGGGGGCCATCAAGAGGAACAATAGTTTTGCACACACCCAGTCTGGGATTGCCTTAAGACAAATCACTTGGAACACACATAAAAACAATAGATTCCTGATTTTTAATACAGTCATAATACCTACATATAGGCCATATAATCATTCTTAGCAGATTATAGCCTTTCTATTGAAACCAAACATGGTATATCACATATGGATTATTGCAAATATGAAAGATAACCATAAACAGTCCCCTCAACCCAGGCAGCATCACAGTATGTTTCTTTTGCCAGTTAACAGGACTCTTCTTTTCTGTGTCAAACCACTAAAAATAAACCTATGTTACAAACCTATCCCTCCTCTGGATCTCATTGAGCATTGTTTCCTCACTATGTCTGTCTTTTAGATCCAGATCTCGGAGGGCACTGACATATTTGTTCCAAAGGGTTAGCCATGTTAAAAAAACAACAAGGAGTTGAGGAAGTGGGATCTTCTCCCATGAAAGCTCATGCAAAAAATAAATCTGTTAGTCTTAAAGTGCCACACAACTCCTTGTTGTTTTTTTACTGGACTAGACTAACACAGCTATCCCTTTTGAAATTAGCCATGTTAGTCTGTATATAGCAAAAACAAAAGCCCTGTGATTCCTTAAAGACTAACACATTTCTTCAGGCATAAGCTTTCATGGGCTGTAGCCCACTTCTTCAGATGTGTGGGGTGCTGCCCATGAAATCTGATGCCTGAAGAAATTTATTAGCCTTTAATGTGTCACAGGACTTTCATTGGTTTGATGTATTTATGTAATCCAAAGCAAATAAGTAGCCCCTCTGAAGTCAATGAGACTATCATTATGCACCTGATAAGTGCCTTTCTGAATCCGGACTTCAGACTGTAAAATTTTCAGAACAGGAATTGTCTTTACAATGATCTCCCATGTAGGTCCAACTTGTCATTTTGTTTAAAAAATAAAAATACACATAATATTTTTCACATGGTCCCTATGATAACAGACCAGCCAGCTAAACTTTACTGCAAATTCACCAGTTTTGTAAATCTTTGGATCTGCATGTCAATAAAAACCATAAACAGTACAGACTGTTCTAACACTGGGGCACAGCAATGGGATATTAAACCAAGGGAACAAAATCTGTGGTTAACTTTTGAGGTGTAAACATAATATCTGTGTATGTAAAAGTTTCTGTAGCTGTTCAATGTGTGTGCAAAGATACACACTATAAAATTTAAGAATTTTTTGCAAAAAAAATTAATTTTGAATCAAAGATTACAATCTGCTATAATAATTGCACTCAAAAACTTTGATGACATCATGAATAAATAGTAGTGAAAGACAGAAGTCTGTAAATGAAGGAGAGGTCAATATTTAGTAACTACAGAAGGCTAAACTGGATGTTCCTGGTGCAACACTGTTCGTGATGGCTCTGTTCTCCTTTCTAGTGCTTCCCAAAATGGAAAAGAGGTCATTCTACTGGTGCCTCCCCTGCCGACCTAGCGCATAGCTAACACTCACTCTGACTAAACCAGATCAAGGAGAGAGGGATCAGGCTGATGCAAGTTATACCATCCCTTTGCATTTTGTTAATGAAACCATTGTGTCTCTGGTTTCTCAAAAGCTGGAGAACATTTGTTTGTGTGTGTACCGTACTTCTTATTTTTATTTCTCATAATTTTGCTCTTTCTGGATACAGTATAGAATCATAGAAGATTGGAGTTGGAAGGAACCTCAAGAGATCATCTAGTCTAACCCCTGCTCAAAGCAGGACCAACCGCAACTAAATATGGCATAGTATAGTAAAGCAACATGTTTCAGATTTGCTTGACCAAAATAAGGACTAATTCAGCCCCAGAATGGTGACAATGTATTTCTCAGTTTATAGGCGAGAGGCCCAGTGAGTTACAATGGCTCTTCGAGTACAGCATCACCTTTGTGTTCACTACACCTCAGTCCCTCTCTGATCTACTCGAAAGGACACTACTCTTGATCTAAAGCCAAGCCACTTTGTGCTCTCTATCATTCTGACTGATCAGAACTTTGTGATTATGAGAGGCTGGCTGATCACAAGCTGAATCTAGTTTGCAAAGCCCTGCAGAGAAGAGGAAGAAATATATTGGTGTTTCACCCAGTCCCATGACTGATGAAGAAGTGGCAGTTGTTAAACAGAGACTACTCTTTCAAGACAGAAAGCATTGCTGGAGTTTCCCCAGGTCGTCTTCCATTCTGTTCCTCAAGAACTCAGTTCAGCTCCAGTCTTGTCACCCAGGTTCCTTTATTTAGTATGCAACAAAGCTACACTGATCAGCCTCAAGTGCAGGATGTGAACGTAAGGTGTATGACACACATAAAATTACACAGCAAACCTCTTCCTTCACAAGCATTTGCACATCAGATTGCATTTACTATAGACTATGTTACAGATTCTGGGACTGGCTTGATTACTTTGTCTCTGTCCATGCACTGTTCACACATGATTCATTCCTTACCTCATTTTACATTCCAGGCTTATTTTACCATCATTTTTTTTCCGTGGTAAATGGTTCCCAGTGCGGTACCCCTTATCTTACCATAGACATTCCTGTCCAGCCTGCTGGCCCATTTACCTCCTTAATGATGTCTGCCAAGAAAAGAGGCCTCACCCATGTCCAATTCATCATATCAAACCAGATCTACAACCAAACTTTAGGCATCCAGGTTTGAAAATTTCAGTCTTGAGCTCTAGCATTTGATATGTGGATCAGTCATTTATATTATTAGTACAATGCTGAAGTGTGAGGATGATCAATCAGCCTTATAAAGCTCCTGTATCAAAATGGCTTCTAGAATACTAAAAATATATTAAAATGCAGGCAAGAAAATATTTTAAATGTTGCATAATGTGATACAAAAGTGACAGCAATGAACAGAAGTTGTGGTTGTCCTCACATAAGGATATTATTACGATACTTGACATAGTTCATGCTCATTACCTTGGGTTTTTTATGTACCTTTAAACACCAGTCTACATTTTTTTATTATTATTTTAACAAAAAATGGGATTCATTCAAATACAAATTAAAACAATCTCACTCATCCCACAGGACAGTAAATGTACCTTTTACTTAAAGACTGTTATGTCTTTTCATAAGTGCCAAAGGGAGCTTCAAGGTAACTCAAGAGATAGAAATGCCAATGTAGGACTTTACAGAGTTGAAATGGCTAAATCTCTTGCTGAAATCAAAACTGATGTGAATGACACATGGCTGGCATTTTTTGCACATGAGCATGTTGCTAATTGGTTGTTGCTCTCCAAATGTCCATCAGGAGATGAAATAGTTTACAAGTCAATCATTTCCAGTAGATATCAAGTGAAACAGAGAGGTTGAGGGAAATATAAGTCTCCATCAATTCTGATCTTGTTGCAGTCAAAATCTCAAATGCAAGGTCAATGCTAAGAAGGAAATGAGATCCTTCATATACTGATGGTCTCACTTCCAATAAATAAAATTCCCAGCTCTGCACTGAGGCATTCTAAGTGTACCTTAAATGACAGGACATTTTAAATTGCTACCACCAACACTTCAGAAGATTTTTCTCTGGTTATCAATTTTCTTTCCTTGGTGTCTTACTAGCATTAATATAAGCCAGTTGTGTCAAATGTTGATGGTTTGTGTAGATTTAACACATAAATCAAGGTTGTCCCTACAAATCAGTCACATAATAATCCATCATACTTTCTTAAACCCCCCGCCCACACACACACACACACACACACACACAAGTATGGCATTTAGGGTACAATTCGTAAAATTACATTAAATAAGGAGCAACAACCAACTATATAATGAAGAAGTGTAGAATATCTTTTCTGCAGTACATTTACTATGGAAGCAAAACATTTCAGCTATGGCTAACGCTAAAACCAGTCAGGACTGGCTGAGCTATCCATAATAGTCTAACTCTATTGCTATGGCAAAAAGCAAAGCTCTATTGCTAGGCAACCGAGGCAATCAGACAAGACATGAAATACACAGCATCAAGTAAAACAAAGTTAGAAATAGTTACAGCAAATAAAATAAAAATGAGTTTGTTGTCTTTGTTTCAGGTTGATTTCTTCCTGAATAAAAGTAAATTCCAAGAATTCAACATAATGAAAGTGGCGATGATGGCAGGATGGACCAGTGCTCCACTGGCAAGGGAAAAAAAGAAAACCCTTCTTCCTGTCATGGGGGCTAGGCTGTTTACACTGATGGTTCAAACTGAAATTAAAACAAGCTCAGCTTTGTTCTAACTGAAGGGAAGCGAACAGACTGGGAATGGGGAAGAAACAAAAGCATCCAGCAACTGTGTGCAAATGATCCCAGAACATATGAAAAAAAAAGACACTAAAAGACAAGAGGAAGAAAGGAGTGGGGGGGGGAAAGAGAGAGGGTAGCAATGGCTATGCTTACAGGGCTGCTGGGGCCTCTTAATGAGATTCTAGAGAAATGGAACTCATATACAGAATGTTTTCAGCTTTTTGTTATTGCAGTGAAATTACAGATGCAAAGAAGGTGCCTATTTTCTTAAATGTGGGAGCTAAAATCTATAGTTTACTGCATGGCTTAAGGCACCCTGATAAGCCAGAGACAAAATCTTACACCAACATTATGAAAATCCTGGAGGTGCATTTTTCTCAAAAACCACTGGTAATTGTGGAGAAAATTAGATTCCAAAAAAGAAGTCAAGAAAAATGTGAAACAATTCTGCAATTTGTAGCAGTTCTGAAGAAACTGGCTGAGCACTGTAAATTTAATGATATGTTTAATGACACCCTACATGATAGGTTAGTGTGTGGTCTGCACACTGAAGCAATACAGAAGCACCAAACAGAGGCCCAGCTCACCTGGTAGAAGGCCATTGAAATTGCAGTCTCTGGGAAGCTGGTCTCAAGGGAACCCCAACAGCTCAGTTCATCAACCAGAGTGTATAAGTTGTCATGAGAAATTGTGCACAAGACAGGAGGGAGCCAGAACTGTTACTGTTGTGGAAAAGTCACCATGCGCTGAAATGCTGATATAAAGACCTACTATGTCTACAATGTGGCAAAAAGAGACACATTGAGTGTGCCTGAAAACGAAAGAAAGAAGAGCCAAACAGAACAGGCAAACCAAAGAAAAAGAAACCTGTTGTCTGGCAAACCAAAAAGGAAAATCTGCATGCTGCAGAGCAGACTCAAAATGATCAAAGTGACACCTAATCAGAAAAAGTGCCACTCCACATCTTGTACATTGCAGGTGGCTCACATGAATACTGAGTAACCCAGCTGTTGCAAGGTAAACCTGTACACATGAAACTGGACACTGGCACATCAGTTTTGCTGGTCTCAGACACTGTGTATAAGGAGATGTTAAAGCATCTCCTGTTTAAGCCAACAAAAAGTGTTCTGAGGGTGTACACTGTACCCATGTTGGACACTCCTGATGTTAAGGTAGAGCTCAATAGACAGACTGTTAAATTTCCACTATTTGTGGTGGCAAGCAATTACCCACCACTGATGGAAAGGCCATGGCTTAGGAAGATCCAGCTGAAGTAGGCAGAAGTGCACAGGATTGCTGAAGAAGAAACAGATCTAACAGCTGTATTAACAGAACATGCTGCTTTTCTCACAGAGGAGCTAGGAAGTATGAGAGGAATCACTGTGAAACTGAACATTAAGCTTGACAGCCAAACAAAATGTCTGAAAGCCAGAACTGTGCCATATGCCATGAGGTCAAAAGTTGGAGCTGACCTGAAGCGCCTGGTCAAAAATGGAGTCCTAATATCAGTCACCAACAGCCAACGAGAAATCCCAATTATTCTACTATTGAAGATAGATAGCTCCATTCATCTTTGTGGGAATTTTAGGTCACAGAATTAAAGTAAATTCCAAGGATTCAACATAAAACTTAGCATTACTTCCTTACGCTATGTTCTAGTATTAAAGAGTTTGTTTTATTTTTACTATGAACTAACTCAGTGATATGTTTAAAGGGAATGGTATATTTACTCCAGTTAAGCTAATAAACTGTTATGTGTTTCTGTGATTTGAGAGGAACAAACAAACTTATTATTTTTCTTTACTGTCTAGAAGAGGGATGAACATTGCAAAACACATTGTTTGGGCAAATTTAGAAATGGCAGTCTGTTGGAGATGTCCTGCTGGTTGTAACCAAGGCTACTAGAAGCCAGAATGAAGCTATGGGACTGTAAATAGGCTCCTGGGATCAGAGCTGCTAGAGCAGGTCTGTCTAGTACACAGACACTCGAGGTGGGAGCTACATGCTGATAGGCTGGTTGTGAGCATTCCATGGTGGGAGCTACAGCAGCAAAGCATTCTGAGGCACCCGGGGTTGCATGACAAATGGTAACGCACACCTCTCCCTGATCTAAGCTTCATCCTCAAACTCTGTAACAGATCATA
The DNA here is from genome assembly GCA_007922195.1 of Podocnemis expansa. Taxonomy (NCBI): domain Eukaryota; kingdom Metazoa; phylum Chordata; order Testudines; family Podocnemididae; genus Podocnemis; species Podocnemis expansa. The sequence continues at coordinate 2,662,193 of ML681989.1, read as the reverse complement.
ATAGATATTTAGGTCCCAGCCTTGCAAACTGCTCGATTCAGAAGTCATACGATGCTGAGGCTCTGTGCAGAGGTAAAATCTGCCTGTAGAAAACAGTGTGGAGAATTGGATTCTTGATTAAAATTTTAAAATTCTACCTCTATAAGAATGTTTCAATACTATCTTCCCTATTTGTGACTTTCCAAATAAATGTCTTAGATTGTAAACTCCTCAGGGCACAGCCCATGTTTTGATATGTTTATAGAGCACCTAGAGCAATCAGGTACCAATCTGAGATGGGGACTCTAGACACTATTCTAATAAGCCTATTAAATACTTATATTCAGTGCTGGAAGGAAACAGACCTGTGCAGAGACAAGGATATGAACTAGACAGCAGAGGGAGAAAATCCAACTAGATGTAACAAAGGAGAAGGTAACTGGGCTAAGTCTGCTCAGAGAAAAGACAGAGCAGACCTAACAAATGGAACAAACAGGATTAGGGAAGAGGAGCAATGGGGAAATCCCCACCTGGCAGACAGCTGCATCTGGAGAGACAGAGAGAGAGAACAGATTATAAACTTTTAACTTCATTTGATGTCAAGACTTGAAATTTTGCAATCTCTCAGCTGAAAAGAATTTACCTTCATGTGGTGAAAGGAATTTACCAATATATCAGGAATACTCCACAGAGGAGCTATAATGTTCTGCAACTGGGAATTATGAATACTTCTGTAGCGAACAAATTCAGGCATACTTTTTCCCACAACCGCATGACTTGTCCTGAAACTTCCTAATGCAGCTTTGCCCACTTATTGGAACATTTATCCCAGAATAGCTCTCTGCAGGTTAGTCTTTAAATTTGCCAGATGCACACACCTGCAGCCCTGAAATAGCCATTTTACAGCTTGCAGCTGCTACTGCTTCCTGCCTCTTCTTCTTCTAAGCAGTAAGGAGTCTAATTCTTGTTAAATTTTCTCCTTAACTTTCCTGAGGACAAGCTATATTTTTCAGTCCAGTTTATTATACATCACTGTACTGCTGGTTATACCGTCTGTATATTTTAGAATAGCTACATGGTTAAAGAATATTTCCCTAGTTAAGCCACTGCCATGCCTCAGTTGTGATTAAATGATTCCTATGGAGTTTGTCAATTTAAATCACTTGGGGATCCCTCAGCCATTTCCTCAAAAAACAAAAAAACAAAAAAACAAAAAAAAACCACTACCAACTATTAAAAGTAACAGGAAAATAGAAAAAAAGAGCAAGGAGTCTGATGGCACTTAAAGACTAACAGATTTATATATCAAATGAGCTTTTGTGGGAGAATATCCTACTTCATCAGACGCTTTGAAGAGGGAGAACTTACAGAATTGGATGAAGATAAATGCAAGGGAATGTAACACATGGGATCATTTTCATCCAGTTCTGTAAGTTCTCCCTCTTCAAAGCATCTGACAAAGTGGGATATTCTCCAATGAAAGCTCAAGTGATAAATAAATCTGTTAGTCTTTAAGTGCCACAAGACTTCTTGCTTTTTTTTGCTTTACTAGACTAACACGGCTGCCCCTTTGGAACTTGGCTAGATGCAAAGAAAATAGGATGAGTTCTATGGGAAATGCTTTTTGGCCAAGTTTTTGCTTAGGTTCCTTAGGAAACTACGTGTTTTGTGGGAATTCCATAGGGCACAAGAGATACTCCTAGAAGTCTGATGGTTTGGAAATCCAAATGCAATAGTGTGCTGAAGGTGTACTATGTACATACAGGATTAGTTTGCTCAGTACATTATACTAAAATTAGGACAGTGAACAGAATTATTCTAAACCATTTCTAGCAAACCTTGGCACTTGTGCTAAAAGTGTTTGCTTCTCCCTTTCAGATAGTTTCTTGCCAAGCCAACTGAAGCTAAAATTTCAAAAGTGGTCTCTTATTTTGCGTACTTCTATTTTTGTGTGCCTGGCCCAAGCCTGTTTCTCAGAGGCGTGGAAAGCTCCCAATGACCTTAAAGGCAGCTGGGAGAGCTCAGCTCCTCTGAAAACAACGCCATGTATGTTCCTACTTACCCCAATTCACTTTGAAAGCTTACATTTGGAGAGTTGAAAGATGTATGAATTTTCAAAAGCAAATAAAATGTTATGGAATAAAATGCATTTATACTATAAAAAATGAAGGGCTCAACAGTCCACAGAAGCTGTGAATATTAGTCTACATCTAAGGAATTGATAGTATGCTTTTAACTGAAAGACAACATTACTATGGTTTTCACAGTTACAAATCTTAAATACAGAAGAGTGAAGACAAATGTTTCCCTGAGGGGCTTTTAAGAAGCAAAACCTTAATAAGCTTATCACTTATAAAAGCTGAATGCTTGCCCAGGGACAGACAAACAAATGGCAAAGGCATCATGTGGTTGTTCACCTTCAAGTGTAACCTTCTAAGAGTCTAGCTAAGCTCATTTTGTGATTGCTACCACACAATGGAATGTGCACTAAAGCAAGACTGAGTAAGACAAAGATTACATTAGCCCAAATTGCCATCTTAGTCAGAAGTTATTTTTGTAATGGACAAGAATGAAAACTATTCCAAAGGAGATTTTCTGCTTCTTTTTGGGCGGTACTTTCAATCTTATCCTACTAGTCTCTAACAATAACCAGTGGTTAAAGTATAAACTGACGAGCCCTGGAACCCTCCCAGTCGCTGGGCCCCCTTCATGCATATGTGGGCCCCAGTCCAGGTAGGCACCCCCTAGACACCCTCAAAAAGCTCAGTCAAACTACAGCTACAGTCACTATCAGTCTTAACAATGCGCCTCAGAGGCCCAGCCAAGAACCAGGACTGGGACTGGAACTAGAAAACAAGACGAATGCCCCCATCATCTGTGTGCTGGCCAGACTGTGGCCAGAAATGGGACACAGCCTGTGAGGACCAGGCCTTCCTCCCCAGCCCTCCACATGCTTCTTCCTGGGCTCCTGCCACCTAATGTTAATAGAGATGGCACCTCTCCTGGCTGCTGACGCTGGCCCCCTTTTCCAAACACAGGATCTGAAGACACAGCAGGCTGCCTTTCCAAGGGCCTGGTCACCTCCCTTCCCTGAGCTCCAGCTCATCAGGGGTGCTCCTCAGACTCCCTGTGCTGCCTGGCAGCCCAGAAATCAGCAGACACTTAGCACACACTGGCTGTAATGCAGCAACAGTGGCAATGCAAGCATTCCTCTACTACCGCAGCTCCCTGCACCAGACGCCACAGAGCACAAGGAGAACGTCTCTGCTGCTCTGCACAGGGCTTGGCCTCCTTGATTAGTCAATGCTGATTTGACATGAGCTGCAGCCTGGCAGAGCTAGCTCACTCACAAGCCCAGCACTCCCCAGGCACCAGCGCATACAACCACTCACTCAGCCACCTTGACTTTTCAGTCCCCAAAGGCTTCATGTGTCATGGCTGGTGGGTCGGAGAGGAAGGGAGGGGCAGGCCCACAAGAGGTGCAGACTTACAAACAGCAGGACTGACCTCTTTCTTCACCACCCCACTAAAGTTGGGCCTAGCAACTGGCCTACCCATGCACAGGGCTCTGCGTCCTCTGAGGTGGCCACTTCAAGTGCTGGGTGCTCTAGGTTTGGACTCCTCACAGTAGGCACCAGCCCCACTCAACCCAGGCAGCACCATCAGAGCAACTGGCATCCTGGGCACAGCACTGCATTGGGCTTCTTCAGCCCTGTTCCACTCCAGCATCTGTACCCAGCTGTGAGACAAGTGAAATAACTCAGACTATTGCCAGGGCCTCAGGGCAGCCTGGGCTCAGCCCCTCATGCCCAGGCCAGGAAACTGCAGATGGCATGGCTGTCACTGCAAAGAGTGTCATCAAGGAGCAGATCAGCCTGCAGCCTGTGTCCCTCTGAAAATCTGGCCCTGACCCAGAGGCTGGCAGCTCAGTCACCGCAGCCCTAGGTTCTGGCAGCCCAAGCACCCTAGGAGCATAGGGCCTGGATTATATTCTCGGTAAGGTGAGGATCCTGGACAGGGCACTGGGGGTGGGACTCAATCCCCAGGAGATGGAGACTGCTAGTGTGCAGTACCCAGGATCATCCTGGCCTGCCTTCACTCCCAGCAGGTCAAGCGAGGTCAGACACTGGCAGAACCCAGAGCCAGCTGGGGACCCAGCCACCACAGAGCACCAGCCCCTAGGCCAGTGAGGGGCTGCCCTGCAAGTACATCAGGCAGCCTTCAGCAGAGATAGATGGTTAATGCCCTGGTCAGGGGTTGGCCAAGGGGCACTTGGGCCCCGCTCCTGGGAGCAGGGTGGATCTGGCCAGAGATGCTGGGGGACATGGCCTTCGGGGGCCGGTGAGCCCTAGGGGAAGGACAGGAGCAGAGCCAGCAGCTGCCCCAGCCTCACACTCTGCTCTCCTGCACCTTTGGCCCCAGCCCTGTGTCCATCCCACACTCCTCATGCACCTACCACAGTGCACACTGGAAGGAAAAGGGGTGTCAAGCAGCAGCTGCCCCCTCTTGTGTCAGGTGGTCCCTGGGTGGGGGTGCAGCAGGGACTGGTGGGGGGGTCTCCAGGATGCAGCCAGCTCCGAGCTCACTACATGCACCTGGCCCTGGGGACTTGCCCACTGGCTTCCTGATCCACCAGGACCTTTTCCTGCCTCTCCCCCCAGCTCCCCAACCCCCTCCCCTGACCTGCCCACTGACTCCCAATCCCCTGTCTCACCCCCTTACCTAGCCAGCCAGAACTACTCCCTGGCCAGGCCCTCCCACTCAGAGCACACATATGAGCATACTCAGGGCAGGAGATTTGAGAACTCCCCTCCCCAGCCTGGCTGCAGCTCCCAGGCCAGGGTTGTGCAGAATGCAGCTTTCTGCCAGATATTTCTATTTTTAGGGGATGCAGAATGCTGGATCCTCAAATTCATTGGCCCCAGAATAGCGTTCTGGGGCATTCCAGCCTACTTTAACCCCTGATAATAATATTATCTGCCAGATAGCCTATTGTATTTCTGCCAGTGGTTAAACTTTCCAAGACAATGACTGGTTGCTTATTTACTCTTGCAATGTCTGTAAGAAACACTTGGACAAAGAAACAAACTTTCTAAAAATATTTGTTTCCTGCTTCTCTCTTTCAAATTCTGTATATTCACAGTATTATTCTTCTGGGTTCTGTGGAATTAAACTTGATTCTCATTATGGAAAGAGAGAGTCTTGAGGTGGGGGAAATAGATTTGTTTTCTATTATTTCTCCAGGTGGAGCCATTACTATGATGGACAAAGTGTGAAGAGTACTGGCACAAAGCACTGGTGCTGGTTCCAGGAGAAAGGAACCTTTTGAGGCTACCTACAGAAAAGAAGTTTGAAAGTATGCCCAGGGTACCTGCATTTTCTACTTTAATTTTTTAAGTGAATGCTACAGAAAAGTCACCTCTGTTCAGTTAGCCTTAGCACACTATTAGCTTCTTGCTATCAGAACATGAGCTTTAGGTAAACAACTGAAAGAGAGGCTGATCATAGGGTTAATTAGCCTTTGTAGTAGTATCCCTTAATACATAACAATACATAGCAAAATAATATCTAGCCCCTTACAGGCACACAAGACTCTCTCCACTTGCATCCTCTACAAGAAATAGCTGTAATCTCAGTCCTCATACTCAAAAATTGCTTGTAGCTAGCCCCGACTGAAGTCTGGGTTTCCCCAAAGCAGCAAGGGGTCCCAAACCATGACTTGGCTGGGAGGAAGATGTAGCACATTCCATGGAAAGATGTCACAGAAAGTCATTTTGGCCCATGCACACCCAGATATCCCCCACCCCTTTTTCTTTTTAACAGATTAGGGCAATAAAGCAGTCAGTACCTAAAGAAAAGCACCTAAAACTACCAGAATGAGTCACCATGACCAGAACACCTTTTTTTTTTTTTTTTTTTTTTTGATTTATTCTAAACATTTCTCCTCTGGCTTGCTATTCAAAAGCTGAATCCAGGCTACATAGTGATGAGACATACTGTAAATCACATGGTTTTGTTTCTGTTTCCTGTCCAGGCAAGCATCTCTCAGTATCAGACCTCTGGTTTGGATGTTTGCCAACCAAGACTTCAAAAAAAATAATCAGTACTTATCAGTATCTGTGCCAGTAAAATTTGCCTGCTTCAGTATTTATGGAAAGCCAAAATAATAGATAGGGCAAAGTAAGGGTTCAGGATCATCCCCTTGTTGTTTCAGTCCTCTATGCCCACAAATCACATTCAGATGTCATTTTAGCATTCCCACCAGTGCTCTTTATCTATAAGTAGTCCCTTCATCAACAATATACAAACACAGTTAAAGCCCTTGTTCAAAGCAGTGTCTTCTTGCCTCAGAAAGGTACTCTTTCCTAGGTTAACTACTTGCCCCTTCCCTAGCAACTACCTCCCCCTCAGCCTCCTTTAGTGGCTGTCTGGAAGCCTTTATAGGGCTTGGCTGCCTCTTTAGCCCCCTTGCCAGCAGGCTTTCCCAGGTGGCTCCATTCCTCTTGCAATTAGGGCTCAAGTAGCAAGGCAGGCTCCTGCACCCTCCTACAGGCAATTTCCTGTAACATCCTTGAAAGACCTCACTGTATTATGTTTATGGGCTAAGATTGTATGTAACCACTCTGGTGAGGAGGAGATATAAAAGAGATGAGAAGTGGGAATTCAAAAGATTATACTGAAAAGGTACTGGAACACTATGAGCTTTGGGGAAAATAGGTGTTTAGTGTCTTTCCACTGAGTTATTGAGTGAGAAATTAATGCAACTTACCCAGTTCTGGTTATGCAAAAGCCCAGCCTTTTGAAGCTTCCTGAGAAGAGGATCTTAGTCTGAAGATAACCTGTTACTAAAAGCCCAAGTTATATAAGGAAATGGGTGCTCTGCCCAGCCATTATTCTGATTCTGAATCTAAGATAGTTAATGAACTTGTAAACAGGAGGAAACCCAGTTTGGGGGGTTTGAAATATTAACACCTTCCAGAGGCTGAAGTTGGAGTTGGGGTGATCTCTGGAAAGCTTTTTAACAAGCCTGTAGCATTAGTTTCTGGTTTTATATGTTTTCTCTGTAATGGTTTCACTTTAAGAATCTATGTGTTTTCTTAGGAAAAGTTATGTGGCAACCTGTCCTTGTAGCCATTGTGCTGGTTATAGACTCTAGAGAGAAAGAAATGAGCAAACATAGACCTTTTCAGCAGACTGGCTTTCTGGGGGTATATCACAGTGTAGGCAGGGAATTGTGCATCTTGAAAACCTCTGATGTGGAGGCAGTGAGGCTTGGTACTCCCCCCAAGAAAGGTGGTAGCTGGAAAACTTTAAAAGGGTGTTCTTGGTGAACCACAGAACAGCAAAAAAGATGCAGTTGCCCTGAAACTATGACACTGAGCACAAGTTTCTGAACACAACCAAAGTCTATTCTTTTGAATACTCCAGCAAATATTCCCCAACACTTTGTGCAGCACCTATCCGAATTTGCTGCTAAATAAGACTTAAAGGGAAAAGATTTAAATGAGAAAACATCCTCCCTTTGGTGCTCTCTGCAGAAGGCCTGAGGATCCATGGACAAAGAGGATAATCAACACTCCTGCCCTTACGAGTGGTCCCTGCAGTTCATAATGGAGACAAGCTGGTGAAACAGTGTGAAGAAGATTCTACTATCCAGACCCATACTGGCCTGATTCTCTTGACAAGTGGAGAGCTGACATGTCCAATACAGTCAATCTGGCACATTTCATGAGCAATAAATTTAACTGAATTCCAGCATCAAAGAAATTATATTTTCCTATGTCTGTACAGCAGATAGGGTTTGATCCTAACTGGGGCCTGTGAGATCTATTGTAATAAAACTATCAATAATTGTATGTGAGGGGTGAATACACAGCTGGTCCATGAAACATTGGCCAGAGCCTTGACACCAAGAAAATTAAATGAACCACAAAAGGATCAGACTTTCAGAAACAGAACCACAACTAGGCCATTATTTTTGTAAACATGCCAGAAGAAAACTAAATTTTGCTGCAAAGCTAACACCTAATTTTTTATCTTTCTCTGTCTCTTAATAAAGAACTCATTCAGTTATAAAACTGTGATTCACATACCTAGCAAAATATATTTTTCTACAAAAGAAGTAAAAGCTAAATTAAATAAAACAATGACTGTCATCCCACAGATTAATTAAATAGGCTGAGATTTTTCACAGGAGTCCAAATGACAGGACAAATTTACCATGGCTTTTAATGGAAGAAATGTTCCTAACTCAGTTGGATACTTGAGAAAGCTCCAGCAATAATTTAGTGGTCCCCAAATTTATTGAGTGGGAAAGGTGATTTCATCAGTCTTTTTTATTCTGGCATTTAATATATGTTATATTGTGACAGATGGGAAACACTGTTTACTGCTAGTGGCTTCAGGGAGCTGATAACCATGACACTCACTCTGATGCTATGTTCACTCTTCTCATGTATTAAAAGACCCCGCAGTCCCAGAATGTGAGTTAGATTTCACTTTTCACTTTTTGATAAGTATTCTTTTTCACTTTACCTAGACCTGGAACATTATTTTTTGAAAAAGCTTGTAAAAACATAAGTCATGATTAAAAATATCTGTATGCAATGCTGTTATAAACATGTCAGTCTCAGGGTATTAGGAAGACAGAGTCAGACAGTAATATCTTCTATTGCAGTGATTCCCAGCCCTTCTGACTCAAGGGCCACAAATATCATATTTGCAATCCTGAAGGGACCACAAGTCTATCAATTCATAAAAAAATATATCAATGTATACACCATTAAGGACTACAAATCCCTACACATTTAAAGTAAACATTTTGGTGTTACTGTGCTCATTTTTACCCTTACAGATTATTCACTATATGTCACACACTCACAGACAAAGCACTAGTGTAGATGAGTGACTGTCCCTACACACTGAAGCATGTGGCCTGACAGCTAAGTCATAGTAGCTGACAAACTGGAAGACACTCAAGCACGGTAGGTCCTGGCTGTTCTGCCAGCAGTGCCCCCCAAACTGCAGCTGGATGGAAGGAGTTCAATGAGGAGTGTGCCTCATTGCTGATCTCCTGTTCCCCTGGCTGCAGCAAGGAAACAGCATGCATCCTTTAGGCCCATCCACTCCACTGAGTTTTAAGGCAGTGGCTCCCTTTTGCATCCAAGGAGGTGGGAAATCAGTGCTCCCCTCCCTGTGGCTCTGACAGGAATCCAAGCACCTCCGGATCCAAGCAGAGCACTTTGCCATGCGCACTGCTACAGCCCAGGGAGGTGGGAGTACTGATCTCCCATCTCCTTGGTTGCAGTAAGGCGCCTGCACCAGTCTTGTAACACCATGGCAATGTGCTCCACTGGAGTACTTAGGCACCACCAGTGTGAGGGAAGTCTCAGGCCACTTTGAAAGACCCCATAAGACAGTTTTGGCCTCTGGGCCACTGGTTGGGACCCAGTGGGGGTTTGTTGGACCAACTTCTGTGGGTGAGAGAGACAAACTTCAGAGCTTACACAGCGCTATTCTTCAGGGGCGAGAAATGTAGTCAGAATGTCGCAGCTAAATACAAAGTGGAAACAATTGCTTAGCATGCATACTTAGCACATTAAGTGGTACATTAATATTAACAAAAACCAGACAGACTTTCAAACCACAAGAAAACATAGTTAAAGAATTTAGGATATAGCTTTATTTGAAAAAAGGAAGCTATCTTCATTTTTGATGGCCTGACGCAATACAATAAAGCAATCCAAGACTACAGTAGAAAAGAAAATCTGGGCCTTTTCTCAGATAAACAGAAAAATATTCCTCCAACAGACATGTTTGGTTATGCTTAATCATTAAATAACTAAAAAGGTCAGGTATTAGTGAACATCTGTCTGGTCTACCGTAGTCATTCAAAGGGAGCAATGATTATAGATACTGAACACATCAAATGTGATAAAGTCCATGGATGGTTAAACTTACATTAATATTTTAAATGCTGCTCCCCACAGGGCCATCTCAGAGATATGGAAGATTGTTTGGATCAGCAGGAGAAAAAATATCTTTGGGCCTATTCAGAGATTTCTTCCCCACTCAATCTCATTGGCTTGGAAAGATGAAACAATTGGCTGGATAGAATAGTGCAGTGAAAGCCTGCGCGCCCAAGGTTATAAACCTTACTTTCATTTGAGGGCATCAATCTCTTCTGCACCTACTATCTGCCTCATCAAATTAAAATAGCTTTGGGTTTTAGAACCTTGCTGAAGCATCTCACTAGCTACCTTTCAGGGACTGGGGCAGAATTTTTTCCTCACTCTCAATATGCCTGGGTTGTGTAGGGGGTGTTTGTCTTCCTCTTAGCAGCCTAGAGACCACGTGGATAGGTTAGGTCATAATGTGTTCACAGTGCCCAGTGTGACAGATATGATGATTTCCTCCAACATAATCAGAAAGCCTGATTGTATTTAGGTTTGTGAGGACCAGAATTAGATGGAACCTTTCTAGAGGGAGAGGTGAGAGCTACAGCAGTGTCACACAGTACCTTTTTAGTGCACACTTTTAAATGACAGTTTATGTATGATTATGTTCCCCCCCATAAGGGGAGGGTTACCATGTGTCCTGGAGGAGCTAAAACAGTGGGTGGGGATCAAGGCAAATCAGCCAAGTTGTAAACATCCTCCCCAAACAGGTACCACCCACTAGAGATGCAGAAATAGACTGATTCAAACTGGTTTCTCCAGAGACCAACAGACAAAGAAAGGACTTTTGGATAAATACTCTGAATTTAAACTAATTCAGGACCTTTCTTACCAAGGTGGCTCCAGTCCTTCCTGGGAAAGGTTAGAAGGACTTAACCGATTAGGACCCCATAAAACAGATTGGTGACCTCTGGTATGCATCTAGCATGTGTAGGAACCTGCTGCTGTTTTGATATGTTTGATGTTTTCTAAGTAATGTTTTTACCTTAAGAATAAACATGCTTGTGAGAAAGAACTGTGTGTAATTTAGAGTTGCAGTTAGTTAAGGAGTTAATAACTTTCAGAGACAAAGCAAAGCACAGATGCTGGCCTGCTGAGGCTGTTTGGCATGCTGGAAAACTCACACTGTGGGCAGAGAGGGCCATCTCCGCCCCATACCCCGAGCCGGCTGCTAGACCTGCAGCCGGTCTCTTTCCGAACCGCGCCTCGAAAATATCTCTACACGCTCGTGCTCCATACCATCCATTTCCTCGCCCTAGCGTCCCGCCCTGATACAAAGTGGCGGGACCTTATTCCACCGGCAGTGGGTGAGGAACCCTGGTGGGCTACCCTGTATGCCACCCTCACTCCAAAGCCCACCGGGGACATCAGTTGGCAGCTCCTACATGGAGCAGTGAGCACAGGCATGTTCTTGGCGCAGTTCACCCCTCGCCCCGACACCTGCCCCTTTTGCAGTGCGAGGGAGATCCTGGCGCACGTCTATCTAGACTGTGCCAGGTTGCAGCCCCTTTTCCGGATTCTCCAGAACCTCCTATTGAGGTTCTGGCTGCACTTTTCCCCACACATGTACCTTTATGCACTCCCCATCCGTGGCCCCACCAAGTTGAGGGACCTCCTCGCCAACCTCCTCTTGGCTTACTCCAAGATATCTACCTATAAAACTCGGGAGAGGAGGTTGGCAGAGGGAGGGGCCTGCGACTGTGGGGCCTATTTCCTCTCCCTCGTCCGTGCATGTCTCCAGGCGGAGTTCCTCTGGGCAGCGTCCACTGGCTCCCTCGACACCTTTTGGGAGCAGTGGGCGCTGTCCGGGGTTCTCTGCTCGGTATGCCCTTCTGATACCCTAGTTTTGAACCTGTGACCCTCACATCTGTCCCTGTTTTTTCTTTAGTTGTCCCCCGGAATCTTTTGGAGCCCCATCTAGTGCCGCTTCCCCCTTAGGCTCAGGGAAGGGCTTTAGAAGTGGGTGGGCTTGCGCCCACCCACCCCCCCAGGATCCTTCAATAGGACTGTGGGCAGAGAGCTATGCCACCTTGACAACCCCTCTCAGGAAGGAGAGAGATGTAGGTTGCCAAAGAGAGATGACAGCTGCAAGTTTAAAAGTGGATACTCTTGATGGGGAATACAGGTGCAATTACTGTGAAACTCCAACACCCAGATAATCATGCAGTAGGGAGTCTGGTGCCCAGATGAATTAGAAGCAGGATTGAAAAGGGCATGGCCTAAAGAAGGTGGGGAATGGAATATGGGCTCCTAATATCTAGTATGGTAACAACTGTTTTCCCCCTCTTTTCTTTTTTGAGGGCAGGGAAGCAGGATCCTAGAAAGGATGCTGGAATCAGGTTAAAGGAGTGGAGAGAGGCTCAAAGCAACTTTTGCCTAAGCTGGCATGGGTGACAGGAGGAAGAATGACATGCACTGGGTGATGTATTGCCAGATGGTTTCCAACCTTTAGTAAGTTAATGAAGCTACAGCCTAGATAAAGTACATTCCTGCTGCCCTGTCTTCCTGTTGTATATGGAATAAAAAAGCCTTGCATGTCACTGGTTTCTAACATTCACATAGCAGTCAGATATCTATTAGGACTTGAAGTTTTTGACAGATTTAGGCAGATGAATTAAATCATATATGTTTCCAAAGCGTTATTTGTAGACATTATTCTAATACTATATTTATCTATCTATTGCATGTAGGTATAATATTGCCCCCCTTCCCACTTTAGCCAGTACATAACTTTTAAGAATTTTCTATTAGGGTTATTGCTTGTGTGTCCAGCAGAGCTGAGTCAAATTACAAAAGAGACTACCCACTTTATAGAGTTGTAAACATTCCTGTATTTCAAGGAAGACCAGAACTACCAGAGCAAAAGTACTGTGCTACTAGTGCACCTGCCCCGTCAGCCCTATCCAACAAAGTCTTTGTGTTTGCTCAGGCTTACAGCAGTATTTCATGAAGACATATTTAAAAAACACCAATCTCTTCTAGACAATGTTTTTAGAAAATCACTTTATGACAGTTTCAGTTGGCTGATTCAGCCTACCTCCTCCATTCTGAGTGATGAACACCTGCAGTAGCTGCTATCTCCTGATTAAACATGACTCTAACAAGATTTATTTTGACAGAGCTCATATTCTTGGTAAAGAGTGCATTGTTCTGCTGGTCAGATCAGCTGTTTGGCCACTACATGCCTGAACTCTGTACCTAGTAGATGACTGATCAGTTGCACCTTATCTCCCTTTATCTCAGTTAGCACTAAATGGACTAAACCAGCACAGCAGGAGTAAATGAACCATGGCAAAATTGATCTTAACCTCCACCCCTTAGATTTTAGCAGCTATACACTCATTGAAGAGACAAGATCATTTCTGTCAGCTTCACCAGGTTTTGTAATGGTGTTTGACAGAGATAATGTATCTTAACATAACAGACTGAATTATCACTATTAGGAAAGGTGGATATTGATTTAACTTGCTTTTCTAACTTGTGTGCCTGCTCCTTTTTCAATCTCCTGGCTTTCAATTCAAGCTACTACTGCCTGAGATAGGAAGCAGTTCTAATTCATAGTTCTGGAGTTCCCCTGCCCTAAACATCAACACTTTATTGCTAGTATTGCACCTTTTCTCATTCCCAGGAAAAAGTAGGGAAGAGAAAATAGATCTCTGAGGAAATACACAGAGCTATTGATATTTAGAGCTGTTTCTCCAAGGTGATAGTCAGGGCCAGGCTCTCCTTTACCCTGAAACCCCCTTACATTACTCTGGCAATAGAAGAGGACCTGTTGTGGGGTACACTCTCCACACTGGCACCAAAAGACTTGAATTAGGCCAAGTGAGCTCATCAGCCAATTAAGCTGGAAATGGGTAAGATTTAGGCTATGTGGAGGACAATAATCAGGAGGAAGCTCACCAAGTTGTGGGACTAGGCTTGGCTTCTGTAAAGCCAGGCAGCTGGTATGAGTGTGGGGGATGTAAGCGTGTAGGTTCTTTCCTTGGGATAAAGGAGAAGGAAGGGGAGATGGGACTCCATGAAAAAGGATTTTCTTTGTAGGGTTAAGAGAAAGGGCTCTGAGTTTGACAGCAGGAGAATGACAAGCTTAGGGAAGTATGGTAGGAAATAGTCTAAGGATGAGAGCAGTAAGGTTGATGCAGCTACAGACTTTACATGCACTCTGTAGAGCCCTGGACCAGAACCTAGATTAGAGAGAGTGGGCAGGTCTGTGCTCACCTTCTGGCCACTGCAGGTGGTATTCATAGAATCATAGAATCATAGGGTTGGAAGGGACCCCACGAGGTCATCTAGTCCAATCCCCTGCCAAAAAAAAGCAGGACCACTCCCATTAGATCATCCCAGTCAGTGTTTTGTCCAGCTGGGACTTGAACACCTCCAGAGATGGAGATTCCACCACCTCCCTAGGCAGCTTATTCCAATGCTTCACCACTCGCCTAGTAAGGAAGTTTTTCCTAATATCCAGCCTGGACCGCCCCAGCTGTAACTTGAAACCATTGCTTCTCGTTCTGCCCTCTGTTACTACCGAGAACAGTCGAGCTCCCTCCTCCTTGGAGCAACCCTTCAAGTAGTTGAAGGTTGCTATCAAATCCCCCCTCAGTCTTCTCTTCTGCAGGCTAAATAAGCCTAGTTCCTTCAGTCTTTCTTCATAGGGCTTGTGCTCCAGCCCTTTGATCATTTTGGTTGCCCTCCTCTGGACTCTCTCTAATTTGTCCATGTCCTTTTTGTAGTGGGGAGCCCAAAACTGGATACAGTATTCCAGATGTGGCCTCACTAGTGCAGAATAGAGGGGAATGATCACATCCCTCAATCTGCTGGCAACACTTCTTCTGATGCAGCCCAGTATGCCATTGGCCTTTTTTGCAGCAAGAGCACACTGCTGACTCATATCCAGCTTCCCATCCACCATGACTCCCAGGTCCTTTTCTCCAGTGCTCCTATTTAGCTGATCTCTCCCCAGCCTGTAGCAGTACATGGGGTTTTTTCGTCCCAAGTGCAGGAGTTTACACTTGTCTTTGTTGAACCTCATGAGATTCCTCTTGGCCCACTGCTCCAATTTGTCTAGGTCTCCCCGAATCCTGTCCCTGCCCTCTAGGGTGTCTACCGTTCCCCCCAGTTTGGTATTATCTGCAAACTTACTAAGTGTGCAATCTATCCCATCATCCAGATCATTAATGAAAACATTGAACAGAACTGGCCCCAGGACCGACCCCTGGGGCACACCACTTGTTACTGCTTGCCAACTTGACATGGAGCCATTGATTCCTACACGCTGAAACCGTTGTTCTAGCCAGTTTTCTATCCACCTTACAGTCCATGCATCTAACCCATACTTCCTTAATTTGCCAATGAGAATGCTGTGGGAAACTGTATCAAAAGCCTTGCTAAAGTCAAGGTATATCACATCAACAGCTCTTCCCGCATCCACAAATCCAGTCATCTCATCATAGAAGGCGATGAGGTTGGTCAGGCATGATTTACCCTTGGTGAATCCATGCTGACTGTTCCTGATTACTCTATTTTCCTCCAAGTGTTTCAGGATGGATTCTTTGAGAAGCTGCTCCATGATTTTTCCAGGGATTGAGGTGAGGCTGACAGGTCTGTAATTCCCTGGATCGTCCTTTTTGCCTTTCTTGAAGATAGGTATTGTATGGTACAGTGATTGGGAAGCCTACCTGAGTCACTGTAGGAGTGATATAGCTAGGGTGGTAGGTGAGGATGCTGCTTCTGCAGAGAGAGAGAGTGAAAGACTTCTCCCAAAGTGGAAATCCTGCCTGATGTTGCACCTAACATGTGAAAGTAGGGTTAGGTGTTTGTATCTCTATAAATGTTGAATAAAATGTTCAGACCTGGATGCCTCACTTTGGGCTCTCACATGTCATTTTAAAAGACATTGCTGTTACTGTTGTGTTTTTGGGTCTCCATCTTCTGAGGGTTGGTCTAGGCTATCTGGCCCACAAAGAAGAAAACCTAATGTCTATGTAATAGAATTTCTGCAATGTCAAATCTGACAAAAGCTATAGTGTTGGTATTTAATCTCGCCCTCTTCAAATGATGCCCTCTCAGCTCAGAATTACACAAAGATCATGCTCTGCCTGAAAAATACAGGAAAAGAAATTCCTATGCAGGAGAAAGTAAAATAAAGACTGAAGAAAGAGAACTGTGATTTAGCATGTGATAGAGAAAGCTTTCTTTGAATCATTCAGCATGTGGAGCTTCTGGGAAAGGAGATTAAATAACTCTTGGCTTCTTGTATCTAACACTTCTGAGACTGAGCTGGCAATGTGCCTCACTGAGCCATTATCCTGCACACAGGAGACTCTGGCAAGTGGCAGAAGTACAATGTTATCAGATTTCCCCATCCTGCAAACCTAGCTACAGTGTCTCTCCTACTTCTACTCAGCAATGCAGTTTCCCTGTAAGATGTTTCAGCTGTGCTGTGCACATGACATTTGAAAACAAATGTCAATAGCTTCCCAAGAACACAAAGTTGATTATTTTATAAATAGACTACCTGTGAATGATTTCAAGTACTACTTGCTATTATTTCATTATACCTTATTCAGAAGTTTCTTTAACTATTCCATTTTGATCTTGAACCAATACTTTTAATGCAGATCTCTAATATCCCAAAGGCATAGAAGAAAGAAATCTATCCATTGATTGACTTTACTGTTAGTTTGTCTGATATGTTTTATTAGTAATCAGTTCTTTAGTTTTGCAATCATACATTTTTAGTAATGTATTTCAAATATCTGTTTTCTATAATAAGTAAACTTTTGAAATAGCTGGTATGCCCTGTGGTGGATAAACTGTTCCTAAGAAAGCCTCATTCATAGTGAGTTTAAAAATCTTCCCTTGTACATGGTGTCAGTTGCTGCAAAATGTAAGCTGTTATGTTATTTTTAAAAATTTATTGTCACTATAATCTTCCAAATATGAGCCTACTGTAACCTATATAGTGGTGTTTGATGGACAGCTCCAATGTTGCTGCATCTGCTTGTGCTCAGAGCTTTCCCAAGCTGCAAAGAGTGAAAACTAGCCAGACTTTTTCGAGTTTGCCAATGGTATTCAGAGTTCTGCGAACAGCAATGAAACTAATAAGAGTCAAGTTAGCCGTAGTCTATCCTTGTGCATTTTTTGGTGGCAGTTGACAGAAGAGACACAAGTCGTGTAAACGAAGCAAGGAGTCCTGTGGCACTTAACAACTGCTTTGATTTGCTGTTACGGCATGACCTGATCCCATGGCTTAAACTCTCCTGCATTTATTTTCCTCTTATTCTGTAAGTTTCCCCCATCTTCAAAGCATCTGAAGAAGAGGGATTTTCTCCCATGAAAGCTCATGCAGTAAATAAATTAGTTAGTCCTTAAGTGCCACAAGACTCCTTACTTATTCTGCTGAACGAGACTAACACAGCTACCCCTTTGGAACACAGCAAGATATGTAAAACACTTTGTGTATCTCCTGTTGACTTACTGACTTCAGTCAGCTTACCGATACTCCAGTTCCAGGGATGGAGTGCTAGGATGAATTCTTTATCAATTGAACACATCTACATAGACCACTCAGTCAAACCCAGAAGATTATACTGATGGCAGCAATTTTGCCACAGTCAGTATAGACTTACCCTTAATTTCCATCTGCTGCTGTCTGTGAAAAGTTCTGAGCAGAAGTTGCAGAAACTCGAGTGAAGGAATAGAGATGGGTAGATTACAGGGGATGTTTGCATAGTAGATGTGTTGGAGAGTAAGACACATCACAACATTTTTATATGTTAAATAAAAATGTTTTATATTAAAAATTATAAGTATGGCTCAAAGCGAAGGAAGAATTTAACTATAGCCTTCATTAACTCTTCTATTAAGCTCTTTCTGACCTCATGTAAAATCCCTGCTCCCACCTTACTCTGAGATTGCCTTTCAAGGTGGCAGCAACCTATAGGAGAAGCCATGATTGGGGGGAGAGAGTACACCAGAGCTATTGTGAATGCACAGCGAATCTGTATGAATGATGTTGTGTCCCTTTCCTTCCAAACAGAATGACCTATAGGAAATTCTGTGAAGGGAACCTTAGTTTTTCTGCCCCTCAGAGTCTTCTGTAGGAGGTTGTAATAGTGACCATTGCCATAAGTGGAAACTTACCCCTATTATGACAGAAATATTAACATTTATAACCCTGACCCAGACTGGAGGCTTGGGATCCAAAAATAAAGTGTGCTATCTTCCTAGTACCCCATGTTTCACATCTTCATTACATAGGGTGAGCGATTTCCTAGACTTCATAAATGCCAATCCATTACATCTCTACTCATGTGCCTTTGAGTGCTGAATAGTTCTGTCCTTTTCCTTTATTAAAATATACGCACCTACTAAAACATGGATCTTGATGTAGCTCTGAAGGTGTCCCTGCTTTGCTGGGTATATAAACATGTTTACCCACAATCAGTATTAACAGACCTTTCATAAGTATTAGTGGAAAAAAATTCCAGTGTTTCCTGGATTTTAATTAACTAAAACAACAAGCAGGATTCAGAATTAGCTTCCAAAATGCATCCAGGGAAAACGGAGAATAAGATAAACAATAAGGCTGCCTCGTACAGCTAGTTGTCATTGTGTACAGCTTTTGTAGAGTATTTACAGTCTCTTGGTAAGCTAAGAAAACATACCTACACCTAATGGCAGCATGAAAAGACAGGGATTATGGGCCCCTATGTAAGAATCCTGAAACACACAACGTTGATTAATACAGTAACCTTTAATCTTCCCTAGGACAGTGAAGCAATTAAACTGAGATGTCATATTAGAAAATAATTTTTTAGCTAACTTTTATATTCCAGTAAGAAATCAAGGGAGATTAGGCTTCAACACTTATTTCAAATTCTCCCTTTTTACAAGAGGCTAAGTATAAAAGTCAGTCATGAGCTGTCAATAATTCCAGGCTCTGGAAAACTGATCTTAAGAAGCCAAAAAAAAAAAAAAAATACCACCACACCTAAGCAAATACAAGCGCAAATTTTTGCTTTGCAAGACACTGAATAACCTAGACAGACCAAGAAGCTGATCCAATAGAACATTTACTATGTTCTTTCTTCTATTTTTCTTCAGGCTACACTTCAGCCAGTGTGTACTAGCTATTTCCAGGTGCAGCTTCTTCCAAGTTTAATTAAACTGAAATACAAATTGCCTGCCATCCTTCCATTTCCTTGCTCTCCTTCAATTTGTTAAATCACCCAGGAGAGCAAGGCCTTCAATGACAACTGTAAAACAATAAGTAATACACATATAAGCCTTACTGCTTTTTCTGACAGTTTTCATTGCCTCCCTAAGCAATAAAATTACATGGAGAAATAGCACACAAGCAACTTCATTTGAGACACAGAAACAATTCTGTGAGTCAGGGTGCCTCACACCTCTTGATGTTCTTATTTATAGCATTTACATTGCCTAAAACTTAAAAAAAAAATAATTTACTACGATATTTTATATGCTTAACTAATACTTCTATTTGGGAAATATTCTTGGCTCTTGAAGATCTGTAAATCAAGACAATAAGGAAAGGATTAAACTATCCATTGGCTTGACTGGCCAGTTATCTCTTAATATCTTGGTTCCCAGCCGGACACATTCACCCTACTGTGTTTTCCAACCTAACTCCAGTTGGATTCAGTCATCCCCCACCTCCACATGCATTCCTCTCACCTAATCTATTGGTGCCTAAGTGCTTGAGATGGCACTTTATGTAATCACAGTTCCTGAAGCACAACCACAAATTAGAAAGCACCTTTGAAAATCTAGCTCTGTGTGTCCCTCCATCCACTTTGAGTCTCTCTCATCCAACCACCCTACTACTCATGTATATGTGAACCTGTGGTTTTCCATGTGTCTCCTGACATGGACCGGTACGAGTAAGGATACAACCCATGGTACCATATGTTATATTGGGAGGTATAGGGCAGTGTTTCCCAATCAGTGTGCTGTGGCACACAGGTGTGCCATCAGGTCTGAGCAGCTGTGCCACAAACTTTTTTGAAAAACTACTCAAAGAGCTCTGGATTGGCTCATTGGGCTATGAATATTCATGAGTTCATTTGGAAACTAGATGGTGGTGTGCCTCAAGTTAATTAAAGGGAACAAGGTGTGCCAAGGCAGAGAAAGTGTTGGGAACCAGGAACCACTGGTATAGGGAACTGTGACCAAGGAATTCTTCATGGACTAAAAGGGTGGGAAGTCTGGGATTTTTGGAGTTAGTTGAACCAGCACCCACAACATGGATTTGCTGCCTGACAAGACCTATTATACCCTGATGCATCTTCCTTTCCTTTTCCTCCTGGGTCTTTCTCATGTCTTCTCTTTCCTGCTCCATGCTGTTTCCTGTATCGATCATCCAGGCCCATTGTTCATGATATGAGGTAGCACTGATTTCCAAGATCTCACAGAACATGTCCTACCTGGTCCACTTTTTTCTAATTCTCAGTGGTGTCAGGCACTCCATGGATGTGGTGAGGAATCCCTCAAAGTCACACTAGCAGTTCCTGCTGATACAAAACCCACTGCTATATCATTGGATTTACAGCCACAGTAGAAAGGGAAAGACAAGTTTCTAAGCTCCCCTCCCTTATTCCCAAAAATACATTTTAGAAGAAATGCTTATTGGCATTTCAGCTCTGGTACTCCTTGGACCAGTACCCCCTCCAGCACCAGGCATGGTGAGTACCGTCAAACAATGATGATAAGGATTTTCAGTTGCATGAAGCAATAAGATGTTTGTTCCTATTCAGGGGTTACAAGTACTGAGGAATGGCACTGAGTTCTACCAGTATTTTCCCCAGGCAGTAGGGATTTTAGTTAACATCTCACCCACGAGAGTGACAAAGACACAGCAAACACAACCACCACTACCAAGCCATGGCCTGTTGCACCAGGGGAGTGGTCAAGCAACAGAAAATAGCGCACAACAAGGGGTTAAATTCAGGATTTATTGGGGTGGCTTATAGGAAGGAAGGGGAAGGGAACTCGCATTCATATGAATCCAAGCATCAGCACAGTGGCACCAATGAAAACTGACTGGACACAGGAGAGGCCTCTCATTGCAAACTTTGGAAGCAGGAGGGTCTCAGGAGGTCAATGCTTAGAAAGGTCTCTGCCGATCCACTTCCAGTGAGAGTCACATCCATTTCATCGCCAAGTTAATAATGACAGCTGACCCAGGAGCTTATATTCTTTTTTTTGGAGTTGACTGCCGGGGTACAGTTATGTGTTCATGTCTTGTGGTTTGGCGTGTGGCTTACTTTGCTAATAGTAACTCTGCTAATAGTTATCTTGCTTCAGACTCACACTTACGTCCTCTTTCACTTGTGGAAAGCAGCAATAGCAGGGGAAGGATCAAAAGGTTAGCAAGGGGTTGGGGGCAGCTGCCCAACAGGGACCATAGGCCATTAATCTGTTTACTACAGTGGTTTCAGCCAAAGTCCTGGCTGCAGCTGGGTCCAGCTTCCACTGGCAGCAGTACCTCTGGGTGGGCTGACCCATCCTCTTGCAGGCCATGGCCCAGGCCAACTCTCGCCAGCAGCAACAGCTCTGGGTGGGCTGACCCACCCTTCTCCCCCCAGCAGCCCTGATCCGTAGAGAGTGGAGTCAGCAGGGGCCAGGAACCCCACCCTGCTGCTTCTTTTTCCCTGCTGGCCACTTTCCTCAGCAGGGAAGCGTGGACAGCAGGGGCCTGGGGCGATGGCATGTGGCTCTTGTGGCCCCAGGCCACGCTGGGAGCGAGGCCAGTGGCCAGTCTGAGCAGAGCTGCATGCTGCTTAGGCTCAGTCTGCTTGCCACTTCTGGCATGTGTGCTTGGGATTGTCAACTCCTGCTATACTATAACACCATTTAGGATCACACTTTAGGTTTTTTTCCCCATCTTTCTTACCCATAAGTCTGGCTGTGATGGTTTTCAGCCAGACCGGGCCCTCTTGACAGTGGAGTGGTAGGCTGTGTATCTTGCAGTTACTTGTAAGATGGTAGAAGTCCTGTGGCACTTAAAGACTAGCAAATTTATTTATCGCATGAACTTTCATGGGAGAAAATCCCATTTCATTGATGTTTCTCTGGTCCAAGCCAGCAGCTTCCTTCTCTCTCGCTCTCTCAAAGTGTCTGTGTTTTTTTTCTTTCCCTCTTAGCCCTCCTTCTTCCCACCTGTGTCAGGGAGGTCCATTTACATTACCTTTGTCATGTAACTCTCCCATCTTTGTGCTAGAGATAGTGCTGAGGGTCTGTGCTATGTAACATGCTTCACATCTGTACACATACATGATGCTGCAGGACACCTGATACCATAGTAATCATACAGAATAGGTTATGAGCATTCATAAAGGAAATTTATATGGCTTAATTGGCATCAAATCATATAATCACAGTGCAAAAGTGAACAGGAAGATTACACAGATCATAACCTAGGTGTGCACCAGAGGTTAAAGTATAATGTGATAGGCCCCAGAATCTTCCTAATCTCTGGGCCCCCTTCCTGTATTGTCCAGGCTCCCTTCATGCATGTGCAGGCCCCAGCTAGGTAGGCATTTTTGAGCCCCACCAGTTCTTTCCTCACAAATGAAGCACAGCCTCAAATCCACAACATCACCCCAGCCTTGTCCACTAGTGCCCACATCAGACCTCTCTTTCCTCATGTCCTCCTGAACTGCTGTCTCTATTCCCTAAGCTCCCTGCCCCCAAGTCCCCACTGCAGCACTCCTAACGCCCCACCACCCCATCTTCACTCCACCCACTTCAGATCCCCAACCTTCCCATCCCCCTCTGTCCCTAGCCCTCATGCCAGCCCCCCAACCTTCTCCATCCCTCTCCAGCCCTTTCTAGTCTCTTCCACCACTAACCAGCACTCACCAGCCCCTACACCATCTCCATGTCCTCATGCTTCCCTCCACCTCTCCCCAGCTCCCCCTTAACTCTCTCCATCCTTCCCCAGCCCTCATCCCAAACCTTTCCCTAGCCCAGCCACCAGTATCCATAGTCTCCGGCCCTGATCTGACCCCTTACCTAAACCCCCACCTGGCCGCCAGCTTCCCTGGACTTCTGGCTCTGATCTGACACCTTCTGTGACCTGCCCTTGGGCTTCCTGACACCATGGGCCTTCCCCACCGCCAACCCCAAGGCCCTTTCCCCACCAGCTGCTGATCCCCGAGACCTCCCCAGGGTCCCCCCTTCCCCCTTACCTGGCTGCCAAAGCTGCTGCTTCCACCCTGAGCATGCTTGGAGCATGCTTAGGGTGAGAGATTTAAAAACTCCCAGGCTGGCTTAGCTGAGTCACCTCCATGCTGGCTGGAAGACTGTGTCTTCCAGCCAGATAGGGGCTGAAGCTGCCAGTAAGGAGGAACACACTGGAACACAGCATTCTGCCCCGTTATTCTATTTTTAGGAGCCCTGGAATGCTGGCCCCTAAAATTTGTGGGCCCCAGAATGGTGTTCTGGTGCATTCCCACTTACTTTAGCCCCACTGTGCATGGATGTGCATCCTTTGACAATTGTAAAAGCGGGAGGACTGCAGTTCAGCACCAGATCTATTGATTGCCTGCCTGGCCTGGTGGTATGCCTGGCAAAGTCATAAACATCCATGTTTCCACAGTTGGTCTGGACCTCTGCTCACACAACCTCTTTTCTCCATAGGCTCTGGTTGTTTAATACTTTCTGTCTACATCTACCGCATGAATCTGGAGCAGTGGATTGGGCACCTGCACACAAAGGTGCATTGTTAAGTGTACTCATCAAGGTGGGTAACTAAGAAAAGTCATTTAAAAAACATGTGCAAAGTTAAAAGGCTGTTGGGGGAGAAGTGTTTTAGCTCAGCGGTGGGCAAACTACCACCTGTGTCCTGCAGGCAGCCCATGTGAGCCTTTCATCAGGCTGGTCCTTACCAGAGGCTCAGAGCATGGCAACCACTCCCAACGCCCCAAAGAATTTACAATGTGAGGGAAAGAACTGTTTTTAATTTTGGGGTGGGAGGGGTTTGTTCTGTGTTTGTACAGTGCCTAGCACAATGATATTCCACTGTGTGGTCATGGCTCCTGGATGCTAAGATAATATAAATAATAATGATAACATGGACAGCTGCCTTCAATTTTTCAAAACTAATAAGCATTACTTTTTCTTTCTTTCTGCTTGTCTTTATCACTGCCTTAGGGCTGAATTGTGTTTTAAAGGCACAGTTTTGCAATGCAGGGCATGTGGAAGGGTTATATGTTGTCCTGACGTTCAGTTTCATTTTCTTTTTTATATTTAATTCCATTATTTCTAGCTACATCTTCTGTTAGCACCTTAAACAATCTGTCTTCCTCTCTGTTGCTGATACAGTTTGTTTATTTGTAGACAGTTGTTTCCCCCACACACATTTATTTTGACTCACTAGACATATTTTCTTCTCGTACTCTTTCCTCATGAGATCTATCCCTCCAGCTTCTTAATCAGAAAGCGGTTTTTTCTTGAACTATTGTTTGTGTCTTTCTTGTACTGATGTGGGCAGAGCTGAGGCAAGCAGCCACAGAGAAAGGAATTACCACATAATCCTGTTCACTGGGAAACAGACCTGCATAATATTATAGATAGTAGGCTCAATTGGAATAAGTGAGTGAATCTACACTGATTTACA
Source organism: Podocnemis expansa (assembly GCA_007922195.1). Classification (NCBI taxonomy): domain Eukaryota; kingdom Metazoa; phylum Chordata; order Testudines; family Podocnemididae; genus Podocnemis; species Podocnemis expansa. The sequence goes on along the minus strand of ML681989.1, from coordinate 2,637,611 downwards.
GCTGCTTAGGATCATGTCAGTAACTCTGCTTTCTCTACTACTGAAAAATTAAAGAGTACGTCTACACAACAAAGAAAAAAAACATGGCTGGCCCATGCCAGCTGACCTGGTCTCATGGAATTGTTCCACTGCCGTGTGCCCTTTGGGCACAGGCTGAACATTGAGCTCTGGGACCCTCCTATTTCACATGGCATAGGCTCCAGCCTGAGCCCAGATGTCTACACAGCAATAGAACAGCCCCACAATCCATGTCGCGTGAGCCCAGGTTGGCTGGCACAGGCCAGGCACAGGTGTCTATTTTCTGTGCAGACATACAGTTAGAAAGTAGGAAGCATTCTGAAGAGTAAAATTAAACTCTGTGCCTGCAGCTTCTACACAGATGAGTAGCTCCATTTATTTCACTGGAACTGCTTGAAGAGGCAGGATAGGCCTCTCAGCATTCCCTTGCTTACCAGTTCTTTTTAAATAAAAATAATGTTCCCAATCCTGCATATCCTTCCTCATGTATGTTGTCAAATTAACATCATACAATAATATTTCTTGTGTGAATGAGGACATCCTTTCATAGTAAGGTTTTGCAGGCTCACATCTAATAGCACTTTTTAGAAATAGATTTTTGTAATCCTAGCTATTTAATTCCTCAACAATTTTATAAATATAATAAGAACCTCACCAGAAGATGGAAAACAGAAGTCATCAGGGAAGTGCAAAATGCTAATAAATCTCCTTCATAAATGATGAAAGAATCGAGTCAGACTGTGATAGCATATATTATATTATTCCATTAATAGTATTTTCTTTCTCACCACATAACAATTCGGTGATTTAAAATTATCCATCATAGCTGCAAATACTTCAAATCTGGCTGTAGCAGAGCACACAATAACGGTTGTGATTAGCAATATTTTTTGTATAAACATTGCACAGCAGTTCCCCTATTTGATGGCCAGCTATTAGACTCTAATGAAAAATGCTCATTTTCATTAGTGTTAATGGTCTTGAACATCAGCTCTACACTTCTAGCTGGCTTCACTCACTGGTTAAATTACAGATTCGCTCCTGCAATACACCCTGGGTGGCTACTAGTATAGATTCAAGTTACAGAATGAGTTAGGTGAATGTGGAGACTGTGTCTCTTGGAAGAGGAAGGTACATTTCTGTGAGAGTCCCAGGTGTCTCTTTGACAATGTTTAGTTTTATGCCTGGCTGACAGAGTATATGGAAGACTTCCCCCTGATTTTGGCATTTCCTTGCTTTCAGTGTTTTGGGTGTAAAAGTAGTGTACCTAAAGCATACTGAACTGAGTTGTAATAACATTTTTTGCTATGGAATAAGTGACTGACTAAATTAAATTACATGGTACCAAGTTACATATATACTATTATTAATATTATTTGTATTATATTTGTGATAAAGAGAACACAACTGAGATTGAGGCCCAGTTACTCAAGGCTGTATATACTGCGCATACACAGAGTGAGAAACTGTCCCTAAACTGAAGAGCTTACCATTTAAACAGACAACACAAAGGAAGTACTGTCATTTCCATAAAACAAACAAGGAGTCCTATGGCACTTAAAGGCTAACAAATTTATTTATTGCATGAGCTTTCATGGGAAAAATCCCACTTTATCAGATGTGGAATTTTCTCCCACAAAAGCTCATGCAATAAATAAACTTGTTAGTCTTTAAGTGCCACAACACTCCTTGTTTGTTTTACTGAACTAGGCTAATATGACCACCCCTTTGGAACTTGTCATCTCCATGTTACAGATGGGGAGTAGAAGCACAGAGGGAGGAAACAAGCGGTTTGCCAGAGGTCTCATAAGAAGGCTTTGACACCTGGGGTTTGACCTAGCGCTCTTGAGTCCTAGCCCCAGTTCCTTAATCACAAGGTCATTACTTGATTTTTAAATTATTTTTAGGAGTGGGTGGAAGTTGGCAGGAGTATATTTTGTAAGTAATGTAATAAATGTTTAAGTCTATAATTCATGATAGAACCATTTTACTAGCAGTTTCACATTAGATTGAGTAAAAAGACCTAACTGATTCCTGTCTAAGGACAGGTCTATGGTGCCCGCCCTTTATGGTGGCATTCAAAATGAGATACTCAAGTTACTTAAAATAACTGATGTACCTCAGTTTGAATCCCCTACTCCCAGCATATCCATTAAGCTGAGCGGAAGGGAGGGAACCTCTGTGATGTTCCCTTCCTGCTATCTGGTCTCAGGTGCCACTCTGCCTGCCCTGTTGCCACTCCTGAACCCTGACTTAGAATCATAGAATAGTGGAGCTGGAAGGAACCTCATGAAGTCATCTAGTCCAACCCCATGCTAAAAGCAGGACTACTCCCACTAAATCATCCCAGCCAAGGTTTTGTCTAACCAGGCCTTATAAGTTTCCAAAAATGGAGATTCTACCAACTCCCTAGGCAACCCATTCCAGTGCTTCACCACCCTCCTAATGAGAACATTTTTCCTAATATCCAGCCTAAACCTCCCCAGCTGCAACTTGAAACCATTGCTTCTTGTTCTGTCCTCTGTCACCACTGAGATTAGAGCACCCCTTCAAGTAGTTGAAGGTTACTATCAAATTCCCCCCTCTTCTGCAGACTAAATAAGCATTGTTTCGTCAGTCTCTCCTCATAAGTCATGCACCCCATCCCCCTAATCATTTTCATTTCCTCCACTGGATTCTAATTTGTTCACATCCTTTCTGTAGTGGGGAGCCCAAAACTAGAGACAATATTCCAGATGAGGCCTCACCAGCGCCAAATAGAAGGAAATAATCACATCCCTTGATCTACGGGCAACACTCCTACTGATGCAGCCCAACATACCATTGGCCTTTTTGGCAAGAAGGGCATGCTATTGACTCTTATCCAGCTTCCTATCCACCATAAACCCCAGGTTTTTATCTACAAAGCTGCTACTTATCTGATCAGTCCCCAGCTCATCACACTCCATGGGATTTTTCCATCCTAAGTGCAGGACTTTCCAATTCTCCTTGTTGAACCTCGTGCAATTTCTTTTGGACTAGTCCAATTTGTCTGGGTCTCCCTAAATCCTATCCCTTCCCTCCAGTGTATCTACCATTCCCCCCAGCTTGGTGTCACCTGCAAACTTACTGAGCAAGCAATCCATCCCATCATCCAGATCATTAAGGAAGATGTAGAACAAAACCAGCCCTAAGACCACATGCTGAGGCACTCTGCTTGTTACTGGTTGCCATCTAGACATTGAGCCATTGATCCCTACCTGCTTAGCCCAATGATCTAGCAAGCTTTCTGTTGGAACAAGAAGCAGCAAACAGGTTGTCCTGGAGGAGGATTGGGTGGAATGGCACCATTTATTACCCACCGCTCATTCCCTTGATGTCTCGAGTGAGCCAAGAGGGGGGTGAATTACAATCCTTTTATGCCTGAGAATATGTAAAAGCTTAAATTCATAACAGCTCCCCAAAGACCCTTCTTTGGTTATATTAACACCCAAGCAATGAATATTAATAACTATGTGGTGAATATAATTATCCCCGCCCTTGTTGTTTACGGATTTAGTCAATGGTACACAGGTGTTTAACTTTACAACATGTTATTTTTGTTTCAGCAATGCCTATAATGTTACTGAATAAGCATTTAGTAAGGGAAGCGAGCAGTGAGAAAGTTGATAGGTATGTTCTTTCCAAGTTTCTTACACAGGAGAGAAAAGATAGTTTCTTTCAGTTACATTTCCTGCTCAAACTATTCAAAAGGGAGAGGGGAAAGGGAAGATAATATATTTCACTAAATTCCAATTGCAAGAAGTAAACCATGTGTGGCTGCCCATGACCCCTTTACCATAACCATGGCTCAGGCAGAGGCCTAGGGTCTCAGGTAGTAACCCAGTGTCTAGCTTAAATTTACTCTCCTACACTTTCTATACCCCTTATGGTCCATTCATCTAGCCCATACTTTCTTAAGTTGCTGACAAGTATGCTATGGGAAACCGTATCAAAAGTTTTGCTAAAGTTGAGGTATATCATTTTGACAACTATTCCTGCATCCACATATCCCATCATCTCATTATAAAAGGCAATTGGTTGATCAGGAAAGATTTGCCCTTGGTGAATCCATGCTGACTGTTCCTGATCACCCTGTTTTCTTCCAAGTGTTTCAGAATGGATTCTTTGAGGACCTGCTCCATGATTTTTCCAGGGATTCAGATGAGGCTGATCAGTCTATAATTCCCTGGATCCTTCTTTTTCCCTTTCCTGAAGATAGGTACTATATTTTCTTTTTTCCAGTTATTCAGGACTCCCCTGATTGCCATGAGTTTTCAAAAATAATGGCTGATGGCTCTGCAATCACATCAGCCAACCCCCTCAGCTCCCTCAGCTGCAGTTAATCTAGCCCAATAGACTTGTGCATATTCAACATCTCTAAGCAGTCCCTAACCTCACCTTCTATCACTGAGGGCTGCTCTCCTTCTCCCTATTCCATGTTCCCCAGTGCAGTAGCTTGGGAGCTGACACTGCCTGTGAAGACTGAGGTGAAAAAAAAAGCATTGAGTACTTTAGCCTTTACCACATCATCCAGCACGAGGATACCTGCCCCATTCAGTGAGGGGCTGTACCTGTTGAAAACCAGGGTGGTGGGTGAGCAAAGCCCACCCACTTCTAAAGCCCCTCCCCCAGCCTACAGGGAGGTGGCACAAAACTAGGTTTCAAATGATTCCTTGAGACAACTCAAAGAAATAACAGGGACGGGTGTGAGGGTCACAGGTTTAAAATGAGAGTTTCAGAAGGGGACACCGAGCAGAGAACCCCGGACAGCATCCACTGCTCCCGGAAGGTGTCCAGGGAGCCAGCGGACGCTGCCCAGAGGAACTCTGCCCGGACACGTGCACGAACGAGGGACCGGAAATAGGCCCCACAGTCGTAGGCCCCTCCCTCAGCCAACCTCCTTTCCCTGGTCTTATACATGGCTACTTTGGCGTAGGCCAGGAGGAGGTTGGCGAGGAGGTCCCGTGACTTTGTGGGGCCACGGAGAGGAAGTGCATAGATGAATGAATAAGTGAGGGGAAAAGTGCAGCCAGAACCTCAATAAGAGGTTCTGGAGGAGCCGGAAAAGGGGCTTCAACCTGGTGCACTCCAGATATACGTGCACCAGGGTCTCCCTCACACCGCAAAAGGGGCAGGTGTCGGGATGAGGGGTGAACCGTGCCAAGTACACGCCCGTGCTTATGGCTCTGTGCAGGAGCCGCCAGCTGATGTCCCCGGCGGGCCACGGAATGAGGGTGGTGTACAAACTGGCCCACCGGGGGTCCTCACCCTCCACAGGTGGAATAAGATCCCGCCACTTTGTATCGGGGTGGGATGCGAGGGCGAGGAAGTGGATGGTATGCAGCACGAGCGTGTACAGATATTTACAGGGCGCAGTTCAAAATGGGACCGGCTGCAGATCTAGCAGCCGGCTCAGAGTGTGGGGTGGGGACGGCCGGGGGCGTTCACGGGGCCGGGGCCCGATCAAAAGTTCTGGAGGGCCAGGACTGAGAGGGGGGTGGGGAGTACCCTCTCGCAGGACCCGCTCGAGGTAGGCTCAAGCAGTGGGAGGCAAGGCTGCCTTCACCTCCTGGAGTAGGCGTCGGGGGGGTACGTGGAGTGGAGAGCCCCATGCGCCAGGCGAGCTCATGGGGATCCACCCAGTCCCCCCACGCATAATCCAGGAGGTCTCCGACCCTGGTGACACCTGCCAGGACCAGCCTCCACCTCACGGAGGGGGCCTCCGCCACCTGCACACCGAGATGGAGGTTGTGTAGCAGGGGCTCCGCGAGGAGGTCCACCCCCTCGGTGGGTACAACTGACCTGGAAGCCGCAATGAGCCTCCAGGTCCGGAGGAGGTCATGGTAGAATGCCGGCAGCTTGGAGAGGTCTCGCGGACGACCCCTCAGATCAAGCTAAAGGAGCTGCCGGTCATATCGGAGCCCTCGGTAGCGGCGGAGGAAGGTGTGCGCCAAGTGGCTCCACGCCGGACTACCTGCACCATAAAGGAGTCTCTGCAGGGCCTAGAGGCGGAAGGTGTGGACCTGGCTGTAGATACAGCACAGGCCCTGCCCTCCTTCCTCCAGGGGGAGGCTCAGAACCCCTGCAGAGACCCAGTGCAGTCCTGGCCAGAAGAACTCCAGAATTGTCCTCTGGAGCTTGGCCAGGAAACCCGGGGGCGGGGTCAGGGTGTTGAGCCGGTGCCAGAGCATGGACAGGACGAGCTGATTGATGACCAGCGCCCGTCCCCGCAGGGAGAGGCACTGCAGCAGTCCTGTCCATCTCCGGAGCCGGTCACCCACCCTGCCCTCTAACTCCTGCCAGTTCTCATCCGGGGAGGGATGGGTGGCAGAAAGATAAACGCCCAGATAGAGCAGCTGACCCGGGCTCCACCGGATGGCCTGAAGCGCTGGTGGGAGGGAGCTCACCGGCCACCCGGCCCCTACCATCAGGCCAGAGCTCTTGACCCAGTTGACCCGGGCAGAGGAGGCCGCCGAGTAGATGGCCTGGCAAGCCTCCAACCGCACCAGGTCACCCGGGTCCTGGACCGCGAGGAGTACGTCGTCGGCGTACGCTGACAAGACCAGCCGCAGCTCCGGCTCACGGAGCACCAACCCCGTCAACCTCCGGCGGAGGAGACAGAGGAAGGGCTCGATGGCCAGAGCGTACAGCTGGCCCGACAGCAGACAGCCTTGACGCACCCCTCGCCCGAAGCTGACCGGTTCGGTCAGGGTCCAGTTGAGCTTGACCAAACACTCTGTAGATGCGTACAATGCCTGGAGAAACCCCACAAAACGGGGCCCGAAGCCGAATGCCTGCAGGGTGCCCAGGAGATAGCCGTGATCCATCCTGTCGAACGCCTTCTCCTGGTCCAGGGCCAGAAGGGCAAACGACAGACCGTCCCTACACCCGAGCTCCAAGAGATCCCGGACCAGATAGAGATTATTAAAGATGGTGCGGCCCGGGATGGTGTAGGTCTGGTCTGGATGGATCACGTCCTGCAGCACGGACCCCAGGCGCAACGAGATGGCTTTGGCTACTATTTTGTAGTCCGTGCTGAGGAGCGAGACGGGACGCCAATTCCGGAGGTCGCGGAGGTCCCCCTTCTTAGGCAGCAGGGCCAACACCGCCCGCCGGCAAGAAAGGGGGAGCACTCCGCTCTCCTCGGACTCGGCCCAGACGATGGCGAGGTCCGGGCCGAGGACGTCCCAGAACGCGCGGTAGAACTCCACAGTCAGCCCATCCATGCCTGGGGATTTGTTGGTGGGCATGAGACGCAGGGCTTCCGAGAACTCGGCCAGAGTGAGAGGTAGCTCCAGCTGGTTCCGGTCGCCCTCGCTGATCGTGGGAAGTTCGTTCCAGAGCACCCTGCAAGCGTCGGCTTCGGTCGGATCCGGGGAGAAAAGACTAGTGTAGAAGGCCCTGGCCCTTCCACGCATCTCCTCCGGATCCGTGAAGGGGGTGCCATCTTCCGCCAAAAGGCAGGTGACGTGCTTTTTAGCCCCCCTCCGTTTCTCCAAGGCATAGAAGAAGCGGGAGCCGCGATCCATCTCCCGAAGGCGACGGATGCGAGATCGAACAAAGGCTCCCCGGGCCCGAAGATCCTCGAGGGCCCGAAGTTCCTCCCGCTTCTCCTGGTGTGCCCTGCAGAGGGATGGATCCTCAGGGCTGGCGGCCAAGCGCCTCTCAAGCTCTAAGACCTCCCGTTCCAGCTGCTCTATCGCCCCATCCCTCCTCCGGCTGGCCCCCCGAGTGTAGTCACGGCAGAAGAGCCGGGCACGCACCTTCCCCATGTCCCACCAACGCCGCGCCGAGGGAAAGGCGGCCCTCTGCCCCCGCCAGGCCAGCCAGAACTCCTGGAAGGACGCCACGAAGCCCACATCCTCCAGCAGGCTATTATTGAAATGCCAATAGGCCGGCCCCGGCCTCTCTGCCGAGAGAGAGGCCGTCACGGTCACCAAATGGTGATCCGAAAAAGGGGCCGGCCGGACGCTGGAGGAGTGGGCTCGTGCCAGGTGACTTCGGGACAGATATAGACGGTCCAACCGGGAGTGGCGCGACCTATCGTCCCCCACCCGGACATAGGTGAAGGTCACCTCGTCGTCCGGGTGGTGGTCGCGCCAAACGTCCACCAGGGAGTGATGGTTTATGATTTCCCTGAGGACGTTTGCGGCAGCCGGGCACTGCTCGTTCCCCGTGCGGTCCCGCTCCTCGAGGGTGGTGTTAAAATCCCCACCCAGGACCAGGCACTCCCGAGGATCCAAAGTGCCGAGGTACGTGGCCGCCTGCCGGAAAAACTGCACTCACTCCGGGCCCGATGTCGGGGCATAGACGTTGACCAGGTTCAACGTCAGCCCCTCCATACGGACCCGGAGGTGCAGCAGGCGGCCCGGCACGACCTCGGCAACCCCCAGCACCTCCGGCTGTAGGTCGGGGGAGAACAGGGTGGCCACACCGCTAGAGCGGGTGGACAGATGACTCAGGAACACCCCGTTCCCCCACTCCAGCCGCCAGCTGGCCTCGGTGGCCGGATCCGTGTGGGTCTCCTGCAGGAAAACCACAGAATACCCCCCCTCCCGAAGGAAGGAGAGCACCTGGGTCCTGCGGAGACCCACCCTACAGCCTCGGGTATTTAAGGTGGCAACGATGATTGGGGCCATGAGGAGGGCTGGGGGGGATCCTCAGAAGTGGCGGGAGTACCAGCGGCCTCCGTCGGGCCGCGCAGCAATCCGCGACCAATCCCGAAGGTCATGAGGGAGTCGCGGAAAGTGCGGGCCCTCTGGTAGGCCGCACCATCCCGCCTCCCGGTCCCTTTACCCTCCTTTAGTATGGCCCTCACGGCCCGGAGGACCAGATGGAAATTCCCCCAGCGCTGCAGAGCGAGCTGCACCCGGCTCCTGGCTCCACGAGTGTCTGCCAGGAACACACGCAGCTCCTCCCGCAGCGCCGTGGGGTCCAGGTCCTCCGGTCGGGCCCCCGTAACGGCCCCAGGGCCAGCCAGGGTGGAAAGACAGGGCGCGGAGCCCCGTCTCGGCGCCGATGTCATGGGCGCCGAGTCACCCGGCTGAGCCCCCGGCACAAGGAAGGGTGGCGGTGGAGGGAAGACAGCAGCCCCGGGAACAGAGGGAGCCACAAAGGCCGCACCCCGGGAATCGGTTGATGGAAAGGAAAAAGACACGATCCCGGGGGCGGCAGCAATAGGGGACGGGATTAGGGTAGGACATGGGGTAATATCGGAGGGAGAGGTGGGGACAGGGTCAGGGACAACACTGGGAAAGACAGGGGAAGGGGTAGGAGTTGGGACTGGGTCCCCGGTGGTTATATCACCGGTGTGCGGCTCCCCTTGACCGGGCGCAAGATTTTCTAAGGAGGAGTCAGGGGCGGGATCCGTGCCGACGCTGGGCAAAAGGATGGTAGTAAGTGAATTTTCTCTGTCCTCAGCGTCGGACACGGGGGAAAAAACAAGCGGGGGAAGGGGCAGCTGTCCCGCTGGGGACAACACCCCGGGACCCGGCTGCTCGGTGCCGGCCGTCGCCTCTAAAGGCTCGGCGGCCGCAGTTGAAATGCCGACAGCAGCCGGGCAGGTGGAACAGCCCGGGGGTGTCCCCGAATTAAAAGCAGGGACAGCAGGCAGAGGCTGGGGTTCAGGCTGGGTCTGGGGCATGGGAGGGGGTGGTGGAAGATCATCACCACCCAGATCAAGGCCCGCTGGCAGAGGGTCGTCCTCCCTTGGGGCGACCAAGGTCAGACCCAGGGCCTCGATCTCCGCAAAGATGGAGCCTAAGTCCCCCCCTGCCTCAATTGATGGTGGTGAAGTTGCAGGTTCAGGGGGGACAGAAACGGCTCCATCTGCAGCCTCCCCGGGAGGGGGGTCGACAGGGGCCTCCTGCAAAGGGGCAGAGCTGGTTCCCTCCTCCACTGCGTCCATCTTCTCGGCTGGCGCTTCCCGCTGGGCCTCCACAGAGGGTGCAGCAAGCGGCTCAGCATTGTTAATGTGCTTTTCGGTGGTATCAGCCCCCCGCAATGACTTTCGGGGGGCCTCCTCCCCTTCAGATGAAATGGGGAGGGACTGAGCCTTCTTCCGCTTGCTGCGCTTCCTCTGCGGGAGAGCCTGGCCCTCTGGAATGGTATCAGAGGGCCGACCAGCGGAGGCAGGGGTAGGCGGCAAGGGCAAAGGCTCTTCAGGGGAAAGGATCAGGGGAGGGGCATCACGGGGACGGGAACCTTCCCCCTGGGGTGCGCCCTCTCCCATGTCTGGGACCACCATGGCCGCTGCCCTCTCCTCTCTGGGCCCCGTCCCAGATGGTTTAATGAGGGTGGCGACGGGGCCCGGCCTCTCCTCCGGGCATAGTGGGGTGGTTATCCCCACGTCCCGGGAGGCGGTGGCAGTTGTTCCCTTGGATGCAGAAGGAGAGGCAGCTTTAGTGGCCTGGTGGTTGGGGTCGCCGGCGGTGGTGTGGCCGGCTCCCGTTTCTGCCTCGGGGGGCCCAGTAGCTCCCTCTTCGTGCCGGGCCTGGGGACAGTCCCTCCGGACATGCCCCGTGGCCCTGCAGAGGAAGCACCGGGCCTCCCCCGAGGAGTAAAAAATTTTATAGTGGGCCCCTTGATGGGGCACCAAAAAGGACCCCTCGAAAGCCACTCCGTCACGTGCCCCCGCCGGCGGCAGTTGGAGTTGGACCTGCCGGCGGAAGGACAAAACGTGACGGAGGGTGGGGTCCTTACAGCCCAGTGGGAGAGGGCTGATGACAGATATGGGCTTCCCCAGGGTGGAAAGGAGGGGAAGGAGGGCGGCGTTGGGGAGGAAGGGAGGGACAGAGGTAAGGACCACCCGCACGCCCAGGTCCTCCAAGGGTTCCACTGGGACGTGGACACCCCCCACCGCCAGGCCCCTAACGACCGCCTCCTGTGCGGCGGCCTCTGACGCAAGGAAGAACACTATCTTACCATACATCTTCGAGGCCGCCACAATGGCCGAGGGCCCCACCACCCTCGCCATCGCCCGCACATAGGTTTCTACGTGGGGCGAGGCAGCCACCAGGAGGCAGCGGACACCGTGCCTCCTGGTCAAGGAGGAGAAGGGGCCCCGGCCCCCCGAGATGTTATTCGAGGAGGCGGTGCGGGCAGATGGTACGGCGGTGGGTGGAGGGGTGGCAGTCACCTGGGCGTACGATCTGGGGGCTGTGGGACCCCCAGAACTGGTGGAGGGAACAGCTGGGGAAGAAGGGGCCGCGGCCGATGGTGGGGCCGCGGGAGCAACAGGGCCCTTGCTCGCCTTCTTCCCCTTGCCTTTTTTGCCAGCCGAGGAAGTGGTGGCAGCAGCAGTGGAGGTCCCAGCTGCGCTCCCTAGTGCAGGTGCCCCACTGGGGTTGCCAGATGTGGTAGGGGCAGCAGCCACGGTCAAGGGAGCAGCCACAGGGGTGGACCGGGGAGCAGGCTCAGGGAGGGGTTCAGGGGGGACTGGGGAGGGATCCATGGTTTTATAGGAAGGGAAACTGGGAGGGGTGAACAAGGTAAGGAATAAAGGGAGAAGGGGGAACCAGGGGATACCACTCCTCCCCGCTAAGCAGCAGGCTGGGGAGGAGGGCGTCGAAGGGGGAAAGGGAAGAGACAAACAATAAGGGGGGGGGTGGGGTGGACTATTAAGGAATAAGGGGCAGCAGACCACTCCTCCCTGCTAGGCTGCAGGCAAGGGAGGAGGGCGCCAAGGAAAGAGGGATAGGGAACTTTAAAGATTAAAGGGCCGGCTCCTCCGGCTGCACTGGGTGAAAGGGGTAACTACATTCACAGGGGGTGCAGTGCTCAGGGAAAAAAATCAAAAGGCTAAGGGGTCATGAGGTCTGGCCTACTCTGTTGTGAGGGGGATTCCAAGGGTGGGGCTCATAGGCGTTAGGGGTGGGGTGGAAAGGTAGTGGAGAGAATAGGGCGGGGCAGGGGAACCAAACAAACTTTCAAAAAAAGGGCGGGGCAGGGGGGAAACTAAAAGAAACTCAGGGGTTGGGGAAGGGTCTGGGGGGGTGTAATGGGGAGGGACACTGAACCAGCTGGAGAGCAAAAAGTAGGGGTGGAAAGCCCTCCAGCCACTGGGGGTGGGGAAGAAAAAACCAGGGAGGGTACTAGGTAATGGGGAAAGGGGGAACTGCTACTGCTGGGGGAAGGTTCTATGGTCCCTGCTGCTCAAAACAGTCCCAAGGTGTCGTAAGGGTCCGGGGAGCCTGCTGCTCTCTTGGAGAGAGGGGAGGCCAGGGGAGCAGCAGCTGGGGGGAGGAGGTGGCAATATAAAGTTCTCAGTCTCTGGAAAGCTCACCCCCAGCTGCAAACAGCAAAGTCCTAGTCCTTGAGGCCTCCCCTCAGTGTTGGTGGTTCCTGGTGGAGAAGCAGCAGGCTCAGGAGCAGCAGGGACTGGCTGGCTGGAGAGGTGGTCTTCTCCTCCTGGTGGTGGTGGATTTCCTTCCTTGTGAAGCTCTCCCCCCACTCCCCACAGAGCAGGGGAGTGGGTGGGAGGAAGGCCAGCCAGCAGCAGCAGGAACAGCAGCAGCAGCAGGAGGAGGAGGAGGAGAACAGGAACAGCAGTGGGTTGAGGGGGGGGGTGGTAGGTAGGAGCAGGTCAGGCCCAGGAGCAGCTCCTTCCAGCAGCCAGCCAGGCAGGCACTATGACCTGTCTCCTAGTCTAGGCTGGAGGAACTCCCCGAATGCTCCTGCTGGCCAGGCCAGGGAACAGCAAGGACTCAGCCCCGGAGGCGGAAGGGCTTGGCCAGAGCAGGAAGAGACGGTATAAGAACTCAGGCTGGGAGCTCAGTTGGGGCTGAGCTCCAGGGGGGAAGGACATGCCGGCACGGAGGGAGCAAGCCAAGCCAGGCCAGGCCAGGCCAGGCCCAGGCCCACCAGCTAGGCCCTGTCTCCAGGGGTGCCCGGCGCTACGGCCCACCCAGCCTCCCCAGACCAGGCGACTGGGAAGGGAGCCCAGAGGCAGCCGACTGGGGTGGGCACTTAAAGGGCCACCGGGCCCCATCGCAGCCTCCCCACACAGGGGTGACCCAGGGACTGAGGGAAGTGGAAGGCCCAACTCCTTTTCAGGCCTGTGACCTAGAGGAGCTGCTCTCCATAGATGAAGAGCTGCCCACTGCCTCAGGCCCCTGCAACCTGGAGGAGCTACCCTCAGCCGAGGAGGAGATGCTGGTCCCGTATGGGCCCCAGGACCTAGAGGAGCTGCCCCTTGCAGAGGAAACTACTGAGTATCCAGATCTGCTGCCCATGGATACCAAGGGGTTTACCGGGGTCCCACAGGCTTGCTATGAGGGAGACCCTGAAGACGGCTACCCCTTGTGGAAATAAGTACCCAGGGCAGGTGGACGGGACAGGGTTGGAGGAAGTAGCCCAGGGAGGGCATTCTGGTGGGCCGTGTTCCCAGGGCAGCGTGTTTCAGAGGCTGCCCTGCTGACCCTGTGCTGGGCCACCCTGCCCCTGTATAGGGCCCTGGGCTGAGACGCAGTGGAGCGGGTGGGCCTGCGTCTCCTTCCTCAGCTTCCTCCGTTTCCTGGCAAAGGAAGCATTAAACCATCCCTTACCACCTGAATTTGTGCTTGCCCACCCCGCTCAGGGGCCAGGGCTCCAGACTTTGTGCTTGCCCGCCCCACCTGGAGGCCGGGGCTCCAGACTTTGTGCTTGCCTGCCCAACCCCCCAGGGCTCCAGACTGGAAACGGGCCTGACCCACCCAAGGGATCATGCCAGAGACATTTTTTTTGGCTGCCGGGAGGGGTGCCACACTGGCTAACTCCCCTTTACCGCCAGTAGGAGGCGCCCTCCCAACCGGCCGCCAGCGCTGAACGCCTACAGGGGCCTACACCATTCCTGATCCTCTTTTGTTACTGACATACTTGTAGAATCTCTTGCTACTACCTTTCACATCCCTTGCTACCTGCAACTCCAATTGCCCTTTTGTCTTCCTGATTTTATCCCTGCAGGCCTGAAAAATATACTTATACTCCTCCCTAGTCATCCGTCCAAACTTCCACTTCTTGTAAGTTTCCCTTTTGTGTTTCAGCTTACTGTAAAATTATCTGCTAAACCCAGATTAGGTGCCTTCTATGTTTGCTATCCTTTCTGCACATCGGAATGGCATCTTCCCATGCCTTTAGTAGGATTCTTTAAAATACAGACTTACCCCACTTTGCCAGGTGGCCACCCACTCCTGCATCAGCTCACACCAGCCTCTTGTGTATAATCGGTCCCAGGCAGTGGGCATACACTCTCCAGCTATTCAGGATGATCCCCCAGTGAGTTCCCTGAGCCCCTAGATGCCACACTGGGAGCTTCCATCCTGCAAGGATCAGGACCGTTCCTAGTTACCTGCATGCTCATAAACACTGGTTCACTAGTTTATCAACGAAACCGGAATGAACCTAGTTGTTGCTCATCCATCCTCTCTAAAGTTTATACAGCTTGAGACAAAACAAACACTAATTTATTGATTTAGAACATGATTTTAAGTGAGTATATAGTAAATCAATGGACAAACATTTAATAAAGCAATCAGGAGGTAACCATTAGCAAATTACAATATAAGACGCATTCTAATTTAAAGTTCACTGTTCAGTCTTGCTCTCTAGCTTACCCAGATAGAATCATAGAAATGGAAGGGAACTCATGATGTCACCTAGTCCAACTCCCTGCTAAAAAGCAGAACCCTTCCCACTAAATCATCTCAGCCAGGGTTTTGTCTAGCTAGGCCTTAAATGCTTCCAGAGATGGAGATTCCACCACCTCCCTAGGTAACCTATTCCAATGCTTCACCACCCTCCTACGAGGTGGCCCATGATGGAATTCAGCCAGCCTTTACTCTTCTGACCAGGTGGATAAGTTCAGTCCTTTGGAGTCGTTTCAAAAACAGTATTATCTGGCCAAAAGCCTCTCTCAGTTCAAGTTATGAATATTGCCAATCCTCCTTAGCCCCCTACTACTCATGGGCTGAGGTGATCTTTGCTCAGAAAACCCCAGTGATCTTCCATTCTCTGACCAGAGCCTGTAGTTTGCATAGCCTTTATGATGCATCCTTTCTGTTTGTGTGCTGGGAGACAGCACTGAGTGTCTGCTTCCACCATGAAGCATGTGAAATACATGGGAACATATTTCACATCTGTATACATACATGATGCTGTAGGAAACATGACACCATAACAATAAAGTTAAGCATGTTATGAACATTCAATAAAAGAGCCTTGCATAGCATATTTGGCACCAAACCATGCAATTACACTGTAAAAGTGAAGAAGAACGTTACACAGATCATACCCTAGGTCTAGGGAGCATCACATGACAGCCTCCCTTTGTCTTAGCACTACACAGTTGTCAGAGTGTGCTCCAGGATTGAACTTCCTGGTTGACTGAGCAAGTCTTCACAGACTCAAGCAGTTTGCTGTCATTACGGAAGACCTTCCCTAATACACATTGAAACAGTCTCTTAATTTTAGGTGATTGTATTTTCTCTCATATTTTCATACATGTCTAATTTGTGCATGCATATGCCTAATGTAAACAGGTAAATCAAATTTTTCTGCATTCATATGGCAAGTTATATGGTCATAGAAACTGGAAGGGACCATGAGAAGTCATTGAGGCCAGTCCCCTGCACTCATGGCAGGACCAAGTACCCTCTTAAACCATCTTTGACAGGTGTTTGTCTAACCTGCTCTTAAAAACTTCCAATGATGGAGAAAACACAACCTGCCTATGCAACTTATTCCAGTGATTAATCCCCCTGACAGTTAAGAATTTTTTCTTAATGTCCAACCTAAACCTCCTTTGCCATAGCTTAGGCCCACTGCTTCTTGTCCTATCATCAGCAGTTAAGGAGAATAAATCTTATCCCTCTTCCTTGTAACAATCTTTTAGGTACTTGAAAACTGTTATAATGTCCCCTCACAGTCTCCTCTGTTCCAGACTGAACAAACCCAGCTCCTTCAATCTTCCCTCATAAGTCAAGTGTTCTGGACCGCTAATCATTTGTGTTGCTCTTCTCTGAATTTTCTCCAGTTTCTCCACATCTTTCTTGAAATGAGGTGCCCAGAACTAGACACAATACTCCAGTGGAGGCCAAATCAGTGTAGAGTAGAGCATAAGAGTTACTTCTTGTACCTTGCTTACAACAATCCTGTTAATACATCCGAAAATGGTGTTTGCTTCTTTTGCAACAGTGTTACATTGATTCATGTTTAGCTTGTGGTCCACTATGACACCCAGATCCTCTTCTGCAGTACTGCTTCCTAGGTGGTCAGTGTCCATTTTGTATGTGTGCAATGGATTATTCTTTCCTAAGTAGAATATTTTGCATTTGTATTTATTGAATGTCATTCTGTTTACCTCAGACCATTTCACCAGTTTGTCCGAATCATTTAGATACACAAAAGTGCACATATCTGACTTTCAGTCTGATCCTTGTTCCTCTTTCCTTGTGTTATTAGAAACTGATTCTTTCCATATCTGCCGCTGGTTCATACAAATTGTGAACATTCCCAGAATGTCTACAGATCATGACATGAAACTGTACAAGTGTCTTTCCTTACTCCCCATTTCCCTCTCTCTCAAAGTATTTTTTTTCCTAGGGAAAACTCTTTTAATAGTCTGTAAATATTTCTGGTTTGTGTCTCTTGTTGATAACAACAGCAGTAAAATCAAATGCTGTGATTTTTGTACTCTTGAGCTTTTGCTTTCTGTAAAAATTGTATATTGATTGTTCACCAACTAACTGTTGCTGTCCATGATTTAGATCCACTTCATTTAGGATTTCACTCTTGGAAGTAGGTGGCTGAAAGTGTAAAAAAGGATTTGAGCCTGCAATGTTATCCTCTGATAACAAAAATTTCTTAAAGAAATATATACAAGCTTTTGCAGTGGTTTACCATATGTGACAGGTTTCTTAATTAATATGTTTATTACTAGGGCCCAAAAGTACAGCTCCACTGTACCTGAGCTAAGCGAAACAATTATATACTTAAAATAAGAAATATGCATCAGGTAAGGCTGCCATGACAGAGATGTGTGAAGGAAAGATTTTTCTATTCACTGGCACTTCCAAAAAATTATAATTTCATTTTGGATCAAACTGAAAACAAATTTTATTAAAATTTTCAGCAAATTAAAAAGTTTGAAAAAGCATTTTCAGTCAAACAAAACACTTTGTTCAACCCAGATAAAACATTTCATTTCAGTTTCAAGCATTTAATGTTCTGATGTTTTAAATTTAATGTGAAGGAAATTTCTAAATAAAACATGGTTTTGAAGCAAAAATTAAAAGTTCATTTAATATTTATTTAAATGAATCACTTCAATTTTTTTCAGAATTTGTTTTCTATGTTTACTGACATGAACAATTTTAGGAACACCTACATGAATTCAGAAATATGAAAATAAATTGGACAAAAGGTTTTGTTCAGCTCTAGTTATCAATGCCTCCAAGTTCACTTAACTAGACTTCTTAACTCATCTAGCTTCAAGTGTTTCAACCCTAAAATTCAGTCCAAGTTCCCTGAAGTTTGAAAACCTCCAGGGCAGATCTATCATGAGTGAAGTTTTGAGTCAAATTCTTTCCTTCCTGTGAGTGCAGGGGAGGGCATTTTGTCCAGCATTGAGAATCATCTTGTTATCTTTGGGTATGTTTACACTAGCAAATTAGTCCGGATTAAGGAGGCTTAATCTGGACTAATTTGAGGCCTGTTTACACTAGGCTTTGCCTAGTTTGAACTAAAAAAATTATTTAGTTCAAACTAAGCAAAAGTTTAGTTTGAACTAGTTAGTTCGGCTGATTAGTCTGAACTAACCACTTAGTTCAAACTTAGTTTGAAATTTAGTTTGAACTACCATGATGTAGTCATGCTAGTTCAAACTAAATAAGTTCAAACCAGCAGTTAGTTCGAACTAACTACATTTTTTTAGTTCAAACTAACTTTTAGTTAAAACTAGCTGCACTTTTTTGTTTGAACTAAAAAGTTAGTTCGAACAAAAAAAAGTACAGCTTGTTCAACCTAAAAAGTTAGTCTGAATTTTAAAAAAAATCAGTTAGTTCAAACTAACTTTCAACTGCTTAATTTGGACTAAGCAAGTCTGAACTAAGCCTTTAGGTATAGATAGACAAGACCCATGCCTCCAGCAAGAGACATAACTACTGGGGCCTAAACAGGTGTCAGTTCTACAACTCAACTAGTCTATTAGCCACCCAGACAGTCATGTCTGAGCCATGCCAACCCTTTGCCGGGTTCTTGGGTCACATACCCCTTCTTACATTGAGACAACAGGTCAGCCACTGGCTACATCATATTTGTCATCCCAGGACCCTCTTGCCTAGACAGGGCTTAACCTTTACTACTTCCTAACTTGAATTTTGCATATGCAGTCAGTCAGTAAGCAGCTCTAGTGATCATGCCAAAATCCAAATAAGAACAACTCTATAGTGTCATTACCATGTTTATACACACCCCTTGTGAAAAGGTGTTATGTTTCCTTCCCCCATCCCCAATGGGTTCAATTACAACTCAACCACCCACTCAAAGCCTATACATTAATTGGCACCTTCCCCTACCCTCCTTATCATCTACACATCCCCCAGCAGCTGTTTCATCCACCTCTGAGCTTTTCCCACCCTTCACAGGGTAGCATGAATTTGTCACCTAGGTCTTTTGCCATCCAGAGTCTCTTTTCAGGGGAGCTCTGACACATGTCATCTTATTGTCATGCCTAGTTTCTCTGCTCCCATTGGCATTCTGGCCTACAACATTTCCTTGTGTTACCAGTGTCTCACCACTCCCTGCAGATTCTGGAATATAGTACTTTTTAGCCATACCACAGACACACTTAGCGCTGACTCAGTTTCCCTGTTTGGGGTAGACAGAGAGCTTGCCCCATTGACTACAAAGTCTGCCCATGGTGGGCTAGCACTTGAGTCTCTTGGGTGTTTTATTCCTATTACATTATTACACAATGTAACACATGAAGAATAATATTTTCCCACTCTACCCACATCTCTTTGCCTACTAGTGCCTGATCTGACACATCTTTATGTCCTTCCTCCTGAGTCTCATGAACATGAACTGACCCTCTTCTTCTGTTTGAGCTGCCTGTGTTTGTCCTGGTCAGCAAGCATCTGTGACTCCAATCCTGCCCCCTCATTCTGACTCCCGCCCTCAAACTCCAGCCATCTCTCATAAACAAGCAGCCTTTTCCACTTCAGCCTCCAGAGATCTGGACCTCACACCATTGCTGTGACCTTTGCTGGATCATCTGGGAAACTGTACATTTGGTCTCCAACACACACTGGAGGCAGGCTTGCCAACCTTGCATTTTAGTTTTTACTGACATGAAGATCTGAAGTTGATTTATTTTTTACTGAAACAGTAAACTTTTTGATAACATCACTAAAAATGCCATATAATGTCACAGAAGTCTGTACTCACTTTACAAGCATTTTAACAAACTGTGGAGGAATTCCGGGACTGAGGCTTGACAGAGTGCTGAGGCCAAACAAACAAAAATTAAAAAAGCAGTGTTACAAAACTGCCTGGCCCTAAACTATTTACTACTTCACACTAGCCATAACTGTAAAGTTCAATAAACTGTGTTGCTTTAATCTAAGTAACCATTCACACCAAATCAAGTCTCACTTAAAAAACCTAAAAACCCCTAAAAAACAAATAAGTCAACAAGAGGACAGCAAACTATGGTATTATTCCAGTTACCAACTCTGTGCCTGTGATATTTGGTACCCAAGAATTCATAATTATTCATAATAACTATTGTTGTAGCTGCTGTTAATTGACCAGTCAGGTTCTTTGGGAATGTGCAATAACAGAAATCAGGTTCCAAAGGGGTAGTCGTGTTAGTCTAGTCCAGCAAAACAAACACAGCTAATAAATTTATTTACCGCATGAGCTTTCATGGGAGAAAATCCCACTTCATCAGACAATGGAAAATGGGGAACTTACAGAATGTGAGCAGAATAAATGCAGGGACGTATAAGTCATAGGATCTGGTCAAAGTGTAACAGCAAATCAAACTGATTGTTAAAATTCAAATGTTGGAGTACAGCAATTAGCAGGGAGGTGGTTGGGGGACAAGGTAAGCAAAATTACCTATTGTAATGAGAAAAGAATTTATAAAGTTAGTTGAAGGTCAATGTACTTTCATGATACGGGAAGTGATTCTGAATGACAACACTCAATGTCAACATACAATATGTTTTATTTCTTTCCAATTTCATGGACATCTTCATTTATTTATGGGTCTACTGACAGTCTTAAAATTGAACATTTTTACTTACTGTCTGTAAATTTATGGATGGTTGGCAACCCTGCCTGGAAATGCTCCAAACTGTGGACTAGGTGCCCCATCCTGCTACCAGGCATACGACAGCAGCATGGCCACCAGCTCCAATTTAATTCGGACCAGCAGTTGACGGACCTCAGTCTGCACATAGATCTTCTAAATGTTCCTTAGTGAGTTTAGCGCATTTCTTTGCTCATCCTCTCTTTTCAGCTTCTCTGCCCATCTGATACTGTCCATTGTTCTACTTCCTTGCCAAAAATAAGCAAACAGAAAATAACAAATTGCAACCTTGTCTCTGTCTGTTCCCAAGCTTCTCCCTTGTAACTCTCTTTCAGAGACTCATTTACCAGTACCTGAAGTGTCACCCTTAGCTAGCCACCAGACAGCATGTACTTCCTGCCATGATTATACCACTGTGGTGGTTCTTGGGGTGGCCAGGACTGTGAGATACCTCCTTACTCCCCTCCCCAATGGCTTCCAGAGGGAGGGAGAATTGCTTCTCTTTAACTGAGTGTCAAAACCTTGACACCAGCAGTCTGTTAGTGCCCTAACTTGTCTTTTGTGAGTTACATGAGCCCTTTGCCACCTGACATCAATAGGTTCTTGGGTCACATCTGTGGCTTCAGTGTCAAACCAGGCAAACACACAACAGTTTCAGCTGAGTTTCGTGTTCCTCAGTGCAGACAGACAAACACACATTAGCTCTGCTCAAACTAGCATGCTAAAATAGCAGTGCAGCCTGGGCAAGCATGGACCACAGCTGGAGCTAAGCACTTGAATACAAACCTCCCAGGACCCCCTGGATATTTACCCAGGTTAGAGTCACTCTCCATGCTACTTGTCAACTACCCTGTTATGTTTGGAACACTAAGCAGTATTTGTCCATTGCTGCAACCTGAGAGACGCCCTCCCAATTGCAGTGTAGACACACCCTAAGTGCATCCAAAAAACTAAACCCAAAACTGAAAGTGAATCCTAACGCATGAAAATTTACTTGCACCAAAACAAGTTTGCCAAGCCACTGCAATATGAGAACATGAGGTGCCCACAGCTCTCCATGAAGCCTATAATCATGGTAAAGAAGGCTGCTCCTTTATTTGACAGTTTAATATCATATCCAAACAATGACCCTGCCACAGAGCAAGATTTCTCCAAACCTGAAAACATCCAAAGGTCACAAACTCCATAGTGTGGACCCTCATTACATTCAATTACCACATGTATCTAGTGTGATTGTACATCCTTTCACAGTAATGACACACAAATGACTAATAAGATTAAGTTGTCACGTGAATGAACCCACTAGTGGACTCGTAAGCCCAATAATTGCTAATATCAATTGTATATTGAGAGAAATGATATATGGCCTTTGATCAGCAGAAAAAGGCTTTTATGCCCTTCACAGAAATGAGTAAGGAAATAATCCCTGCCCCAGAAGAGTTCACAGTCTAAATCTGAGACAGCACACATTGGGGGCTATCTTATAGTGCATGGTTTGTTTGAGTTTTGTCTTATTTCCTTTAAGTAACATGACTGAAGTCAATTTTTGCATAACATCCTGCATAACTCCTTTTGAGACTACAGTCTACACTCGAGTCTGGTAGCTACAGAAAGTTTCCTGGAAATTCACAACCATTTTGCCCCCTAAATATGAGTTCTTGAATCTATAGACTATTTCTGCCCCTTCCAAGTAATATTTTGTGGTGTTTAAAGTAGACATAATCTTGGAAAAAGGAGTAGACAATTGTTCAGTTTTGCTGTACTGATGCAGGGATTACAGAAGAAGAGAAACATATTTTCCAGGATTGGTCTCCTTAAATTCAGTTCAAAGACTGTTGTTTTAACAAAGCCATCAAAGTGAAGGTTCGATGAGCAAGAAACACTAAATGTCAATAAGTAGTAACTTCCATGCAGTGCCTAAACCCTTTTCCTTAGACCTGTCTCTGTGAACTTTCTTTTTTTTTTTTCCATTTCCTTCAGACTGACAGCTTCCTCAAGAGAATGGGATATTTGAAAATAATGCACAACCCTATATAATCTAGAACAGTACATATTTCTTACATTTCTCAGGAAGAAGCTGTTTAAATAGACAATACCAGTTGTTTCAAAGACTCATTATCCTCCATCCTAACAGCATATGAAATTTATTGACAGCTGCATCTCAGAATACTGACATGATACATATGACTCCTTTGCTAAATTCACTGAGAATTTAGATGCTTCCTTGGCTTGCAAGCATAACTGACTACAGTTTCCTGTGGGTAAAAGACAAGAGTGCTATTAAAATTTAACCCATTTCATTTCCAGCAACTGACATCTTGTTTCATGCCTTCCCAAGCAAATGATTGATGTAGAGTGTAATCATCTAAATGGCTAATAGCTGGTCTGGCTTTCTGAAATGAACTCAACTGACCTTACAAGGGAAAGTTACATTAAACCAGACAGAGACTAGAAGCCTTGCCTTCTTCATAATAACACTTATTAATATATAAGCTTTTGGATATGCAACTATTAAGGGAAAACCAAGATAGGCTACAACATATATTCTATGAGATCTTTTTAAAAATATAGCTAGAACTGATAGTTACTTGTTTTGTGTACAAAGATAATTACTTCTCGATGGATGTTGATGTCACCCATTTTAAATTTCTGCCATTAATTTAGAGTATTAATCATAAATTATTTTCAATTAACTTTTGGAGAGTTTGTCATAAACATTAGCAGAAGAAGAAAGAGCAGCTGTTATTAATACTACAATGTATTAATCTTTCTTAATAACACAGTCTGTTAGTCATGGTCATTTATGAATTTCTTTTTGCAAAAGGCAACTGATCAGTTATATCACTATTTGACTGAATTATAAAATAGACCTTCTGTCGTTTGATGATGGTAAAGATTCACAGTAAGAAATGCTTTCTCCTAAAACTGGATAAGGAATTTTATGTGAATAAGGAAAATTCTACTGTTCCTAACATTGTTCCGGCCTCTTCCTCTGCTTCACTGGTGAGCTTGTGGCCTAACCCTAATCCTTTTTCAGGGCTTCTGATTAGAATTGTAAAGAAACAGTATTTGCATCTTCCCATCTTTATAATGTTTATTCAACAAAATACGGTGATGACTGTAGACTGGGGGGGCTTCCCTGTGTTGTGCATGATCAGGAAGCTTCCCAGCTGAGTTGTGACACTAAAGGTGCTCAGAATCCTTGTTCTAGAAAAGGAGTAGTGGAAAGCTGATAGAGATTCGGAATGGCCTTCTTTTCCTCTGACCATCCAAGTACCAGGGCAGAGGGGAAGACCTCAAGAAATCCTGCAAGTTAGCTAGATTCAAACAGAATTCACAGAGGAAAAGATGGCAAGACAAGGCCAGAGGAACTTTTCTGTATTCAAAATAAATACACAAAATAAATAAAGAAAGAAATTTATTTAAAGAAAAACCTCATTAGAGCAGATCATGGCATTGTAGGATGGTCACCCTGATAACTAGTCCTCTTGCTACTCATCCTCTACAAACAGTTAATTCTTCTACCTTACTATCACCAGCACAACTCACTACAGTGTCAACAATCACACTTCAGATGCACAAACTGGTAGTGATTTCTACACAAGTGTAGAGGACAGAAGAGATCCTGACCCTATATTTCCCCTGCAATTAGCCATTAAGTCACCACTGATGACTTAACAGCAAGCCTTCATTTGTCAATGTGCTTTCAGAAATCACTGCTGTTATCACAGATCTCTGCTCCTACTACACATGATTACACTTTGTGTAATCCTTCTTCTTGTTTCATCTTCGTGAAGAACACAGCAGAAGGAAAATAACAACATGGAACCCAAAGGTTTTTACAAATTAACTATCCCTAAGTTTGATATCTATGTCAAACCTTGGAAAAGTTTGCTTATTTTATGATAGAAAAACAACAGATTTTTTTGAGTCATACTGACTTTAGCAGAACTAGGCTTTACAGTATCAAAATTCTACATTTGCAGTGGAGTAGGATTTGGCCCTTGTCTTTTATTTCACAGAAAGCTAGAAATGGGTGATACAGATCTAGCTATAATAACTTGCCAGCTTGAATAAATACAAAGTAAAAACATGAGTAAAAATTGTGATGATACAGTATACAAGTTACAGTTTCCTTAGATGGATTCAATGGGTACATTTACACTATGTGTTTAAGTCAACTTAAGGGCCCTTAAGTCAACTTAAACAGAGTCCTGTCTACACTGCAGGGCAATAAAGTCGACTTTAGGGTCCAGTAAAGTCAACTTTATAAGGTCCACTTATAAAGTCGACTTTACTGTTAAGTCGACTTTATTAAGTTGAATTAAGGCAATGCGGAGTTACTAAGTCGACTTCATAAAGTTGACTTAGTGCAGTGGGACCATTAAGTCGACTTTATAAAGTCGAATTAAGCCAGGGCACCCATTTAAAGTCGACTTTATAAAGTTGAATTAATGTAGTGTAGCCTTACTAAGTCAACTTAATAAGGTCTACTTAAAGTTAACGATAAGTAGACTTTATTAAGTCAACTTAATAAAGTTGACTTTGCTTTTATAGTGTAGACATACCCAGTTTGTGTACTTGATGTTGCCAATACCTTTCTTTATTTTATGGCTCAACTGATTAAATCTCTAGAACATAAAAGTATAATAATAGTCAAGATCATTTCTGAAGCATTCAACACTTCTAATTAGTAAATTCTATAGAACACCTGATAACACTGGCTATGTCTACATTGTAAAAGCTATGTCAACTTTATTAAGTCGACTTAATAAAGTCTACTTAAAGTTGACTTTAAGTAGACCTTATTAAGACTTTATAAAGTCGACTTTAAATGAGGGTGTCCTGGCTTAATTCAACTTAATAAAGTCGAATTAATGGTCCCAGTGCACTAAATCAACTTTATTAAGTTGACTTAGTTAGTCCACATTGCCTTAAGTTGACAATAAAGTCGACTTAACGGTAAAGTTGACTTTATAAGTGGACCTTATAAAGTCAACTTTACTGGACCCTAAAGTCAACTTTATTGCCCTGCAGTGTAGACAGGGCTCTGTTTAAGTTGACTTAAGGGCCCTTAAGTCGACTTAAACACATAGTGTGGACGTACCCATTGAATGGTTCCTAAATAAATCAAATTCACTGGATACTTTTTCTTTTATTAATGCCTTTTACAGTCAAAAGCTCAAGAAATATTGTCTGTGGAGAAATTGTCTGCATCTGGTATGAATGCATTTTGCAAATAAGTCAATGGAGAGTGGGATGTTCATAAAGACAACTGCTGAATGGCATGTACTCCTAAAATGAATCTCTTCTTGTCATTGGTTAAATTCTTTTAATTTTGTGGTCATGCTGTTTAATTGTTGCTCATGATCTTAAATGTTTGCCTCCATGCTTAAATATTGTATAACAGAGAGGTAACATATCTAACATGTAAACATATTTAATGAAATAGAGGATAGCTATTGGTTGGCATCTGGCTTTATAAACAGAGAATATTTTACATCATAGCTTAGTACTCAGCATTTGGTAGCTGTATACAGATGTCTTCTGTAACCTGTCTATTACAGGCCACTGGTAGAGACAACATACCCAGACTGGATATCCCATTGTTCTCTTCCTGGCATGGCAGTTTCTATGTTACTGTTAGTATAGTAATATTTAGGGCAAAAGTCTGCACTAATATAAATGAGAGTATCAATGGAATTATAAACAGGTATTGCACATATGCATATGAGTGTAAGATGTGGCGAAAAAGGCATTAAAATGTATATATGTATTATATAAACAGAATGACAGTGAATAAATGAAAATCTCTGGAGTCTAAAAGACAAAATATTGGCTCTTTCACTGTCTGGGCTGGTGGAGATCGCACAAAACATGAAGATGACACTTTGAGGCATTAGTCTATTAGGCTATGTCCACACACAAGCCCTTGTTTCGAAACAAGCCATTTCGAAACAAGCTGTTTCAAAATAAAGGCCTTATTTCGAAACACATTATTTCGAAGTAACAAAAAGCTATTTCGAAATAAGGAAAAAGGAGGGAATCAAAATAGCATGTCCACTGTGACATGCTATTTCGAAATAGGAGAGGGGAGGGGGAGGGAGGCCCTGTGCTGGGCCAGGGAGGCCCTGCCCCCGGGCTTCCCCTCCTCCCCCACAGCTCCTGCCAGGGGTTGGGGGGGCTTCTCCTGCCCCTTGCGGCTCCTGCCGGGGGCAGAAGGGCTTCCCTGGGCGCAGCACCGGGGAAGCCCCCCCCCACACCCAGCAGGAGCTGCAGGGAGAGGAGAAGCCCCCCTGCCCCCAGCAGGAGCTGTGGGGGGGCAGGGGAAGCCCAGGGGCTGGATGCCACAGGCTTGGGGGCAGCCCCAGCTGGCTTCCCCCCTTCCCCTTGCCAGGGGTAGGGGGGTGAAGGGGGCTGAGGCTCCCATCCTCCCCTGCTCCCCGCAAGGGGAAGAGGGCGGGAAGCCGGCTGAGGTACCCTCCAACCCCCTGCACCCCACTCAGCACCCTGGCCAGGGTGCTGATCCCTGGCCAGGGTGCTGGAGGGGGAACCTTCCCCCCCAGGGTGCTATGCACCCTGGGAGGAAGGTCCTTATTATTTTGAAACACTCTTTGTTTCAAAATAACATGTCCAAATGGCTTATTTCAAAACAACTGGTTTCAAAATAACCCTCCTTTCGAAAGCAAAGTTGTTTAAGCTGTTTCGATGGGAGGGCTCTTGTTTCAAAACGAGGAGCTCCCTCCTTTCGAAACAAGAAAACATCGTGTGGACATAGGGACTTTTATTTCAAAACAACCAGTGCTGTTTCGAAATAAAAGCCCTGTGTGGACATACTCTTACTGTACCAGTGTCTTCTGCCAGCCAGTCCATTAGTATCAAAGGAAAAAAGACACCACTTGCTATCTTTCCCAAACATGTCATTTGTAATCATGTAGACAGTACAGTGATAAGGGGAGAATGGTGCCTTCTACCCACAATGATAACAAAGCAAATAATTAAGCAATCAGTTTTCCAACACCTAGAAGATAATAAGGTGATAAATAGGAGTCAGCATGGGTTTGTTAAGAACAAATCATGTAAAACCAACTTGATAGCTTTCTTTCACACAGTAACAAGTTTTGTGGATGGGGGAGGAAACAGTAGATGTGGTACATTCTAATTTGGAAAGGCTTTTGTTACCATCTCACCTGGCCTTGTCATATACAAATTAGAAAAATACAACATAGATGGATCCACTATAAGGTGGATGAATAACTGGTTGGAAAACCAGCCCTAGAAAGTAGTTATCAGTGGTTCACAGTCAAACTGGAAAGGCATACCAAGTGGACTAGTGCACAGATCAGTTCTGGGTCTGAAAGTGTTCAATATTTTCATCAGTGTCTTAGGAGAGGTAATGGCACAGATAACACTGATAATGTTTGCAGATAATACCAAGCTGGGAGGGGCTGCAAGTGCATTGGAGGTTAGGATTAAAATTCAGAATTATCTGGACAGAATGGAGAAGTGATCAGAAGTAAATAGGATGACATTTAATGAAGACAAATGTGAAGTGCTCCACGTAGGAAGGGGCAATTAGTTGCACACATACAAAATGGGAAATAACTCTCTAGGAAAGAGAACTGCAGAAAGGGATCTGGAAGTCATAGTGGATTACAAATTAAATAAGAGTCAACAGTGGAACACTATTGCCAAAAAATAAATATCATTATGAGATCTGTTACCAAGAATATTGTGAGATACAAGAAGTAATTCTTCCTCTCTACTCCACTCTGACTAGACCTCAACTGCAGTAGTTATGTCCAATTCTGGGTGCCAGATTTCATGCAGGATGTGAACAAATTGAAGAATGACCCTAGAAGAGCAACAAAAATAACTAAAGGTCTAAAAAACATGACCTATGAAGGAAGATTGAAAAAAACTGAATAAGAGAAAATTGAGGGGAGACATGATAACAGCTTTCAAATACCTAAAAAGAGAAAGAAGAAAAATTGTTCTGTTTAACATATGAGGATTGTACCAGAGACATAGGCTTAAACCACCTTTGCTGCAATTTAGGTTGGACATTAGGAAAAACTTCTTAACTGTCAGATTCATTAAGCATAGAAATGAATTGTTTAGGGAAGTTGTGGATTCTCCATCTTTGGAGAGTTTAAAGAATTGTTGAGACAAACACCTGTCAGGGATGACATTTCAGAGGGACTTGCATCTTGTCAATTTCAAAAGGGATAGCCGTGTTAGTCTAGTCCAGTAAAAAAGCAACAAGGAGTTGTGTGGCACTTTAAAACTAACAGATTTATTTTTTGCATGAGCTTTCATGGGAGAAGATCCCACTTCCTCAGATGCTTTGAAGATGGGTGAACTTACAGAAAGGAATGAAACTAAATGCAAGGGGGTGTAAAACATAGGATCAGGTCATAAACTGCTCTGATTTGCTGTTACTTTATGACCTGATCCTATGTTTTACACCCCCTTGCATTTAGTTTCATTCCTTTCTGTAAGTTCACCCATCTTCAAAGCATCTGAGGAAGTGGGATCTTCTCCCATGAAAGCTCATGCAAAAAATAAATCTGTTAGTCTTAAAGTGCCACACAACTCTGTTGTTTATTTCAGAGGGACAGCTGTGTCAGTCTAGTTTAGCAAAACAAATAAGGAGTCTAGGTGCACTTTTCAAAACTAAGTAATTTATTCGTAGCATGAACTTTCATAGGAGAAAATTCCCACTTCATCAGATGCTTACAGATGAACAGGAGGAAAATATTGCGGCAAGAGCACTTTAAGCCTATTGTATCTTGTTCTGTCCTCATATGTTAAAGAGAACAATTTTTCTTCTTTCTCTTTTTAGATACTGGAAAACTGTTATCATGTCTTTCCTCAGTTTGCTGTTCTCTGAATTAAATAAACCAAATTTTTTCAGTCTTCCTTCATAGGTCACGTTTTCTAGACCTTTAGTCATTTTTGCTGCTCTTGTATGGACTTTCTCCACCCTTGAGTGCAAGAGGCTGAACTAGAAGACTTCTTAAAGGCCCTTTCAGTCCTATGAGTCTACTATTCTATAATACTCTGCCCCCAGAATAAATTGTTGAAATGTATTTGAACTATGTGTAGCTTTAGTTATTGGTTTGGCCAGACGGAAGTTCTGATTCTCCTAAAAGATAGATGGTACTTGAGAATGAAACTTTGGAAATAAGAAATCAAATGCACATCTACAAAATGGGAAATAACTGGGGGAATAGCTGGGCAAGTGGTAGTACTCCTAAAAAGGATCTGGGGCTTATAGTAACTCACAAACTGAATATGATCCTACAATGTAATGCAGCTGTTAAAAAAAAAAAAAGCTAATATCATTCTGGGGTATATTAACAGGAGTACATGGAAGTTATTTGTCCTGGTCCACTCCACACTACTGAAGCCTCAGCTGTAATACTGTGTCCAGTTTTGAGTGCCACACTTCAAGAAAGATGTGAACAAACTTGAAAGTGTCCAAAGGAGACCAACCAAAATTCAAACAGCTTTAGAAAACCTGGGAATGTTTGGTCTCGAGAAAACCCTAGGAATTTTTAGTTTTAAGAAACAAAGACTGAAAGGAGATCTGATAACAGTCTTCACATACATTGTCTATTACAAAGAGGATTGTGAACAATTATTCATGTCCACTGAAGATAAGACAAGAAATAATGGGCTTAATCTGCATCAAGGGGGATTTAGGTTAGATATTGGGGGAAACTTTCTAACTATTTGGGTATTTAATTGCTGGAATAGGCTTCTAAAGGAGGTTGTGGAAATCTGCCTCATTGCTGGAGATTGCTAAGAACAAGATGGACAAACATGTCAGGCTGGGTCTTGATTTAATTAGTCATGCCTCAGCATGGGGAGCTGGACTATGTGACCTCTCCAGGTCACCTCCAGCACTACATATTCTGTGATTTGTGACTCTCTAGGTAATCTATCACAAGTCACTGGATATGTCTACACATGCATTGTTATTTTGAAATAAGGATTTCGAAATGAGTTATTTCAAAATAAAATCCTTATTTGAAATAAGTTAATTTGAATTAACAAAAAGTTAATTTGAATTAAGGGAAAGCCTGCAATCCAAACGGCTGTTATTTCGAAATGGTTATTTTGAAAGAAAGCCATTTGGACCTGTTGTTTCAAAACAGTTCTTTCAAAACAACAGGTCTACACAGTGTTGTTTCGAAAGAACAGGTCTAAGCGGCATTATTTTGAAATATCCCTTCCGAAATAACGGCCGTTTCGAGGGGTGGCCAGGTTTTACTTTTTCGAAATGACGATTCTTATTTTGAAAGGACGGGATCCATCCTTTCGAAATAAGAAAACATCGTGTAGACCTAATTTCTTTTATTTCAAAATAACGAGTGTTATTTCAAAATAAAAGAGCCGTGTAGACATAGCCACTGAGGAACTCAGCTATAGAAGCAGGACCCCATCAATAGGCATTGTTTCATGGGTAAGAGAGTAAAGCACCATCACTATGAGATGGAGATTGGAGTGTCCTGAATATACACATTGGGGAATAGTTTATAGAAGCTTGGATTCTGACTCCTGTACATTAAAACAGTGTGGAGCACTCTGGGTGACACAAATTACTGGCTGATACATCTGAACACTTCCCGAGGCCTACTCTGCCAGTGCTTGGGAAGCTTGTAACATACAACTCTAAACTATAGCTACAGCACACATGAATACTGTAAACCACGCAGCTCCCATCCTTAGTTGCATTACAGTCGCTTTCCATTGTTCCACCAGCACAAAGGAACCGTAAATATGATGTAGTTGGCTGTAGCAGGATCACCTCATGGTAGACAGATCCTTAGATGGCAAAGAGTAGACATAGATGTTCCTCTCCAATCCCAGTCCCAGCTGTCACAATAAGGAATGTGGCTAGAGGAAAAAGGCTCGCCCATAACAGGTGGACACTAGAGCAATGTAACTTATGGTGGGTACCAACCCACTGTACAGCAGCCACAGGATTGGCCACAAGAACAAAAATGGATGAAAATCCTTGGCACCAGCCAAAGAAGTCAGAGAGCCACATGCTACTAACCAACAACTGATGTGCAGCACTACCCCCCCCCCAGCCCTAAGGCACCTAGTTTTTTGTTTTCTACCCCACTTACAAAAGCCAGCCAACTGCTGTGGACTAGTCTACATTATAAAGAACAAAAAACCCTAGGTGTCAGTATGTGATAGATACGTCCTTGTTACTAAGAACATTTTATAAAGCTTCACAATGTAATAAATAGTGCGATGATTTACACAGTGTTTTAAAATGTCTGAGTCCTCACTGTCTCTCCGAATCACCATGAGTTTTGCTTTAAACCATGCAGTCCAATAAGGGGTATTTACTGTCTGTCAGAAACTGGCAAGAACATGAAAGCTCCAGAGAAGGGGCTTGTCAGTGTCAGATTTTAATGTCACAAGAAGATTGCAGAAGCCACATCAAATATATAAAGATAGTTGTTTACTTTGACTATTTTCAGTTAGTAAGCTTTTATTGTGCCCTGTGGGGGAAGAGATTCTGAGAAGAGTTCATGCAGTTTTATGCTACTTGTCACAGCAGCATAACTCATGCTCTGCTCTTAAGCAGTTTGTCTCATCACTGTAAGTGCTTTGTTTTTTTTTTCTTATTTTATTTTTTTGCACTGAAACAGGAGAATGGAAAAATCTTCATGGTAAGTGCAGCAGTTCTGACTCTGACAGGTGCAGTTCTCATTGGTGCTGAAAGTTTTTACTTCCCACTCATTGAGAATCATGCCTGGTGGTTGCATATTGTGCTAATATCAGTGCTGATATGAACTAAGGATGTGAGGGGTCAGATAGTCCATAGTGTTCTGTTCAAAAATGTGACTCAGGCCAAGTCTACACTGATGGCTGCAACTTTGCTGCTTTGCTGATCCAGAAGTCAATGTATTAATACAACCCCCTCAAGAAGAATAGTGTTGAGTCAAGAAGATGGCATTCCCCTTCAACTCAGTGCAGTGGAGATGCTGTGGAAAGTAAGTCTTAGGAAGTTGAAGGGAGATATTTAAGTTACTTTATAAAGCTTGCATATTTCCCTTCAACACCAAATTCCATGGCCAGTGTAAACCTGGCCTTATAGAACATGTCACTTGACATCATTACTTAACCATGAGACCTTCTGTAGTTCACTCATTTAATATTCAGGGTTTATATATTCAATACACAATACAAAAATATACAACAATTGTCTAAACAATAGTTTGGTTAGGACTAGGAACGGGTGAATTAACACTCAAATAAAGCAAGTGCTTGATAAATATTTAATCTACATATTTATTTTACAGAGATGCATCAATAATAAAGAATGGCTCTAATATTTCTTTAATTAAGTATGTGTATTACAATAAAAGTAATTGTTTATTATTTAGATTGTGGTAGCACCCAAAAGCCGCAGCTCTTGCCCCAAAGATCTCCCAACCTAAACTCACAAAGGAAAAGATTCTTAACACAATATGCTTAGGATGATAACAGACTCAATTTATTAGTTACATGGTGGTTGGTTGCCATTTTCTCTTTAATTGAAAGGAAAATACTGTGTCCTCCAATAATAATAGAATCATAGAAACTGGAAGGGGCCATAAGATGTCATCAAATACAGTCCCCTGTGCTTGTGGCAGGACCAAGTCCCCTCTTAAACTGTTCCTGACAGGTGCTTGTCTAACCCACTTTTTAACACTTCCAGTGATGGATATTCTACAAGCTACCTAGGCAACTTATTCCCATGGTTAATCACCCTGACAGTTAGGAATTTTTTCCTAATGTCCAACCTAAACCTCCCTTCTTGTAATTTAAGTCCATTGCTTCTTGTTCTATCATTGGCAGTCAAGGAGAAGAGTTTTTCTTCCTCCTCCTCATGACAACCTCTTAAATACTTGAAAACTGTTATCATATCCCCTCTCAGTCTCCTCTTTTCTAGGCTAAACAAACCCAGCTCTTTCAATCTTCCCTCATAAGTCACGTGTTCCAGACCTCTAATCATTCATGTTGCTCTTCTCTGGACTTTCTCCAATTTGTTCACATCTTTCCTGAAATGAGGCACCCAGAACTGGACACAGTACTCCAACTGAGGCCTAATCAGAGTGCAGTAGAGCAGAAGTATTACTCCTTGTGTCTTACTTACGATATTCCTGTTAATACATCCCAGAATGGTGTTTGCTTTTCTTGCAGCAGCATTGCATTGTTGACTCATATTTAGCTTGTGGTCCACTATAACACCCAGAACCCTTTCCACAGTACTCCTTCCTAGGCAGTCAATGCCAATTTTCCCTCCCATATCCTTACTTCACAGTTTTAACTCTCTCATTTCCCCTCAGAATTTTCCTAACTTCAGTTTTTATGCCCCTATTTCCCAACATTCAGGTCCCTCCAGCCACATAAATGAACAATTCCCTCTCTTTAGATATATCAATGAAACAGATACCTAGCTTATTTTCTGGAAGGCATCACAAAAAAGCAGGCTTTCAGGAGAGATTTAAATACAAAGAAATAGCAGGCTTTTGAACAGGCTGGGTCAGTACATTTTATGTGTAGGGACTTTTTAGGAACCAAACATTTTCAAAGATGAGTTCTCAGGCTCTTTCACAGGTCACTTTCTAAAAGTGGAATTAACTCAGACCCGACCTCCATTCTCTTTCTCAATTGCACAGCTCACTCCCATGTAATCCTGCTGGCCACCATTTCTCCCAAGCACTACCACAGAACATCTGTAGTCCTTACAGCAGAGGCATACATGAATATTAGAGACATGCATCATGTATTTCTGATGCTTTCAATATAAGATCAAGTAGCTGCAAACAAAGAAATGGTATCAACTGTCCCACATCTCCCCAGTGACTTCACTCAGCAAACACTCTACAGAAAATCACCAGTCCATAGACCCCTCTGGTAGCAGAAAAAAGTGCTTGCCAGCAGTGTTGCATTTGCAAATGATGTCATCCCCATCTCTGCATTTTCAGAGAGTAAACAATATCTCTTGTTAGACATCTCTTCAGACCAGAAAAAAACAACAACATTGTCTCTTCCAGAACACTGCTGGGTGAGGCTCCAAGGGTATATCTACACTGGGGGCTTAAGGAGGCATAAGTTGGGTTAAGCAGGCTTAAGTCAACATAAGCAACTTCCTGACCATATTTGGAGTTCATTGTTGACTTAAGCACTTGCTTAAGTCAACTTAATAACTCCTGCTCTTAAAGTTGACTTTATTAAGTCGACAATGCAATATGCCCATTAAAGTTGACTTAATAAAGTTGACTTTGTGCATTAGAGTCATTTAAGTTGACTTTATAAAGTCAACTTAAACAAATGGGGCCTCACTAAGTTGACTTAATAAAGCCGAGTTTAAATCAACTTTATTGAGCCATGTAGTGTAGACATAGCCCAAGTGATTACACTGTCCCATCATAAAGACCAAGCTATCTAAGAGTATTAGCTGTCACCGGGCACAGAGTAAGCTCAACAAGGAGTATTATGCCAGAGTCTTCTCAGCAGTGTTTGAAGTTCCTGAATACTGAGAGTCAGCACAGATCTTTTCCCAGTAGCACTAAACATTAGAAGTTTCCAAATGTGCCCTCAATATTGTCTACTAAATCACTGTCAGTTCCCAGGTTTTATTTTCTTTTCTCAAATATTGATATTTTCTTTCCTTCCTGGCATGCTTCTGCTAGCCTATATATGGCACTTGGGACTCTAAACTCAGTAGGAATCACTTGAAACAAGGATTCAGCACACAAGTGACAATGTACCTTTCCTGGGACCCACCATCACAGACATGGGATAAAAAGATGTTTAAAAATATTGTTTTTAAGGGCCCTGGTGCTATGTACTGACTCTTTGGTGCTAAAATGTGCTTTCACTACCCTAGCCCCACAGCAGAAATATTGGCCTCCTCCAACCTTATCTCACGGTTGAAGCCTCAGATGGTTCCAGAATTTAGAGCCAAGACTACCAAGTTCCACTATACCACAATGTCCCCTCCCCTTTTGGCTCCTCCATACAAAACAATAAAATAAAATAAAATAAAATAAAATAAAATGAGAAGATGATGCTCCCATATTTTTCCTTGTCAAGTTTTTCTGTATAGGGCAGTCCAAATTGTTAAAGCCTGGCCTTGATGCATCTACAATTTGCAGGCACCAAGAACTGAGACATTCTTTATTTAATCAGCCTGCAACATAAATTTGTGAACTAAAGGGCAAAGACTGTTCTGTCTTTTTGCTTCCTGTCTCCTCAACCTACACAATGAGACCTGTCTCAGGGAAGGTGGTCCCCTGTGAATAAAATAGGTCCAACTCCTCTTTGGCAGAACAGGCACTCCCAGCTGAGCCAGTTGAAGGGACAGGGCTGCACCAGGGCTATAGAGGATCAAAAAAGTGGTCCAAAGAGGGCAGATCTGAAAAGAGACCTACAGCAGGACTCTGTGGACTCTGTGTGTTTGAGGAAAGGAGTTGGGTAAGAAGTGCTGTCTGAAAACTTTTTTTTCTTGAAAGCAAGCAATCAAGGAAGGAAGGAAGCCCAGAGCAGACCTAACTGCATGTGCCCCAGCAGCCCTTTCAAATGGGAAGTGACAGTATCTCTGGGAGGAGAGGCAATGCCCACCTTAATGCTGAGTGGAAGTTTCTTATGTTTGTGTTAATAAAAGAACAGGACATCAGGCAGGGCTGAGACTGACTGAGATACTGTGGAGTTCTTAAGTGAGAACCCTGAAGAGTGAGAAACAGAGGCAGGGTGTTGCAGAAAGTGATCTTTCTCCATGAGGCATGATTGAGAGGCAGCTGATCATGTTTGCAAGGTTATCATCTAAAAAGCACAACAGGAATAGTCTTTAAAATGAGGAAATGAATCAGGTATTACATATCAAGAGAAATTTCTAAAATCTTGCTTTTTTACATTTGAGCACCAGCAGCTATATGACTTAGTCTCAAAAAAATCTCTCCAAGTATCCTTACTTCTCACAGCACAGGCCTTCTCCTCAAATTGATAATACTGAAGCACTATTGTAACATGTTTTGTAAGAAAATGCTGTATAACCTTCTGAGGCTATAGGCATTCTATTTTATGTCAAAATTTAAATATCTACTACACCTTATAAAAAATTTCATAAGAGATTTAGGAAAGAAAAGATTCATACTCAGATAGAAGTAAGCTACTTACTCATTGTTTACACTAAACCATAGTATTTGCAGTTTAAGAAATATATGCTGCTTGTTTTCACTATTGAAACAGCCCTGAAGTCAAAGGACTTCAGATATTAGAAAAAACTTTTTTACTAGGCAAGTGGTGAAACATTGGAATGAGCTGCCAAGGGAGGTGGTGGAGTCACCATCTTTGGAGGTGTTTAAGGCCCAGCTGGATAAAACCATGACTGGGATGGTTTAGTGGGAGCGGTCCTGCCTCTGGCAGGGGGTTGGACTAGATGACCTATGAGGTCCCTTCCAACCCTAGGATTCTATGATTCTATGACTTTCATGGGTCTGAGTTTTTTCTTAAGACTAAATAATAACCTACTGGCATTTTATAAATACCATGTTCAACCTGAATTTCTCTCACTTTTCATGCTTGATCTATATTTATTTAAATAAGTATCTGCAACTTTATTATTTAAATTGCCCATTCAAAATTTAAAATGTGACTTCACAGAAAAATAAAATTATAGGGCAAAAAATCTAATACTAAATACTACCTCTGATGCAACAGTGCAGTCAATTGGAATAGCCAGATTTCGTTCTAGATGGCATAACCTACTTGTGCACACAACACTTACACAGAATGTAATAGCACCTTCCTTGTGTGCCGGGCTACCCCAGCTGGCTATGGAGGGGATGCAGTCGTAGTCCCACCCTCCTCCACCCCTCTCTGCCAGCTCTTAAACCATGGAGACACTGGGCTGTGAAGGAAGGTGAAAGGGAAGCAAATGCCTTGCTCTCTATCCTGTTAGAGTTCTAGATAGGCCTTGCATGGGGGCTCCAGCAGTGGATAGGTAGAATTCTTTACTCCCCTTTAACTCTCTTGTACGTCCACACAAAGGCTTGTCAGAACCAAGCCTCTAACAAGTTGTGTTCCTCTTAGAAAAGGACTGATGCCTAGAGGCATGATTTGTGCTTGTGCCCAGGTTTTTGATTTGCTGTTTTCAGCGGTTGAGCCTGCTTGGATCTGGGGTTCAGGGCCATCTCAAATTTACACAACATCTTGATGGATCTCCAAATGATACACAAACTGTATGTGGGAGAGTTGCATGGCCTACCATAGAAATGCTACCTCACTTGGAGTAGAAGGTGGCAGATGTTTGTACAAGCAATGCAAATGGCAGATTTTTGTGGAGGATGAGTTGAACAGACTAATGAGAAGAGAAATGTAGGCATGTAGAGTGATTAGCAGCGTTGAAACCTGAGCAGGACATGGCAGTTGGTATTTTCAAGAGTAGGGATGTTATCCGGAGGTCTTGAAATGACCTTGAATGATCCAGCCCCCAATTTCCCATGTCCTCCAAAAGCTGACACCATTCCAGTTACAAATGCTATTTTGTTTTTGTGGGGGTATGGATTCACTACTGAGCCAGAGGGAAGACTATTGCCTGCTGAGAGGAATTCTGCAGTGAGAGGATTTTACTAGAAGGTCTTCTAGTCAAGTATTGATCATGCTCATCTTCACGTAGGTAGTCCCTATTCAAGCTGGCAGCTTACATGGCATCCTACACCTATTTGTACCTGAAAGAAGCTTTCTGAAATCAATCCTATTCTCTGTTGCATTTTGTAAACCTCATAGGTTTTATTGGCAGGTGAACATAAAATTTACTTCAGCAACACCCCAAATTTTACACTTACTTACACTACCAGCAGTTGGATCTGCTTCTCTGTAAATGTAGATGGAACGCATTTTGCTTGCCTTCTGAGGTATGCTGCTTCCTGGCAGCTATCACACACTTGTAAGTTCTGCGTCATAGGGTTTTATATCTTCATTTAGCTAAGAGATGCAGTTTTCCGAGACTGGAAATCTTGGACTGGACTCTTTTTATAGCAAAGTTCAGCAATGATTTAATTACTTCCCTTTTGAATACCTGCAAAGAATAAGCTAGGGACTTGTTTGTCATCAGTAGACTATCTCTGTACAGGACCATAACAATTTCTATTTAATTCACACTATTCTATAAGATTATCTGGTGCAATCAAGAAAGTACCTGGGAATTAAAACTCGACTGCTTGGATTTGATAGCTATGGCTCACAGAGAGAGCAAGGTTCTTTCTAAACTACAGTGAATAAACTGGTACCATTTTAACATACCTGCTTAGCTTCCAGTAATTCCTTGTATATTAATTGCATCCTGTACATAATAATTTGGGGTTGGGACAAGGATGAATATTAGGAGAACCATAGCACGTACAGGCTCTGTGCAGGGACTAGTGTCTTGCAACCAGGTCGGCTGCTTCCTGGGCACCCCCTTGTGGGTAGAGATCAGCCTCAGTTTCTCTCCCTCTTCAGTATCTCTTACAAAATGCACAGAGGCTTACTGCCTGGGTTACCATCACTCTGCCTTGGCTGGTTTGCTAACAGAAACAGATCTTAACAGCCATTGGGGTCCCAAAATAAAATCCATCAGTACACCCCATGTCCACACTTAGCTCTGGTGTCTTCTCTCATACCCAGAGTTCTTCTTCAATCCCAGTTTTCACAAGCCATCCTCCCAGCTCTTCCTAGCCAGAGGTCAGCCTTCTGGCACAAGCCTTCAGGGCCAACCTCAGTCATAATTTCCCCTCAGTTTTTTGAGTTTCCCCTTCTAGCTTTGTTCTCACTGACATGTCCTCTACGGCTATGTCTACACAGGGAGTGCTTGTTTCGAAACAACACGTTTCGAAACAAGCTGTTTCGAAATAATATGTTATTTCGAAACAACTTATTTCGGTGGAGAAAAACCATGTCCGCGAAATAAGGGAGTGAAATAGCAGGTCCACAGTGTGGACCTGCTATTTCGCCTGGGGAGGGGACTGCAGGCACCCACAGGGTGCAGTGCAGAGGGGCACTGCATCCCATGGGTGCCTGCAGAGGGCTGCAGGCACCGGCGGAGTCAGGCGCGGGGCTGCGCCTCACTCCGCCAGTACCTGCAAGGGACTGCAGGCACCGCGCCTCACCTGGCGGGTGCCTGCAGCCCCCTGCAAGCACCCGCCAGGAGCGGGCAGCGGGGCACTTCACCCCAGGGGCTTTAAAGCCCCTGCTGCCCCCCAGCCT
>ML681989.1:2582431-2597619 GCA_007922195.1 Podocnemis expansa | reverse complement strand
CTGTTTCGAAACCTCTGGTTTCGAAACAACCCTGTTTCGACAGCCAACGAGGTTTAGGTTGTTTCGAAAGCAGCACGGCCATTTCGAAAGAAGCGGTTTGCTTCTTTCGAAATGGCCGTGCGTCGTGTGGCCATGCCACTTCTTATTTCGAAACAACCTCTGTTGTTTCGAAATAAGAACCCTGTGTAGACATACCCTACGAGTATATCTACACATCTCTTTTATTTCGAAATAACACTGGTTATTTCGAAATAAAAGAGATTAGGTCCACACAACATTTTCTTATTTCAAAATGATGGGATCCATCATTTCGAAATAAGAACCGTGGTTTTGAAACAGCTTAAACCCCATTCATTTCAAAATGGCTGTTATTTCAAAATGGTTATTTTGAAATAAGGCCGTTTGGACATGTTGTTTCAAAACAACACCATTGTTTCAAAACAACTGTTTCAAAACAACATGTCCGAACGGCCTTATTTAGAAATAACCATTTCAAAATAACAGCCGTTTCGATAGCAGGCTTTCCCTTAATTCGAATTAATTTATTTTGAAATAAGGACTTTATTTCGAAATAACTTATTTTGAAATAACGATGTGTCTGTAGACATAGCCTACTACTTTTTATAGCCCAGTACTGGCCCAACTGGGATGCCTGCTCTGATACAGAGGAGAGCTGAACCTGTTTTAATCAGAGGCCAGCCACATTGTGACAAGCTCCTAATACTGGATTAGATTATATCCTTATTTAAATATGTTTATTGTCATTTCTATTCTATCAGTATCATGGAGTAAAGCAACTGTGCAGGATCTGTCATTTTTATTTCCCTTTTCTTGTTTTCTTGTTATCTTGGCCACTATGCTGGAAGAACAGCACAACCAAATCAGAGTGTGGCTTTGTTTATAAATCCAGTGAACAAATAGTTTGTATGTTTTCTGTAACCCAAAAAGGACTTAATAAAGCAGCCTTTTTCAGAATGATAGGCTGTTCCTATTAATTCAAAACAATAGAAATTATTGGCACTTCTTTTTTGGTCTTTCCTATTCAGTCATCTTTATTTTTTGAGTATGGTGAGTGTTTGCAAATTATTCACCAGACTTTTTTCAAAACTACCAAGCAAATGCATTTGCACTCCTCCTATTCCCTTCTTCTTTCTAACTGTATTCTTCTCTAGGGCAAAAAAATTTCCTATAAAATGTTTTGAAAGTTACTTTTGAAGCTTTACCAGAATGGCTTTTAAAAAGCCAACCTTTGCTATAAAATTCTGCTTCCAGCTACAATCTGATGTCTAATGGGTATACGACAATTGGACAATCTGTATCCATATGAGGAAAAAATGAAGGCATACAAAGGACTCTCAATATTTCTACAGCTCAACTAGCAATAACTCCAAGTAAAAATGCAGCTCTCCAAGCATGTCAAAAAATGGAAAGAAAGGTTCAGGAGGGCAGTTGACTGCATCACTATAAGTTTAGCTAGACAGAATGCATTAGGAATATTTATGAGCTTTAGGAGCAGAGTCGTCTGTAATGCAATTGCAGCTCATTTAATTGAGAAAAGGGAATGAAAAATGCTTACCTAGACATGCCTACTTAAACCATCCTCTGATTTACTCCATTTGTATCAATACAGGAAGTCAAAGAGGCAAATTGAATTTATAGCCAAGTGAAAGATAAACCAATTTTCTCTGGAGAAATCCCAGTAACACAGTTTATACCTAAGCCTCCTCGTCTGTTTTCATATATCTGCGTGTACACAGCATCTTACCAAATAGTAAACCAATTTAAGTGATCCATAGCTGTCAATTATACTGTTCAGGAGACATTCCTGCAATGGAACTCTGCTCTTTGTATGGTCATAGTACATTAAATTAACCATCTCAGGTCCTGGATCTCATTGCTGAACCCACAAGGAGCCCAGTAAAGGGTCAGGGCCTCAGTTGCTGGAATGATAAACAGAATTTCCAAATTTAATGATATATTGAATCTTTTCTAATGCTTCTTTTTTAGTTAACATGAAAATGTATGTCTTTTTAGAATTCATGCTCCAAGTAGCTTACTCAGTTCAGTCAATAAACACAAACAGAAAAGCCAAAGGATGGCAAAGAAAGGAGTTATACAATTAGGCACACTCAAAACTACGACTCTGTGTCTATACAGACATAGAGACATACACCAAAGCAAGTATATTACAAACAGAAATAGATTAACTAGAATCTTTTGCAGTCAAAGAGAACTTTGACTTAATGGGCATTTCTGAAAGATGGTAGAAAATTCAGTCTTCTTCATATGGCTGCTGTAAATGAACAGCAACAACTATAATTTCACAATTTGTAAAGTCATAGAAAATTCAGTATGATACTGTAATGCTTGGACACTGTGGCACAGTGCAAGCTACTCTATAGTTAAGACTGAAAATAGTGACCTAAA
This sequence comes from Podocnemis expansa, assembly GCA_007922195.1. NCBI lineage: Eukaryota > Metazoa > Chordata > Testudines > Podocnemididae > Podocnemis > Podocnemis expansa. The sequence continues at coordinate 2,595,192 of ML681989.1, read as the reverse complement.
AATTCTGATTTTTTTCCAAACCCACTCATCCCCACTTCCCTCAAAAGAAATCATCTTAAAATGTTGCACAGGCAACCTTTTCTAGCATTCTTAACTTCTGGTGCTTGACTTTGCAAACTTAATGTTCTTCAACTATTCTTATAGCATTGTTTGCTAGGATTTTTTTAAAAAATATTGGGAATAAAAACCCTGAAATCCCATTAGATGGAACTACATTGACCCACTCTTTGTTCATGATGAAGACTGAGCCCTAGCAAAAGCTGTTCACACCCAGAGCGCAGCTAATGAAGTACAGTACCTGATAGTAGGCTGGCACATGTGTGAACCAGCCACTAGAGGGGGACATGATCCTCGCTTTCTCAGGTGCTTACACCACTACTTGCTAACAAGCAGAGCAATATTGGGAGTCAGGATTCCTAGAGTCTTTTTCTGTCTCCGAAGGTGAATTGGGGTTTAGTGATTACAAACACCATAGCCAAGTACACATTCATGCTGAAAGGCAGGGTGGATATATGAATAAGGCTTGGATTTGCCACTTGAGTGATACAATTCTATTTCCAGCTTCTCCTAACATGACCTTGTGAATCCTCTCAGTTATTCTGCCTAGAAAATGGGAGACTTATACTTGCATGTCTCCAAAAGTGGGAACAGGGTAAGGCAGGTAATAATATCCATAATTAGAACTGAGACTAGAATATAGACTTCTTATTAGCTCCAAGCCCAGCACATCTGCACCTAAACAAAAAGGGGGTGGGGTTGAGGCTGCTACTGGGTTCTACATTGATGCTCAAGCTAAGTGGGGCTGGAGTTCATTCTTACTGCAGATAGAGTATTCAGAGACCTAGCAGGAAACCGCTGAAAAGGTCTACTGAGCATGTGCAAAAAGAATTTTTAATAAGCTTGTAAGTCAACCAGTTCTGGATGGATTTTCATAGGAAAAGTAAAATTCCTCCTTAGACCTCCAACACTACCCCTGCTAAATGTCAGAGGTCTTCTCCAGCCTATGGAGGTGCTACATCTCAACATAGATGGAAAACATTAGTAAACCTAACAAGTAGTCTTGTGGCACTTATAAAGACTAACAAATTTATGTATCACATGAGCTTCTGTGGGAGAGATCCCACTTCATCAGATGCTTGAAATGGGGGAAAAAATCAGTATATGCAAATTTGTTACCATCAACTCAGATTTAAATAGCGATATGGACTGAGTTTCTCATAAACAGTGATTGTCACCTCTGTCATACTCCCTTCCTGGTGTTCCACTAAGTTTGAATCAATACAATCTGTTTGATTTCTTAAAGTAATCAGACCTGATCCTGTGATTGCACTTACTTTGCTGCATTTATAGAATTACAGAAGCATAGAAACTGGAAAGGACCATGAGAAGTCATCAAATCCAGTACCCTGCACTCATGGCAGGACCAAGTACCCTCTTAAATCATCTCTGACAGGTGCTTGTCTAACCTCCTCTTAAAAACTTTGAATGATGGAGATTCCACAACCTGCCTAGGCAACTTACTTCAGTGGTTAATTACCTTGACAGGAATTTTTTCCTAATGGCCAACCCTCCTTCCTATACAGAATTTTTTTCCATTTCCAAAATCTGATGAAGTGGAATCTCTCCCATGAAAGCTTGTACAATAACTATATTTGTTAGTCTTAAAAGTACCACAAGCCCCCTTGTTGGTTTTGCTGAACTAGACTGAGGGTATGTCTACAATGACAGCAGCAATTTTGCCGCCATCAATTCACCCTTCTGGGATCAGTTCGCAGTGAGTATGAACTCACTATGTCACTCCTAGAAGTCAGCCCTGGAAGTCCAGAGGACCAGGAGTCATAGGGGAAAGCTGACTGAAAGCAATTTGCTGTCGGCTTTTCCCTTATGTGTAGCGGCAGCTTTAAAAATCACCGTTAGTTAGGCAAGGAATTTTACATTCCTTGCATAACTGGCAGTCGACTGCCACTGAATTTGCCTTCCGCATAGACTAGGGCTAACACAGCTACCCCTTTGGAATTAGCAGAACTGTTTTCCCTCTAATATCAGTCTTGGAAACTGCTGAGCTCTATTCCTTGAAACTTTCTAGAAAAAAATTTAGCTTGAGGAATAGCATGAATATGGAAAATTTCAATCCAAGTGGTTGAAGTGTGCCATGATAGGTATCTGGAAATGGGTTTATAATGGCAAGTGTTAGCCATATAACTATAGGTGTCACTGCCAGTTCTGCCTTTAGCATTTACAGTGACCTGCTGCTGACCTGTGATGGGGGGTTTGCCCCACACGAGCACTGATAGGGCTAAGATGGGAAGAAAAGCCAATTAGTCACTGGCTGCACCTGCTGGTGAGCTAAGGGGAAATGAGACTGATTGAGGACCAAGCAGATGGGGCTTCTATAAAGTCTAAAAGCAGAAGTTAGGATAGAGGGCTTCTAATGAGGTGAGACTGCAGTGGCACTCTCTGATACAAGTGGGAGCCTGAGAGCAGCAGGGTAGGAAGGAGCAGTAAAGTCTGATAGAGATGGACCTAAACTGCTGATTTGAGGACTCCTGGACTGGAAGCTGGTGTGCAGGGGTTCTCCTACCAGAAAATATGGGAGTGGTAAAGTAAGCACATTGGAGATAGAGACTGCCAGATGTGAGAGATAGGAGGCTCATGAATGGTTGGGTTCTGAGAAAGAAAGGGGGGATGAGCAACAAGAGGGATCCAGAAGACTGGCAGGGCATGGAAGGAGGAAAGGAGAGGAGTTCCAGTGTGAGGCAGCAAAGAGGAGTGGCAGTGAAAGAACAACAGAGTATTTTCGATATGTAAGAAAGATATAGAATTAGAGCCATGGAGGAGGGGGCTGAAGGAAGGAGGTAGGAACTGAGACAGTTATCACTGAGGAGCAATACACAGAGCTAGAGATGTGTGGAGAACATGCCTTTTCCATATCTCCTGAAGATGCCAGGTGAAGCATAATCTTTGCTCTGGGTCTCTCGTAGTGCTTCAGCTAAAGGTTTTTTTTTTGTTTTGTTTTGTTTTTTTAAACAGGTCCATCTTTATCTCCAACTCCCCAGGAGTTCCTGGCTACAGCTGCTGCATTGTAGTGGTGGTAACGAATCCATGGTGGCTTGACCTTTATTAATATGCTGGTTGACGGCCAACACGGAGAAATCTAGCCACTCTCCTGACCAGCTACTCCAATGACTGGAGCTTTATAAATATCTAAACAAGCTTCTGATTAGTTGGTGATGAAGCAACAGCATTCAGCAGCCCAGTGAAAATGTCATCTGTGTGGGGAAGGTAGCCTTTAAACTGGCTTCTTGGGGAGTTAACCCTGAAAATACCAGGGCTAATCCTCGCCTTTTTTTAAATCAGCATAGCTCACTGATGATGACAGACCTATGCTGATTTAAACTCACTAGGAATCTGGCTCACACAGTCTTGTCTTGAAAATATTTGAAACACTGTCAATAAGAATTTTTCTGCCAGGAATTTTTATTTTGTCACTTACCTGTATTCCAGCTACATCTAACTTTATTTAAACCAAAACTCTAATAATTTTGTCTGGTGTCTGAGCAAGCATTCCATCTGAATTTCTGGTAGCTAGAAAGTGGCACAGATCAGTTATTACCTCTGAGAAGTGGTTCATTTCAATTACCTGAAAACATTTTATGAGGGCTATAGTTTCTTAGCTGCCTGAATGACAGTCTTCAGTCATTAGAGTCCCCCCTAATGCAAATTGACAGCATGGCTTGTGATTTCTGCCACTTATCAATTAACAATTGTGATTGATTATGGACATGGAAGGTGGGGGGGACTGACAGATGTTGTTCAAATAATCCATTAATTTGGCTTGTCCAGAATGCTTAGAAAATTTAGCTATAGATGACAAACATTGAAAAGCTTTTACCCAAAATTTGCCTCCTGAAGTCCAGTTCATAACTGTAAACAAGTAATATATTTATCAGTAGTACCAGTACATCAATATAAACAGTGTATTTTATTTTTGTTTCCTCACCCACAGAATCATTAACCTATTTTCTCTGCTCTCAGACAGATATTCTTAGCCAACACCTCTAGGCCTGGTCTATACTGCTGGGTGAGTCAATGGGAGATACACAGTCTAAATACTGTAGAACACATATCTCCCATCAACTTACTTAACCCTCCCTTATCATGGTGTCTTCCCTGAGCTACACTGATGGGAAATGCTCTCCTTTCAACACAGTGTCACTCTTTTCTGAGGAACAGAGAGCACTTCCAGAACCAGTTGAATGGGTCTCTACTGGATGCTCAATCAATCCCACTGTGTGGATCCATGAAGACTGATGCAGCATTTTCAATATAGACAAGCCCCTAGAAGAGTTAGGCCATGTATCACTAGGAAAATTAAAGGTATACAAGGTAAATGCTTAGGGCAGAGGGGGACCTATGATTTACCTCTACCAGATAACATGGATTGAAATTGACATTGTTTTTCAGCTCATGAGAAATTTTAAGGTTGTTTTGTTTGGTTGGATTCTTTTGCTCTTGATTTCTTCTGCATTGAAATGAAAATAAATTTGCAAACCAAAATATTCTTTTTAGAAACAACAAAATATGGTATTCCCTAAATGAAATGTGAAACTGACATTGTCAGTTTTATTGCTACTATTCATGCAAGACATCAGTGGGAGTTAGGTATCTACATACCTTTTGAGGATCTGGGCCAGAGTTGCTAGATAGCAGGTGCAGCTACTACCGAGTAATGGATATTCTATTCAAGACTACTGTCTGTAAATTCTGGTTTCTGTAGAGAAAGAAATGTAGGACTTGGAAAGGACAGCCAATTATTTTAGGTATTAGTTATAAGAAAATAGTTATATTTCCCAAGTATTCTCCAACAAAGGTTTCAGATACTCAAGTACTGTACTTTTAATCTCTTAAAGGAAAGGAAAGGATTGATGCCATCATGCATTCTGGGCTACAGACTAAAGCAACAATAGAAAGATAGATTTATTTTAATGTAAGCTCATCTTAAAAGCCGTTTGGGAGATTTTGTTTGTTTGTTTCTTTCTTTTGTGGTGGTGGTGGTGCTATTATTGTATGGAGACCTAGCTCAATAAACAGAACTACTGAAGTCAGCAAATGCAATAAGCGAAGTTGTGTAAAAGTTACAGCAGAGAGATTCAAAAATAATTAGGGCTTAAGATGTAAAGACAACCTAGCCTTAAGGAAACTTGGTTCCATTTTAGGAGCATATATCTAAAAACAAGATGTAAAATCAATCAAAAATCAAAATTTTCCACTGTTTGTGAAAGATTCTAAACCAACAGCCTGGACTACTGAAGTACGTGGAGAGCATGGCCCAGATGCCAGTGATGATCATTTTCTCACATTATGCACCACCAGCTACAACCCTGATCTGAAAGGATTACTTTTCAAGCCAAGGGAATAGTTCTGTCTCCATGTTCATTCATCTCCTTGGCAGATCCCTTAATTAAGAGATGAACAAACAGATAGATAGGTGTATCTCAGTTGCCCTTTTAGCATCCTCTCAAACCACAAACTGGTATTAAATCTTCTTTAAGCCTTCCTCAATAAGCCTTCTGGGTTTTCTGCCTACCAAGAAACTAGAAGTGTCAAATACCAAAATACATACTACATATATCCTGTGCAGTGAGAAATAGGAGAGATTCAAGCGTCTTTCCCATGGTCATCTTGTCACACTGTATCACTTCCCACCTCCTCATTTGGAGTTGTGTTGGGGTATGTCGACACAGCAAAAGATGAGTAGGGATAGCCAGCCCAAGATGGCTTGAATCCAGCTAGCACACGCAGCATTAGCAGTGGGCTTCAAAGCAGGCTGACAAATGAGTACATGCCAAGAGTGCCAAGCTTGTTCTGCATGTGCCGTCTTCATTGCTATGGTTACCCATACTAGTTGCATTCACACTAACTCTGGTTAGTTAGCTCATGCACAACTTGCTGCTCAGACATACCATGGAAGGATAGGCCTGGCAACTTTCTGCTCTTCCTAAATCCATGTTTTCATTTCAGATGCCAAAGTCTTGATGTCTGCTATTCTTCTTACTATGATGTCTGACTTGCTGGATGACATCCACACACAGTCCCCTCTCAGGCACCTCCTAATAAGTAGATGTTGTGCCCAAACTCCCTATATTTTGTGAAAATTTTGAAGTGCTTAGGCTTAGAAGGAAAAATGAAGTGCCAGAAGAAATGGGAGCTGGTAGAGCCTGAGAACATATCTGGAGGGAAACATGCCAGCCCCTGAAGGAATGACCTCTGGGGAAAACAGAATTTCTGAGGGAAGAAAAGAAAGCCAGTCAATTGTTCCCTGAAGATGCCAAAAGTATTAGAGAGAAATACCGTGGGCCTCACCCCGCAAAACAATACAAGCTAGTCTGATTTTAGTGGGGGAAAAGAGCTCCTGTTTGGATTAACAGCACTCTGAGGAGAGCATTGTGGGCATTCACATTATATCTGAGCTTCAATTACAAATTACACTAATTCAGACTAGAAGTAAGTTTTAGTTCTTGTTATGTGGACTTCTTGACTGGGAATTAAACCATGATCACAGTTTGTTTCTCACCTGCCACCAGACAGCCATGTTCACTTTTTACCACTATAGAGTAATGTTGAAACAGAAACCCAGAGATAGAGTGCCAGAGGGGTAGCCATGGTAGTCTAGTTCAGCAAAACAAACAAGAACTCCTGTGGCACTTTTAAAGACTAACAAATTTATTTATCGCAGGAGCATTCATGAGCAAAAATCCCACTTCATCAGATGCTTGAAGATGGAGAACTTATAGAAGAGGAGGAAAATAAGTGCAGGGAAGTGTAAATCATAGAATCAGGTCAGGCTGTTGAAGCAAATCAAAGCAGTTGTTTACATTCAAATGGTGTGGAACAACATATTAGAAGGTTGGGAGGTAGAGATAGAGGAAAGTCATTTATTGTAATGAAAAAGTCAATTCAAATTTCTGTTCAACCTAAGACAATGGTATAAAATTTTCATATTGATTTCTAACTTTGTAGTTTCTTTTTGAAGCTTCAGTTTGTAATTAACTTGCTTAAATACAGCAATTGATATATCTTCCATGGAGTGAGCAGGGAGACTGAAGTGGTCCTCTGCTGGTTTTTGAGTGATGTTATTTCTGATGTCAGATTTGTGTCCATTTATTCTTTTACACAGGTGCTGTCCTGTTTGTCTAATATACAAGGCAGAGGGGCATAGTTGGCACATGATGGCATTGCTGGATGAGCAGGTAAATGAGCCCTTGATAGAGTAGCTGGTTTGATTAGGTCCTGTGATGATGACATTTGTGCAGACAGATGGACAAAGTTGGCAATGGGGTTTGTTGGAGGGATATGTACCTGCCTTAACCATAAGTGGTTCTAGCTATGGGGCAGCCTAGGCAATTGCCCAGGGCCCAGCACTGTGGGGGAAGCAGCTGTGGCTGCCTGTTTTCGATCTCCCAGCTGCCCACCTGGCACATGCTCACATGGGATGCATGCCCAGAGGCCAGGCCAGGGAGTGGCAGTGCTGTTGCAGCTCCAGCTATCCAGGTGAGGTGGGTGGCTGGGTAAGAGTAAGGGGGCTGTGCAGGCATGTAGGGCGGGGGACCTGGTGAAGAGAGCCAGCCCAAGTGTTTTTGGTGCCCTATGACTTTGGTGCACCCCCCTGCATTCAGTAGAGAAAAAAAAATGAGAAAGTCAAGAATGAACATGTGAATATATATTTTTAAATAGAGAAAAAAATCACTTCCATCTAATTTGACACTACTTAAAACCTGGCACCCTAGGCAACTGCCTATTTCACCTATGTGGTTGGGCCGGTCCTGCCAGCGAGGCTATGGGGGAGTCGGCAGGGGGCCCAGCAGCAGGGGCGTCACTGTCGCAGGGCCCAATGGACTGCAGCCCCACCACATCTCTGGCCCAGCCCCAGCTGTGGCAGGTGTCAGATTGGTCCCACCAGTGCTGCCAGCTGCTGGCTGGCAGTGACAGGAGCTGGATCTGAGCCCAGGCCCCCTGCCTCTGACCATCCTGGACACAGCTCCTGATGCTGCTGGCTAGTGGCAGATGGCCCAGGTGGGTCCAATTCAGCTCTCACCACCGCCTGCCAGCCAGCAGCAACAGGCCCAGGCTCAGATCTGGTTCCTGCCACTGCTGGCCAGCGGCTGGTCACCCTGGCATGTCCGATCCAGCTGCAGCCACTGCCTGCCAGCCAGCGACACACAGCCCAGGCTCCAGTCCAGCTCCTGCCACTGCCAGCCAGCAGCAGACAGCCCAGACAAGCCCAGTCTGGCTCCAGCCATTGCTTGCTGGCCAGCGGCAAACAACAGGAGTCAAATCTGAGCCCAGCAGGCAACAGCAAGAGCTGGATTGGGCCCACCCGGGCCGCCAGCTACTGGCCGACAGTAGCAAGAGCAGGACTGGGCCCTGTTGCTGGATTGGGCCCAGGGGTGCGACCATGCAACAGAGGGCAGGGTACAGGCCTGGGCCCCAATCCTTTTTACACAGGAGGAACACCCTTCCCAGGACCCCATCCTTGACTTTTGTCAGGGGGCCCAGAATCACTTAGACTGCCCCTGACCTTAATGTTTCTGTTGTTGGATCTGTAGTTGTTGTGTTATACCAAAAGGGGCACCCAGGAGAGCACCCCCTAATAAAAGGAAAAGAGTAGCAGGATCTTATTCAGGGGGACAAGGCAATATGCCACATTTATTGTAAATAAGTAAGGACAACAAAAAGCAGTCACACACACACACAGACACACAAAGTTCTGCAACCTGATATGATAGAATTACCAGTCCTTTCATGTGTTGCTTGAGCCTAGTGGCCAACTAGGCTGGACACAAGGAGGGAGCCAGGCCTCTGTCGGTTGCGATCCGATGCTCCAAGATGACAGTTGCAGAATGAGACCCAAAGTTTTCATGTTCTCACCCATCCTTTATACTTGCTGGCCCTCATGTAAGTCTATGGGATTTGCTGTGTCATGTTGCCTCAGGGTTCCTGTGAGATCACTGGTCACCAGTCACTTTAGACTTGATTGTATTTTGTTCCTTTCTTTCTGGGGTGGCTCCTTCTGTTTGCTTTAATCAGAGATGTCTGCACTGTTCAGCCAGTTAGATGGTACTTGTGCTTCATCAGGACAGGCTGGCAGTTGAGACTGGCCCCTTCACACACACACCCTTCATTCACACACCTTGTTCACACATTTAAAAGAACATACACAGCATATACCTAAACCAGGTTTCACCAAGTATACAAAATGGAGTACAATGTAGGAGTTCCAAACTGACAATATGGAGTCTTGTTGGACATTGGTTATAATGTCTGTTACACAGGGTTACAGAATTACTTTACTTATGACACTGAAGGACATATACACAACATTAACTAACATATACTTTAAAGGTAAATGTAATTCATTATGTGTCTGTGCCCCACAGTTGGAGAGTATCTGCTTAAGGTTAGGGGGCAGTCCATAAGCAAGGACAGGTGTGCTGCAATGTTCCCTCTAATCACTCGTAGACTGTGTGCACAAACAATTTCTTTGTGTGGGCAAAAACATTTCTTTGTGAGCCCCAATATTAGCACTATTGAATTTTTCTGTGTGCACTTTATTTTTTTGTGTGTGCAGGTTTCGTGACCTGTGTGCACGCGCACATGCGCACAGCTTAGAGGGAACAGTGCTCACTGTGCTGCCCAATGCTTGAGAGAGTCAGAGATCATCTTGCAGCATAAGCAGTATATCCTTGATCATGTATTGCAGAGATTTGACTTGGGGCTGTGGTGTTCTGTTGTTTACCTTGTTGGGCTTGTCCCATAGTATTTGACTTCTGGATACCCATCTGGCTCTGTCAATCTGTTTCCTTAATTCCCCCAGTAAGAATGCTCGATAGAGATCCCAAAGGCATCTGTCTCTGTCTGAGGAATCAGGGCAAATGCAGTTATATCGTAGGGCTTGACTGTAAACAACTACATAAATTTGTTAGTCTTTAAAAGTGTCATAGGACTTCTTGTTTTCTAGAGAGAGGAGATTCTGTTTCCCACTTCCAAAACCCTGAGCTATGTACTCCACTAAATTCTCAGCTGAAAGAAAGTCAGACTATTCGCATCATTGCATCACTTTTGTATTATATGGAATTTCAGAGGCTTTTTGAAACACTGCCAGTCTAATTTTGCCATGTTTTATTTTCCTTTCTATTTTAGTTCTGCAAGAGAACCTAGTAGCTTTTGAGCCTCATTAAACTTATGCTGGCTGGGCAATGCAGACACAAGGTTCTCTCTTAGATCTAATTTGCATATAGCTGATGCAAGCAAGTCAGATGGGATTCTTGGCTCCTAAATTGTAAAATCATGGTCTGAAGTTTCAATCAACATAACCTACAGAGTTACAATCAGCTAACAGCTTTAAGAGAGAATTGTTAATGAAGACATTATAATTAGCATGGCATCACTGAACTACATATAGGCTTAAAGCAGGAACTACACAAAAATATGTATAAAATGGGGGAGAAGTCCTAGCACCATCCCTAATACAGGACAGAAAATACTCTGACGAATAAGTGCATGCATATTACCAGATCTCTTGATGCCAGAACTTATACACCAATGGGGAAAAGTGGGTTTTTTTTCAAATTAGGAACTTACAAGTTGCTCCAAAATGAGCATGTTACCCTCATCTTCATTCCTCCACTTACTTCCTATTGTTATGAGAATGTAGTTTGTCTTCTCTTTAGCTCACGAACTGTTCAAGGCAAGGACCATGACTTCTTACAGGTTTGTTCAGTGCTCAACACAAAGGCATCTGTCAGGACGAGGACCCCTTTAGAAACTAATAATATGCATAAGAATGATAGATGAACTGAACTCAAACAAACAGGCTGTGTGCATCTGTGTACCAATTTATATTCAGTCAAAGGCGTGATAATTTAGAAACTTACACATAGAAGACATTGCGAGTGGAATCTCAGTGTCACTGTGAACAGTGGGGTCAAGATTGCACCTTAGGGATGAAATTCCCCTACCATTTTTCCACAGATGAAAATCCCATCTCTTTGAAGTAATTTTTTTCCCCTGGAGAATCATTATATTTGATCTGATTTGATCACAGTCACTATGACTAAAATAGAAGTCAAACTCTCCTGGGAAATTTTGTTTTGTTTTCTTTTGTTTTCTCTTTGATATTCTAGGGATCACAGTGAGGGATGATGTGAAGGATGTGTCTAGTTATGAAGATGCTAGTTTAAGCTTTTGGGAAAGCCTGTTTCAATTTTCTAGATCTCCAACAGACTCTCTGAATGTCTTTGGGCAAGTCACTTAGATGTAGGTTTCCAAAGGGTCTCTGAGGCCTACTGCTACTTCAGGTGTCAGTATCCAAAATTTAGGTATCAATGGGATTCACTAAACGACTCCCCGCTGGTGTCTTTGTTTCCACTGGTCAAGTGTCTAAGGCACCTAAATTTCAGCAGCTGATCATGTACACAGCTTCCGCAGACCTGATACCGCTCAGCACCCAATTTCTGGCTAAGCTTTGGTGAAGGCGTTCCCTTGCCCTGCTGATGAATCTATCTTTCCATTGGAGCCTGACACAGTAGGTATGCTCTGAGCACCTCTACCTACAAAAAATAAAAAGAAGAGAAGGGGGTGCCCCATCGTTTATAACTGTTAGCCCAGTGACTAGGGTAATCCCCCAGAATGTAGGAGATATGGGATCGGCTTCCTCTCCCTGACCCCAATTAGTGGATAGAGGAAAGAGAATTAATCTTGAGTCTTCCACCATGGCTGCCAGGTCTGTATACTTTTTTTGTGGTGCCCAATCCCATAATGCAGTGTTTTCCAAAATGTGTTCCACAGAACACAGGTGTTCCACACAATCAGAGGCAGTTTTGGGGGGTCGGCGAAGCAGGCGCATGTCTAGGACCCAAGCAGAAAGGGTCCCGTTGCCTGTTTTGCCTGCCCCAAATTCTGCGGCTGCCTCAGTCAGCAGCAGAAGGAGCTGGCCTGTGGTGCTGGGGCCAGCAGCAGGGAGCTGGAGCAGCAGTAGAGGGGGCCGAGGCCAGAGCTGGTGATGGAGGAGCCAGGTCAGTGAGCCTATTGGGGGCTCCCCTATTGGCCTTTGCCTAGGGCCCCCAATAGCCAAAGGCCACCTCTGCACATTATGTGAATATGTGTTCCATGAAAAAATTTCAATGCTAGTGATATTTTTCCTTCTAATTCTTTTGAATCAACTTTTAAGCAATACGTGTGGCAATATTTTGGTATGAATTCTTCCCCACACTCAGACCAGCATGTATGTGTTCCATCAGTATATTCCAAGCCCAAAAGTGTTCCATGGCCAAATTAGTTTGGTAAATGCTGCCATAATGGGTCCTGGGGCAGTGGGCCAGTGTCACATGGGAGAAGGGTCGAGGGAAGAGGCAGGGGCAGGAGGGGGAAGTGACCACTGTGTGTCACTGCTTTAGGCTGGGAACAGCTGTTGGCCACTGTGCTGGGCCCATATGGCAGAGAGGCGGACTTGGACTAATTGGATTCTACATAGGTTTATAGTCTGTGGCTGTGTTCACACACACAGGGTTATTTCGAAACAAGTTGTGTCGAAACAACTTGTTTCGAAACAACACCTTATTTCGAAATATCTTATTTCGAATTAACAAAATGTTAATTCGAAATAAGAAAAAAAGCGGGAAACGAAATAGCAAGTTCACAGTGTGAACATGCTATTTCGTTACCCCTGGGGGTGAGCCGCTGCTGCCTCACCCTGCAGCCCC
>ML681989.1:2488580-2582031 GCA_007922195.1 Podocnemis expansa | reverse complement strand
AAAAAAAGCAGGACCACTCCCATTAGATCATCCCAGTCAGTGTTTTGTCCAGCTGGGACTTGAACACCTCCAGAGATGGAGATTCCACCACCTTCCTAGGCAGCTTATTCCAATGCTTCACCACTTGCCTAGTAAGGAAGTTTTTCCTAATATCCAGCCTGGACCGCCCCAGCTGTAACTCCAGCTTCCCCTTGTTTCGAAACAACTGTGTGTCGTGTGAACATGGTTTTTTTGTTTGGAAACAACGAGGTTGTTTCGAAACAAAAGTGCTGTGTGAACACAGCCTGTGTGCACCTATTTACAGGTTTGTGGGCTTGGTTCAGTTGCTTCTGTCAGTTTTTTTGAAAAATGTGTAATCATAAATCTAAAATCTCATTTCCCTGCCATGTGCCCTTAAACAATTCAGTTAAATAGGGACCAACACTTGCCAAAAAGAGGGTGGATATTTAAAAACGCTGTAACCCTTTCCAGCATGCTTAGAGGCAGAGGGCTTCCCCAGGGGTTAAAGTAGGCCAGAACACAGTGGAACACTGTTCCTGGGCCCACTATTTTTAGAGGATCTGCATTCCAGGACCCCTAAAAATAGAAAATGGAGCCGGAACAGTGCTATCCGGGGCCCACCATTTAAAAATAGTGAGCCCCGGAACACAGTGTTCCGGTTCCATTTTCTATTTTTAGAACCCCCTCCCCAAATGTGGAGCCCCTAAAAATAGCAGGTCCCAGATCTGCATTCCACTGCATTCCAGCAGGCAGGAAGGGGGAGATTTTAAATCTCCCTCTCTGGTCCAGCTCTCACTGAGCATGCTCAGAACCTCTAAGCATGCTTATTGAAATCTGGATCAAGGCCGGAGCCTCAGGCCAGGCCGAGGATGGGGCTGCAGCTGCTCTGCCCAGCGGCAGGTAAGAGGGCCCTGGGGGGGGGTTCGGGGGCAGGCGATCCAGCCCAGTAGGGAAAGGGCACTGAGGAGGGGGTCAGCCTGTGGCAGCGGGGGAAGAGTGTGCGGCACGGTAGGGGATTGAGGGGCAGGCAGCCAGATGGGGGCTGAAGGCAGTAGCTGGGGTGGGGGCAGAAGTTGGGGTGGGGGGATGGCATGTGGGGGGCAGGAGCTGGGATGTGGGGTAGGCAGGTGGGGGGCTGGCATTTGGGGGGCAGGAGATGGGGAGTGGGAGGGGGTCCCACCCATGCGGGAAGGGGGCCCACCCAATTAGGAGGGTTCCGGGGCCCACCAATTTATACTTTAACCTTTGGGCTTCCCAGCTGGCAAACCGGAATCTTTAGCCAGTTTCTTTGAATATTAACCTGATCCTGAACCGGTAATATCTGATGTAGTATGTTATTGTAATTTTGCCTCTTTTTTTAATATGTGTGAGACAAAATGGCTGGATAGACTGTTTTTAATCTGTGGATTTCTGATGTCGCTGTTAGTTGCATTCTCTGTTTGCAAACATAAGACCAGAAGTCCCTAATGTTGTAATCAATACCTTTTGACAGTACGTCACTCTTTTCAGTCATCAGTTAGTACAAAAAGAACCTGGACCACAATGACCAGGCCATATGCAGTGAATTTATTCTTTTAATTCATTGTTTTCTTTCAGAAAGGACCTAAATGTAGAATTTGAAATGGCTGATCTTTTTTAAAAGCCATCCCTGAGTGCTTAAATAGTAATGTATATTTTTCTGTTTTTCATATGTAACAAAAACCAATATCTAAAACAAAGGGGTGCCTCTAGTAAATTAAGAGCTATCAGGAGCTAGAGCTGAGACATTTAGGATGCTCAGGTATGCTCCATTTCAACTTCATATCTGAAAGTTTGCAGTACCTTAGATATTTTTAAATATTCTGATTAGAAAATGTTTGCATCTGTCTCCATATTTTTTCTGTCTCTTCATTCCTTCTTTTATTACATGAAAAGAGGTCTTTGCTTAACAAGAGTTTGTCTGATCTTCCTGTCTTTTTCCTCACCTCAAATCATAATCCTCTGGTTTGATGCCAGGTTGTTTTTCTTCTTTGAAAGACTGCTCATAGTGAAACAACTTGTATATAATAGGGAACTTTTTGGGTGGTTGGAAGTAAAAAGAATTAATGTTTGGAGGGATAGGGTGAGGGGCGATAATTGGTTACCTGAAGTGAATTAATTGCTTTTCTTTGAAAAATAATCCTCCAGCTGTGAGGTGACAATTGGTTGCTACAGAAATGATTATGATGGCACTTTATAGAACAATGGCTTAAAGGAGATGAACCCTTAAGAGGCAAAGATCCTGTGTTCATTAGCAATAAAGAATAAAGGCAGAAATACTAAATATTATTGCTACTAAGCTCAAATGACTGCTATTTTGTGTAATATATATGTGTGTATGTGTGAGATATATATGTGATATATACATATATATGTATATGATTTTAAAGTTACACTTTATACGTGCTTTTACATTGTAGTATTGCATATAGCATCAGAATTTCTAGGCACCATCCTCAAACAGTTAGGCACAATTTCTATTTTACTTGTGAGTAGTGCCATTGGCACCAATGAGACTAATTATCAAGTTAAGGATGTGCTTTGAGTGTTTGCACATGCAAAGCCTATGGTCACAAATTTGTTACAAAATGCAACAGATAGTTCTATAGCTTCATGCACTCATAATCCCTCTATCCATGTCACCAAGAAATGTGCCTATTTTTCTGACACATAACTTACCCTATGTAAATCTTCATATCTGAAATGTTTTTTCTAATTATTCAGTAGCTCTTCTGATAGTAATGAAGGAGTTACAGAAAATGGCTTTGTTTAATGAGTGACCACCACACTGTTTGAGATTCCTGTTATTTTGTACCTCAACAGCAGGATCAGACACATTAAGCAAAGATCCTGTTTTCATGCAAAAAAAAGAGGAGGTGTAAGAAGAAATAAAATGCAAATGTTTTCTAAGCAGAATGTTTGTTTTAAAACAATGCAAAAGGTATTACCTTTGGATTTGCAAATTTTTTAATATAAAGTTGTAATAGTGGTTTTTATCCCACTTAGGGCTTCCTCAGCTTGAGTTTTACATTGACTAATAAAATAAATGTTTAGAGAAAACCCTTTTTAAAAAAGAAAAAAGTCCCACTGAAGAACAGAAATTGCTAATCATGTAAGTAGCTGTTTTTCTTTTCTATTTTACTGAGTCAAATCAGTAATTAAAGTTATCCAGATGTGGTTGTTTCAGAGGAGTGCTAAAGAAGAAAACATGAAATTACTCTAATTGTCCCATAGTGATTAAATTTAGAGGAGGTGGTCAATGCATCAACCTAGTTAATTTTTTTAAACACAAACAGGTCGAACTCTCAAAACTATTGATCTGTATATATATGGTGTTATGTTTTCTTAAGTAACTGCAGCAGGGTTATAAATTCAATCCAGCTATAGTTGCTGCTTGGTAGCAAGCCAAAAGGTTCCCTATTCATCCATATTATAATGTTTCCATTTCCCTTTGTTCTGCCTCACTAACTTCAGAACTTGTCATCTAGGTACATGCACAACAGCAGATGCATATAGATAAACTCTCTGTAGCAACTCTTATGTCTCTGAAATGGAAACAGAACAGATGGATGGGGTCAGTATTAAACTAGCTCACTGTAATGAGTTGTAGACTCCCATCTGTGCTATATACTAATGGGGTTGAAACCTGTAAGAAAAAAAATCAATACAAATTTATGGGCTCTTCATAAGCATTAAATTAACACCAAAAAAAAAAAAAAGAGCCAGATTGTATAGAGGGAATCTCATGATCCTCCTGAGTCTTATAAAGCTTACTGAGCATAACCCAATATAATTAAGGTGTTGAATAACTCCAAAGTCAAAGTTGCTAGAGAAAAAGCAGCTTTGTACTATATTCAGAGCCTAAACAAACAAGCAAATCTATACTAAAGTACGATGGAAGTTTGGAACAGTGCTCTTTCTGTTGGATTTCTGGAGAAGGAAAAGCAATATGTCAAACACCTGAATATTTGTAAAACATTAAAGTATGATGTGAAGTGTGGCTCTAGGACAGGTTAGCAACCTTGACTGGCTCCCATGCCAGCCCCACCCCTGCCTCCTCAGAGGGTGCCAGGGGTGGAACCAGCAGGTGCCGGAAGCGAGGTTACCAGCACCAAGGGGCAGGGCCTGCGGCCACAAGAGTCACACACCGCTGGAGCCGCTGAAAGGCAGGGACAGCGGGAATCACTGCACACACACTCCTCTTGCAGGCTCAGGCCCTGCTGGGGGCGGCAAGGTCAGTAGGGGAGAGCAGCTGCAGGCCAGGAGCCCTGGATGCTTCTCTGAATGGGCGCACATGCCATGTTTGGCATACGTGCCCAGGGTTGCTGACCCCTGCTGTAGGGGTATTGAATAAATGGGACGCAAATAGTCATACATCTGTCTGTGCCCTGACTATTTACTGGGCACTTAATTGTAGCATTAACTTTTCCATAATTATACTCTCTCTCATACTGTTGGGAGAATTTTTGCTAAGTAGGAATGTTTGGGCTGTTATAATAGTAAGCTGAAACTAAAAAGTGCACCTAACCAGCAGTAGAAAGTCTGGTTATGTAACCAACAGAGTTGAGCTTCCAGCTTGCAATATTTGCATTATGCTGGCCAGCTGCCAAGAGGTAGAGTCTGCTTGGCAGCACGAGAACCTTCTCTCAGGGCTGTCATTTGATTGGAGAAGGCTTGGGTGCTGCGAGAACCTTCCATAATGTATGTTTTCTGATTGGGGGAAGGTTGTTTAGTGCTGGAATGTTCTGGGCATTCTGCTCAGGGATTGGGGGAATCACATGCCACATCTTCTTCCATTTGTGAAAGCTAATGCTTTGCTATGTGAACTATAAATATCTTGTAGGTTATTTCAGATTTAAATTCCCGAGTATCTTATACAATTATTTGTAAATTACACCTAAAAGTTTTCACTACTGTTCATGTGACATGTTACTCTATGCAAAATGCATACACACTGTAACACTTAATCATGCTTTCACATTGCATTACATCAATTATTAATTTATTTGAAAGACAACATAGGTGAAGGATGGGATGGCCTGATCATGGCTTTGAGCCTCATGCAGTTCTTGAACAGCTTAAGTGTGGTTTGTGAGTGCCCTGTGCCCCACCCATTCTCCACCAACCAGCCAGGAAGGGAGCTCTGGGCTTCTACCTGAAGACCCACCTTCCACTGCAGCACTGAAGCCCCAAAACCCCACTTCCCATCACAACTTACCCCACCATTTCACTAGCCATTGCCTGCATTACTCCTGGGAGTAGGAGCTGAAAGGGGTCAATCAGAGACCAGCCCTTGTCAGTGGTGGAAGGATGAAGCACTGATGGTAGGAGAGAAGAGATCGGGCTGTGGACCACATTTGTCTTTAAAATCGAGGATTCCTTCCCTCAACCTGCTTTCTTCCAACCCCATGCTGATGCTCACTATGACTGCTCGGTAAGTGGGGGAAGGGAAGACAAGTAGCAAAGGAAATCTGGTTGGTGGGGAGGGAATGGGCAGCCTGGTAGTGTGACCATATGTCTGAGTTTTTAGCAGGAGGTCGCATCATTCTGTATTCAGACATGTGCAGACTTCATATACTTGGGCTTTCCCTGCATTCCAAAGAATATAAGGCTGTGTTTAATGTTCATAAATCACGTTTGAATTGTTTTAGATTTGAGTGGTAACCCTGTACTAATTTTGTAAATGAAAATGACATCTTCATGTTGTAAGAAATGAACATATGAAGAAGAAAACTGAAATTTTAGGTCAGAGTGGAAGGAAGAGTTTTCATTCATTGTTAAAGAAACCCTTGTGCCTTATCTGCAGTGAGTAATTCACTCACTACAAAGCAAGCAACTTGAACTATCACTATGAAACAAATCCCAGTGGCTTTTTCTCTAACTATCCTCCTGGATCAGAAGTAAGGAAAAACAATCTAATCATATTAAAATTATGCCTGAACAGTCAACAGACATGACTTTCAGCGTTCAGTAAGGAAGCTGACACTATGACCAAAGCTAGTTTCATTTTGTCATGGAATATTGCTCATGCTAAACATCCATACTGTGACAGGGAATTTGTTAAGAAGAATATTTCAGAAGTCATTGCAATTTTAACTCCAAATAACACACAACTTCAATGACTAATAGAGCAAATGGCGATTCTGTGCCACAGTGGAGAGGCTTAGCACCCAAATCAGTTCTGATGTCGCGAGCAAAATTATCAGGATTCAGCATAGATGTTGATAAATCCAAAAATACACAAGATAGGCCACAACTAGTGATATTTCTTTATTGTGGTTCTGAACATAGAAGAAATGTTGGACTTAGTGGCATTAAAAGAAACAGCCTGTGGTGCTGATGTAAAGAACGCATTTGACAAAGTAGTGACAAACACCAATGTATTGCTGGATAAACTTGTGAGTGTTATGACAAATGAAGCACCTGCAATGGTGGGGTAGGGTGGTGGGGGGCAGGAAGTAGGCCTTATCATACTCTTGAAAAAATGATCCCAAATTTCCAAAGTTTCTCCCTGTTTATTACATCATCCATTACGAATATCATGCAGGGACATACTTGGAGTATAGAAATAAAATGTAAATGGTCCTAGAAATTGTCAGGTTTACCTACTCAAATGAAAAGACTCATCAACAGTTCAAGAATTTCATCAAAGAGGTGAATCAATTTTGACAAACCTAATGACATTTTCCTGCTGGCCTGTGATATTATGCAGCATCTACCAACTCTCAATTTGGCATTCCAAAGAAAGGATAAGATAATTTCTAACCTTACTCAGACAGTCTTCAGCTCTCAAAAGAAGTTAAATCATCTTCAAAGTGAAATGGGGTCAAGCAATTTCCCCCACTTCCACCATCTCAAGACTAAGGTAAACACATTCCCTAAACAGAAGTAGAAGATCACAAACTTGGGGAATACAGAGGTAAGTTATAAGGATTGCTTGATGACTTTCAGGCCAGGTTTGAAGACTTGCAGAAATTGGAATCCTGCTTCACCTTTCTTGTAAACCTATTCATGATTGATGTGATCAGCAAAGGCTGTCCAATTCCCAAAAATGGGGATACGGAAACATCAACTATAGAAATGGACCTGTTAGAACTCCAGGAGGAGCAGGCTCCAGAGATCATGCATAAATCAGAATTTGTAATCAAGTTCCAAATGCAACTACCAGGAAAGAAGTCTCCTAGTGTGTGACTCATTTTGATTTTTGACATAAAATATTCCTGTAAATCGCTGTACTCCATGATGAAGTTCATAGAATCAAAACATTGTACAGTCCTCATAAATCAACATCTGACCAAGCTGCTCTGTACTGCCAAGACAACAGATCAACCAGATTTCCAAAGACTTATGACCAGGATGGACACCACAAGGCTAGTAGCTCTTGCACTAATTAACTGTGAAACAGTAATAGGAAGTTAATCTGTGTAAAGATTGTGCGTGTGTGTTGCAGCTCTCAAAAGTCTTATGATTATCATATGCACTTCTAAGGATTGGTAAGTTTGGCCACCCTATACTATATGTCAGTGGTTCCCAACCTGAGGTCCATGGACCCCTGAGGGGCCACAGAGGCACTCCAAGAGGGCCGTGGACAGGCTGGGAGCTGGGACCAGATGCTGCTGGGGTCTCCCATTTCCATGGAGACCCAGGCTTCCAGCCAGCAGGGAGTTTCCCCCAGGGAGGGAATTTTTAAAACTCCCACCCTGAGCATGCTCAGATCATGCTCAGGGAGAGTAGCCAGGGGGGTGGCCAGGTGCCAGCAGCTCAGGTGGCCAGATAAGGGGGGAAGGGGAAAGGAGGCCTGGGGGCAGGGAACCAGCAGGAGGAGAGAGGTTGGAGAACAGGCTGGTGGGCAGGGAAGGCTGGGGGGCAGGGGCAGGGGCAGAGGGGCCCATGGCCATGGCAGCTCCACTTCCAGGCAGGAGCAGTGGGGGCCGCATTCTGCCAGTGGGGGCTGGATCCCACCAGCGCTCTGCCAAAGCAACCAAGGCTGCATTCTGCTGAGGGTGCTCTGTCTAAGCAGCAGGGGCTGGATCTCACTGGCGAGAGGGCCGCATTCTTCCCTCAGGGGCCACATTCTGCACTGCTACATACCTGCTGCAACCAGGAGGCCACAAAGGTTTCCCCCCTTTAAAAAAGGGTCCACAGCCTGGAAAAGGTAGGGAACCACTGCTATATGTCATTCAGACTGTGATTTGGGGTTTAAAATATGATGATCATCAGACAAATCAGCCATTAATATCTGCTGAAGTCAGTGTTGATGGATTATGTAGATGATGAAAATGGGAAAATAAATTATTATGAAATACATTCCCAGACAAAAAAAATTCTAGCATTAGAGTTGAATTCTTTTCCAAAATTACAGTGTAAAAACAACAAAACTTTACTAAAGTATCAATGTTATCCAGACTTCAAAGCTACCAAAAATTCTGGTTCATGAAGGTGTGATATAAAGAAAACTAAATACCCATAAACACAGAATTGTATAATTAAGGTACCCAAGTAACCTGAATCCAATTTGGAGGATGACATCATTCACGCATTACCCATGCTTTGTTCATTACATATCTAAAGCATAATTCTGCAAATCATTAAGCAAATGAGTTACTGAGCATAAGTAAAGTTACTCATTTGTACATGTTTTATTTTTGGACTGAGGACCTTTTTCTAAAGATGTCCAAAAGCCTGCCACTTTAAAAAAAATAAAATAAAAAGTAATTTATAGTATCAAATCTCTGTAACAATTCCCTTGCCTTCTGACAACAAAATCTTTACAGAAGACACCTGGAGAAACTATTTTAAATTAGACTTCAGAGCTCCACCTTTAGCAGGAGAGGTCAATGCACTACACTGATGTTCCTAATTTGGCAACAAACAACTGTTACGCATTTTCAATACTATTATTGGTCACAGATATTAGGAACTCGCAAAGATCTGTAACATTTCATTTGAAGTATGTAGGACAATTGTTCTGTAGCTGAGACATGGAAAAATAGTACTTAAACTTACAATCATGATTAATATCTATTTTTGGCTGATTCCCATTGTGATGCCGTCTGGATTTAGGGGACTATCTATGATATTATTTCATATCAATGTTTCAAAATTACAATAATGAGATATGACATGTTGGGTACCAATAGAAAAGAATGATTATATTGTTTATGGTTAGGCGTCATATCTGCATTAGAAGTTACAAATATGTTTGTTATATTTGTGCTTCAACATACATGATTCTGGAAACACCACATACAGGATGTTTACAGTAATTGTCTCCTTAATGGCCCATCAAGGAAGCCCACAGATACAATGGGCCTTGGAAGAGACCTGAATGAGTCACCAAGACTTGACCATGTGACCCTCATCTTCATTTTGTTTCTAAGAAACCATACACACAGCATGGAATAAGAAAGGACATATAAAAGCAGCTGTGCCCAAATCCATTTTGTTTTTAGTTTTCAGTCCTGTTTTAGTCTGTGCAGCTTTCTGCCAACAGTTACCTCTGGATCTATTCGCCTCCAACTAAAGCTGTGGAACAAAGGACTGAAACCCACCCAGGTGTATACCAGAGGAATTGTACAAGCCTGCAACCTCCAAATTCTACCAAGTACATGATTTACATGGACTTTTAATCATTGTATGTATGTGATTTGTTTTGACTCTAACATTTCTCTTAGATTGTTTCTTTCCTTGTATAATAAACCTTTAGTTTTAGCTAATAAAAGATTGGCTGGCAGCGTGGTAATTTCGGTAAGATCCAATCCTATATTGCTCTGTATAATGTGGTTGGACCTCTGGGGTCAGGAGAAGCTTTTTGGTAAAGAACTTGGAGTATTCAGTAACTTCTCTCTTTACTAGACTCAGTTGCTATTTGGGAACCTGTGGCTGAAATGAAGTAAAGGGGGCTGTTTATATTTTATGGTGGCTTCTTGATATCCATTGTAGGGGGATCAGAAGCATTGTCTGTAACTGGCTGATGAAGTTTATCTTTAGGTAACCTACCAGTGCTGGGAGCATCTGTTCTCTTTTCTGCAGCCTGCCTTGATAGATGTGTTTTCAGATACTTATCCCAGGAGGCCTGGGTCATACCCATATCATGAAAACCACTTGTCTGTACCACTTCAAATATGAGCAGAAAATTGGCTGCTGACCTCAGAATACATAGGCAAAATTCAAATAAGATATTTCAATTTTGAGAAATGTAAAGGACAAATTACTTTATAATGGAAAGGAAGTCTGAGCTGATACTTTAGGGTATGGCCGCACACACACTTCTTATTTTGAAACAACAGAGGTTGTTTCGAAATAAGAAGTGCCATGGCCACACGATGCACGGCCATTTCGAAACAAGCAAACAGCTTGTTTCGAAATGGTCGTGTTCCTTCCGAAACAACTTAAACCTCATTGGCTGTCGAAACAGGGTTGTTTCGAAACCAGAGGTTTCGAAACAGCCCTGTTCGGACATGTTGTTTCGGAACAAAGCACCCGCCAGGAGAGGGGCGGTGGGGCACCTCACCACGGGGGCTTTAAAGCCCCCAAACCTGGGGGTGCAGCCCCGGCGCATGGCCTCGGCGTGCAGCTGGAGCCCACGGCTGCCGGGGCCGGAGGGAGCCCCGCCCCCGGGATTCCCCCGGCGGCGCCGACACGCCAGCCTGGGGACGGGGCTGGGGCTTCCCCTGAGGCCCCGCCCCGGGATTCCCCCGGCGGCGCCGATGCGCCTGCCCGGGGGCAGGGCTGGGGATTCCCCTGAGGCCCCACCCCGGGATTCCCCCGCGGGCCTGACACGTGTGCGGGCCTGACACGGGCCTGACACACTGTGGACCTGCTATTTCGCTGCCTTATTTCGAGGACAAAGTTTTTTGTCCTCGAAATAAGTTGTTTCGAAATAAAGAGTTATTTCGAAACAGCTTGTTTCGAAACCTCTTGTTTCGAAACAAGCCCTCCCCGTGTGAACATAGCCTTAGAGACTCTGAATAAACAGCCCATTTGCTTTCCAGGATTTTCTGTGATTCAGTGTTATTCCTGGCTTTTTACTTCATTTGGTGGTTGTAACTAGATTTAGTGATTAAGGCATCAGTCATGCAATTACTTGAGCACATGCATGATGTTTTACTCATGAATACTCCCACAGAAGTCAAAGAGACAACTTACATGTATAGTCCAAAGTGTTGGCATGATTGGGGACAATAGTTATTGCTAATGCATGGAGCTACATCCGTGCCATTTTCTGAGCTACCTTTTACACTGTCTTGTAAGGATGATGCGTGCTTGCCAAACTCTTGAGTGATTTTGGTCTATTTAGTTGTTCTACCTGTTAAGGGCAGGAGCTATTTCGCTAACAGTTTTCAATGCTATGTACTGCACATTATTTTAAAACAAACAAAAAAAAACTAGTAGGCAGGGTAGTAGGAAAACAGAAGAGTGGTTATAATAGTTGGTGCCTGAAACAACAAATATTCACTGAAGGACAACGTCCATCATGACTCCATCAATAGAAGTTGTATTCTTGATGGAATCAGTGTAAAACACATGACAAAAAGAGAAACAGAAGAAATTTAATATAGTCCTATGCACAGAAGTCTTGTGTGCACTGAAGACAACAGTTTCTCAGGCACTTCCCAAAAGAGTAATGAGATCTAATTAGAATATTAACATGCACAGTAAGGCCAGATTTCAGAAGTGCTTAAAGCCCTACAGGGCCAGATTTTTCCACAGGGCTCATCTCCCCTTTAAGTATCTAAAAGAAGTAGTCAATTTCACTACAGACATAAATGGGCATGACACATTGAAGTCACTGGAGTTGTGCCAGCTTATTCCCAGGCTGAGTTTGGCCCTAACAATTTAATTCTAATAATCACTGTTAAACAAGACTACTAGCACCAAGAAACTTTACTAGCTAACACAGTTTAATACAATTTTTTTAAAACATTGTTGCATTTATTTTGGTTTCTGAGAGTCAGCTTCTTTACCCTGAAGGTCAATGAGCTAAAGCCAGATACGGGCATAACAAACACTGCAGACCATATTTTGGGCTCAACTACATCAGTAAAAATTGCAACTCACTTCAATACCTTATGGTAACCATTATATTCTTGGAAGGGTGTTTTTATATCACTAATAAACACTTTGGCTATGTCTACACCTAAGACCTTCATTTGGACTTGCTTAGTCCGAACTAAGTAGTTCGAAGTTAGTTCGAACTAAACACAGTTTTTTAGTTTGAACTACCCTTTTTAGTTTGGACTAGCCATGCTTTTTTAGTTCAAACTAACTTTTTAGTTCAAACTCTAAAAGCACAGCTGGTTCAAACTAAAAAAACTGCATTTAGTTTGAACTGCTAGTTCGAACTAGAAATGCAAATGAGTTCAAACTAAGCAGTTAGTTCAGACTAACCAGCTGAACTAATTAGTTCAAACTGAGTTTTGCTTGGTTAGAACTAAAAAAATGTTTAGGTAAACCCACGCAAAGACTAGTGTAGACAGGGTTCAAATTAGTTCAGATTAAGGCTCCTTAATTTGAACTAATTTGCTAGTGTAGGTATAGCCTTTCAGTCATAATGCTAGTGTCCAAAAATTTTCTGTCTTGGAATAATCGATGGGCTAATTTTGACTCTTCTTGAAAGCTAGTATCATCTGATTCAACAATACAATCATAATGAAATTCAAAATCATTATAGTTCTGCAATAGAACTTCAGTATATAACTGATGGTGCATTGATTTACATTACTGATATCGATGGATAAATGTAAGTTGCACCTTAAATGGTGGCAACTGAAAATAAAACAACAAACTCTTGTTTTAATTAATTTCTAGCCATTTTTAAAGTAGATTAATATAGTTTCTCTACCTCTGGAACCAAGTAATGTGGATTCTCCATTCATTGCTATGTAATTCATTTTTTAAAAGCTGATATTGTGTTCTTGAGTAACGCTATGATCTCCCACTGGCTTTATTTGTGACAATAAGCATTGTTGACAGTAACACTTTCCTGTGAAGCTTTTTTTAATTCCCATTCAATGTGTAAAAGACTAAGGAAGAGTTATCCATGCCTCCAGGTTTCAGTTTCCTAAGTAAAACTAACAGCTCCACTGAGAGTACTGAAGTCAGCTTAGCCCAAAACTGCATTAAAAGCTTTGGATTACATGCATAAGGATGCTCTGTCAGCTACAGTTTTGCTCAGGAAGCCTTCCCCCATCCAGATGCTCCACATGTTTAAAGAGGAACCTGGCTAAGAAGCGTCAGCACTCATATGAAAAGAAGCTCAGCATTTTCCATATGTATGATGCTATATAAAATATTTTGGCTGCTAAAAGTTTTGAGCTCTGGTGACATGAAGTATTTATAATCCCACTAAGATTCATGAAGCTTTTCATGTACTGTTATGAGTCACAGTGTATATCAGTATTTCCATTACAAATAATGACTTAGTGCCAAAAGAAACCACTACAATGCACAGTATTAAAATTAAGTTACTTGTTCAGTTAGCTACATTTTTATCCAGAAACTTCCTATACCGTGGATTACTGGCAAGTTCCAAGAATCAAGATTCCTGACACTCAAGACCTACATAACCTTGAGCTTAAAAAAAAAAATCATATTTGCCCTGTCACACATAATTGACCAAGCTTCAGAAGTCCCATCCCAATATGCACTAGACACCATCAAAAACTTTTGAAAGATATTTTTAGTGCCAGTAAATTCCTTGCTCATTTCAAAAAGCCTGATTAAGAATTTGCAAGTGATACCCCAAAATCTAAAATCCTTCCCCATTTTCAATCTTGCCTTCAGATATAGAGTCCAATTCTGAAACAAGTGGTCTTACATCCGATAACGCCATATATAATTGGATGTTACTCAGACTGCGATGGCTCAGCTTAAATAGAGATATTGCAGTGATAGGCCTATCTGGAAGGATCTGCCATCTTGGTACTGATGTGTCTAGGTAGCTGAACACTAACCAAATAATTAAAATAACAATTAATCTTTCTCGCTCTTTCTTTCCAGTCCATAAGATTTATAACTTACATGTTTTGTGTGAAGGCACTGCTGAAGGAAAGCCAAGTCAAAAGAGGTGAGTTTTGTATTTAGATCTGAACACTGAGCCCCATGGTTGTTTTTAGACTGTGTGGAGATTACTCGTGCAAAAGAGAAGTCCCATCACCTGAGAAATTTTTGTCTTGTGCACTTACGGGACTCACCCTCTTTCTCAACAATTTCATTGTTCCAGGAGAATGTGACTGTCAAGAGAGAGCATGATTGCAGAGGGTGCTCTGATCTCTCTGGTAGCTCAGACTTGTCAATGGAGAGCTGTGACTGTTGGGACTGAGACTTTGAATTGACCTATCTATTTAATGAGGAACCTTTGCAAAGTATGAAGCACTCATGGTGCTTAATTTGTGGTGACCAGCGTTACCAAGCAAATTCTGTGTTTTGTACGAATTGTGGCTCTTTCAAGGCATGTAGGTTCACATATGACCTGCCAATAATCAAACCCAGAGGCCATCACTGGCCAGGTCTGAGTTCAACACAAAGGTGTTAAGTCTTCAAGCTGTCACACTTTGATATTGTTTGTATGTGATGGTTACAGTGTTAGAGGAAGAAGGAGAGAAATGACACTCCAGAGTTTTTGCTACCAGTTCCCGGGAAAATGCTGTTGCCCGTGACAGCACTCAGTCCTTCCTCCTTTGAACTCAAGGGAAGTCTTTTAGCTTCAATGGTTGCAGGATTGGGTCTATGTGCCTAGCTATACTTTTCTAGGTATATTGTTGCTGAATTTGCATCTCACCAGTGTGGCTGTGTCGACTCAAATGTTTTGGGGAGTGGAGTGAATTTTTTTGTTGTTTTTCTGCTGGTAGATGTTGCTGATACCTTTAGACAGCCAAGGAAGAGAACATATGGATAAATTTAAGGTTAGTTTAGCTGTCTCTTTTCCATGTATTCAGTCATCATGTAAGGGCTATGGAACACATTTTAGGAGTTCAGATACCATCCAGTAAAGGATTGTATTGTCATAGATGTAATAATCTTATCTGGTAATACCTATTACAAATATGGTAATAACATGGGCTCAGTAGTATAGGAAATTGGTCTTTTTTTTCCACTGGAGGAAAACAGACACAATTTATAAACTAAACAAGCTGCTCTTCTTTCCTGGAACTACACAATCGTATATCACAATTCACTAAAATGAGGGGAGCAAGAAAGAGGGCAGCGGATAGTCAGTAGAGCCAAGGGATAAATTCATTTGCCAGGAAAGATGTATGTTCCACTGTGCAGCTCAAATAGCATTACCACTTCCGCACTGAAATCAATCAATTCATCAAAATGCCATGTGATCTGTATTTTGTTCTTGCTCTTCTACCTTGAAAACATCCAGACCACTACCATTATAATACATGATGGTGTGGTATTAAGTTTATTTGCCTATATGATGTGTGTGTATTTATATAATGTGGTAAAAGGAGTGAGCCTGAAACATGAGGCCTGAGGCCTGAACTAAAGTCAGGCCCTGGTGAGACAAAGCTAAGTTAGCAAAAGTCAGGCTGTGAGCAGAAGTCTGGCTCTGTTACAAAATATACCTACTGGCAAATTCACAGAACCTGACAAGAACAGGGCTGGGATCATTGGCATACTGACAGGATGAGCTTGGGGAAGCGGCCAGGCCCCAGGGGGCACCAACCCTGCACTTGGTACCCAGCCTTGACGGGGTACGGAGTGAGGCCATCCCAGTCAGGCTGGAGCTGTGGTAAGTACAGGGGAAGGGGATATGACACAAAGCATCTGGCTGGGCCAGCCAACCCTTCACAATGCATGGGAGATGCTGGAGGCACTGGAGGCACCCCTCAGCACTCCCTATGCATGTATCACGAAGGGTCAGCCCAGCATCCCTCCCCAGGCTCAGGTGGAGGGGAGCTGCCCCAGAGCATCCAAGCTGCCAGGCTGCAGGGCTGAAGCAGCAGGTAAGTGGTGAGGAGGTGCAGCTTGGCCCTTCTAGGAGGCAGGGGACACGGAAAAGTCCTGCTATTCACTGAGCTGGTCCATTGTTATGGGTATACATGTGTTAGTGGTCCTGTAGAGGTATGGGACGCTAGAAATATGTTTCATCAACAATAAACCCGACCGGATGCCTTTGCCGCTGAAACAGGTCTCTGGTTTTATTGGGCAGTTCAAGCAAGGCCTGCTATGTCAGCTATTTGCACACAGCTGGGACAGGACATGGAAAGAATATACACATGCAGCCAACAACTGACAACAAATACAATGTAGATACACATACTAAATAATACATTACAGAAATAATATTCTGAAAATATTTCCATGTATTTTTATTATAGATCCATGCATAATAATAATCCGGTCCAGCAATCTTTACTGATCCTAACACTTAATCCCATTGACTTCAGTGAGATTAATCTGTGTCTGTTTAGGTTTGCAGAGTAAGACCCTTTATAAAGTTTCATGAGTAAGATAACTCAAATTAAATTTTAATAGGATTAATTATTTCTATTCAGAAACATGACACACATTTTTAACTTTCTGTGGCCAGCATCTAAATCAATTTCATTCCAGAAGAAGCTTGAGGAAAAAAGAAGTGCACCACAGACACATCTGATGGCCTTGTCTGACATTGACTTGTATAAGAAAAGATAGAATAACTCATGTGTTCCTATACTACTGCAGGTTAACCTTTCTCAGTGTATTTGTAGAACTAAGGGTTTGATTTGGACCAAACATCAGTTTGAAACTGATGTACATCCACTGGAGTTATTCCTGATTTATGCCAAAGCAAGAAGAGGATCAGGCCTGACATGGTTTACTACATGATTGATTTTTTTTCCTGTACCTATAATACATGCATAGTATCTAATCTCTGTCATGAAAACATAACTTCACCAAAGAATTCTGGTGACCTCACAAATCATAAGAACAGAGATCAAGTCCCCAAAACCCCCCGAGTCGTGTTAATGGGCCATATTCCATACCCATTTACCTTGAGGCAACAGAGCTAGATTGGCCTAGTAAATTAGGTCAAAATGATCTTAAACTGGAATTTCAGTTTATATTCCAGAATCCCCAAAAGGCATGTTACTATAAGGTCAGATACCCAGCAATATGACTACATTTCTGGAAGCAGTCTAACTCCATGGATTATTCACACCACACCAGTCTCAAAATAGCACTAAAATACAAATTGAAGCCTATTTCCCAAAAGCATGTGACAATATTTTGATACTATGGGCTTTTTTTCTAGTTGAGATTTGTAAGGATTTGTTTGGTTGTTTTTGTGTGTTTGGTTTTTTGGTTTTGAGTTTGGGTTTGGTTTTGTTTTTCTGCCCTTTTTTTTTTTTTTTTTTTAGCAATGTGTTTACATAGAAGGTTAAGTCAAACATGTTAATCTAGATTTCTTATGATGTCTATTAGCTCTCGGAATTTACTGTGTGTATATGATTCATGGGGAGAGGATGGAGAAGGACTTTTTTGGGATGAAGTATTACCCACCTTTCAAAAATAAGGGGATGGAATTATGTATTTTTTCTAATGAGTGTTTCTTTCGTAGGCCTTATGGTGGATATAGACTCATTAACTTCTTTTTCTTTACACAATACATATTTAGAAGATTATGCTTTTTTGTTCCCTTTGTTGCCCATACACTGACATAGCACCTCCTTCCCCTTTGTATTTTGTTCTGATCTGTCATTCTAAGTGGTAGTTTTCCACACTGATTGCTAATCAACTGAACAGTAAAATTATTGCGCACTTCTTGCAAAAGGCTGTCAGGAAACTGGAAAATATTGTGCATATTTAAACTACCAAGCACAGATTAGGAATTACTCTGTGACTTGAGAATGTAGTGCATTTGAAGCTATACAACTGGTAGCCCTGGAGGACAGATAGTATTATTGCAAGTTTTCCACCCCATCCTTGTTGCATTTACTTGCTTACTCTTTTTGATCATTTAATTTATAGATCTACATTTGTAAATGATAAGGGATGGAGAGAGAAAGGGAGGCAGGGAGAGTGTGATGTAGCTCTTGTTTCTTCTGATGTGTGACCACTCGTCTTCAGTTTGTTTAGGGTAAAATCCAATCCCAAAAAATGTGCTTTCTGTATGTGAGGGAGGGAGAAAGTAAGTGAAATTCACCATCCCTAACCTAGGGTTTTGGCCCTATCAGCTGGAGGGATGATCCAATGCAGTTGGATGACAAGATCCTCCATAAATGTGGTCCTCATGCTCAGTCTTGGCCTACCCCAGCCTGTTTTCATTGAGGTCTTTTATTATTTAGGTGTGTGTACCCAACATGGACACCCTTTGTGTGATATGCAAAGGCTGCACCTCGGCTCCCAATTCACTTCCCCTCCATAGCTTCCATACAAAAGTTAAATATTTCAAAAGGTGTTTGCGGAGTCCCCACACAATGGGTGAATTTGATCCTGTCTGAACTGTCAGTCTACTTGTTCAGATTTGTGGCCCATCTATTTGGCCACATGTTATTGTGGGAAAAAAGCAAGGAGTCTTGGGGCACTAAATAAATCTGTTAGTCTTTAAGTGCCCCAAGACTCCTTGCTTTTTTTGCTTTACTAGACTAACATGGCTGCCCCTTTGGAACTTGGCAAGTTATTGTAGGTTTCTTTCACCCAGGTGCTGCACTTGGTGCTGATTTCCAGTAACCAGTGCTTGACCTGACAAAGCCAGATTAACTCAGGGGCTAAAGAGAGTGGAGCCCTGAGCCCCAGCCTGAAAGGGGACCCCAAGCCCAGCCTCTACAGCCCCTGCCATAACCCCCTTCCCCCCTGCCCCACTATGCTCCCACAGGACTGGGGAGCAGAGAACCTCTACCCTGCTGGCGCTGGGGGGTGGGGACATGGGCCAGAGGAACTCCCACCCCACTCCTGGACCAGCTGGTCTGCCTCCAGGGATGGGCAAGCCAGTCCTTTTTGCTCTACTCTGTTCCACAGGAGGAACAGGGCTGGAGCTGGCTGGCACTTACTATGGCCTCTGGTGCAGCCCTCTCCTGGAATGGTGCAGAGCAAACAGGGTCAGCCCACCCTGCCCCTGGTGGTGAACCAACCAGCCCAGGGGCAGGGCAGAAGCAAAGCCCACCCCAGCACTTGCCCAGGAAGGGGCCTCCATGGTGGTGGGTGACTTGGGCCCCAGGCTGGGGGGGGGACAGGCAATGGGGGACCCCACAGTGATGGCATAGCCCAGAGCCCCAAGGCCCCCAAGGCCTTAATCTGGGCCTGGATATGGCACAGGAAAAAGATAATTAAATAAAAACAGTTCACTAATCTGTTATAAACTGGGTGAACAACAATAATGCACTTCATTATGTCAGGTTTCTCATGATCCAAAGGGGCACCCGTGGTAGTTTAGTTCACTAAAACAAACAAGGAGTCCTACTCAAATCAGAAGGAGGAAAAAGGGAAAAGCACATAATATCAAACTGTTCCTCATTCAGGATTTTACTATCTGTGATATTAAACTGGGTAATGCTGAATCTGAAAAAAATGAGCCAGCTCTTGTTCATTAGTAAGGGCCCTGCTGATGCCATCAACTATTACTCAGAGCAATCCATTGAAGTCAATGGGGAACTCTGCATAAAAATCAATGGCACAATGTGGCCCTATAAATATAAACGAACACAACAGTATACAGCACTGTCAGGTTTAAATTCAAGATGAACGAGATCTTCTTGAAGCTTATTCTCTGCCAGTGGAAAAAATAACTGAGAGGTCAAATTTTAGGAAAGACATGGCTTTGAATATATATAGAAATCTCCCTGTCCAGATGACTATTTTAAAAAGCCAAAGTAAATTGAGTATCATTTTCTAATGTAATTTACGTCATTCAAGTCAAAGGGATCATCAAGTAAAGCAGTGACTCTGACGTAAGCACATAACTTTCACAGCACCGTTGTGCATCTTAATGAAATGACACCAACAAAGCTTTTTATGAGGACAAGTAAATTCTTTGGCTACTGTCCTGATGGACAGAAGAGCCACTACTGTTAGGTGATTGCAGGATAAAGAAAGTGGAAAAAGAATGAGAGGAGAGAAAGAATGGGACCAATTCACTGTTGTATCACTCCATTCTTACTTGAGGGAGGTTACACAAATGGAGCAGTGAATCCAGCACAATAAAAGTATGAGAACTTTGGATATCATGTGCTGTTGTGCCTACACTAAGTGATGTGGTCTGACATAATAACCTAGAGCACATGGTAACTGAGAAGAAGAAAATCTTAGTTCTTAACTTAATTCATAGCTGGTACCTTTCAAAGAGCAGAACAGCTTGACTGTCCCCAGTTACTATATTAATCAGAAAACAAAATTCTATAACTGGGGGAGGGACTGAGTTAGACAGTAATTTCTTCCTGGAAACCAGAAATCCAAATAAATTCATTACTATTGCTTTATTTTATGCAGGTAATAGTCATATAAGGTCCTTTGCATAAGATTTGTTGCCTTGTAATTTGATACCTTGTTTCTACTGACTTCAGAGTTGTTTCGTATGTTACAAATTGCAATTCAGCTTCAAAAACACCCACATATCTAGTGAGTAAATTTGCATTAAGTGACCTGGTTCTTAAGCCATTGATCATGCTTGTAATGGAAAAGCAACAAAAGTAAGTTACCTGTTGTTCAAACTGTAGTAGCAAAATATTGCATAATATATACTTTTTGTAAATTCCACCCTCAGTTTTACACTGACGGGGACTTCTTTTCTGAAACTGCAATATAAAGCAAACAATACCGTCATATGTGAACAGAGAGGAAACGCTTTTTCTTGTACCTCCCTAACATTCTCTTCTGTGCTGTTAGTTTACACACTGTTGATCAATCTATGTTTGGATTGATATTCATAGGAGTTTTGTCTCAATGAGGACTGAGTATGCAATGCAGGATTCAACCCTTTAAGGATGCAGTGGGATCCCCACACAGGAGAGGAAGGAGGCCAGATGGGCCATTTAATGTTGCAGACTGAACACTGAGTGGAAAGCCCCAATTAAATGAGAAGGCTCACACATGCAGGACCAGGTGTGGCCTGAATAAAGTCAAGAAGCTGGCTACAAAGAAGGGGCAGCTTCTAGGGAAGACCGAAGTAAGGCAAACAGCAGTTGTGCCCTGAGAACAGGGAGGTGGTTTTCGGAGCTGGTATGACCAGAGAGGGAAAGGGAACTAGAGTGGTAGGAAACACTAAACAGTCCAGGGAAGGAACAGAGAGGAAGCCCAGCACTGCTGAGCTGAGGGTCCCCTGGACTGGAAGGTAAAGAAGAGGGTGGGCACATATTTGGGGCAGTGAATGGGAAGTCTGTCTAGGACTGCTGATGAACTGTACCCCAAATGAGGGAATCCTGAGTGAGCTAGCCAGAGAACTAAATCATGAAGATAACACTGAGGTTTTGGGGCTGAGAAGGGGGGCTGCTGCAAACTAAAGGGAGAAACAGAATGATGACACGCAAAACAGGATAGAGGTGTGGTCATTGAGTTAATCCTCAGAGTGACTAGGAGGAGGCACCAGACCAATGGTGAGTGGTGCATCTCATGATGGGGCATTAATAGAAAAGTGTCAGCCTGTTAAAAATAATAATAATAATAACAACAATAATAATAATAATTGCTCTAAACTGGTATTCAAAGTCCCACCTAATGAAAATCCAATGAATAGAGATGAGGGAATCAGAAGACTTCTCCATTGTATATTTGGCAAAAGACTTTAGATTATCATTGTACATAAAAAGCTAAGGTTTTGAGGGAAATAAATGGACTTTCTAGTTTTGTTCTTTCTCCAACCTAATCCTTTTACATTATATTTATAAATGCTTGCCCTAGCATGACAAATGTAGTAAAGTAAATGATTAGGCTATTCACTAATGTAATTTGTGTCATCAAAAATTGAGTAAAGTTCTGTAACAGCATATATGATACAAGCACATATGGTAACCTTGTTAGCCCACTTGTGAAGTTAAGCCACTATCTCAAGGTGAAAAAGGAAAATGCATTGACTTTTAAATTAAATTAACACAGGTACATGATGACATAATTGTGTCTACCAAAAACTATAAAAATGTATTGCTGTGGATGTCTTTGTAATAAACATCAAGAAATTTAATACAAAGTCAGTTGTATATAGAGAAAGAACAAACAGTTGATGTCCATTATACGGGCAGAATTCAGTAATAAGTAACCCAATTAATGCTGGCCTCCTAAAACAGCAAAGACCTCATTAAGAACATAGGAACTGCCATATCCAGGGCAAGCCATCACTCAAGTTCCAGGTACCCCAGGGGAATTCCTACCACCCCTCAGTGTATATAGCCAGTTGTACAAGGCACTATCCCAGACAGAAGATTAAAAATCTATGTATTTAGTTGTATAAATACTGAATAAACCACGATCTAAAGTTAGCAATCCTTATATCTGTGATTAAATTCCATGGCTTTAAGTTATTTGAATATAACATTTATGGACTGTTCAATTCACTCTCAAACATATGCCAGTAACAGTAAATACAGTCCTCTTCGCAGCAAGCATCTCTGGATTGACCCCATACTCCCACCCTACTCCTTAATCCACCTTGTTCCCAAATGTTGTGGGAGAGGAGAGAAAGCTAAGCTCCGCAGTGTTAACTTTGGAAGGTTTAAAGATCTGCATAAAGGAGGGGAACACATGCCAAAGTCTGAGGATGCTCTCAGAGAATGACTCATCAACCATTCCCAGCTGTTTATAAGCCAGAAGTTTCAACTCCTTCATCCCTACTCTGTACAACTGTGGTAGAAGGCAGAGAGCAAGTCAGTCTCTCAAGTAAAAGTAGCCTAGTCCTGAAAGCATTAACCATTTTAAAGGTCAATATCAGCATAATGAAGTCTATCGAGGCATAGGCAAGCAGTCAGCTCCCTAAGCACTGGTGGTGTCTTGATGAGATAGTCTCTTCAGTAAACACAGTGAATGAGCTTTTGCTGTGGAGAAGGAAATTTGATAGAACATGACTTATCAAACATCCCCCACTGGTCACAGTTTAATTGTTCCAGATCTTGTGGGAGGCTATGGCTATCAAGAAAGAGATAACTCAGGCTTATCCCTGTGGAGGATTTTGAATACGATGATGGATCTTTAACTGCACTCTTTATTTAAGGGGAAACAAGGCAAGGACTATAATAGTTATGTGTTTATGGAGATCTGTGTTACTAAGCAATGAGACTGCTTCATTTTGCAACAAGTTCAGCTTGCTGAAGGTGAGTGGATTCATTCTTAGATAAAACAAACTGCAATAGTTAAATCTGAAGGTTTTTGTATAGGGGGATCACCCTTGTAAATCCATCTACACTGCAGTTAAACACCTGCACCTGGCCTAGGTCAGTTGACTCAGGCTTGCAGGACTTCGATTGTGGTGCTGGAAAACTGCAATGAAGAGGTTTGGGCTTGGAGCCTGGGGTGTGAGACTCTTAAATCTTGTGGGGGTCCCAGAGCTTTGGCTCCAGCACTAGCCTGAACACCTATACCACAATTTTACATTCCCATGAGCCTCAGTCAGCTGAATAGGCCTGCCACAGTTTTCAATTGCAGTGTAGATGTACCCAGTGCAGCAATTTGTGCTCCCAATAGGAGTGAAGAGTCTAAAAGGACCCCCAGACTCTGAACCAATCTAATAATCAGAGTAAATGATCTTAATAGTAGGGAATGTTAAAGGTGACAATTTTTGTAGTGCTTCCCCCTTCACACTAGCACAACTTCAATCTTGACTAGTTTCAATTTCAGGCAGTTCTTCATTTGGGTCTGATTTTAGACTGGCATTGAGAGACTTTTTTCTGAATTTTACCTCCGGATTTGTCTACCAGTAAACATATCACTCAGTAAGTTATGTCCCATTTCTTTTGAGGTTTTTTTTATATGGGAGAACATTACCAGTTACTCTGTCACAGCTATACAAATCTAGTCAACCCTGTATAGCACTCTATGTAGACACTCTTATTCCAATATAATAAAGTCATTTTTCAATATAGCTTAAATACCTTCTAAGTGATGAGATTTAAACCAAAAAGGATAGTCACACTGGAATACAACTTCCCATATGAAGGGGGAAGAGGAATGCATTGAACCCATAAAACTGTATTTGGTTTAAATTCACACTTTAGGTTATATTGCAAAAATTCTGTGTAGATAAGACTTTGGTGAGCAACAGTAGGAGTTTCCATGAACTCCCACATGTGAATGTCCTGCTGTATATATGGACGCACGTGCCTGTATACACAAACATACTTCCTGTTTCACCAAGATCTATAAAATATCTGTTTCGATATAAGCATGCTTGCTGTTTTTTGGAAAACTGACATAAGCCACATCAAGTTATTCCTTTGTAAATCTTTAGCTCCTCTGGTAAGAGAAGAACACAAAATAAAACAAGACTTGAGTTTCTACAATGAAATAACCCTTCCTTACAGAAAGAATCAGGAACAAAATAATGCTTGTTCTGGGGAGCTAGTTAACCTAGTTATAAAAATGCCTTCACTAAATAGGATAAATGTCTAGAAGAAAGTAGTAGAATTTACTGCTGCTTTTATTGATTTTTGGTCTTGTGCATATTCTTGCACACAGAAGGAGCTTTTCTGTTTGTCTTTTCCCTTTGCTAAAGAGAAAAGAGATTAGCAATCTAGTAGAAACTATTGTACAAATTGGGATCAGGGCTCCTTCAGATCAAGATTCACATTTAGGGCTTCTGTCAATGTCATTAAGTAATTCAATAAAGCAATAATGGTATCTCTGATTGTCCAGTGTTCCGATAAGAAAAGCTCAACTCTTCTTTCATTTGCTGTTGAAGGGGCACTGGAATATTTCTTCATCAGTGAACAGAAATACAGAATGGAAATTATGGATCTGTAATGTTTCAGGAAGATCAAAACTAGAGCATGCATGTGAGAGTTTCCACTTCATGAGAGAGGGGGTTGTAGTTTATTGTATTAAAAGAAATTGATCCTGATAACTAACATGGATGTTTTGGAATGCTTGCTAATTGTATCAACATTTTTTATGATTACTTCAAAATGTATTATTTTCCTTGTATTTGTATTACTTTCTATACAACAAAGCTAATGTTAAGGTAGACTGACCCACTAGGATCAGCCCTGACCATGGAGTGGTATGTAGCTGTGCTGTAGCATGAGCAGCCCAAGGAAGAAACTGTATTAAAGTACACATTATGTGCTACTGTGCTGCAGCAGTGCCACTTCAGTGCAGATGTTTCCAACACTGAAGTTCCACCAATGTAGGTAATCTACCCCTGAGAGGTAGTGCCTCGATCAGTGGACGAGTTCTTCCATTAGACTAGCTGTTTCTACAGTGGGGGTTCTGCCAGCCTAACTATATAACCTTTTCACTGCCCTGAGAGACACAGCCAGCTTGACCTTATTTTTAGGTGTGGGACAGGCATCAGAATGTCAGTTCTGCTCATGCCATCCTGCTCTGCAAAGAAAGTAAAATATGTCATTGGTTTTCAGAGGGCATTTTGCTTCACTCCTCTTCCTTAACCATTGCTGCAGACAGACTATCACAATCTAACCCTCGTTATATTAATTCCAAAAATGTGAATCCAACCAGACACTATTTAGTCTTGGAAATTCAATATTACTATAAATTATTTTATAGTATTTATTATTCCAGGCTTTCCAAAGAATACATTTAACAGTGCAGCTAAAATGGGAATCAAATACAAAATTAAATATAGCTAATTCACAAAGGCATTGCAAACAAACATATATATAATCAACTGTTTGTTCTATACATTCAACTAACCAATTCATTTAAAGAAATGAAATCAAATGATGATTTGGGATTGCCATAAATAACCATAGAAACTATCAAGTATTAAACATATTCTTAAAGGAAAAAAGTCTAAGAGGCTACTTGTTTAGGTAACTTGTTCTTTCTGTAAACTCAGTGGAAGGAAACCAGGTTTCTAAATATTCTGTAAATCTGTCCTGTCCTGCATGTTTGATCTTCTCTACACCCAGTAATTCTCTTCCTTTATAAACATTTTAGGGAAGAGGGATAGTGTGATTCTGAGTCACTGTGGTTTCACTGTTTGATAATTACCCATTTTTACAAAACACTTGGAGTACTATGGGCCTTAGTAGATTAAACCCTGGCCCCACCGAAGTCAATAGCAAAACTCCTATTGACTTCATTGGGCCCGGATTTCACATGTTGACTTTAGCAGGCTTTAGATCAGGCCCTATGTAAAAGCAACATTTTATAATGACCATTACCTCTGTTTTCCACTCATTAACTTCACTTACCATTTTGGCCCTGATTCAGTAAAGTAGTTTGTCATAAGCCCTAACTAGTAAGCATGATCTAAGACAAGTTAACAAAAATACTCACATGCTGTAAATTAAGAACCTGCTAAAGTACCTTGTTGGGCTGGAAGCTACTGTTTGAATCTCTCTCTTTTCAGGACAGCAGTTAAGTACAATATGTCTTTAAATCTGACTTCAGTGAGGCTTATGCCCATGAATCACAACCATAAGAGGCTGTGATCACACTCAGTTATTGTTCATCCAAATGCTCAGAAAGTAGCTTCTCAATGAAGTTTCATTTGTTACATGTAAAGTGTCTTTTGGAGCATGATACAATTTTGAGACAGAAAGTGTGGAAACAAATTAATTTTGCAATTAACCAATTTTTAATTATAGAAGTCTTTATCATATTTTTAAAAGCAAGACATCAACCTAGCTTTTTTCAATTTCCTTTTGCCCCGCAATGTAATTTCAAACCAACTGAAATTTCATCTTTTTGATTTTAAGAACTTATTCTGATTTGGGATGTATTTTCAATGAAGATGAGCTGGTCTCTGTCAGGCTGGAACAGAGGAAAAAAAGGATGTGTTTGCTCTACCATCTCAGTAAGACATTTTAGATCTGATAGTAACTCTTTAAATAATGATTCACTGTGCTAATTAAATTTTTAATGATTCCCTGTCCCTTTTTACAGGAGAAGAAAACAGCTTTTACTCTGGCAGTTAATTCAGAAATAGGTTCAATCAGTGAAATAATTCAAAAAAGGAAAATCATACACAAATCTTGGCCAGACTTTTCAAATCCAGGTCTTAAAGTCAGGCTCCTAAAGCCATGCTTAGCCATCTAAATACAAGGCACCAGATTTTTTTCAGAAGTGTAACGCACTCAAGAATTGCAGTGAAGCAAAGAGGGAGATGTAGGTGCTCATCACCTTTGTTGTCCTTTGTTTTTAAAGGAGATTTCTGATTGTCTTGAAAACCTACACCTTCCCTCTTCTTTCCTCATCTCTACCATCTTTTAGCCTTTTCACTGGGATGGGCCTGCACCACAGGGTTCAAAATGGAAGACAGTGGTTTCTAAGCAGATTGCTCCATGAGCCAAATTGCAAAGACACAGCTTATAGGAATTGAGACATTTCCCTGTCAGCAGAAGTCAGCCCTATGGAAAACTCTTTCGTGTTCTTGCAGTTATCTACTGCTGACAATTTTAAAATCAAGATTGGATTTTTTTCTTAAAAAATATGGTCTAGGAATTATTTGGGGACCATTCTGTGGCTTGTATTCTACAGGAAGGTAGACTACATGATCACCATGGTTCCACTCAGCTTTCAGATTTATTAAACAGGACATGGCACCAACCTTGAAGCTTACTGTTCCAAACTCCACTTTGCACCATTCTGCCTGACAATCTACCAGACCAGAGAAAATCATGTGTAAGCACCTCCTGCCTTCCCAATTTTCAGCACCTTGCATGACATCTTGATCACTTACCCTTCAGACTTAGTCTGCCCGTGATATTCAGATTGAGGCTCCCAAGCCGCAAATGGCTCTCCACAGTGCACGCTATTAAAATACTGTATGATTTAACTATTAATCAATCAGGATGTTTTTACTATGTTGTTAACCAACTGGGGCTGATAAAATAATAATACCCGGTCAGTCATTCTGCTGTGAGAAGTTACACACACATGCGCGCACGCGCGCACACACACACACAAAATACTTCCTCTGTCATACTGTTTAATATGAATATATAGCACAGTAAATAGAATGATGAGTGGCCACTACTGCAGCTCTTTTGGAAAATGAAGAAGAAAGCAGAAAGAGGAAGAAAGGAGAAATCTATCATGGTTACACATAATTCACAATCCTCTCTCAAACTCTGTGTCCTGTTTGTTGAATGTACTTGGCCCCGCTTTGTATGCTCTATTTCCTCAGCTGACTTTTTGCAATGGGTTTCAGAATTAAATGCAATTAATTTACAAGGATCCATAATGCTGAAAGACAGCTCAGGGTTCAGTGTGTACTTAAAATAACTCAGAACTTTTTTCAGACTAGGGTTTTGCAATGTTTGAAAAATATTAAAGACGACCCTAAATCAGATTAAGAGCTAGCTCTTAGTTCTTGATATCTCGGAATGTTGCCAGATAGCAATCTTAGTGATTGAGTCATTATGCAGTGGTGGGTTTGTTCAGCTAATGCCCAAGTGAGTCATGGTGTCTAATTCTTTTATTAAAAAAAAAAAGCTATGAGATCCACAATGTTAATTACATTATGGTACTAAGTGGAGGGCTACTTAATGGAAAAGGTCCAAAATAGCATATTTCAAGTCTTGGCCTGTCTTTAGATAGCAGACAGCTATGTCCTTGCTTGAAAGAACACTTTTTGTCTTGCAGCAGCATCCTTTTAATGCTCTGCAGTGATCTCACTGTAAAGATAGTATGATGTTATGCAAGTCAGAATGGTCAGTATACTGTTAATGTATAGGGGGAGTAGGAACATATGAAAATGGTGGTCCAGAGACATGAGCAGCATTGTGACCTTTGCCTGAGCAACTCTGGATGAAATTCCTCCTAATGAGTGTCTGTGACAGGATATAGAAATTTTCCTGATCATGACTGATAGGTCTAGGTGGATACAGACTCAGACAGCACTTTCCATTATTCATACAGACAGAGGCCATGTTTTGCTGCATTAATCAAAGACCAGACTGTTTTCTGTGCTGGCTGTGCTTAAAGGAATGGGAGCTTTCCTCACATAAATGTAAGCAAGAAATTCAGATGTATCCTAGTCAAATTAAGGACACTTAGAATAGCAGCCTTGCATTTATGTACCTGACAAAGACTCTGCCCAAACAGATGCTTTGCAGAGCAGTGCTTTTTTTGTGATTGTATGCAGGTGTATGGAGTTCTGTCACCTTTTTTGCCAGCCACTGGGGGGATGGAGCAGAGACAGGGTCAGCAGGGGAAAAGAGAGCACTGCTGCCTTTTTGGGGGGGAAAAAAAACAGAAAAAGCACTGTTGCAGAGCTTGTGCATTTGAGAAGCACCATAGAAATGGCACTGTGTTTCAGGGATGAAAAGGTTTGAAAACTTTTATGATGTTAATATGTATACTACAGTTCAGATGATTGGGGTTAAGTCCACATGCTTATGCATCATTAAATCTGTATTTATAACCATTACAGATCTAGTGAGCCTAAAGGCATATTTCATTCTCCATCTCCCCTCCCCTGCCCCCAAATTTAGGCAAGAAAATCCCATATATATAGGAGATGTTACATGTGAAATCTAACCCATAGCCATGCCTACCTAGGAAGAAACAGGCAGTGAAACTACCCACATGATCTTCTTAACCTCCTGCAACATTTGCAAGGAACTCGACCAGCTCCAAATCAGCCAACATGAAAGGGAACATTAGGATGCACCACTGGATTCTCCTTGTTTAGTGCCTGTTACATCTGTTTGGTTGGCACCAAGAAACAGGCATTCTCCCTATTTAGGCTCTGCATAGGCCTAACCCAAAGCCCATTGAAGTTAATAGGCTCCTTGTGACACATGAGACCCTTGTGTTATACAAGTCACAAGCTGAAACTACCAGAAGTGTCTGTCATTACTTGCCAATTGAGTACTAGCATGAGCCTATCACATTAATTTTCAGTTGTGACCTTGAACTTTCCAATTTCCAGGTAGGCTAGCACTATGATCTGCAGCCTTGCCTAGCTCCCTTGACCCTTAGTCAGTAGCATCACTATTTCCCAATTAATATTTTCATCAGTGATAAAATGACTATTTAAGTCTCCAGAATCTTATTACCTACCCTAGTTAACATGGTCTCTAAATCATTTGTTTTTGCAATTAATTAGAATGGCATGATCATTAAATCAGCTAAAACAAATTTAATTTATATTTGTTACATTGCGTCATGTCTGACTGCAAATTAAACTTACTACCTTGACATAACTAAATGGGTTGTAAGTTTCAGACCACTGAAGCAAGTCTCCTGTAACAAGATGGTCTGTCTTCAAGTCATTTTTGTTTTGACAGTTGCCGACAATGATTTCATCAAGTCTAGCATAAAAATACTCTGTTTTGATCCCAGATGAATCCTAATCTTGTATAGCCAGGAAAAAATGTGAAGCACGAAAAGGTAACACTTCAATCAGACTTTCAAAAGGCCTCACTTAAACCCCATTCTGAAGCAGAATGAAATAGTTGTAAGAAAAGAATGGCAGTTAAGAAACAGTTGCTGCCAGCTGAGAAATCATCTTTCAATACTAATGCTTTCCTAAATGTATCTTTTTCAATCAAGAGTTAATTTTAAATTATGCTTGGGAAACTGTATATATGTTATACCTATTAAAGTAGTGATACGAGCCCCCTCATCAGAGTAGCAAAGCACCTCACCACATTCGGACATCTATCTTCCCAGAATCCTGTGAAGTAGAGAAATATCATTGTCCCTGTTTTACACAGGGGCAATGAAACACAAAGAGACTGACTTGCCAAGATAACAAAAGAGGTATGTAGCAGAGCTGGGTGGGGCATTCAGCTCTACTGAATCCCACTGTGGGGCTTTACCATCATCCTTCACTCCCGCTTTTCATTATTACACTTTCTTGCTGTGGGAAAAAAACAGTAGCATTTAGATTTAAAGTGCAGATCAAATCTTGTATATATTGACATCAAGGAAAAGTCTGGCTTCAATTTCAGTGGCATGTTGTAACCTCATTGTTTCAAAGGTATAAAGTTCCGCAAAATACTTAGGCAAAATGGTAACTCAAACAGTTGCATCAAGAAAGAGCTTAATGTATTTGAAACATACTGTAACAGCTGACTGAAATCCAACAAGGATAAAAATCACAAAGGAAGCCTCAAATGCCTCAGTTACATAATCCATTTACTGCCTGAAATGATAGACTGAAATGTATAGGAAAAGTTCTGTGTTATTTTACATCAGATACTGAGTCAGGATCTTAGTTCTGCTCTGATCCCTTTGTACTACTTCTGTAGCACAAAGAAGAGAGTCTGGCTTGAAAGCCAGCTGTGTAGGCCTCTGGCATGTGGGATTGCCAGAGTAAATTAAAAGTAGTATGATTAGCTCTGTACCAGTTGCCCTGGTTTCCCATTCTCATTGTAAGGAGTTTGCTAGGACAGGACAAGTTGGTCTGTGTACCAGAAACTGAGGGCTTGCAAACCGCCTTTGTAGACCATTAATAGCTGCCTAACTAAAGCAGCCCTGGGGCTGTTCTTTCTCATGTTGAGAGCCAAACTGACCTCTAGCAGACACTTGGATAAGGGAGGAAGAACTTTAAGCTCTCTCTCTTTGGGTGTGCCAAGTCAGGCTCTGGCACAGTTGAGGCCCTACGGTAGAATCCACAAAAGGGCTTAGACATTGCAAAGCTGAGCTATGGAAGGAACAAAGAGAATGAATTTCTTTATTAGAAGAAGAAGAAGCAAGGAGTCCTCTGGCACTTAAAGAGTACCAAATTTGTCTATCACGTGAGTTTTCATGGGAGAAAATCCCACTTCATCAGATGCTTTGAAGATGGGATTTTCTCCCACAAAAGCGTATGTGATAAATAAATTTGTTAGTCTTTAACTGCCACAGGTCTCCTTGCTTTTTTGCTAGACTAGACGAAGGGGGATCTTCTCCCATGAAAGCTCATGCAAAAAATAAATCTGTTAGTCTTTAAGTGCCACTAAACCTTTAGTTCAATTGTTAGTTTGAACTAAGGACGATGTAGACAAGGATTAACCCTTAGTTCGAACTTAATAAATTCAAAATAAGGGCAGTTAGTTCAAATTAAAAAAGTGGACTAATTCAAACTAACGCTAGTTCGAATTAGTCCACTTTGTTAATTCAAACTAATAAGTTTGAGTTTAGTTCGAAC
This sequence comes from Podocnemis expansa, assembly GCA_007922195.1. Lineage (NCBI taxonomy): Eukaryota > Metazoa > Chordata > Testudines > Podocnemididae > Podocnemis > Podocnemis expansa. The sequence continues at coordinate 2,549,834 of ML681989.1, read as the reverse complement.
TAAAGTCGAACTTATTAATTCAAATTAACAAATTCAGGCTAAGTTTGGGAACTGTAGACATAGCCTTGCAAGTGTTCTAGGTACTGATTTTCAGAAATGCTCAGCCATTGAGTTCAGTGGGTGCAATTATGCCAGTGTTCAGACATTTGAAAATCCCATTCCTAGAAGTTCAGCCCTTCTGCAGATAGGTGGGTAAGATAGTTCTAAAATCATAGTATGAATTTATCTTTTCAGTCTGAATTTCTTTTATTCCTATCCTTTAAAAAGGAAAAATCTAATTTTTCAAAAATAGGTTTAGACTAAAAATATAGATCCCAGCATTTAAAACTAAAAATGAACTGAAATTATGTCCTTTTTAAAAATATACTCTTTGCTATAGAATAATCACTGCATAAAAAAATCTAGTAGCCATAGTATTTTTTGCACTCATCACTGGAGCATTCTGCAGTCAGCCCTGTTCAGTACTATAACTTTAGAGTTTTATTCAGTTTAGCTGAGTTCCTTGATTCACTACTTTGCAGTGTATAGCTAAGGATGTGTGCCATCTGCTTGTGTAGCAGTTAAAAAGATAATAAAATAGGTGTAAGACTGTTATTCCTGCTTTTAGTAGATTACTGTAAGGTGAATGTCACTCTCAGACATATACAGTAGTTGCCATTCTAGTTTGATGTCTCCACGTGCTCCCTGACACTTATCAGGGAACACTCATAAAATCCCTAGGAGAGAGAAAAAACAACTTTAAGTAGAAGTAGGCTGGGAAAGACAAGGACCAGTGGAATGTGCAGTAAACTGTGAGACTAATAGAGTCAAAAAAATTAGTCACCAAATGATGCTCTTGCTGCATGTTAATCCCTTTTCTATTGCCTACACTATGGGGTTTGTCACTATGTTACTTTGTGATTTGTCAGGATACCAGATCTGCAATGGAACCCTGCCATGGGGGGAGGAATGTGAAGCTACTATAGGGGGAGTTAGACGGGTTAATTTAAAAACCAGTTCTTGTAATTGTGATCCAATGCTATTTTGTTCTAACATATCTTCAGTTCAGTGTAAAACTTGACATAAAAAAAGATATAATAAATTCAGGAGCTAAGATATCATTGCTTAATCAATGAATAGCCAGATTCCTATGCCAGTACCTAAGAGAAAATTTAGCAAGGACACCGGAAGAGTTTATAGGTTAAAATATATATATATAATGGTTTAATTAAATTCTTTCATTACAAAAAATTCTTTTCTGGAGCCTTTCATTTTGGCCTGCTCCAGTGCATTCATTTTTAAAACTAGAAATTAAAAAATAGAACTGCATGTGTGAAATATTTCCATTGTCTCCTACCAAGAGCTTTCTGAATTTGTGCCAAGAGAGCTATTAGCGTGATTGAAGGTGAGTCAGCCAAGATGAAATCCTCTAGAGAACTAGAAGAGAGAAGCCTTTCTGCCCTGGACCCATCAACTATAATGAATGATAGGCAGAGTGCATGACAAGGACTGAAATAGAAGACTGTGACAAAGACAGGCTCAGGAGCAGTTAAGAATAATTCATTCAGTTGCATGTGACAGAGCCAGTCATAATATTTTTCATACAGCTATGCTGTCAGTGCAGAAAAATAAAACATAAAGCACTATTTATTTTGCAACTTGACTCCATTTTAGCTAGAAGAGAGAGAATATTGAGTTAATAGAATGTGTAGGTAAAATTCCCCATTTTGTTTTTCTACTCATAAGCACAAGGGGCAAGCCTCGGGGTCCCATGCTGCTACGGCGCTGTTAGCCACCACTCCCCCAGCCCCCACCACCGTTGGGGCCCCTGCCTAGGCTGGTAGTGGGGGACCACAGGCCACGCTCCCACCCTGCCCCGGGCCAACTGGGTAGCCCCCAGGGGTGAGGTGGGCTGGCCCTGTTTGTGCCACACCGGAGGCAGGGCTGAAGCCAGTTGAAGCATGGTGCGGCTCTGGCATTGCCTTCCCGCCAGCCCCAGCCCTGGCCCCAAAATGAAGCAGAGTGAACAGTGCTGGCCTGCCAGCCTGGTAGTGGTGGAAGTGTGGAATCCAGCCTCTCGCTCAGGGCCCTGACCCCCCAGTGCCAGCAGGGCAAGGGCCTCCTGCTCCCATTGCCCCTCCCTGGTGCTGTGGGGGGCTGAGCAGGATGGTGCAGGAAGCCAGATTTGCAAGAGCCACAGGGGTTGGAGTGGACCCTCTTCAGGCCCTAGAGCCCATGCATTAATCTGGCCCTGGGGTAGTATAGCACATTTGGTTCTGCAGGAAGCAAGACCTAATAAGCAATCTACTGATTACAGTTATTTTTCCCTCACTTTGACACAATAGTCCTTATTAACAGCACTAAAGGGTTTACACAAGACATTGCATTCAAGAGCATCTGAGCCAGCCAAGTTGCTGAAGGGTGTGGATGCAAAGACTGGCCTCCTTCAGTAAGTTAAAACACTGCTTTGCATTCCTGACTTAGCCTAGAAGTTACCATTATTACTGAATCTCTGTATAAATGTGGCAGAGCTTGGTAGCCACAATCAGGACTCCATTGTGCTGCTCTCTCTCTGAACACTTTTCAGAAGGCCTAACCCCTGACCAGAGAACTTCCAACCTTATCAGGCAGCAGATATGAGTTCTTCACTCCCTGCTGCCATTTTAAAGTCTTCTTCAGCTGATAATATTAGTTGTTAGTTAATCAAAAAGCACCATTCTCATTTTATTATGTGTGATTTAGGGAAGGCAGAATTGGTACCTGGTGTCCACAGATTCACAAAGATCAGAAATTACCCTGTGCATTATTTGACAATAAGCATCTATTCCGGGTGGAGTAACTTTACTGGTACTTGATCAGGAATATGCCTTTGTCACACAATACATGTATTTAATCATAAATATATGCAGTCACTACTGTATACATCACCAATTGTTAAGCTCTTAATACTTTGAAAATAACACTTAACTAGCTAATTCTTCCTTTGGGATATTCTTTAAATATTTTTGTACATGACATTGATTTGCCAGCCTCTGGGAAAGTTTTGTGAATTCTTTGTGAAGCCAAAACTTGTCCAATATTATGTTTGGTAAACAGTGTTCTATAAGCACTATAATTATATAAGATTAGGGTTGGAAGGGACCTCAGGAGGTGATCTAGTCCAACCTACTGCTCAAGCCAGGACTGACCCCAATTAAATTATCCTAGCCAGAGCTTTGTCAAACCAGACCTTAAAAACTCTAGATTACTACAGTAGTTAAATATAATTTGAGGAGCCCCAGAACCTTCCTAGTCTCTGGGCCCCCTTCCTCTATTGTCCAGGCCCCCTTCATGCATGCGTGGCCCCGATTTTTCTAGATTCTGGAACCTGGGCCCCAGAACTCTGGCCCATCAGATTTGTGGGCCTTGTAATGAGTTGCGAGGCTTTCCAGCTTACTTTAACCCCTGGTTTACTATCACTTTGAGATTTAACAGAACTTTTAAGAAATACTGGTTACACTTCTAAATCATATCTCAACACACATAGTAACACAATAGCCACTATAATTCATCTTCATTTATCCTCTGACTAAAGTTAGCTGCTTACAAGAAAGCAAAGAGGTTGCAGGTTGAATCCTCACCCCAAACTTCATAGAATTATGGTGAAGAAATGATCTGCAATTACCAATCTGCTGCTTTTTAGGTCAGTGGAAGCTGTTTCTTGTTTTCTTCCCTAGATCTCAAGATGCCGCAAAGTATTACTGTGGTCTTTTCAGTTTTGTTTGGTTTGTTTCTGGAAAATTGACAGCTGGACCAGGACAGAGCATCTAGACAGCTCAATCCCTAGCTCATTCCAATACAAGATTCCAAAGATGCACAAAGCTTTAATTTAACAAAACATAACTAGAAAAAAGATAGAAAAATGTTTGAATTTTTCTTCTGTTAGAACAGTACTAAAGTTAAATGCCTTTATTTGATAGTTTGCATGTGAATCAAACTTCTATATGCTACAAATTATCATTGAAATACAGCATTCTCTCTAACAGTTCTCATTTGATTGAAGACTTAGCTCTCTCAAACATCTCTCAAGGGAAACCCATAATGTTTCAACTTTCTTTTTAACAGGAATTCTGTCAAAAAAAGTTTCCTTAGTAAACTTCAGACCAAATTTCCCTTTAATGATGTGACAATGAAGTATCAATTGTATTTAGAGTAGACAATAGAGAAAACAGAGGAACAGTAGATATATGTCCATGGCAGTAAAGAAAGGGGGTAAAATTCTGGGCCCATTGAAATAATTGAAAACTCTGTAATTCTACCTAGAAGGTTTAGATTAGATGTAAGAGGGAAATGGATTTTTCTGTCCTGAAGAAAACTTCAAGATTTTGAAAAACAAATGGTTCTAAATTGGGACAAAAAGTCAAATTTTCCTTGAAACAAAATGCCCCCCAGCAAATTGTTTTGGGTTGGATGAAAGATTATATCAGTTTTGTACTTTTATATAAAATAAAGTAAATTGCAAAATAAAAAAATGTTTGGAAAGGTAATCAAAACTTTCCATTTCAAAAGTGTTGAAATGCCCTCTTATTTTATGGTATCCCAGGAAATCTGAACATTTTCAAAACTTTCTTTCTAACGGATTTTGAAAAAATACTGCTTTGAAAAAATATGATTTTACAAAACATTTCTGTTTCAGAGAAATGGCATTTTCCAATGGAAAACTGATTTGATAAAAATTTTCCAATCATCTCTAATTTTGATGGACTATGTCCAACATCTAGTTTGTATATAACAGAAGGGAAGGGGGCCCTTATGTATTATTATCATTTTCACAGTTCTCAATTAACCATTTCCAGACAAGTTAAAAATATTATGCTTTGCCTACAGCTAAAAAGATCTTCACTGATGTCAAGGCTTACACAGTGACATACAACTTGAACAATAACAAATTTCCTTACATATACTTACAATGTATCACAAAATTATATACTATAAAATTATCAGTAGGTGTCAGTCTAGCATATCGCTTATTCTGGTAAGTAGGGGCATGACAAGTGTGCTGTCATTACTGAAGATTTTGACTGTAGTAAGTTTTCTGCCCTCTTTGTTTCTCCACTACTGAATTTACACTACTAAAAATATGTGAGTGACAGGAAATTATGAGGAATTGTTCTGTAGCTATATGTAACATAAAAAAGGAGTGCTTTTTGTTGGGAAAAACTATAAGAATTGTGTAAGCACCAATCCTAACATCATATCAAATTGAACCCAATTATCTTCTTTGGTTTGCATGAATATTCTTCCTTCCTCACCTTATCCACCAACAGACCTTTCTCATATGCTGAGCCCATGAAACTATTTTCAGTGGTCTGGCAACCACTGACTATTGGCTTCATGTCATACAGATTATATAATCAGAAAGTATAAGAATAGACAATATTCTTTCAAATAGTTTGTGAACCTTCTAGTGGTGCTCACTGTGGCTTATGTCTACACTGCTAAAGATATTTCAAAATAGTTACTTGAAATAACTATTCTGAATTTATTCCAAAATAATAATTTCAAAATTGCATTATTTTGAATTTATTATTTTCAAACAGGAGTCTAGTGAAGACTCTCTATTTTGAAACAAGGTAGGAATTATTATTTTGACATAGAGAGTCTTCACTAGACTCTCTATTTTGAAACAGGAAGGCAGAGAAAAATATAGGGCCATTATTTCAAAACAAGCCAATTCTGCAGCTTGGAATTGCTTTTTTCGGAATAACTGTTTTGAAAGAATTGCTCTTTCAAAATAAAACCAGGCTTAGTTATTTTGAAATAGCACTTCATTTTTTCAAAATAATGAAGCCCTTATTTCAAAATAACAAAATGCCTGCATGGATGCGTAAAAAGTTTTTTTGAAATAAACCTCCGAATTTTGAAAAAACTTTTCAGTGTAGACAAACCCAGAGTGCTGTATTTTAAAAGTTACCATTTGGTTGCTGCATATTGTTACTGTTGTGCAAAGAGCTTAACATACAATAATAATGTATAGGAATTCCCTTGGATCAGAAGTGAGTTTGGGGAAAGGAAAAATAAAAAAGCCCAGCAAAGGTAGAAAAATGCTATGTTGCCAACTTTTGTAATAGCTGCTGTTTTTCTGATATCCCCAGCTCAAGAATTCAGGGTAACACAGGACACTCTCCGTCTTCATTTAAAATAAATAAATAAATTTGTGGCTGCAGAGAAAAGTTTGAAACTATGAAGGCTCCAACATCTAAAAGCAAATTAAACACTCCAAAAAAGGTTACTTTTATAAATTTCAATGATTATTGTTAGAGTCAATCTTATGATTTTATTTTCCAGGCTAGGCTCATGATCTTTAACTGCTTGGAACTGGCAACAGTCCAGTGGGCTGAGGAAGAATGCTATTCAAAGAAATTAGGTAAGATGAGATAAGCATTTGAACTTTTCAAGGCTTGTGCTAACCAAACCACTAGACTTTCTAAAGTTCACTGAGTAGTTGTAACAATATTCCTCAGAATTCGAGTTACAATGAATTTGACAATTTGGACAGATCTAAGATATGAATTTGACACATCCTAATTAGGGTACTTCAAACTTGGTATGGTAAAGTAATTCAAAATTAAAACTAGGGACATGTTCCTATGGACAGTGATTTGATGGGAAAGTTTAAGGCATCTGCAAGTGTCGTCCAAAAAATAACTGAATGTTCAGAAACTGTAATTAGCAAAAAGCATGTCTCTGGTTTTGGATCAATGAATTATTCACCACAGGTTATTCTGGTACTTGCTAAACCTATACATGAGCTTTTTATAGTAAACTTCGAATAATGGCAACCAAATAATTAGCAAAATATATTCAGGGATGGTGGAAATACTTAAAATAACTTGCATAGCTCCCTTCAACCATATAATGCTCCCTCATCACCATGTCTTCAGTGCACTGAGTCGACGGGAAATGCCTTCCCGTCAACTCAACGCTGTGCTAGGAGATTGTCTTCAGCGATCGACTTCCCAATCAATCTGACAGCGGCAAATTTGCTGCCGTCAGTGCAGACTTGCCCAAAGAGACCTGTGAGTGCTCTGTATCTCTAAAAATCAGGCTAAATTTTTAGGAGCCTAACTTTAGGGACCCAGAGTTGATAATATTTGGCCAATAGTGTGATAATGGACTATCTACAGATGAAAAAATTAAAACATAAAATTGCTGAAGATAGAGAACTGAAATAATTGTCCTTTTCTGCTTATTTAATCCTTTCAGAATGCCATGTGATCTGTCAAGACCTCACTTAAGGAATCCTGACTAATATATTTTATTCTTCTCCTCTCACTGGTAAAACTGCGTAAATAAAATAAATAACAGTAGTAGGCTCTTAATATGTGCCTCACAGACAAAAATGGCATAGATCATCTTTAATATATCCATGAGTTAAAATTTCTCACTCATGTATTTTTCTATCAGTTGAGAAATGGCAATTTAAGACTCAAATGTCAAAACGCCAATTAGGACATGAGGAGGAAGATATTTAATGATCAGTTAGTTCACTTTAGCATTGATGAGCAGTCTGATTTCTGAAAGCTTGGGAATGAAGGCCTCTGGTTATATTCACTTTCTAACCAAAGTAACTTAGAGCTTGTCTACACTTAAAATGCTACAGTGGCTCACCTGCACTGCTGGAGCACTTCACTAGAGACACTATTTATGCCCACTTATTAGTGTACTTAATTCACCTTCCCAAGAGACAGTAGTGAAGTCCACAAGAGAATTCTTCCACTGATCAAGCATGTCTACATAGGGACTGAAATCAACTTAACCATGCCTCTCTGGTTTGGTTCCAAACAGAATATGTCCTTTGATCACAAAACAAGTACTAAAATTCAGAGGAGCTGATGTTGCTCCCATAGACTTTATGACACACTCTTCTTCCTGGAAACACTTATATTTATATTGTTTAAAAATGTTAATAGAATGTTAATGTTTCAAAGTCAAAAGATAAGAAATGCCAGAATCAATGTTGCCTGACCAGTCTTTTCATAATTCACTCTTATGCTACATCTACACTATGAAGTAGAAGCATTTATGGTCGCACAGTGAAAGCTAGCACCAGGATAAACAGCAGTGCAGCCATGGTTGCACAGGCAGCAGCAGAGAACACACCTGTGCTGAGCCGAGGATCAACCCACCTGAATGCTGTGGCTCATACTTGGCATGGCTCAGTCATTCATCCACTGTCTATGCAGTTATGGCTACACTCACTGCTATGTATACTCACACTAGCTCTCATCCAACTACCATGAATATTTGGACACAAGCAAGGGAATCGCTCCCCTAGCTCTTAGAGTAGACATAAACTTACTCCTTCCCATAAAGAACCTTGATGCAGTTGTGAAGGGACTGACAGTCACAAGGGTAGTAGGACAGCAGCAATAGCCATGACTGTCATTGTCACTTTCACTGATGTTTTGGAACGACTAATATAAATTGTAGCAGTAACAGAGTGGTAAAGGCTGCTGGCCGTGGGCCAAAATGTTTGTATAAATCTGTTAATTTAAACCAGTGTAACAGAACAGATTTCAGTTCCATAGGTGTCAAAGCAGAGCTCAGCACCAGGATCAACAGCATTACTAAGTGTCTGGATGAGCATATGTAACCTCATGCCTGCTTGGTGTGATGTCCTGTCCTCCTTAGTGGTATATACATCACCTAGAGATTGAAGAATCTGCTACAGCCTTAGCTAAGAGCAACATGGCTTTTAGCTCATGGAGTGAAGGCTCATGCACCTAACTTCAGAAGACTCAAGGTCAATCCCACCCACCAGTGATGGGGGCCTGGTAGTTTTACACATTCATTGACGATTTATGGGAAGGAGCGTATGAGTGTGCATGCATGCATGCATACGCACGCACACACAGAGCTCCCTGGCTTCCTGACTTGTGGGATTTATGTTTATTTCCTGTCAGAATTGCTAAACTCATCTTTGGAATCATACCTGACACCAGAAATAAAAAAGTCACAATGTATAAAGACATTAATTGTTACTGTGTAATGTCACTGCAAGTTAGAGTTAAGGTTCTTTGCCTACCCTAACTGACACTGTCCACACTTTAGAATATTTAGATTTCTTTTAAATTTAGCCTGGACTCTGAATTTCCTGGGTTTACAGAGCTTAGTTTTAGAATAATTGCAACAGCCCTGTGATGCGTTTTACTCTAAACTACTCATACGCTATATACTCTCAACACTAGGTCTGTGTTAACATAATTTTCATCTGGGAATAATCCAAAGGTTAATAGTCTATCATGGGGGTGATGATTGCAATGAAAGCGTGTGACTCACTATTACATCTTTTATTTATGGGATAAGGGGTCACCCTGAGGGACATCAGCAGAGAAGGAAAGATTAAACTATACAGAGAACAGCTTGTCACAAAAGGCAACAGTCATGAATTAGTGGCATCTGACTGGATTCTTAAAAACTTGTTCTTTCTGGTTTAGTGTTTTTCTATTTTCACTCCACTTTTTTTTCTTCATCATATTCAACTCCCTCTCTTCACCCAGGCAGATTACCTCTGCTGTTTGCCAAAATAAAATCTATTAAATAAAAATCATAGCATGGTAGGCAGTTTTCTGATAGTCTCTGACTATGACAGCTTACTGTGAGAGCACTCAGACATACCGCTGGAGTGACTACTCCTGCCTCTCCCTTGTTCAGCTACCCTGTTACACTGATTTATGGTCTATTTTCATTTCCCTCCTCTGAGGCTGCCACAGCTGAGCTAGTCTCTAGGCAGTCGCTATAGCTGGATTCTCAGCTACTCTAAATCAGTGTCACTCTGTTGAAGTCTTATCAATAAACAAATACATAGCAATACCAAAAGAAGCCAATAATTTGATATATACTTTTGTGAATTAAGAATTATTTTTCTCAGCTCTCTCCCCTAACTGTCATCATAGTGAAATGAAAAGCACTGAATGTAACCCCTTTTGATCCCCAGTTTAAATTGGCTGCCTATAATCTGTCCTGTGCCACTGGGGGTGGTGGGGCAAGATGTGACTTTAAACCATGCTTTCATATTCTCCATTCCGTGCTAACACATGATCTGTATGGCTCCCAGAGGAAATTAAATAGGGTGGCCAACTTTGTAATTGCTGAAAACCAGATTCCACCCCCCCATCCCACCTATCCTCTCGAAGGTCTTGCCCCTACTCCACTTCTTCCCCTAAGGCCCCACCCCTACTATCTTCTCTTCGCCTGTTGCTCGCTGCCTTCCTCCCTTCCTCTTAGCCCAGGGGTCTGCAACCTGTGGCGTTGGCTGTCCCCTTGTGGCTCTGGTCCCCCCACCAACACCAGGGGATCCTGCCGATGGCACATGCTCCAGTTTTGGGGTGCCCCTAAGCCACTGGGGAGCCTTGCAGGGGACCAGCTCCTGGTTCCAGACTCCCCCTCCCTCCCACCAGGCACCCTATGGCAGGTGCCATGGCCCACTTTCCACCAGGAAGCTACACCCATTGCAGGGTCTCAAAACACTTAGTCGTTGAAGGAATTTTTTTAAATGACTCTTCATATCTTTCAAGTTGCTGACCCCTGCCTTAGCACAATCCTCCCTCCCCCATGATCTGGGCTCCCTCTGCTCCAGGGTTGGGACAGGAGATGCAACCTGATGCTGGAGTCTGCCTGCCTACAAGATGCAGGTGGGACACAGCCCTGGCTGAATGGGGCTGTTGCTGGTTGATGACCTGGTGCCTCCCCCACAAACAGTGGTAACCAGACTTTTGGTGTCCAGTTAGTACCTCTGCTGTACTACTAATGTGTTGGTAACCTGCCATGCTCTTTTCCAAAGGACCCATCGAGTCCATGTCAGTTCTCACAAATGGAGTCTTCGCCACTGGAATGGGTACCAATGGAGCCAGGAAACCTTCTTTTGACACATCCACTCGCATATTGTCCTGATCAAAGTGCCTTCTACAGCAGTGCTTCACAACCAACGTGCCACAGCACACAGGTGTGCCATCAGGTCTGAGCAAGTGTGCCACAAAATTTTTTTAAAAACTACTCAAAGCGCTCTGGATTGGCTCATTGGCTCATGAATATTCATAAGTTCATTTGGAAACTATATGGTGGTGTGCCTCAAATTAATTAAAGGCAGCAAGGTGTGCCACAGCAGAGAAAATGTTGGGAACCACTATTCTACAGGGTATTGCATGGGCCAGCTATAATAGTCCTCTACAGCAATGATTCTCAACCACTCTGTTGGGATACATCAGAGTGGAAAGTGTGTTGCAGAGAGTCAGAGAAATGACTGGATTCAGCCTTGGGGAGGTGGGCTGATGCGTCCTGTAGGGCTGTGATATGTAACTACGTGTGCCATGACCCACAAAAGGCTGAGAATCACTGCTCTACAGTACTTCTTTGGGATTAGAAGATGGAGCTTAACCTCTCCAGTCTGACTGTCTTTCTCTACCCTATACACTTTATGCCCTTCTAGCGTGAAATGTGCTACTCCTTCAGGACCTGTGGTTCTACCATCTCCTCATTAACTTGGGCAAGCTATTCATAGGTTCAGATGAAGGTTGACTCACTTCTTTGCTCCTCTGTAAACTCGGCTGTTATTACATGCCTAGAGAATCTCTAATCTCATCCAGTTACTGACAGCTATTCCAGATTTTGAGCAACTCCCATTCAGATCACCTCATAGCAATCCTGCATCCTTACTACACCATTTTTTGTAGAATAAGGGGGCGCATCCCCATGGCTGCACTACAGATACATATTGTCTGTGGGATATATTCCAATTTCAGGTCCTGCCAGACCAGACCAGACCAGACCAAAGTTTGTCTGCAACCAAGATCTATCAAACCTTGCACCTTCACAACGTTGACTTGTATAGGAACTCTGGCTCTTTCTTGTGGGCCCTGGATTCAATCAACCAGACTTGTCTATAGTTACAATCCATGTATGAGCAATCTCAGTGGAAGTAGCCTGGTCCAGGGCCAGAGGAGTCTGTGTAATGCATGGAGGGTGTGGAGTCCTGTGCTGGCACATTGCTGGTGCACATCAGGGTCTCTGACCTCCTCAGGCTCCATGTTGCCACGCTCATTATGGCGGGTGGTGGGGTCACTTACTTCCTGTAGTAAAGGAGTGGCCAAGAGAGAGGGGCACTTCTGCTGTGGTGCACTGTTGGCCAGCTACTCATAAAGCACCACTCCTAGGGCAACATAGCAGCCGCCAGAGTGGACGTGGGCAGTCTCCTGGCATTTGAGTGTGGACTCTCAAAGCCAGCTTAATAGAGTCTGCTTTAGGTCAGTTTAAAGTAGACTTTATTAAGCCATCTTAACTGAGCCCTCTAGTGTAGACGTACCCAAAGATAGTAAGAAGGACACGATAAATTGCTTCACCTGAGTCCAGTGATGTCCTCATTTCATCCAATCCTTTTCAAACAGTGGATGCTCATTAGTCTGGTAGCATCTTTTCTCTCTCTTACAAAAGAAGATGAAAAGTGATGGGCATGGATGGGTCACAGTGGTATTGACTGAATTTTGTTGTATCTATATTGTTGACGGATTATTTGAGCTGAGCGTCACTGATGTGTCTGTTTAATTATTAGTGTATTTTAAAAAACTGCCCAGAGCACTAGCTATAAGCCCTTGAAACTTGGAGTAATAGTCTAGATTAATGAAATTAATAAATATACATGCAAATACAAAGTGACCAGCAGCAATATTTACAAATTACTTCAGTTTAACAGAGTGACCTGCTATTTGAGGTAAAAGGCTTGCAGTTAGCTAGTCCTGTTTAATTAGCCATGCTCTGGCATACCCATGCTGGGTATAAGACTTAGAAAGGAGGTAGCCAAGCAGCACAGGGGCTGGCTATGATGGAGAGCAGTTGAGCTGGGGATTTATGCTGCAGGAACGGCCCTAACTCCCCTGGAATGAAGAGCTGCACTCCAGGGAGAGAAGTGTGATATTGTTTCTCCACAAGAGGAACAATGATCTGAAGAGGAGCCCAAGAGAAGCAAGAAATATGCTTTGGTAGACTTTAATTTTTTTGTTAGTTTGGAGCTCTACTGACAAGACTAGGAGAAGCCCTGGGACTTGCTACTCTGTGCAAGAAGAATATGATTTTATTAAGTTTTATTTGATTTGCTGCTAGTTCAGGAGGGAGCCAGGAGAAGTGAGTTTGACAAGGTTAGCTGAGAGGGGTCAGCTTGGAACCTGTGGAATTACAGCTGGATTTAAATACACCAGGAGGGAACTGAACTTTTAAATGGCCTGGCTGGATGGCTAGGTCATTAAAAAAAAACAGATGGAGGTGATCAACAAGAGGAGGCAAATAAGAGTAAGAACTAGCAAGTCCACACCCAGCCACAAGGGGGAGACCAGTTGGTGAGTCACTTCTGTGCATGTGGGGCTTCCTCTGGGGTGGAATTATATGACACTCAACTATTGTAACATATGCACTGAATGTCTCCACTAGCTACATTACCAGTGATGTTCAAAAAATTCAATATTTTACATTTAAGAAGGAGAAAGTTTCATATGGAGAGGAATGTGCCTCTAAACTCAGTAGCCTGGGCCCATCGTGTGCTAACAGCTCCACATAGCTTGGCTGAGATGCCAGCATATTGCTACAACTGACTTTACAAATCAGAAACAAAAAACAAACAGCACTACAACTCTGGCAGCTCTTGGATGAGTTAACAACTAATATCCCATTGTCCTGGAAAAACCACATTTTTATGCCAGTACTTCAGTTAATGTCCTCTGTCACATTAAAAACAGACATGAAAAGACATAGCTGTGTGGACCATCCATACCTAGAAGAAATGGTATGTGCTGCAGAGAGCTACCTAAAAGCGCTAATGAAAGCAATCATGCTACTAGCAGAGGGTGCATAACAGAATAAACATAGGTCTATTGACATGTTGGAAGCTGTGTGAAACCTGAGTGATAACTGAAACATACCCTTCTATCCTTTTCTCTGCTGCTGCTACTGTAGCTCTATTAAATCTTTACTGAGATCATTCATTTTAACCTGATTGTAACCTCTACAAACACTGCACAAAGACATACTATGTGGTCAATAAAGAACGATGCCATTATGTTCCTTGTCCCAGTCTTTGTTCCTTGATGAGCTTTGGGGAGAAAGAAAAAATGCAGTAACCAGTCTAACAACATTTGCTGTTTTCATAGTGAGTATCTCCCACAGACCCCAAGCCTACCTAACGTGTATGCTTGGCTGCTTTTTGCTTTGTTCCTCCATCAAGAACAATTTATTTTAGATTTTAATCCCGGTTACTTGTTAGGCACCTTATTTTTCACCAACTCACAATACATTTCAGCTCTTATAAAAATGTGATTGAGAGTCCCTTCTAGTGTATACAACTCATGTGGATTTTAATATTCTACCTCTTTCCTTGCTGAACTGCATCATGTTGAGCTATGTTTTATTTATCATCTCTGTCTTTACTTTTTTTTAATTCTTCCCTGCCATCTAAAGCAGCATAAAGAACCCCTGTGTTAGTCATCTGCTTCATATCTTGTGGCTCTGGGAGAGATTTTTGACTTGGCGTGAATCAGAAGCAACACTGTTGAAACCCTCAAATCATGATTTAAAGACTTCAAGTTACAGAGAATTCACCATGTACACTAGTTTAAACTTTCAAGTGACCCATGCCCCATGCTGCAAAGGAAGGCAAAAAAAACCCCAGGGTCTCTGCCAATCTGACTTTAGGTGAAAATTCCTTCCCAGTCCCAGATATGGCAATCAGACCATGTACATGTGGGTAAGATCCACCAGCCAGATACCTAAGAAAGAATTTTACTTAGTAAGTCAGAGCCCTCCCTACCTAGTGGTCTCATCACTGAATGTGTTTGTTTCTGTGTATGTCATGTGTCTATTTTTGTTTTCATAGTCAATAGCCTTTAGTCTGCTGTTAGTCTGCCAGTAAATTTGGTTACTATGTTTATATATCCAGGAAGCTTCAGATACTTGGTTTTCTGTTTGGTGTGTTCTCTGCTGAAGGTTTCTGTGCCGATGTATTAAAACCATTGCTTTGGTATTGTCTTATTAAACCCAATATGACAACAGACCTAGATAAATTGGAACAGTGGGCCAATAGAAATCTTATGAGGTTCAATAAGGACAAGTGTAAAATCCTGCACTTGGGACGGAAAAACCCCATGCACTGTTACAGGCTGGGGAACATTCAGCTAAGTAGCAGCAGTGTAGAAAAGGACCTGGGGGTCCTGGTGGATGGGAAGCTGGATATGAGTCAGCAGTGTGCTATTGCTGTCAAAAAGGCCAATGGCATACTGGGCTGCATCAAAAGAAGTATTACCAGCAGATCAAGGGATGTGATCATTCCCCTCTATTCTGCACTGGTGAGGCCACATCTAGAATACTGTGTTCAGTTTTGGGCTCCCCACTACAAAAAGGACAGGGACATGCTAGAGAGAGTTCAGAGGAGGGCAACCAAAATGATTAAAGGGCTGGAGCACAAGCCCTATGAAGAAAGACTGAAAGCATTAGGCTTATTTAGTCTGCAGAAGAGAAGATTGAGGGGGGATTTGATAGCAACCTTCAACTACTTGAAGGGATGCTCCAAGGAGGATGGAGCTCAACTATTCTCAGTCATAATGGAGGACAGAATGAGGAGCAATGGTCTAAAGTTACAGTTAGGGAGGTCGAGGCTGGATATTAGAAAAAACTTTTTTACTAGGCGAGTGGTGAAGCATTGGAATGAGCTGCCTAGGGAGGTGGTGGAATCTCCATCTTTGGAGGTGTTTAAGGCCCGGCTGGACTCCAACCCTATGATTCTAACACAAAATCAAACCCCTACTATATGTTCACTTTTCTAATAATCAGTATTGCTATGCAATGGGAAATTAACACAATTTCTCAGTGTATTGAACTCTGAAGGGCAGGCATTTAGTTGCAAGGACGCAGTCCATAGTAAGGGAAAGGCACATGGCTGCATTGCCCCAGAAATATCCAGGAAAGGAAATGTGGCTCAGGCAACCATAGCTCCCTACTTGCTCTCCTCCCATAGTTTTCCCTGACAGATGGTAGCCTACTGCAGGCCTGTACTAGCGGTAAATTATTATTCTCCACCCACACCTGCCATGGTGGCTTAGCTGTGCTGGACAGCACATTAGGGCAGTGAAGTCAAGACCTCACCCATTTCTAACATCAACTGGTCTGGTTTGGGAGTAAGCAATTCCATAGCCCCTTTTTTTCTGCATCTCTGGACCCAAAGACTGAACAGATACAAGGTCAGTTTCTTATTCCCTCTTACACCATGATGCAAGTACATAGTATAAGTCACAAGCCAGCCACTGGAAAGGGAATCCAAATTTAGCTGCACATTAGTTATTTGCAGGCTTTTACGATCAGTTTGTCAATAAAATTATAATACATACCTAACTACAACCTATGGATTCAGGGGTAAGGATCTCACAGATTTCTGTAGCAGCTACATATGAATAAATAAGGATAAAATATGACCAGCAGTGAGGATGAAAAATTGGGGTGGAGTCATGTTTACAGTGTCTCAGGCGATACTGATGGGTTCATAAAAAGCAAATGTCATCAATAATTCAACACCGAACCAGATTTACCTTGGCATCAGAAAGATCCAGCAGGAAAAATCAACTTTGTTCCCTTTATTCTGAAATTTGACAATGTTTATAACTGTATTAGAAATGGCAACAAGGAAGTGTTCTCCTTCTTTCATCCTAAGCCTTGACTCACTCACAGAGTTAGGCACTTTGGCTTCTCCCTGAAGTGGATTTATCTCTAGTGAAGATTTTCAGTCATTAACCATCCCACCCACCCAGAAGCAGGTGCTTAACACATTTCACACAAGAAATGGTGACAGTGGAAGTCACTCAAGAAGTAGAAGTGGATCTAGGTCTCACGCCTGCCAGGTGTGTTCTCTACCCCTCAGGCTCTGAAGTCATTCTTCCTTCCTTCTAGCTCAATGACCATCCAACTACTTATTTACAGAGGGAAGCTTTGGCAGAAGAGACTGAGGCAATCCCACATCAAAATACCCCATTACCAAGTCTTTAGAGCTGTCTCCTGAGAGGAGGGGGATCCCTGTTCAATTCCTTTCTTCCTATCAAACCGTGGGGGATATTGAGTCAAGTTCCAATCACTGGGCTAAAAAATGAGGTGAGCACTCCCACAGCCCTCATCTCTCTTCAGATTTGGATGGTCCCCAGTTAAGTAGGGAGGCTCTGAACCCACCAGTGGTGTCACTGGGCATGGACACAGTCCCAAATATTTTGGGGAATGCCCCAAGCCGTGCCTGGGAGCTAAAGCCTCTTTAAATCTCAGGCCCTGCTATGCTACAAGGCATATGGCCCAGGGCAGAGCACAGCAGGAAGTGTAAACACTGCCTGTGCAAGCAGGGAGCACACTCAATGTCTCATGGCTCCCCCTGGAGCTCCAGCAATGATAAGTAGTGTGATGGGCTGAGGAGGGCCTGAGGAGCTGGGTGTGGACTATGGGGGAAGGGGCAGGGGACGGAGGGGGTGACTAGGACTGGGGGTGAGCAGGGAAAGGGGTGCAAGACCTTGGAGCGGTGTGCAAGGCTAGGGGGCAGAGAATGGTGCATGGAGCCAGGAGAGGAGTACCAGGGGTAAGAGAGCAAGGGGAAGAGCGCCAGAGCCGGGGGAGGAGGGAAGAGATTGGGAGCCTGTGCCCCAAATCTCTGTTCAGTAGAGCACTGTCCCTGTAACCCACCTACTGATTTGAAATCTGCAGCAGCTAAAGTAGGCAGTATGCATGTCCAGGGGCAGAAACTTACATATTCAAAGAATTTTCACTGGAGCCGCTAAGCAGGGTTTGAATGTCATTGGTGTCTAAATCTGCCACTTTGGCAGCAAAAGCCCTTTGAGATTCTGGCCCTAAGCTGAGTGAGCATAGCTTTCAAAAATCACAGTCACTGGTTTTGAAGTGTATCACTTTGTGATACATGCCTTTGCTCTTCTGCATGTTTGTGATGAAATGTTGGATCCCAAATTTTGTAAACTTAGTTTCTTTTAAATAGAAAATATGACTATTTCTTAAGATGCTCTGCTGTTAGCAATATACATATTTCATTTCAGAAGGCACTATTCACAGCAGAATGCCAAGTGCATTGATTTACTGTGAAAAAGGAAACTCCTACCAGCATATTTTGGAACAGTTCACTCTGATTAATGGGTGGATTTGTAAAAAGGAAAACTAACCTCCAAAAACTTCTCCATATATACATATATATATCTTTACGGCTGAAATTTCTCATTTTAATTTAATCATCTGTACGTGAAATGTTCAATATGCATCTGCTATATTTGTCTATGAAAACAAACAGCTATGCCTAGTTTAAGAACTCAGCAAATAATTCATATGACTAACATAACTTTTTGTTCTTTATTGAATTGCCTTTCAGTAGTTCATGGTTTGAGGTTCTGATCCAACTATTAATGCCGATGGAGAAGATTCTCATTGACCAAACTGAAAGCTGAACGGAGTCCTTTTTGGGTTATTCAAAATTATTCACCAGTTAATAGTAGTGGTTAACCCTTGACCTACTGATGTTTACCTTCAATTTGAAGAGTGCATTCAACATCTAAAATCTGAAATTCAGTGTGTGCTTGATTAGTATTGACTGGACATGTGTTTTAGTTTTTCAGTAACTAACTTCAGCTCCCTTCTGCTGGTTGGGCTTCCTGGCAAACCCTACACAATTGTTCCCTAGCACTGTGTAATTCTTACAACTGAGATTTAGATTCAAATACAGTTCTGTGTTCAAAATTAGCATTCCATGAATATGCCATAAAATTTACTTGAAAACATTGGCTTGCACAAAGATTTTTTGCCAATGAACTTATTTGCTGGATATTCACAGAACTCAAACACAAAAGGGACATGAACATGAGTGAAGTGACATTATATTACTGTCAGGCTGCTCCCCAGATCCATCTGATATGCTTCTATGACCCCCCCCAGTTCCAAATCCTGAACCCCCCAATTCACCCTGCTTTGCCAGGTGACCACTCACTCCTGAGTCTGTCCACACTAGCCTCTCATGTGTAATCGGTCCCAAGCAGTGGATGTATGCCCTCTGGCTATTTGAAGGATGGTCCCCAGACAAGCACCGCTAGCTCCAGATACCTCTGTGGAAGCCCCTGTCCTACAGGGATTGGGACCCACTCCCAGTCACCATACACACATGTCCAACCATTTAACAAAGAAATAGATCATGCCCAACCTTCTGCATTCATACCCTCTAAAGTCCACACAGCCTTAGATAAAACAACTAGTTTATTGATCCAGTTACAGTTTTAAGTGAGAAAATGGCCAGTCAAGACAGAATCATAACATAAATGAGTCAGGAGTCACCACAGGGAAATAAAAGGTAAAATACACATGCTAACCTAATATCTCTACCTAAACTGACTACATAGTCCAAGTTTACGCTCAAGATGTTCAGCTAGCTGTCAGATGTTTCTATAGCCAGTCTCTGTCTGAAACAAGGCAAGGCCCAGATCTTTCTTGAAGTTGTTTCGAGATGGAGTTCTTCAGGCAAAAAGCCCCAAATCATCCAAGTGTCCCAAGCCCCCTTGATCTCTCTCTTTCTGGGCAGAGGTGCTTTTTGTCCTGTCCAGGCCAGAGACCTCAATTAGCATAGTCTTCACTACCTCTTCAAGGTACTTGCTTGCTCACAGCTGTGGCTGTTTATATGCTGCTGGAAAAGAGTTCTGTCTGTGTCCCTCTTGAGCCATACAAAACATACCACATATCTGTGCACATACATGATGCTGCAGGAAACATGATATCATAGTAATCAGGTAGAATAGATTATTAACATTCATAAAAGAAACTTGGCCTAACTGGCAGATAATCAAACAATTACTGTGCATAAGTGAACAGGAAAGTTAAGCAGATCATACCCTAGGGGTGCACATATGTGCATCTCATGACAATTACTGTGGGAATTTGTGGATATTTTGCCCAGGCTTTTCCCTGTGCATCTCATTTCTGAGGTGCAGCACTCTTGTTCTAGTCTCTGCTTTCCCTCAGCATCTGTCTGTGGTACATTAAATTGTTTTGGTTCTGTTTGTGGCTAGTGGTAAAAGGCTTAGTCCCTCTAAAAGTAGTGGATGCAGGCCTCAAGACATCTCGACAGATTTATGTGCAGTGCTAAAGGGGAGCTGGTGGTCATGGTGCATGTAGGTCCCAAAGATGTGGTGAAGGGGTGTGATGGGTGGTTGCCCTGCACTGGTAGTTTTAGGGTTAAAAGGGCTCTGGAAGCAGCAGTCAATAGGCTGGGAGCAGCAGACAAGCTACCAGGTGATAGCTGTAAAGGGAAACAGCAAAGATAGTGGAGTCAGTTAGGTCCTGGGACTTAGGGAGGACAGTTGTCTCCCTAGCTGGCTGGCTGGCAAAGTCAGCACTCCAGACAGCTCAGTGGACACCCTGGGAGCTAGCAGGAGCTCTGGGTTCTGAAGGAAGGACTGCATCAGAGGTTCCAGGAAGTGGCCCTGAGGAGCAGGTCAGCATGGAATAGAGTTCAGTCAAGGCTTCAGAGAAGCACACCAGAAGAAGACTGTGGTGGAACAGCCCTGAGGAGAGGGTCCACATGAGACTGGAGCTCCAGAGAAAGTGGCCCAGCAGAGACGAATGCCTGAAGGGAGGTGGTGGCAATGCAGAAGTTGCTTCACATAGGGTCTCTGGACCAGCGTCCCCCCCTGATACCCCAGACTGCCAGCACTGGCAGTGGACTCACATGCTCATTGATTAGCTGAAGTGTGGCCAGGACTAGCAAGTGAGACTTTCCCCCAGAAGGGAGGTTGTATGAACAGATGCTCAGCTGGAGAGTCAAGTAGCTGGGATTAGAATGATGAGCACAGGCCAGATGGGATTGCCTGCATAAGCAATTCCCAAATACCATTGCCAGGAGGCGCCCATCTGGGAGATAGTGTGATGCCCCATCGCAAGGGGAGAAGACAGGTCCTGGAGACCAAATTTAGGCTTCTAGGAAAGAAATTGAAGTCCAAAACCTCTGCAGAAGCATTCTCTGAAATGCCTGAAGTTACATGAAGAGAGCCAGTTAGACAGGCAGAACTGAAAGGTCACAAGGTGTGCGTGTGATGATGGTGTTGGAAGGATGGATTTAAGTTTATTAGGCAGTTGAGAACCTTTTGGGAAAGGGGGAGATAATACAGGAAAGACGCCCACCACCTAAACCAAGACAGAACCAGTTTGTTGGTATGTAAAATTAAAAAGGTGATAGAGGAGTTTTTAAACTAAGGGCTGACAGAAAGCCAACAGGTATGGTGTAGCACACAATTTGGACAGACACATCTGTTATGGGGTAGACCCAATCCACCTCCCCCTGATGGGGAAAGTCAAAGGGATGCAAGTGAAACGGGCACCTCTGCGATCTGGATTGATGCCAGGGGTTCCCTTGGGCTGCCTTAGGCTCAGCCCAATCTGGTTAGGAATTCCTGGGTTCAGGGTACTGTGGCCTCATGGCCAGAGAGTCAGTACACAGCCCTGGGGTCAGGGCAACACAGCCCAGTGGCCAGAATCACTACACAGCTCAGGGGTCAGGGCAGCATGGCCCACCAGCCAAAGTCAGTACACAGCCCTGTGGTAAGTGCAGCATGAAGGGTATGTGGTGCCTGCGTAGGAAGGCTCATGACCTCCCACTCCACTGAGCCCCAGTCCAGGGCCCTATTGATGCCAGGGGCACAGCACTGAGTCAACAGGGATCCATAATGAAACACACTGACCTTAATCCTGCTCCGCCGCTGGTTCCACTTTTCAGGCCCCATGGGTCACTTCCTACCCAGTCACTCTGGACGTCTTCCCAGAGCATCTGGTCTGTCAGCTCTTCCCTTCTGCAGTGGTTGTGGTTGCTGTCTGCATCCGTCTGGGGAGTCTTGGGATCTGCTGGCCAGAGTGAGCTCCTGGGCATCCACCTCTTGGTGGTTGACAGGTAGTAGCTATTCCTCAATGAGGTCTCTCTCCTTGGCAGAGGCTGGGAAAGAGCTTCCAGCTCCCATCCTTCCTCCTTGCTGGTCAGCCCCAAATAAACTGTGCTGCTCCCTTTTATACTAGGGCAGCATTTGGAGCAGGCCCAGAAGGGTTTAAGGGAAGGGAGCTCTGCCACCCATAAAGATTTCCTGGGCTTCTGCAGTGCGGGGTAAACTTACCCTGTCACAAACATGCTCTTATGCTGGATCTTGGGATATGGTCAGTCTCCTCCCCCCCATCTCTCCTAGCCTGAAAAAGAAGTCCGTGCTGGTGTGTGCCTTAACAGGTCAGTGAGTTACCTGGAAGTTGTATGGCTGGAGAGTGAGATACCAATGCATTATTCTTAGGCTGGCATCCTTCATTGCATGAAGCCATCTCAGGGGTGCATGATCCATAACCAACGTGAAGTTCTACCTGAGGAGGTAATAACTTTGGGTGTCAATAGCCCACTTCACTGCCAAGATTTCCTTTTCAGTGGTTGAATATCAAGTTTCCAGGGGAAATAACTTTTGACTTAAATATAATACGACAACCTCCTGACATAGCAGGGCCCCTAGTCCTACCCTGGCGGCATCAGAATACAGCACAAACCCTTTGTTGAAATCAGGGTGTATGAGCACTAGTTCCCACATCAACTGTTTTTTTTAAAGTTTGAAATGCATTCTCATAGTGTTTTATCCATTGCACTTGTTTGGGCTCTGAGTTCTTGGTCAGATCGGACAGGAGGGACATGACCACCATGAAAACTAGCACATAATGATGATAATAGCCAGCTAGGCATAAAATCTGGCGTACCTGTCTCTTGGTTTTTGGAGTCAGCGTGCCAGATAGGGCATGCATCTTCTCAACAGGAGGTCGCAGCATACCACCTGCCTTTACATACCCAAGGTACATCACTTCTTTCTGTCTCAGATGACATTTGGTGGGATTGATCATCAGGTTGACTTTCCTGAGGACCTTGAGTACCTGAGTGAGGTGCTGGAGGTGATCCTCCCAGCTGCTACTATAAACCACTATGTCATCTATATATGCTGCTGCATATCCGTCATGAGGTTGTAGCACTTCATTCATTAGTCTTTGGAAGGTGGCAGTGGCATCCAAAGGGCATCATTACAAACTGAAAGAGTTCAAACAGTGTGGGGAAGGTGTTCTTTGTGTGTGAGTTAAGTGTCAGGGGTATTAGCCAATACCCCTCAGTCAGGTCTAGTTTAGATAGTTATTTGGCCCTTGCTAACCATTCCAGGATATGCAGTGCATTGGGTACACATTGAACCAGGATATGTCATTAACCTTCTGAAAGTGAATGCAGAGCCTCAGGGTTCCACTGAGCCACCATTCACTCTCTGATTCCTCAACTACCACCATCAAAAGCATGGCCTTCAGTTCCTGCTGAACAGTGGCCCACATCTTTCAGGGGAGTGGTTGTTGGATATCCCTCACCTTCTGCCCTGGGGGTGTCATGATGTGGTGGCTCATGAGGTTGGTATCCCTGGGATGTGATGACAGGATATCCTGGAGACCAATCAGGAGGTCCTGTAGCTGTTGTCTTTGCTTAGGGTCGAGGTTCTCTCACAATACCACTGGTCTGAGGTCTTGCAATTCTCCAGCCAGTGACACTAGCTGTGGCTCATGGTAGGTGGGTGTGATTTTCCATGACTTCAATAAATTCACATAGTGTATATGAACTACTTTCCTTCAGCCCAGTACCTTAATTTCATAGTCTACTGGTCTCACCCATAAAGTCACTTCAAACAGGTCTTGCCATGTGGCCAGTAGCTTCAAATCACTGTAGTAGCAGTAGTAATACCCAGTCTCTGGGTTTGAAGACTCGGGTGTTCATTCCCTGATTGTACTGTTGCGCCTGCATCCTTTGTAGCTGTCTCAAGTTTTCTTGATGAACATTCCCAGGGTTTGGAGTCACTTTTGGAGATTTAGGATGTATTGCATGGTCTAATGTACATATGTTTCTTGTGTCTCCCACTATTTGTTTAGGAGGTCCAGTATACCTCAAGGTCAATGCCCATACAGTAGCTAAAAGAGCGAGAAGCCAGTGGAGGCCTTGGGGGCCTCCTGGATGGCGAAGAGCAGGGCTGGCAGCATAGAATCCCAGTGGGGGGTGTCCTCCTCCACAAACGTGGAGCATGGACTTTAGGGTGCTGTTGAATTGTTGAACTAGACCATCCATCTGCAAGTGATATACGGAGGTTCAGAGGTTTCTAATGTGCATGAGGTGGCACAGCTCTGCTTCAGCTTTGAGGTGACATTCATGCCTTGATCTGTCAAGATCTCTTTTGGTATCCTGACCTGGGCAAAGATCTTCATCAGTTTCATGGTGATTGTTGGGGCAGTCGCCACACATAGGGGAATGACTTCTGGATATTGGGTTGCATAGTCAACAATGACTAGAATGAAGCAATTCCCTGTCTGTCTTTTCTCAAAATGTTCTACAAGATCCATGCAAACATGCTTGAATGGTGTGCCCAGCACTGGAAGGGGCCCTGCCTGCTGACATTCAGGGCACGAAGTGCAATAATCTCTTATTTCTTGATGGATACCCAGCCAAAAGAAGCATCTGGCTACCCATTGGAGAGTCTTTTCCCTGCCAAGGTGTCCTGACCATGGCACTTCATGGGCAAGATGCAAGAGACCTCTGTGTTGGGGTACCAGTAGTTCATAGAGTACTTCTCAAGTCTGGAGTTCCTGTACCATTTGATAGAAGTGATCCCCCCATATCTCAAATTGAGGTCCTTGCAGGACTTGTACACTGTCAAACAGGCCCAGATCAGGGCCAGGCCCAACTCAAGGTCAGATCCTCTCACTGCTCACACACAAAGTTCTCCTCCTGCTCCAGCTCTCTCTGGGCTTCCTCTGCAGGGAAACCGGGGTCGGTTTCCAGGTGTGTAACCAACTCTGAAGGGATCGAGGTCCCTTCTCCAGGATTGGTGGACAGGGAACATCCAAGTAATTCTCTCTTCAGGGGCACAGGTTCTGATTTCTTTGAGGGGTGTGAATTGTAACCCTGCAGGATCTCCCAGAATTTGGGCCAGTCACTGCCCAACACTACCAGGTACACTAGTCTGGGGCTTAGCCCAGCTTGAAGTATTTCTATCCACTGCCCCACCATGAGATGTACTTGTGCAGTTGGGTAGGGTCGGATATCACCATGGATACATTGCAGGTGCATCATCAGCCCTGTTATATGAAGGCTGGGTATTAATCCTACCTGAATGAATGTCTGGTTGCAGCTGGAGTCCAGTAGGAGTCCACTAGGGCAAGGTCGTAAGTTTGTTCAGCCCTCACTGGGACACCAGTTTTTGTGGGGTGTGCTTCTTAGCCCTGTGGCCCAACATACACACGTGCCCATAACTGCAATACATGTAAGGGCAGTCCTTACAAAAGTGTCCTTCCTGGCCACATTCTCAGCATTCATTGTAGGACTCCACCAGTGATGAACCCGAACTTGCAGATAGACTCTTGCTACCTCTTGGTTCAGTTCACCAGAGGACCCATGACCATCATGGGCAGGTGGAAGTGACAGAGGGCTGAATTGGATATGGGAGCTCTTGGGATGTAGTCCTAGAGTGCTCTCTTTCTTTCAGATTATTGCCTTTCCACAGGCTTCCAAGCTTCTGCGGGTATGGTCATGTTTCTTGGCTGCCATATAGTCCTCTCTCTGGGAGACAGCCTCTGCCAGTGTTGACAGATGATGTCTTTGGACCCACTCCTTCCCCACAGCAGGTAGGACTTGTAAGAAGTGCTCCAAAGCAATGCATAGGACTACCTGGGCCCTGGTTCATTGTTTGAGTTCCAGGCAACACCAGCAGTCATCATGAATCCACTGGGCTAGAGCCCAAGGCTGACCCCTTGAGGGTACTGTACATGGTGGAGCCTCTGCCAGTAGGTTTCAGAGCTCATACCCATCTGAGCCAGAGTCTTCCCTTTAACTTTGGGATACTCTTGGGCTTCCAAGGGATCCATGTTGCTCACAGACCACCAAGAAAGCTTCTGGGTCATCCCCTGATCCCGTCTTCATCAAACAAATGGGTAAACTCATCAATCTTACTCCAGACCATTCACTCCCGATGGTCCTGGTACCGGGCAGCCAACTACCACATCTGTTACTCCTGCTGCTGGACTGCCTGTGTTTGCTGCTATGGCACCAGCTGTTGGAGTATCAATCAATCAAATCATAGGGCTGGAAGGGACCTTGTGAGATCATTGAGTCCAACCCCCTGGGAATTGAACCCATGACTATCTGCATGTTAAGCAGAGGTGCTAGCTACTACACTATTTGCAGGGCTGAGCTTGCTGTTATTGTTGTTGGTTGGCCTGTTGCTGCTGGCTCTCCAAGAGCCACTTCAAAATCTTCTCAGTCTCCATGTTTATTCTCTAGGACAAGGGGTCTGCAAACATTTCACCTGAGGGCTAAATCTGCTTTTACTTAATTACTAACAGGCCAGACCATCGACCCACCTGCCCGCCAGCTCCCCGGCCTCATTCCTTGACCTGCCTGCTTGACCCTCTGCCTGACAAGGGGGGTTGTCTTAACATAGTACACTCCTCAGGGGACCTTCCTCAGGGTACAGTCACTGCCTACATTCTCCAGCACGTCACAGGGTAGGCCCACTCCGCCAACCACTAGTGAGGAAAGTTTGAGGGGTGCAAGTAAAACAGGCATCTCTGCGATCTGGACCGATGCCAGGGGTTCTCTCGGATTGCCTTGGGCTCAGCCCAATCCAGTTACAAATCCCTGGGTTCAGGGTAATGTGGCTCTGCAGCCAGAGAGTCAGTAAACAGCTCTGGGGTCAGGGCGGCATGGCCTAGCGGCCAGACTCAGTACACAGCCTTGGGGTCAGGACAGCACAACCTAATGACCAGAGTCAGTACAGCATGATGGGAGCGCAGTGCCCAGTTAGGGGGGCTCAGGCCTTCCCACTCCACTTGAGCCCCAACCCAGGGCCCTATTCATGCCAGGGTTTGAGTCAGCATTGAGTCAGCAGAGATCCAGACTGAAACACGCTGACCTTGATCCTGCACCGCCCCCAGTTCCACCAACTATCCCCATATTGACTGGAAACAGGAACAGAAACAGGGCAGATTACAGAAAGACCATTTCTATACATTATTAATGAATGCTTCTTGGAGCCCTGGAATAGACAAGGAGAGAGAATTCTTGGTTTAGTTCTAAATGGCACAGAGGATCTGGTCCACGAGGTGAATATAGCTGAACCACTCAGTAAAAGCAGCCATTATATAATTAAACTTATCACCCTCATGGGGGAAACACCAAAGAAACTCACATTTAAGTTCAGAAAAGTGAACGATACAAAACTGAGTCAAGTAGTTATACAGAAATTAAAAGGAACAGTCGCAAGAGTGAAATGCCTGCAAGCTGCATGGAATATTTTTTAAAACCATAATTGAGGTTCACACTCTATGTATGCTCCAAATTAAAAGCCAGTAAAAGGATTTTTTTTAAAAAAAAGCATCACCATGGCTAAACAGAGCCTATGGAATAGATCACTGAGTAAATTACTCTGTTGTGTTCACTCCCTTGGAAGAATCTGGCATTGGCATTGGTTGTAAAACAGGATACCGGGCTAAATGGACTGTGGATCTGACCCAATATGGCTGTTCTTATGTTCTTACATGTATTATGTGCATATGAAACTGAATTGAAAGGGAAAATACAGATTAATGTTGTAACTTATAATCTTAAAAAACAACTCCAGTTAAAGATGGTATGTGAGCCTCAGTCAAACTAGGGAATGAGTCTGTTCTCACCACCACCACCACCCCCCAAATAAATCACACATACAAACTTTAGACCTCACTGAATATGCGGGGGGGGGGGGAATACAAAGGACATAACCAAAATTTTATTAAAATAAGCAAGGAGTCCTGTGGCACTTAAAGACTAACACATTTATTTATCACTTGAGCTTTCGTGGGAGAAAATCCCACTTCATTAGATGCTTTGAAGATGGGGGAACTTAGTGTCTGATGAAGTGGGATTTTCTCCCACGAAAGCTCATGCAATAAATAAATTTTTTAGTCTTTAAGTGCCACAGGACTCCTTGCTTATTTTGCTGAACTAGACTAACATGGCTACCCCCTTTGGAACTTGACAAAATTTTATTGTCCCAACAAGATGGATGTCTTGTGAGATGGGGTCCTGATGCCACAAATAGAAAATTTACTGTGACAGCCTAATGAGGATCCGGTGAGTTTCACTTCTTCAAAGAAGAGTCTTCAAGCCAGGCCTTTGCACTAAGATTGTAGTACCTTGTTCAGTGAAAATATGTAGATACTTCTATTGATGGATAACAGAATTCCTGTCCTGTTATTTTTGGAGCCTTCTGACTGATTTTAGAACAAGAAAACTGATGGTAAGATAAGTGTCAGAGATCTTCTTTTTAGCTTAGCATATCAAAAATTTACCTCTGCCCTTTTGTATCAGAATATGATTTGTCAAGAAATTAGCAATTGTAGAACTGCCAACTTCTTCTGAAACAGCTACCTACCTCTCTAATGGCACTACTGACTCCAAAGGAGATTAGTCCTTGAGCTTGACTGTGCTCCTATTCAGTGTTTCTTATATGCTCATTTGTTTGAACTGAACTCAAACTTATTAGTTCGAATTAAATTCAAACTAACTTTTCCTAGTGTAGACATAGCCTTTCAGTTTCACCTGTCACTCCTGAGGTCCATAGGACAAGGAATAGGGAAAACAAAGAAGGAGATGAATGCTAGGCATCTCTTGGGCTCTGGAAATGCAGTTTTAAAAGTACCACACTCTTTATTTAAGAAAGGCAGAAATAGCTTGCCCTGTCCTTTTATAATATTATGCCATTCATGTATGAAAAGAAGAATGAAAACCAAGATGTCAAGAAATGCCTCTCTTTTCATGTTCAGGCAAAATATTCACAAACTGAAAATTAAAGAAATGCTGGCCTAATTAAATTACAGTTCTAAGTGGCCCACAAATGACTAAAAAGCATTTCAAAAATGTTTTCTACCTTTAAGTTTCATAAACTTCAACCCTGAATTATATCCTGAGTAAAAAGAGCACTTCATTGTGAATCTGGTAAATGGAGGCCACAAGTCTTTATCTGTAGAGTACTCTATTCCCCAGTGGCGTTGGCTGCCTTTTTATATTAGATTTCTAAGCCATCCTTTACAGTATCCAGGATCCTTGAAAGCATTCAGCGGTGCAGACATTAACAGCCCAAACAAAGGGTGTTTGTATTTTAAGCAATGCATTACATGTTTAAAAAAAAAAGTTGACCTTAAATAACAGTATTTTCTATGTTCTTGCTCTTTGATTTTAACAACACATGAGGTAAAGAGCCAGAAGATGGAGTAATACAAGGTTCCCATTCAGCACTCTGTATTCAGGTAAAACTTCCATTGCAAGTAGTGGAAGTGGGAGTTTTGACTGAGAAGACAGCTATATTAGGGCACTAAGTTGTTAGAATGCATGGTAACAAGTGGGAAAGAAGGGACCTAGGAACTACATTTGCTAAACTTTCACTACTGAAGTCCATGGAATTAGATTTGCCATCCCAAATACACTTGCTCCATTCACCATACCCAAAATCACATTTAGCTGATTCCCCCTCCTAATTATCAAAGGTGTAATATAGCAGAACTTTGTGTTGCTTCCATAGATGTCATTGCTAGTAAATGTATTGTGACATAATTATAAATCTATTAATACTAGATTATGTCAAAATATCTCTTAATCTATTAATACTAGAAGCTGACACTAGACACATTGGCTAAGTCTACACTAGCCAGTTAGTCCGTGCCTACACTAGGCTTTGCCTAGTTAGAACTCAAGAAATGTTGTAGTTCAAACTAAGCAAAGCTTAGTCCAAACTAATAAATTCGAGCACATAGTCTGGACTAAGTACTTAGTTCAAACTTAAAGTTTGAACTAGCACGATATAGACATGGACTAATGGCTTCATTCGAACTAAAAAACTTAGAATTAAGCCAGTGGGTCCCAACCTGTTGGCCGCGGACCCCTGGTGGGCTGCAGTGCAGCTCCAGGGGGGTCTGCGGACAGGTCTCTGGTTGCCATGGAGACCCAGGTTTTCCACCAACCATCACGGAGCTTCCCCCAGGCTGGGAGTTTTTAAAACTCCCACCCTGATCATGCAAAGCATGCTCAGAGTAGCAGTGGGCCACGGCCGCAGCGGCCTGGGAGAAGGAGCCATGGCCATGGTGGCTCCTGGCCTGAGGGAGAGGGGCCATGGCTGTGGCAGCTCCCAGATCCCCAGGCAAGGGCAGGGGGCCACAGCTGCAGCAGCTCCTGGCCCGGGGGACGGGGGCCATGCCTGTGGGGAACAGCAGGCCACATTCACCTCACAGAAGCGCCACCGCATCCACCCAAGGGGGCCGCGGACTCCCTTCCCCCTGCAAAGGGGGTCCCCAGCCTTAAAAAGGTTGGGAACCCCTAAATTAAGCCAGTAGTTTGAACTAGCCACGCTTACTAGTTTGAACTAAAAAGTTAGTTTGAATTAGCTGTGCTTTATAGTTAGAACTAACTTTTTAGTTCAAACTAGTAAGTGTGGCTATTTTGAACTAAAAAGCTGCGGTTAGTCTGAAGTAACCTATGGTTAGTTCGAACTAATTGTGAACTGCTTAGTTCAGACTAAGGAAGTCCAAACTAGGCTTTGTGATGTAGACATAGCCACTGTGGCCAGAAATAAGGTGCAATTTTTCTTTTAAACAGCAAGAGAAATTAGCCACTGGAACATGCTACTCTTTTCTCATGTATTATTTTTCCCATCCCCCATTCTCTCTCTCACTCAGCTAGATGCCAAGTCATTATTTTCTTGTTCCTTTCCCTTTCTGGCTTAACTCTGGAGGATGTCCTACCAGTCCCAGAACACTAATTTCACTCTCAAATTTGGGAAGATATCAATAGAGCTCCAGCACCTGCTGTAACAATTTATTAAAAGAATACTGCTCCATTGTAAATTAAAAAAGGGGGAAACTGCATGACACCATTTTGCTGCTATCCAATAAACAGGCATAGCTGCCCACCACCCCCTCGCACCATACAGATTAGAGTGGTTCTCATACTCAGCCACGCTGCATACCACCAACATAAAACACCAGCACCTGTAATACCACCACCTGTAGAGGCGGGGGAAGGTGCAAGCCTGGAAGTGGGGAGCGGCTCCTGCATTGCTTGGGCAGGTATACGAATACCACAGTTTGGAAACTGCTGGACTAGATAATATGGACTGAATCCTGAGAGGTGCTGAGCATCCCAAACTCACACTGAATTCAGTGGAGGCTGCAGGTGCTCAGTACTCACAATAGTCCCAGTATGGGTTAGGCTCACTCATGGAGATGCCTCTGGTTTCTGTAGTGTACCATGAAAGAAAATCAGCCAGCACACACACAAGTGCACATGTGGGGTAAATGCCTTTATTAGCAGAGCTCCAGTAGTCTGCTTCTCACAGGGACACATTGTTATTCTGTCTGTCTCCCAAATACCTCATGAGATACCAAAACAGGATACTAGATTACCCCTAGCAGCAGATTTTTCTGTGATATTTCAAATGAACAATTCTCCCTGACAATTTTCTGGCAATCATGCTGAGGGGAGGGGGTGGAAAGAGTAGCTATGAATTGGAGCAACAGAGTAAGAGCAGCAGATGGAAAATTACATGTACAATCACACAGCAGGGTACCAATTATTTTTCCTTAGTAGCAACAAATTCTTGATTACTTGAACAAAACATAGTGAAAATTTCAAGGCTCATTCATATTTAATAAAGGAGAATGCAATCATTTTCTATTGTGAGGGTCAGAAAGGTGGAAGACATGTAATATTTGGATTTTTCTGCTACATTAAAGGTCAGTTCCATTAGCATTAGTGGATCTAGGCTGATATATACACCAGCTGGGCATCTGGTTCTATGTGTTTTAGTAAAGTAAAAGAATGCTGGAGAATTTACACCAACTTGCCAAAGAATTTCTCCAGTTTAATTTCCCCAAAACTATCAAGCAGTTATTCAAAATAGTGCCATCTGCTGGTTCAGACTTGACAAAGCCTGAAGTGCTGTAGGACTCCTTGCTTATTTTGCTGAACCAGACTAACATGGCAACTCCTTTGGAAATTAGAGAAGTTATAATTTCAATAGGAGTCTATCAGTGTGTTCAAGTCTCGTTTGTTGTTAGCTAAACAGCATAGCTG
The DNA here is from genome assembly GCA_007922195.1 of Podocnemis expansa. Lineage (NCBI taxonomy): Eukaryota > Metazoa > Chordata > Testudines > Podocnemididae > Podocnemis > Podocnemis expansa. Next base: position 2,517,622 of record ML681989.1, on the reverse strand, counting down.
AACATCGGGATCTAATTCCAGAACAGCAGAAGTAACTGATGGAGACCAGATAGTTTATCAACACCTTTACACGTCAGTCAAATGCTATGAGAAATGTGTATTTGTTTGTTTTAAGTCAAATTGTTCAATACAGTATTTAGCATCTTTAGAGATTTTGTGTGGGTCAGCTTTGAGAGAAGGGAATTGCAGTATTTTAATTAATATTTTCCAGTACACCTATTTAGACTCCCCAGTCTGATAAAACACTTCAGCCTATGCTTAATTTTAAGGAATTGAGATGTTTCATTGAAGCAGATGGAAATGTTCATATTTCTCTGTTGCCTTGGTGTCCAGGCAAAAATAATAGAAAACTCCATGCTAAGAAATTTGACTAAAATTTGTCTTTCTTATTTATCCAAGATCCTCAGGATAATATTCTGGCTTCAAATTTGTATGTGCAGCTTCCATATAAGTCAACGAGCTATATATACAAACCAAGAATATGGTTCTTGGGAAACTTATACAGTAATATCAGTTGATTGCCTGAATTGCAAATTTTAGAAAATGAAAACTAAAAATTTTAGGCTATTTGGCAAAATGATAAATTATTCAGCACTGTTAAAGCACTTTATGTATTTGAAGTGCTTTACACATGTCACAGAATTAATCCTTGTAACCTCAACAAGCTATCCATTCCTGATACCTTTTTTAATAAAATAATAAAAAATCTTCTCTCTGCTACATAGTATAAGTAGATATTACATCCAATAAAATGCAGTTAAGAGAATGTTCAGTCGCAAAATCAATCCCTCTAAAATTATGAAATGCAGAATTGAAGTTGCCTATGCAACCATAATTCATCCCATTTTGCATATGTGCTATGAAACAGTCTTCAATGACACAATCACATATGATTTTTTCCACAGGATTCCTGCCTCATTCAGATACTTAGTAGCTCTTCAATGTTTCTTTGTTCAATGTGTAGGTTCAGTCCTATATAATAAACACCATCCAAACTATGTACAGAATACAAAATTATTGATTTCCTTTTATGTGTATCTATGGTGCTTTTACCATAGAATCAGAGAGCTTTGTAAATTTTAATGGATATATTTTCACAACATCCAGATGTAAATAGCTTGCATTACCCACATTTTGCAGCTGGCAAACTGACACATAGAAAGTTTAAAACCAGAATTATCAAAAGTCCACTAACTTTGGGTGCACAATTTAAGAAACCTATGGCCTGATTTTTTCAGATTTCTTAATGCTTAGTATTTGCATTCATTCAATGAACAGCTCCAGGAGACTTCAATCTGGTCCCAGAAATGAAGTACATACAACTAGTGGTTGATGGTGAATATTCTGGCTTGAAGATTGGTCTATACCTACATTTTTATGAGCATAATTTTCTTGGGTAGGAGTGTGAGGGTGTTAATTTTTTTTCTTTCCCTTACACAACTATGCTGATAAAACAGTAGTGTAAACATATCATAGCTACTTCAGTGAAAAAGTACTTAGACCAGCATAACACTGTCTACGTTTGGGAGGCTTTGCCACATACTTAAAGCAGTAAAACCTGAAATGTAGATAAGGTCTAACAGCTTGTCTACGCTTGAAATGCAACAGCAGCACAGCTACAGTACTGTAGGTGTCCCACTGTAACACTTCAACATAGATGCTCAATACAATGACAAGAAGGGTCCTCCCACTGGTGTAGTTAATCCACTTCCCCAAGAGTCAGTAGCTAGCTCAGCAGGAGAATTCTTCTGTTGACTTAGCACTGTCTATACTGGAAGTTAGATCAGCTTAATTACGTTGTTCCAGTGGGTGAATTTTTCACCTCCCATTTTAGTGTAGACCTGGCCTAAGTGACTTCCACAATATTACACAGTAACTCTGAGGCAGAAGCAAGAATAGCATCCAATCGTTCAGGGCAGCATTCTACTTAACAAAGTGTATCAAAAAGAAAACTGTAAGGTAACAGCATAGAAGTATCTAGACAGGGAGAAAATACCAGATACTAAAGAGCTCTTGAATATTGTGGGAAAAGGTATAACCAGAAATGGTGACTGTGAGTTAAAACCAGGCAAATTCATGTTTAAAAATAAGGCACACATTTTTAAGAATCAGAGTGACTTAACAATTGGAACAAACTAGCAAAGGAAGTGATGGATTCCCCATCTCCTGGTACCTTCAAATCAAGGCTAGTTGGCTTTCAGGAAGATATACTTTAGACTATGTATACTCTAGCCAATTAGTTCAGACTAAGCAAGCTTAGTCCGGACTAATTTGGCCCATGGCCACCCTCGGCTTTTCCTAGTCCGAACTAAGAATTTCTTAGTTTGGACTAGGCAAAACTTAGTCCGAATTAGTAAGTACGAGTGGTTAGTTCAGACTTACTCGCTTAATTTGAACTAAGCATATGCAATACTCGAAATAATGGTTAGTTTGAACTTTAAAAGTTTGAACTAAGCCATTAGTTTGAACTGGCCGCTCATTCTAGTTTGAACTAGGAGGCACGGCTAGTTCAAACTAAAAAGCTGTGGTTAGTCTGAACTAGCCCAAGGTTAGTTTGGACTAATTTTGGTCCTTTTTAGTTCAGACTAACAAGTCTGAACTAAAATTTTATATGTAGACATAGCCTTGCTGACTCAGCCATGCATTATTGGGCTCAATACAGAAGCAAATGGGTAAAATCCTTTGGCCTGTGTTGTACATAAGGTCAGAATTAATGACCTGATGGCCTCTTTGGCCTTAAAATCTATAAACTGCCTTAACCAAGAAACTATCTCTTTCCTTCATCCAGTCACCTCATTCACCACGTCTTCTAACCTCTGCAACTAATGAGACAGTCCCTGCTTCACTGAAGTCTGCATGTTCACTTTCTACAAATAAGGAATATACAACAGGAAACTATAACTTAGTTCAAAAACTAAAAAGAAAGGTTGTTGTTTTTTTCCTTAGAAGCTGGATCATCACAGGTGTCACTGTCTTGAAAATAATACATGCTCGGGAGGCTGGCTTTATGCACATGGTATTTTTCAGGACCAAAGCTATACATATATTTAAATCTACATTTTTAGATCTCAACTATGTAGATTGGATTGTGCCCCTTAACATTTGCAGACTATCTCTAGAGAAAAGGTACAAAATTTTTATTTGTGTGCATCCTAGTGTATAATGACACATGCTAAAAGCCTGGGATCATCTTTTAACAAGAAAAATTATAATAGTTGCTCCATTTCATGCTCCCAACTAAATTAATGTTACATATTTTCATGGCTGTCAAAAACAGATATTATTATTAATGGCAGTAGAGTACAGCACAAATGGAAGTCAGTTCTTTTATTAAGTCTTTAAACATGAATGAATCAGTCGTTGCCATCCTACACCTAACAACATAAGAAAGCAGGTTACAGGCTGCTGTACTCCATTTGTTCCTCACCATTCAGCTGCCCCTGTGCTGCAGGATGGTGCTGGGAGACTGCAGTTTTAATATTAATTATTAGATTCAATGCACTCATGCAAACAATGACCAACCTAAGTGTACTGCTGTGGGAGAAAGGCAGTGTCCACTCATGGCAGAGATGGTAGTAGTTCACTGGGGGCCCTGAGCAGGAATATTTTGGGGGCTTACTTATGCATCACCCTCCTCTTCCTAAAAAGATACTAATTGCCTTATTTCCACAAACCAGAAAATATACTAACACAGCACTTGTTAAAAAGTCCATGTTGGATTAGATTAAGGGTATTTTCAGGTAATATTAAATTGTCCCTCCCCTGAGCCTGCTTATGCATGGAATGGTCTGTATAATTCTAAGCAGTGTCTCTTACTTTCTGTCCTGCCATTTCCTGTAGTAGGAGCAGCTCACCTCCAACTAAATCCAAACATTGGTAATTATTCAAGTTCTTATATTAGTACTCAATACTGTAGTAAAAACCTATTGCCATCAAAAGCAAAGAGTCAAGAACACATGGAGAGGATGATATTTAAAAAGGCAACAGAGGCAATTTTTGTTGTGGAGTAACCAGTGCATATTTACTTTGATTGAAAGACAACTTGCCAGTTCAAAATTCTTCTGCTGAGTTCATATACCAAAAGTATATCTAGCCTCTGGTGACCTAAAATTTGGAGTGAAACAGGACACATCCTGAAGATCAAACGGACTTCCACATACAAAGCCCACACACTTATTTCAGTTTTAAGATAGCCAGAAGTAAAATAAATACCTGCTTTGTCACTCAAGATACAAATATGATCACTGTAGTTCTGACTGCCATCATATCCTGGAGAAACCTGTTACTATTACAAAATCTAATTCCTGTTTTGTTACACCTGACTCTCAAATATGTCTCCGTAAACATGCTGGCTGGAACCCTGACAAAGCCTGTCATTTAAAAGCATCAAGACCATATGCCATTACTTTGGAAGGGAGAATACCAGACTTAAAAAAAAATTGTTCCTGGTCCGGTAAACTTACATAAAGTATGAACTGTTGGTTGGATAACTTGGTATTTTTCCTGGAAATCCAACTGTCTGAATCCATTGGACTGTATCAGGGATCTATGCCAATAAGAGAATGTTGACCCTGTGTGCTGTGCTCCTGATCCTCAACTGCACTGAGGCCACTTATGCCATTCCATCTGTGCAAAGTAGTCCCAAACATGGATCAGATGGCCCCAGAAGGAGGGTCACCATAGCAAACTGGGGATTCTTGAGTAATGCACCACTATCAAAGCAGCTTCTTCTGGGTGACAGTGTTACAGCAAGGAAATCACATACATGTGGTGGGGAGAATAGTAATTTTCCTTTCCAAGTCACAGTGGAGCCACGAGAGGCAAAGATTCAGCCCCTCTTTCTGTAGTAATAACTAGCAAAATGTAGTGAAACCACAAAAATGCTGCTGCACATTCTACCACTGTGTAGTTGTACTCCACATCTAAGGAACCTTCAGTTCCAAAATGTTAGCCAAATGCTAACAGGTGAGCTAAAAAAGCACCCAGAGCTATATACAGAATTAGGTCTTTGTTCTTAGAGAAGTTTCCTGAATAGCCATTCCAAGAAAGCTGCCTACAATAAGAGTTGAATTAACAAATCCGCTTAAGAGAAAATTCAGAACCACGAGACTACTGGTGAAAGGAAGAAAATGGATTGTTTCTTTGGAAAGAGGGAGCTTTAGTTACACAATTTGGGTCCCAATACAGCGAAGCACTTAAACCAAATGATTTACTTCAATCACAAGCTATCCAAGTCAAAGTGACTCAAAATAAATAGGAGTTTAGCACATAATTAAATGTAAGCACACACTTAGCTGCTTTACTAAATAATGGCCAAAACTGTAAAAATAAGGTTCCTCAAATTTTTTTAGTCCCCTTTCCTTTATCACACATTGATTTCTCCACCGTGTTTTGTTTCTTTTACCAAATTAAAGTTATCATGACCAGATTTCTTGGGAGGAGTTATTACAGTGGGGACCCATTTACGCGCAGATGTTGGGGGACAAGCCCCTGGGAACCGTGTGTAAACCGGTCCGCGCATAAACGGGACCAGAAGGCCTTCCCTGGGGCATCGGCCCAGGCCCCGCTCCCTGGCCGCGAGCCATGCCCCCAGCCCCGCTTCTCTGCTGGGGTCCAAGCTGGCCTCACGCGCCTGCTGCTTCCGAGGACATGGCACGGAGCGGCGGCGGTGGCCACTTCCAGCCCAATTCTAGGTCCAGCCACCTGCGGCTGTGGCTGCCGCTCCCTGCCATGTCCCCGGCCCAGGATCCAGGGCCAGGCTGGCAGCAGAAGGCACCTGAGGCCAGCTTGGACCCCAGCAGAGAAGCGGGGCCAGGGAGCGGAGCCTGGGCTGGTGCCTGGGGCCCCTCTCTGGGGCAGCAATGCTCCTTACTGTGAGGCCTTTGGGGGACATCCCGTTACTGCGCGTTAACCGGTTCCGCAGGCAAACTGGTCGCGTGGTAACGGGTCCCCCCTGTAGTTTTGTTTTTGTTTTGCTTTGTCTAGAAACATCAAGGTGTCAGCTTGACTGTGAAACCTAGATTTGCTAGAAGAAAAGAGCACCCATTTGCTTCTTCCCAGCAATATGAAATTTCAAAGGCAAATCTCATCCCAACTAAAACATGAAATGGCTTTTTTAAGTTGGCATTTCTAAGCATAGTGCTGGAGAAAACTGATAATTTCTCATGATACTAACCTGACAGCCAAATGGAATTACTTTCCCACCTGCTTGAATAATGTTGCAGCAAGATGGCAAACTCCAGAACTAACCTCAGGAATGAGACTATTTATTATAACAAAAAAAAAAAAACACTTCAGTTTTCTCTGTGCTAAGAGTCTGTTTTCACCCTTTTAATTTTCTTGTGTGTACCAGAAAGGATGTAGTTTTCCATTACTTCCCTTGTGTGCCCTCTGCTGGGACTACTGCAATTAAGCAAAATCTTATAGGTCTGACATAAAACAGTTTTCTTTGTAGCTTCTCAGTGAAAGAATGAACCCGAAATGTTTAGTGTCATCCTTTTATATGAAATGCCATGTTTGAAGAAATTATGCAGTCAAATGTAGGGCTTTCATTAGGTAAGCATTTAGGGCCTCCTGGACATTAGCAAAAACTCCTTGCAAACTTGATCTCAAACATCCATTGTCAATAGTATAAAAAAGACTGATATTCCATAAATTGTGCTGCAGATGTCATCTCCATGGAAAGCCTCAAGCATTCCTGTCTTGAGCTAAAACTCCTCTTGTATTGATTGATCACTCTTTGTCACTCAGTTTTATGGGTTATGACCACTGAAGACTTCAAAATGAACTAAGCCATACATAACAGTACCCTTTGCTCAATGAAGCAGGAATACAGGATCAAGAAACCAAACTGTTCTGTCAAAAAAATAAACTACTCTGCTCAAAAAAATTCGTCAGACTCTCAAAGCTTTTGACAGGTCCTGTATTCAATGCATATAAAAGTATTTTTGATTAAGGTATACAAAGCCATTAAGGAAGGTTCTTTGACATTTAAAAAAGTAATCCTTTAATATTATTGTTAAATAACTCATATTTCTTATATAGTCACCTCTCTTAGATATCCTATACAAGTAACTACTCCCTTTTCATTATAACAAAGGGAAATGTTGTATTCTGTTTACAATGGTCAGTAACCGAAGTTGTCCATGCAGTTGGCATAGAAGGATTGCTCATGTTTTTTATGACAGTGATATACAAAATGCACTTACTGGAAAAGTTTTTGACATATTACAATACTCAACTAAGTTAAAACTGTATTTGAGTTCTGGCTTCTGCTGATAGAAACTCAGAATTTCCATTTTGTAGGAAATTTTGACATTTCACGATTTGTTTTCACTTGGAATGAAAACACAAATATTATAGGCACTGCCCAGAAAATGGAAGTTCTGAAATGTTGGTGTCAGTGAATTGCATTTCAGAATTTTTTAATTTCAAAATTTTTCTTATCTATTTTTATTTTTACATTACATGATGTAGTGGCATGTCATGAAACAACAAACTAAAAATCCAAGAAAATTTGATTCTTAATCAAATTTTGACGTTTGAAAACAGTCTCTTTTTTAAAATGAAATTATTTTTGTGGGACTTTTCTTTAAAATCAATGTAATTTTGCAAAAAAGCCAGTTTTCACAAAACAGCTTTTTCCAATGAAAACTGATATCAACAAAAATAATTTCTGGCCTGCATTGTGCTGTGAGGAAATTACCTAAAAATAATCTTCTGGCCTACATTGTGCTGTGGGGAAATTATCGTAGCATGCATAATTAAATGTTTTTTAATGGTCAAAATTATCTAGTTCTAGATTCAGCCACAGTATTGGTCTTGATCACCTTGCTTGGCAATGAATAAAGTGGCTGCACAAAGTAATATTTCCTTGTGATTTATTTTCTGTTCTTTAATTTTATTAGGCACCCCTTTGTTTATATATCATACATAATACATGAGCAAGCATAAAAAGATGAACTGGTGAACTGCAAGTTGACCAAAGTTTTCAAAATTGTGAAGACGTCACCAGTATTCCAAGGACCCTATGCAACACCCACTGAATTCAAAAGAAGACTTTTTTAGTTGTCTTCAGCAGAAGTTGGATCTGACTCTACAGAATAAATGGAGGTATAAAGAGTCAAAACTATCTGTCCAAAGTGGTTAGGAAAGTAAAGCCGTTATCCTAGAACAAGTGTTCTCAAATTGGGGGTTGGGAACCCCTCAAGAGATCACAAGGTTATTATGCAGTGGGCATGAGCTGTCAGTCCCTGTGCATGCTAGGGCTGCAGCTGTCAGCCCTGCACATGGCTGATAACCAGAGCCCTTCACTGGGTGGCCAGAGAACAGCAACTGCCACCCCCAGAAGCAATGCAAAAGTAAGGGGGACTTGGAATGGGGGGGGTCACTTCACAGCTGGAAATATTTTCAAAGAGGGTCCCAGCAAAAAAAATGTTTGACAACCCCTAGCCTAGACAGCTAAAGGCATCAGAGAAAGAAAAACACTTCCCCATTCCCCCAGAAGGTAATGGCTACTAATAATCTTACAACAAGACAATTTTCAGAAAGTTTAGATAGTGAAGAATGATTTATTTCCAAAAGACTATGTTTGAGTAATTGGAACAGTCTAAGCTGGCAAACTTTTGTCACCCATCCAGCTTAGACTGACTTATCTTGTTTTGATGGGTTAGGGGTTTTTTTGTTTGGTTGGTTGGTTTTGTTTTGTTTTGATTTTTTATTCCTGTGGAATATTTCCCACCCTTGCATCAGAATTTGGGGTTGGATAAAACACTGGCATGGAAGCCTCTCCGTTGCAAACACTTATGAGTTCCTGATCTGGTATGCATGTAATCATGGGAGTAACTTCATGTATATGAGTAGTCTCTGACAATATCAGTGGAATGTCTCACATAAGTATTTCAAGGATCAGGTCCTAAATCTTTTACTGTATTTAACCTCACAACTGGAAATGCTGCAGCATGGCTTCTGTCTTGTATAGAGAACAATGACCATTTAAATAGTATATAATGGCAGTACCTTGACGTAAGGGAGACCTGTCAGGCTGGACCTCTCCAAAATGACTGTTCAGTAGTGCTTAACTTGTGCCAGGGCTGAGTCCCAGCACCTCCAGGCTTGGCAGTTTCTAGCCTAAGCTCTCTTGTACTTGCTGCATTGGTTATGTCTGTAAACAATTCTTTGAGTCTTAGCATCTCTTTCATTATAAATCAAGCATTGCTGTTCAGAACAGATCTCTTTTATTGTTTTCCAACAATACAAGAATCCTACAAGGATAAGGGAGCTACTACTATACATAGCATGATTTAAGCACTCTAGAAGCTGTTCAGCCACATACTTTTTTTGACACCTTGACTAAGTTTCTCCTGTTGGGGGAAAAGACAACAGAAATGTTAAACCCAACATCTACATTCCAGCGCATTAGATCCTCTTCCTGGAATCTGCAAGATCTTTAGGTTTATAACTTCTTATAGCCACTAACAAAATCTTTAGTCTGCCAAGTTATACTGAAACAAAGACTGTGTGATTTAAAATTGTTACTTTTACAGAAAATAAAAACACAACCTACTAATTGCTTTTATTTCACTGCCTTAAGTAAATAAACTAATAGATACATTGCCTTGAAAGGGAAAATTTGAGATATCATCAATCAGCCCAAAGCAGATCTGACACTAGTATTTTACCGCTATAATTCACTGCCCTGAATGGCATTAATTCTGTTTTACAACTGTGTGAAATGAGAATCAGGCCCACCATACCCTGACCAGAGCTAACTGAAAAAAGGGAATATTCCTTCAATCTTTTTTAAAATCTTCATTTTTCCATAAGTCAGAAGCAGGCTTCTGATTTTACCTACAGATGTGAGCAGACAAACCAATTACTGCACCTTACCCTCCAGATGTCACACTACGAATGGAAGCATGTGACTGGTTTAGAATATATTTTTGATGGATACACAGGCTTGCCTACTCTCTCTCTCTTTCTCACTCATGCACACACACATACACACCACACAGTGGTGGAAAGACTGCCGTGAAGGGGCCCTTCTAATGGTGCAAGGAGCCAACAATTCTGCCAAGGCCCCAGAACTCACTAATGCAGTCCAGGGAGTGATTAGGGCCAGCTGGGAGCAGGTGTAGCTAGGATGCCTGGAGAGGTACTATGAAACCATGACTGTAAGTTAAAGCTGCCCTCCTCTGGCAACATAGCCAGATATGAGCAAATACCACTCATGTTCCGCAGGGAGGGAATTGAATTCCATGGCTCTAATGAAAGTTCCTAACAAAATGGTGGTGCTAATAAACAAATCAATGTTTATATTTGCAAGAAAACCTCCTAAGTTCCTTACAGCCCTGTTTAATGTGGCAAGGGTTTTGTGATTGCTCATGAAGAGTTGCTGCCAAAAGGGCAACCTTTATTAACCTGTTTAGGAAATGTTTCCTTAGCACTCATAAAATTTCTTCTGTTACCTAACATGGATTATGACAAACGTATTATTTTCTGAACCCTCCCCCCTTCCCACAAAAAATTTATGTTCCTGAATGACTGCCAGTTTGTAGCACGTGGATAGTTCTTTTAAAAAATTGTTGGTGGTGGATTGTTTGTGCCACCTCTACCCCCCCCACACACATGTTCTCATAAGGCTTTTTACCTGGTTCTGGCAGGATCAGAACTGAAATATGATTTCAGAGGGATGAGTAGAATTTGACCCATGATCACACATTCTGTGCTGGAAGTTTCTGAAGTTGCTATTTGATTCTTGACATCATCAGGGATTTCATAGTTCCCAACAGATGTTGTAAAAAGAACACGAGACTTTATTCTTTGGTTGGCTAAGCAAATGTCTTTTTTACTGAGGAGTGAAGCCTTCACCGAGTGGTGTCCCAGCTTGAACAACAGATGTGTCACTTCAACAAAACCTCCTTTCACAGTTCCAGATGAAAGGTCAAGATGTTTTAGTGATTACAGTGGCAAGGGACAGATTTTTTGATCTTTCTAATCTAGAATACCAGAAAAGTCAAGAATTAAACTCTCAAACCCCAGTCTTCAGCTGCTGATGAGGAGTGAGGTATCCAATGTGGGAAAGAGGTGTAAACATGGGTTTAAGTCATCTTTCCACTTCCCTGATTTTGCTTTGTTCTCAAAATAAGATAGCATACCCTAAGAGCTGATCTAATTTTGCTCTGATTGCCAGTGGCTCCAGGGAATCACCAAGGCACAAGAAAGCCTCTTTTTCTCAACAGCACCCTATATACCAGGCCAGGTGCAAGAAGGGGTGGTGCTGTTAACCCAGGTCTATGCCACCAGAGGATCCTTTACACTCACATGATATGCCAGTGATCCCTGCTTTCAAGCTGCATTGTAGCACTAGCATAGTTCAGTGCAGTTATTGCACTCTAGAGGACCAGTTCTCAACTGCTGTGCCATGGCACAGAAGTGTGTTGTAAAGAGCAGGGAGGTGCATTGCCAAAAATTGGCGTCATACCGGCTCCTCTCACCCCACTTCTGAGCAGAGGAAGGGAAGCCAGTGTAGTGCCAAATACCCTGTTTCAGCAGATTTTGTTACCATCTAACCTAAGTAACAAAATCTGTCAAAACACAGTTTTCTGCATTACATGTCAAATATCAGTGCATTAACTCCACTTAGAGTGGGCACCCTTTTTATGTAGAGTCCTTATATCCAAAATGATTTTAGAAACAGACATGCAATGAGGAGCCAAAATGTGTGGCTTTATTCAGAAAGAACAAAGAACCAGTCAGACTGGTTTTTACCTACATCTCTCCTATAGCAATCCCCCACCTATTACCAAGGCAATCCAATATACTACATATTCCTCCCCATCTAATGAAAACACCCTCCCCCCACACCCAAGAATAGAGTAAGCACTAAGCTTGGAAATGAGGGTAGATTGCCTCATCTCCAGGATAAACCCCAGGGACTATTCTGCCACATAACATGGGTTGGCCCACACATGGCCAAACTGCAGCTCACGAGCCACATGTGGCTCTTCAAAGAAAAAGTGCGGCTTGCAAAAGAGCACTGCACAGAAGAACAGCATGGTGGAAGACAAAGAGGGAAATGCATAATGGTCGGAGACAGCAGAGAAGCAGCAGCATGGTAAGAGCCGGCAGGAAAGTGGCGGCATGGTTGGGGCAGCAGGGAAGTGGCAGCATGGTTGGGGACTGCAGGGAAGCAGTGCCATGGTTGGGCTGGCAGGGAAACGGCATCATGGTTGGACCAGCAGGGAAGCGGCATCATGGTCAGAGCCGGCAGGGAAGGGCAGCATGGTCAGGGACTGCAGGGAAGCAGCGGCATGGTCAGAGCCAGCAGGGAAGGACAACATGGTTGGGGACTGCAGGGAAGCGGCGGCATGCTCGGGGATGGGGGGAAAGAAGTGCTGCATGGTCAGGGAAAGCAGAGATGCAGCAGCATGGTAAGAGGTGGCAGGGAAGCAACAACAGGGGTATGGGGGGGGGGAGCATGGTATGGTCAGGGAACCTATGGCATGTTTAGATTTTCTCATAGGCCCTAATGCAGTTTACTCATTGTTAAAATAAATCATGTTTTACAAGTCCTAAACATGACCTGGAATACTAAGAAACAAAAATACAAAGGAGAAAAGTTTACAACTGAATGTAGATTACTTTCAATTTTTGGCACAACTTAACTGCTGTGAAACATTGTATTCCACAATGAAATTTGTTAAATCAAAACATTGTGCAATACTTTGAGATCAGCACCTGAGAGAGCTTTTATGTACTGCATTGACAAGTAACTGTCCAGATTTTAAAAATCTCACCACTAGCCTGCAGTGTTCTACATCCAGCAACACCTACGTTTTTACTGTATAGGCCTAGTTTTCATGGTAACCTTATGTAATTATTAGAATCTGCCATTAGCAGGATCAATATTTGCCCTGTTTTTACAATAAAATTAATGTGTGCAATGAATTTAAAGCTTAGTAATTTTGGAGTAGGTACAAGTATGTGGTTATATGCCTCAGTGCAACTCTTGAAGGTTTAATAATCGACTTGTTCAGCTCTTGAGTTCCATAAGTTTGGCCACCCCTGGGTTAACCACTAGCTAAAGATCCAGCTGATAAAGGAGGTCTTCTCTCTCTAGGTGGTTTATGGTGGATTTCCAGTGTTCTCACTTCAAAAGGTGTTATTTCTGGTGTGACAATGGGTCCAGGAGAAGTAACCTGAACTGGTAGGGATGTTGTATTTAGTCAAACAGGAGAGGAGGCCACGTGTGTTGGAGAGGTGGATGGAAAGAAGAGTCAGGAACAGGTGACTCTTGAATTAGTGGTATCTCACCTGTCTGTAATGGTGAGGTCAGGCAGTTTAGTCAGAGATGTATCCTCAGGACAGGATGACCTGGCAGCAGCTGACCTATATGCCACTGCCAAGTAAGACTGTCTGCCATCTAGACAGAATAGGAAACAGGTCCTGTCTTGGCTATGACTGTAGGTGAGACCCATTTAGCTCTAAAAGCATAGCTCTGAGCTAGAACAGGCTGTCCAAGACTGAAGGTTCAATCTTTTGCTCTTGGTTCACACCTCTGATTTGGTTCTGCTGTTGGTGTTGTAAAATGTGGGGGTTTTATGCTGCTTTAATTGAATCAATAAGGAAAAGACAATATTTTACATTATTCATAATGGATGTTCATTTCAAAATCCTTCCTTCACCTGAGATAGCCAGGAGCAGGCTAGGAAGAGGGAGTGTTCTGGCATTGACATGGAAAGCTATGGAGGCTATGATAACAATGTTGTTTATCACTGCATAGAGTGGGAGCATTCTATATGATCATCTAGCACTTCCTAGTGGCAACCATATAAACTATCTGGCTGTGGCTTGGGCACATATCCTGGCCACACTCAATGGCTATTCAGTGACATGACACATGACCGCATGTATTAGTCAAATCTACCTATTGTTTCTCTGGAAGGGGTACCTCCATCAGTAATGGTAACATAAATACACATAATATTTTATGGGGAAAAAATGAAGTATATGTTTTAATAGTCAGGTGCCATTTCTCTGGTCTGCTAAGGCCATTCATAACCTTTGGCAAATACTCACCAGCAACTGTACACTATACAACAGAAACACTAACTCAGGAACCTATCCCTGCAACAAACCCTTTTGCCAACTCTGCCCACATATCTACTCAACTTGCACCACCATAGGACCTAACCAAGCCAGCTACTACATCAGGCACTCATTCACCTGCTCATCCACCAATGTGAGACATGCCATCTGTGACCCAGGCCTCCTGGGATAACCTCCTGAAAGTGCAAAAATCAGGGACAGCTGCAAAACCAGGCGCCAAACCCCCAAACCACTGACAGGTGGTACTTAAACCAGTCTCCCAATCAGTAATAAAACATGCTTCTGATTCCCCACACCAGTCATCACAAAGTATAACAACATAGAAACAGCCCTCTTTATTGCACTTCAGCTCTTCTGGTCCCCACTTAGCCACTGGGTGTCTTAAAGAAATAGGTCCTCCAGACCCCAAAGGGCCACCCACATCACACAGAACAATACAGGCTTGGATCTTACCCAATATACCACGCTGCCAGCCAATCCTTTAGTAACTACAACTAAAGGTGTAATATAAGCAGAAAAAAAAACAAAATGAGAGACGTTAAAGGGTCAAAGTGAATCACATACATAAAAATGATTTAGAGTCCCCAGAAAGCAAATCCTTGGAGAACTTGGAGGTTGCAGGTTAGTCCAGTTCCCCTGGCTGGTATACACCCAGCTCCTGAGTGGGCCTCAGTCCTTTCTCCCATCACAAAGGAATAGTTCCAGAGATAGGTGTTTGTTGCAGACTGAAGACAAAATGGAGATGGGGCCACTGCCTTTTATCACCTCTGGCCTTCCCCATGCTGTGTGGAATTTTTTTTCCAGTTCAAACTGGACTTGAGTAACATGGGTAAGTCCTAGTGGTTAGACAGGTTTCTCCTTGAACTCACTATACCTGGGAGCTTCCTTAATGGGCCATTAAGGAGACCATGGTTTTATAGACATCCAGTCTGGGGGTGCCCTGGAATCCAATGGCTTGAGACACAAATAGAATAAACCTATTTCTAACTTCTAATATAGATATGACACCTACATGTAAACCATACAATCATTCCTAGCAAATGACAACCTTTCTGTTGGTACCAAACATGGCATATCACATATGGCTTGTTGCAAATATGAAATTTTAATATGAAAGATAATCATAAACAATCACCTAAACACAGACAGTGTCACACCACCTCATGCCAACAATACCCCTCTGCCTTATATATTGAACAAACTGGACTGTCTCTGTGCAAAATAAATAAATAAATGGACACAAATCTGACATCAGAAATCACAACTTTCTGAAACCAGTAGAGAAAAACTTCAACCTCCCTGCACATTCGTGAAAAACATGACAGTTACAGTGCTTCAACAGAAACACTTTAAAACAAGATTCCAATATGAAACTGCAGCGTTGAAATTCATATGCAAATTTGAACCATTACTTTAGGTCTGAACAGAGATTTGGGCTGACTCATTCATTACCAAAGGTGGTTTTCCCCCATTTATGCTTCCCACGGTCTTATCTGTTCTTCCACACTGTTTGAATCAAAACAACTTGTTTGGTTTCCCAAGAAAGACTGAACTGACCTTGTGACTTACCGAAATATGTACTTATTTATTCCTCAGGCATGTTACAGCTTCCATTTCATGCATCTGAGGAAATGGAATCATACCCATGGAAACTCATGCAATAAATAAATTTGTTAGTCTTTAAAAGTGCCCCAGGACTCCTTCTTCATTACCTGTTATTATTTTCCCACCTAGTTACTCTTCAGAATGAAAAATATTTCGAAACACAAAGGCCAGCAGTACCTTCTGTATCAGCACACGATTAGACAAGTGACACCATTTCAAATATGCTCATGAAAAGCAAAGTCACAGCAAATCATCCCCTCTTGTAAAGCTGAGTTCTTCTTGCAATTTAAAAGTGTTTCTTACATTAACATTTTGTAAATTTATGGAAGAAGCTGACTTCCCATAGCAATATTGTTTCCAGAGGCATCTCAAAAAAAATTGTTTCCCTATTTATATGACACTATATACAGAAAAGTACATGGGCAAGGGACACCATGTACACTTGATCCTTTAGATATGCAGCAGTGTTTAAAAGGCTTATTCCTCTGGGTTTCAGAGGGTAGTTTGTAACAGAAAACCCCATTCATTGTGATTGGTAAGTACTGTCTCTCTCTTTCAGTACAAAATTTGCCATTCTAGTTATTCCAGTCCTACAAGATACCCTGTTAGGGCTTCCAGTTCACTTTAATGTCAGTAGAACTTTTGTTATGCACTTCAGTAGAAAATAGGATTAAAGACTGAGGAAGTGGATTCCCTCCCTCTTATGTGATCCTGCCTGTATATTCAATATTCTTTATACTTTTAGTTCCAGATAGCCTCTGAATAGCTAACCACTGGACTTCTTAATTTTAATATCCTCAGATGTACAAAGTAAGTAACTTCTATAATTATGTATATTGGTGACATTTGTCCCTATTACATCCCATCCCATACCTTTTAGCCCAAGGAATTGCTAATAGCAAGTTTAGCTATTTTAAGTATTATCACATAATTTCACTTTATAAAGGGCACCAATTCTTTGAATGTTTAATACAAAGTTTGTTTCCTGCCCTGTGGGTGTAAACCAAATCTCATTTATTAATGGAAATGTATTACCCTGCATACTATACCCCTGACCTTTCATTTATATTGAGTAATTTCCAGAAACAGCACTAAAACTATGGCCTGCCACAGAAGGAGTGACACTTGCAACATTTCATGGGCATATTTTTGTGACAAAATATATTTGGAAAAGACTGTAGCAGTCCAATTAAACTTTATCACCTGACTATTCATGCTTACAGTAACAACCTCATATATTAACGTAGCTGTGCCTCCAGTATATGCAGTGCTTGAACAGATTTATTACAAACCACAGGCTCCAGCTCCTCCTCCAACAGGAAAACACACTGTAGAGAACAGGCTTAAGGCAGAAATATCTCTGCAAACTGAACTCTGGCTATGTCTACACCTAAAAGCTTAGTTTGGACTTAGTTCGAACTAACCACGTTTCTTTTAGTTCAAACTAACCTTTTAGTTTGAACTAAAAAAGCATAGCTAGTTTGACCTAAAAGTTAGTTCAGACTAAAAAAAATGCAGTTAGTTCAAACTAACCACTAGTTTGAATTTATTTAGTTTGAACTAGCATGACTACATCGTGCTAGTTCAAACTAAACTTTGCAATAAGTTCAAACTAAGCAGTTAGTTCAGACTAACCAGCCAAACTAACTAGTTAGAACTAAGCTTTGCTTAGTTTGAACTAAAAATTTTTTAGTTTGAACTAGGCAAAGCCTAGTGTACACAGGGCTCAAATTTGTCCAGATTAAACCTCCTTAATCTGGACTAATTTGCTAATATAGACATACCCACTGAGAATTAAAGTATGTGCTTAAGTGATTTACTGAACAGGGATTGATTTAAGAATGTGCTTTTTTGAATGGAGGCTTAAGACATAAAAACATAAGAATGGCCATACTGGGTTGGACCAACATCTCTCAGTACCCTGTCCATCTCATCCAGTATCCTGTCTTCCAAAAATCACCAGTGCCAGATACATCAGAGGGAATGAGCAGAACAGATAATCGTCAAGTGATCCATCCCGTTGCCCATTCCCAGCTTCTGGCAAAGAACAATCCCTGACCATCCTGGTTAATACCCATTGATGGACCTGGCCTCTATGAACTTATCTGGTTCTTTTCTGAACCCCATTATTGTCTTAGCCTTCACAACATACTTTGGGCAAGGAGTTCCACAGGCTGGCTGTACCTATCACTGCATGAATAACACTTATCATTTTACTTAGTATTATTTATTTATTGGCATTTCCATTTACTTACCATGAGTTTCTAGGCACCTCCCAAATATTAATTAATTATGCCTCACAGCCCTAATACAAAGGTCAGAATGAATGTTTCCCCATAGTCAGAGAAGAGTGAATGTTCTGTGTTAG
The DNA here is from genome assembly GCA_007922195.1 of Podocnemis expansa. Taxonomy (NCBI): domain Eukaryota; kingdom Metazoa; phylum Chordata; order Testudines; family Podocnemididae; genus Podocnemis; species Podocnemis expansa. The sequence goes on along the minus strand of ML681989.1, from coordinate 2,499,540 downwards.
CATATACTCTGTAACATGTAGGCCCAGAGGAATTTAAGAAAGGAATGTGAATTTTGGTCTTCACTGGTTTTAATTAGAGTCAATCATGACTTCCTTGTACAGATGCTTTAGAAGAGATGTGTGTGAAAGCAGCCCTTACAGCTAGCTACAAATTTCTTGTGGAAACAATTTTAATTTCAAAGACGGAAAATATTTTTGTAAATATTTTCATTTTAAAAGGGGGGGGGTTGACTCTGCTTCCGTCCTATTGCCTCAAGCATCCATTGACTTCAGAATAGCTGGGGTGGCTCAATACTTCAGTGACAGTCATATCACTTTTACTGAGGTATCTAAAAATGGATTTAGGAGCCTACCTTTAGAAACCCAAGTTTGAAAATTTAGCCTCTGTCTACAAATTAGGTTTTGTTTCTCCAACAGAGTTTATGTATCTCTGGCTCCCAAAGACAGTTCTTTAACTGTTGTTATCCATGTGCCTAAGGGTGAGAGTGAGGATTTATATTATAAACCACACAAGATTTGAATTAAAATATTTTTGAAATCTAATGCTGAGTATGTGAAACATACTTTTGCTAAGGGGAGTTTAAAAATGGTGTTTTGGCCTCCAGAGGGAAACTACAGTTCTGCATTAATGTAATACAAATATAAAATGTTGCAAGGGAACATTTAATTTTAAGACGGCAATAAATTAACTACAGATTCTAAGCCAGAGGTTGCTCTCTAGCTCATGCAGACATCTAGATGTAGGCAAAATTTTGTAAAAATCAAACTAATACTAATATTCAGTTCTCGCTATTGTCATAAGAATAACAACCTAGAATCCCTATCAGGTTTAGTCTGATATAAACACCAAGAGAAACACTCTTTTTCTAGTCTCCACTTCACATTACTATCAAGACTCTCAATTATTCTGACTTTATTTGTTGAAACGTTTAAAAATCCTAACACAAAGTTAAACCAAAATCAAACTGTTTTCCTATTCATTAAAAATAGTTAAATATTTAAATATTAAAAATTCATTAAAATAACTCAGTATTGTTCATATTTGTTAACATAACTAAACTATACCTTGATCCACATTTCTATGACATGCTTGTCAAAAAGGAGATGACATGTAGGCCAGATAGGGATTTCCACTGGTATTTATAGCAACCTAGTTGCATTTCTGCAGATTGCATACTCTTTTTCCTCTCTCCATGTGATCCCTCTTATTGTAAGAAAAGGAGAGTAATGAGGTCTAATGATAAAATATCAAGGTATCCCGTTACTTAATAAAATGTAAATCTGTCCAAAAATATAAATAGAATTGCTTGCTGGAACATTGCTTTCAATATCGATTTAAAGGAATAAAAAGCTAAATCTATGATTCAGAAATATGTCAGAATATATTCCTCACTGTAGTCTGCCAAATTAAGAAACTGATAATCAATATATTTAATTAAAGGAAATGGAGCAGTTGCTCAAGATCTAGCACAAACAACAACTAGTATACATTTAGTTCAAGGTTATAGGGTCTCACAAAACAGAAACCTGCACACTCATTTGCTCCCCCTCCAATATTTATTCCACTAGAGAGTTGCCTTTCTTTTCTTAACTCCCTCCAGGGCTCTCTGTCCAGCAGCTTCTGACTGCCTCTGCTCACATTCCCCAGAATATGTACAAGTTGGTCAATCAGGAAGGACCAGGGCTGTGGATATGGAAAACAATGAAATTTGGAACAGGTACAAGTTAAGATTAACTTGACCAAGGATCCACGAAGTTTTTAGGGACCCCGAGAGTAAGCATGTATTTTTTCACTCACGACAAGCAAAAACCAGAAGGATCATCAAAACTCTGGTATCAGTATTGCAAAACATATAATAAAGAGAGGGTACGCCTGGCATCACTCAATTAATTCACTTAATTATAGTATATCAGAGGGAATCTAATTGGAAAAGGAGGCAGTTCTGTCACTAGACCTACTCAGATTTGGTGAAGATAAGAAGATAAACATACAGAAAATAAATATGATAAAAACTAAGAAAATAAGTATAAAGGTACGACCATAAGCCTCAAATCTCTCTGTTTTTCTGGCCTAGTCTACACTTTGGGGCTAAGTCAATGGGAGAAATGCAACCTGTGTGCAACAGATATGTATCTCCCATCAGCTTAGTTACTCTCACTTACCACAGTGTCTTTACTCAGCTTCATCAGCTTCAAGTGCTATCCCTTCGATGCAACAATATTCTACTTGGAGGGGTATAGTTACTGAATCAACGGAAGAGTACATCCAAGATCGATTGAGTGGGTCTACATTGGCCACCCAATCAATCCCATTGCATCCATCTCGGGGAATTGACACAGCATTTTCAGTGTAGTCAAGCCCTCTGTCTGTTAGCAGCTGTTCAGGACTCGGAGTACTATTTCACTGTGGCACAGATCAAGCAATTCACAGAAGGCTACAGGAAGCTGATGAATGGGAGATCTCTAGTTTTCTGCAAGATGATCTAAGAAGTGAAGAAGAGATACAGGTATAGACCAGGTTATAGTCTTCCCTTCATGGTTCTTTGCTGAATAGATTCATCTTTCATTAAACACAATGGGTATGTCTACACTGTGAAGTTTTTTCGAAATAAGAAGGCTTATTTCAAAAAGCTTTATGCCTGTCCCTGCCAGCATTATGGTATTTCAAAACTAGCACTTCTTTATTTCAAAATAACGAAGCACTATTTTGAAATACTAAAACCTGGAGTTATTTTGAAATATTGATTCTTTTGAAATAGCTATTTTGAAAAAAATCATTCCAAGCTACAGAATTGGCTTTTTTCAAAGTAATAGCCCCCTATTTTACCTTGCCTTTCCCTATTTGAAATAGAAAGTCTAGCGAAGACTTCCTATTTCAAAATAAGAACTCCTACCTTATTTTGAAATAGTCTTCATTAGACTCCTATTTCAAAAGAATAAATCTAAAATAATGCTATTTTGAGATAGTTATTTCAAATAAACTATTCTGCAATATCTGTGGCAGTGCAGACATAGCAAGAAAGCGCAAAACTTAAAATTAACTCTCCTAATTTTACATTCTGCCAAAACTGGACTGGTCCAGGATGCTCCCTAGTACAGATCGGTACCACTTCAGATACTCCATTCCACTTCTTCCCACCTCTGATAAATGGCCCACAGTTTTTTCAGAGCTAAGCATATTTTAGCTGTATTCAGCCAGGCAAAAAACAGGTCATTTTATAGGGGAAAAGCCCTGTGGTGGCTTTACACCATGAAGAGGACAGTTAAGAAACCAGAGTAGTAGAGATCTACATGGGGAGGAAGCATATCCACAAGGGACTGTGCTTGTAGAGTAGCATAATAGATTGTGATTGTGACACAGCAGCGCAGATTACAGTCCAGCCAGACCACCTCTCTATAACATTGATACAACATGGGAAGAGGTCCCTAATTCAGTGCACAAAATGAAAGCTGGATTAAAGCTGTGGGTAGGGTTTTCTAACCTCTCTACAGGACACCTGGTGCACTGCTCTGTTCACAGGCTACTCAGATTCACAGCAGTGAAAAAACAGAAACAAATAGTCAACCACTCCATAACTTATCTTTGTTTGCTCACTTTTTAGCTAATTTACCCCAGGGATTAATGGCATGATCATCCAGGTTGTGTAACTGGAAGGAACATAGGCCAGGAAACAAATCACCAGGTGCAGGTGTGCAAAGGACAAAAAAGTCCAACATGGGCTGCCACAAACAAGGAAATGCCAGATCCCTATTCATAGACCATATGAATGATACAGGCTCTGTGGTAACGTCACATACTTATTGTACATGATTACCTTACTCTGTAAATTGGAACAGGGAAACAAAAAAATAATTTTTGCAGTGTGAGTAGTATACGGTCCATACATTTCATTACCATTCATTTTTTGACAGCTCCCTTGACCTCCTGCGTGCTACGTCCCATCCCACGGCTTCTGGCTTTAACATCAGTGACCATTATGAAAAATTTTGGAAATCAGTTTTGGGCGGAGTTCGGCTTATGTGTTTTTGGTCCTCTCTCTCTCTCTCTCTCTCTGCATGGGTGTGTGTGCTTGGACATATGAGCCTGGGCTCAGGCCTTGGACTGGGGCAAAGAGAAAGGCTGCAGTGTCATTGGCCATTTTGAGCAGCTTATGAGAAATGGAGGAAGGCTAGGTCTTAGAGAGGGAAAAGGCCCGAGGTAATGGACTGGAGTAAGAGAGTAAAAAGGAGTGGAGGAAAGGCTGAGAGAGTAAAATGGAATGGAATAAAGGCTGAGAAAGTAAATGGAAATAGAGTAAAGGTTATAAATGAGAGAGAAACAAGTAAAAGCTGTGAAGATGTTACCAGCTCAAATGCCAGAAGGGAATTGAGAGCCGGTCTGGCAGAGGCACACCATAGAAGCAAACCCCTCCTCTCCATTGAGCCAGTCAGGATGCAGCTAAAAAGACAATCTTTTTCAAAAGCAGGCCTAGTCTGATCATGCAAAAGGTTTGGGGCTGTAAAGATAATTCAGTTAGAATCAAGGGGTATGCTGAAATGAATTCAATAAGCTGAAAGGGGACTAGCTTTATACATCTGCTAGTGATTATAGACAAGCATAGACTAGAAAAGAGCTTTGGGGGAAAGAGGAAAATGGAAAAAAAGTGATAAAAAAATGAAGAAAAAAAAGTATTGCTGGAATAAGATGTGAGAGGACCAGCTTGATACAGGTGCTAGATTACAGACAAGCAAAGGCTAGAAAAGAGGCTCAAGTGAACTAGCTGGGGAAAGAGAGGGAAAAGGAAGAAACGTGTGTAAAAAGGCAAAAAAGATGTTCTGGCTGATATATACCACCATCTGCCAGGTTAAAACCAAATAGATGCTAGAGAGGAAAAAAAGACTGAGCAACATGTGGCTGGGACAGGCAGAGAAAGCAGAACCTCCTACATAGTGGAAATAATAAAAAAGGTGACTCTGATATAAAGAGTCTGCTAGTTTAAATCCAAGCAGTCTGACAGACAGAGAAAGTTTTAAAGCAGTCTAACAGGTAGAGATTATGATCAGATGATTGCATTTGAAGCACCTACAGAAAAAGAGGTCCCACTGCAGAGTCTAAAAAAATGGAAGGAAAATGCCCAAAATTCTGGAGTCAATTGGACTAGCTGGGAAGAATAAAAAGTAAGGATTAGCTTGATATAAAGCAGGAACATTACTGCCTCAAAAAAAGAGGCCCAGGCTCTGCCACCTATCCTGCCCCAGAGCATGAAACAGCCCAGGAGCCCAATCTGGCTGTGGGGCCTGATTCAGCCCCAGCTGCTGCTGGCAAGTTGCAGGCAGCCTGGCTAGGTCTGATCTGGCCCCAGCCACTGCCAGCAAGTGGCAGGCAGCCTGGGAAGGCCCAATCCTGCCCCAGCCACTGCCAGCAAGTGGCAGGTGGCTTGGGTGGGCCCAATTTGGCCCCTAGCCACTGCCAGCAACCTGATATATTAAAGACTGAATTTGGATCTATGAACCACTGCAATTCCTGTGCTCCTCTGGGAAAATGCAGATTTGCAGGGCAGCAACCATGCCGTCCATACATACCTTCACATCACACCATGCCATCATCCAACTTACAGGGGATGACACAGCATGTGGTAAAGCTGTTCTATGGGCAGGGAAATCATAACTCTGCCCACCATCCTGTATGAGCCTTGTAAGTCGTCTTCATCAGAATGCATGTGAGCAGCGCTTGTATAAGAATGGAGGGTTACATACCTGTAAAGTCCTTCTTCAAGATGGGTTGCTCCCATACATTCTATACCCTCCCTCTCTCCCCGCTTTTCAGAGTGGAAAGAAAGGATTGGAGGGGAGGCAGGGTCAGCGCCACCTATGTACCACAACCTGAGCATGGGACTTAAGGAGACATTGGCAACTGACTCTATGGGGACAGGCTGAGGGCAAAAAGTTTTGGGTGTTTTTTTTAAAACCTTCTGCAGAGTTTTTTTTTTAAATTTTTTACATCATACTAAATATTTCTGTAATTATGCAAGTTAAGGCCAATTAGCAGATCTTTAGGCTTCCATTATTAAAAATTAACCCAGGACTTGTTGCTGCACATTCAGAAATAAACAATTTTAAAATTTATTTAATATTGTTACAAAGCCACTAACTTCTGATGATTTTTTTTTTTTTTTTTTTTTTTTTTGGTCCTAGTAGGCAATTTGAAGGACATGGGGGAGTTTAGTTCATGGGCTTTTAGGGCAGTGGGCTGTGGTATGTCCATTTCTAAGACAGAGGTATTGTATGTAAATCTAAAACTTTAAAGAATGATGCAATCTTTATATCTTTAAATGTTTTGGTATAAACATATACCTCTTTTGGGGGGGAGGGGTGTATGCGCGCACATGTGCAAGCATGCACATTTCAAGATAAGGGGTAACTCCCACACATGCCTTCTTATCCAGGACCCTCTTCAAAAGTGTTAGAGGTGGTAAAATATATGCTTTGGCATTGTGTAAAGAGGATATGTGGTAGACAAAACTTAAAAAAAAATGTTATATGTTATTTCACAGTCTCTTGCAGGCCTCTCTATACAAGCAAGGGGAATGATTCTCTAATTCTCAACAGTTGTTTCATATTTCAGGGGTTCTTGAAAGACCCCTCTTTACAAAGATGGGGTGTTTTAAAATTACAAAGAAATAGCCTCTTTTCCTTCTATAAGCTGTTATCCAAAATAAAACCTACTAATACAGCTTCATTACTATACATTAAGCAGACCCCTTTGTCTTGTTTTATTATAAAACATGATTGTTAATAGCGGGATCCATTGGTTTGCATGTTAAACTTTATTTAATACAGCCTAAAAACTTTCAGTTAAGACTCTCTCTTCAGAACTTGTGCTTATGTTACACCTGAAAAGCCAGTTAACTTCATTGACCATGGGCATTAAGCCCACAACAAGTCAGAAATAACAGAAGTGTGGCAGAAACACTTTTGAATATGGTTCAATTTTTGGTATCCAAAATAAACAAATCTGTGTATAAACTTTTTAAAAAGTTACAGGGCTGGCAGTTGGGGGGGGTTGTTTGTTTGTTCCTGGTGGTGAAGGAAGGAAGGGATGTATGAGGGGTAATGATGGGGGAAGGATCTCTGATCTGTCAAATACTACAGGAGAAGCCAAAGAAAGAAAACAACAGAACACCACTGGTCATCACCTACAATCCCCATGTCAGACCTCTACAACACATCATTAAGGATCTCTACCTTATTCTGCAAGATGATCCCTCACTCTCTCAAGCCTTGGGAGACAAACCTCTCCTCACCTACAGACAGCCCCCTAACCTGAAACAGATACTCACCAGCAGCTACAGACCTAACGAGGGAAACAGTAGAGCAGGCGCATACTCCTGTAGCAAACCACAGGGCCATAACTAGGGTGGGGTAAATGGGGCAAAGCCCCAGGTGCAGGATTTCAGGGGGCACCAGCTAGGAGTCGGCGCATGGACCTGCAGCTACAGCCCCTACCCTGCTGGAAGACAGAGTCGTCCAACCAGCAGGGAGCTTCCCCAGCCAGGCTGAGAGTTTTTAAAACTGCTGCCCTTAGGGAGCAGCAGCCTCTGGAGTGGCTACTCCAGTGGCCAGCTAAAGGGGGCCCTGGGTCGGGGGGTCGGCTTGGGAACAGGCAGCCACTGGGGAAAGAGAGCAGGGAGAGCTGCCGGCCCCAGGGCAGCCTCTGGTAGCTCCTGCCAGTCAGGTGAGGGGGAAGAGGGGACCCTGGGAACAGGCTCCAACATCCAGGCTTGTTCCAGAGCCCTGAGGAGACTGTAACCCTGAGACAGGAGATGGTTTGTGTTAGCTAACCTTGAGGGTCTGGCATCTTTTGTGAGATCCTTCCTGAATGCCAAAAGATAATGAAGTGCTTGTTTGCCTTTGCTCAGCTTACATGATGGTTAAAGTCAATTTATGATTTAAACCTCTGGGTTGGAGTGTATGGGTTGGGTAATCATTGCCTCGAACTAATCTGCCTTCCCATTGTTCTATTTCTGCCTCACATTCCTCCCTTCCCTCTCTTTGCTTTGCTGTTCTTCACCTCACTCTAATGAAACCTGATCTCCATCTCCAAGGTGTCCCTCATCATCATCCCCCCCAGTCATTTTTCATTCAGCACACTAACTCACCTTGCCATTAACCTTCGCCCTTTGCTTTTCAGTTCCTACAGGAAATATTTATTGCTCCCTAACAAGCCTGTAGAAAGAAAAGAGATGGGGGTATGCTGGGGAGCAAGGGAGGGAGGTAGAGTCTGACTACTCCAGCATAGGCGGGGGAAGGTGCAGGGATTAAAAGAACAACTGAGGTAGACTCTTTAAAGTTCCTGAGACCTTTGTAAATCACCTGTCACTCCCAAGTCAGGAGGGGCCTGACATTGAAATGCTTTTTTTCCTGTGCAATAGACACTCCTCCCAGTGCTGTGGCAGTTACTAAGATGACATCCCCTTTTGGTGGAAATCATAGCACACGGTGCTCTTGTTTCTTCCCTGTTACAGGAGCCCACTCTTTTCTTTCTACTAAAGTCTTTTGATATTTACCGTATTTCTGCATGGAATGGGCTAGTTGTTTCAATGTTCCTGGGCTGGGTGAGAGACATTTGGGGACAATAGAAAAATAGTGAGGGAAGTGGAGGGGGAGGGGATGTGCATGGGACAATGATGGTGGGAAAAAAGGAGAAAATGGATACCCATTTTTCATGGGTCAATGTCCTTCATGGTCTCTTATGCTTGGGTTTTATTTCCACATTACAGTGCTGGAAAGATAAAAGCTATAACTCATTGTTCAAACCTCAGGATTTGTCAACAACTACCACAATGCTGTACCCGGGTTTCAGGGTTTTTTCCCTGTGCTTAGACTAGGAATCTCTGTGTGATATTTACATGAAATGCAAATGTTAACTTTTTCATGGCAACCACTAAATGTCTGTGTCTTATAAAGATATTTTTGTATATTTCCACTGAAAACAAAATGGCAATTTGAGTGAGGCTACTAAATTTGTTGCTTTGGTTGATAGTGCTTTGAGCATCTTCAACCTGATTAATCTACTTCATCTTTAAGTAGAAACAGTTTAATTAAATTAGAAAACAAACTTTTTTTCTGTCATGTAAACTGAAGAGAAGAAAGAAGCATTTTGTTAATATGCAAATTAAAAGAAACCACACCATAGTATTTGTACAATAGACATGCTGACAGTGGACTTAGTGTTAAGACTGCCTGGCGCTTTCCACTATGAGACCTTGTCTTCAGTTGCTCATACCTTTGCCTAACTGCACTTGTTCAGGCTGAAATTCTCCATACAGGGTGTCTTCCCCAGGTGTGCGCTCTCTCACTCTCTCTCTCTGTCTCTGTGCAAATGGTATGACTGTTTCTGGGAATGTCAAGGGACGATACACTTGGTTTGGGCCATGTTAAAAATGTATACAATGTTTGCTCTGGGACAAGGTTTTGAAATTTGGCAAAGACAGTTTATCCTGGTATCAAATAGGTGCTTTTCTGTGTCCTTCATGAAAAATCCACCCAAATGTGGCCAAGTTTATAAGCCCTTGAAAAAAAAATCACAGTTTAAGTGAGATTTACTAGGATTTGGCAGCTAAATTCTCTGAATATTTTTTCTGCATTGAGCATGCTTAATTCCAACACAGACACTACATGTTTACCAAACTGTTCAACCTCCATCCCTAAAGAAAAAATGAGCATGCATCAGTTTCCAATCTGTAAAATGGGTATAATAATACGACATAATCACACAAGAGTATCATGAAACCAAATTCCTTAATACTTGTGAAGCACTTAAATGCTGTAGTGAGATCACTGTAGAAATGCCTATGAGGATATTATCAGCACATTTTAGGTTGGTGTATAATAAACAAGGATTGAAGCCATGTGCAGGGTGATCAGGATTTAAAGAAATATTAATAGTTGCCCTTTCAGTAACCATCCTCTGTCATGTTAATTGAATGAGGGGCAAATACTATGGGACAGTGACAGATTTAGAGCTGTTTGTAGTGATTTATGAGTGCTGTATTTTGACCTAATTATTATGGTGTTTACTGTATGCAGATATTGAGATAATTCTCTAACACATTTGTCAGGAAATGCATCCAGGAAAAGGAAGATGAATCCTGCTATGTCCCTCTCCACATGCTTGAGGAATAATGCAGAACCACTTCCCTTCAGGCTCTGACTTGATCCCACACTGGGCTGGCCTGAAGAGTTTCCCCAGGGAAGACTCAGATCCAGTGAGGGCCAGGAGCAGGAGCACCCCTGGCTCATAAAAAGATCAGAGACTTGGGCGCAGACATTTGGGGCTCACATGCTTTAAGTGCGCTGCTGCTGCAGCCGCTGCCACAGCAGACCCAGGGCTCTTGTGCTGACATTCAGGGTTTGAGCCCTGTAAGTCCAGTGCCAGCAATGCCCCTGGCCAAGAGCAATGTTCCCTCTAAGGCAGGGGTACTCAAATGGCGGCCCGCGGTCCACAACCCGGACCGCAAAGACATTTCTGGTGGACCGCCCCCCACGCAGGGAAGGCTGCCGGCCGTGCAGGGCCGGCAGCCAGAGGCCCTGCTCATAGCTCCTCTGGGGCAGGGAGTTGTTAAAACTCCCGCCCAGAGAAACTCTAATGGAGCATGCCCAGAATATCTGAGCATGCTCCGTTAGTGCTTCTCTGCCCCAGGAGCTGTGAGGGCCATGCAGGGTAAGCAGGGGAGGGGGGGGCCTCCAGGATCTGGCCTGTGGGGGGGCAGGATCGGGCCTGGGGGGCGGGGGCCCACGCAGTGAGCAACAGGAGTTGCTCAGCTGCCAGTGGGTCTTAGAGGGAACATTGGCAACAGCAATGTTGCCTCTAAGGGGAGAGGGCAGCTGAGCAACTCCAGTTGCTCGCTGCACTGCCCCCCCCGCAGGGCCCACTGCGCTGCCCCCCTGCTCCCACTCGCCCCCCCCGCTAGCCCCCCCC
>ML681989.1:2379238-2488180 GCA_007922195.1 Podocnemis expansa | reverse complement strand
CCAGCAGTAGGCCTACCCTAGTTGCCTGTGGACCCCAATGAATGGTGAAGGCTGAATGTGGACCAGCTCGCAAAAAGTTTGAGTACCCCTGCTCTAAGGTAATGGTGCAGCTAAGAAAGTTATGGATGCACTGGGGGGGGGGACAGCAGGGAAGGGGCATGGTAAGGGTCAGGGAAACAGTGTGGAACTTGCTCAGCTGCATCATCAACTCAGAGGGAACATTGCGGGGCAGGTGGGTTAGGCAGGGACTGGGGAAGGGTTGGGCCCGCTGGAGTTTGGGGACCAGATGAGCCAGTGGATGACCCAGGAAGGTGCCCCTGGGACATTGGGGGAAGGCAGTGGGGATCTGGATCTGTGCCCCAGGAACATGGCAGGGAGCCCCAGCCACCGCTGGAAGGCAGCTGGGGATGGATCCAGCTCCTCATCACCAGGGCCAGATAGGTCCCTGGACTGGAGGGAGTTGGGGGGGCACTCTTCAGGGTGCTTGCCCCGGGCACCAAAATCTTTAGTTATGGCTCTGTATCAAGTTAGCCCTTACTTTTTATTATTCCCAGCTAGTCCAATTGACCTCAGAATTTTGGGGATTTTCCTTCTTTATTTTTTAGGACTCTGCAGCGGGACCTCTTTCTCTGTAGGTCCTTCGAACTCAAACACCTGACCACAATCTCTAACTGTCAGACTGCTCTAAAACTTTCTCTGCCTGTCAGACTACTTGGATTTAAATTAGCAGACTTCTTTACATCAGAGTCATCTTTTTTTATTATTTCCACTGTGTAAGAGGTTCTTTTCTCTCTGCCTGTCCCAGCGATATGGCGTTGCTCAGTCTTTTTTCCTCTCTAGAATCTATTTGGTTTTAACCTGGCAGATGTTGCTATATATCAGTCAGAGCATCTTTGTTGCCTTTTTACTCACATTTTTTCTTTTCTCTCTCTTCCTCCAGCTAGTCCATTTGAGCTTCTTTTCTAGCTTTTGCTTGTCTATAATCTAGCAGCTGTATCAAGCTGGTCCTTTCACATCTTATACCAGCTACACCATCTTTTTTTTCATTTTTCATCACATTTTTTCCATTTTCCTCTCTTTCTCAAAGCTCTTTTCTTGCCTTTGCTTGTCTGTAATCACTAGCTGATATATCAAGCTTGTCCCCTCTCAGCTTATGTTACTTGGTAGCTCTGTGTTCTTGGAGAATCAAGGCATAGTATCCAGTCTCTGTGACTCACAGCCCCATGCAGCCACCTGCCCACCCACACACACCCACACATAATCATCATCCCCATCCTATGCTTGAACCAAGAACCAAAAACAATGAAAGGCAGTGGGAGACACACCTAAACTCCTTTGAACAAGGGTGTTGGAGTTAGGGCAGCTTCCCTAGCCTTATCTACGTGCAAGATGTGAGCCATTAGCCCATTGAACAGACAGCAGAAAACTTTATTTGCATCAAAGATGGAACCAAAAATTAGCATGCTGAATGGAGAACCAACCTCCAAGGTAGGAACCACACAGAACTCTAGGACTGGTGAAGCAGGAAAGCACTGCATGATGGAGGATCTCTGCTCCTGAAGCTAAGGAACACATGCCTGTACACACACAGCTCAGCACTTATCAGACCAATTCTAGTCAATAGTTCTTTAATTGATATCCAGAATACTGAATCTGCCTGAGTGCATTGTGAGCTCTCTCAAAGGAATACCACCCATAGCCAGGCCTATTGTCCAACTCTGGTATACCCCCTTAAGTCATTATTTACCCCAAAACAACCCTAGTGTTCTGCCTTGAACCAATTGTTTCTTCCCTACAAAAACCCTGACCCAAGTTCAGAGTTCTGTTCTGATGCTTGCCTCTGTCCTGATGCCTGGATCTAAAAACTGCATCATTTCCCCTGAGACTTCATCTTTTCCTGCTGATTGTGATGAGACCTATGCCTGTCTCCATCCAGGATGCTGACCCTGAGCTGCACAGCCTGTCTCCTGGGAACCTTTCTGATACACAGAGTGGTGAGACACCCCACACACACAGTCTCTTTCCCTTTCTCTCTTTGTTCAAATATAACTCTCTCTCTCTAGGCCTGATACAGTAGAATCTAGGTAATATTGGAGTGTTTTTCTTTCCTGGTATAATTATTAACACAAACTGTTTGGGTACTTTTCTCTCCTTTTGGAATTATTACTATTATTGTAAGTTTTAGGTACTTAGCAATAAAATGTGTTTTGTAATCAAGCTAGTTGTCAAACTCCTTTAAAAACTTCATTACCACTCCTTTGTGTTCCTGGCTTCCCTATATTGTTCTGCAGCAATGCTTCTTTTACCCTAGCCAAAGATCCCTGTGATGCCCACAACCCTGTAAGGTTGGCTCATTAATGGGGATACCTGCCTGACTGACTCCAGGTCATATAAGGGTAACAGCTGAAAAGTGCTGTTCTGACATGACCTGATTGAGTCCAGGGGCATACAAGGGTAGGAGCTGAAGAGTGCTGTGTGACCCAGCCTGCTCAAAGTGCATGCTCAAGTCTAGTCCAGTGCAGTACAGGGGCATATAAGGGTATCAGCAAAGAAGTGCTGTGTGATCGAGCCTGCTGAGATCAGAGATGTATAAGGAGTTGAGAATGCTGATAGACTCAGTCCGCTCAGACACATCTTGTTAATTGACGAATGTGTATATGCAAGTAGTTATGGGAAACTGAGGTCCTGCAAGGGTGGCTCCATTAGGACAGAGCTTGTAGAAGGGAGACATAGACTCTATATAGAAATACAAGTGACACAAGCAGTACACTTGTAGAATTGCAACCTTTCCCCCCACACATACACAAAAGGAAGTAATCCTAAAGAATGAGCAAACTCCAAGTTGATGGGCAAAGTTGGTAACACTTATTGAATTCATTTTAGCATACCCCTTCATTCCAACCGAATTACCTCTACAGCCCAAAATCTTTTGCAAAATTAAACTAGTCCTTCTTTTTAAAAAAGTTGTCTTTTTTAGCTGCATCCTAATAGCTCAGGGGAGAGGGTTTGCTCCTAAGGTGTGCTGCCCCCGGACCAGCTCTCAGTTCCTTTCTGGCAGTTGACCTGGTAACATCTCCTCAACAGCCTTTATTTTTTTCTCTCTCATTCACAACCTTTACTCCATTCCCATTTACTCTATCAGGCTTTATTCTAACCCTTCAGTCTCTCAGCCTTTCCTCCCTTTCTTCTTACTCTTTCACTACAGTCCTTTATCCCAGGCCCTTTCCCTCTCTCTCAGACCTACCTTTCCTCCATTTCTTACCACCAGCTCAAAATAGTTGACAACACCTCAGTCTTTATCTTTGCCCCAGTCCAAGGCCCAAGACCAGGCTCACATGTCCAAACACGCATGCACACACACATGCATGCATGTGCGCACACACAAGGCCAAAAATGCACAAGCACAACCCCACCCAACACCAATTTCCAAATTTTTTCAAAATGGCTGATGGTGCCAAACCCAGAAGTCACAGGGAGGAACATAGCATGCAAGAGGTCATAGGGTAAGTCAGAAAATGAATGGTGATGAAAGGTATGGACTTTATACAACTATCATGAGTTTCTTGTGTTCACCTGTTCCAAGACTGCTAATTTTAAGGGTAAAAATCTTAAATCAGAGCCCCAAAAATAAAGACTGGTTCAACTGTTTGGGGTTTTTTTCCTGGCTACATTTCCGTTTGCAATGGCATTATTGTCATGCTAGGCCTGAAAAGGCCAAGCCATCTTTGTAAAATACATGACCTAAGGCTAACCTTTGAAGACATATTATATGGAAATGCAATGTATGAGTAGGCTAGTGCTTTGATATGCATTTGTATTCTTAGTTGTTTCTTGATGGTATTTACAGGTATCCTGTTAGAGGTTAGCAAGGTGACTGAAGTGCTTCTCTATCTGTTACCATTGTTCTATTGGAAGGGGTCAAGAGGGAACATTAACATCTAAAGGGACCTTTGATGTACCAACTTAAACTGTCTGTTAATGGCACTAATGCAGTTAATTACCTGGGGTACCCAGGAGGTGAAGGTTTTCCTTCAAAGGACAATGTGTATTGCTATGCTTCACTTAAGGAAGACCTGGAAACTGTCATCAAAGCCCACGTGAAGAATTGACCTGCAAATGCCCACCTTGCTAGCTGCAACTATAAAAGGACATTGGGAACCAAACTCCGGGGTCTCACATCTGTCCAAGCTTCTCAGGGAAAGTTTGGGCTGCAGGATTGAGATCCCGGCCAACACTGGCCTGGAAACTGCCCTGCTAATTCTCATGAGGGAGAATTAGAACAAACTCTACACTTGGATTATTTGGTCTCTATTCCTATAAACTGGATTACTAACGACTGAAGCTGTGAAACAAGGACTTATCTTCTTTGGACTCTAAATCAGTTGTATGTATGTGATTCACTTTGACCCTATAACATCTCTCATTTTGTTTCTTTTCTTTTTATATTAAACCTTTAGTTGTAGTTACTAAAGGATTGGCTGGCAGCGTGTTACTTTGGGTAAGATTCAAGCCTGTATTGTTCTGTGTAATGCGGCTGACCCCTTGGGGTCAGAAGAACCTATTTCTTTAACGGACCTAGTGGCTGTACTGGGGACCAGTGACTGGAATGCAGTAAAGGGAGCTGGCTATACTATACGGTGGCTTCTTGATATCCATTGTGGGGGATCAGAAGCATTGTTTGTGACTGGTTGGGGAAGTTTAACTCTAGGTAACCCACCAGTGCTGGGAGAATCTGCTCTCCTTTTTGCAGCTTGCCCTGATCTTTGCATATTCAGGTGGTTATCCCAGGAGGCCCGGGTCACAATTATCATGCAGCCTACCCTTAAAGAGGGATCCCTTCTAGCCCCCATCAGATGCAGAGATGGTAAAGTTATAATTCTCTACCTCTCGATTCCTTTCTTCTATTACTTTCTTGCTCCCTCACCATTCCAGCCTGTCTAGTCACAATCTTCTGCCTGCATTTCTCTTCCCTGTAGACTGTCTTTTGCCTCCATCTCACTCTCTGGTCCTGTCCTGCTTAGTATCCCTATCCACATTTCACTCTCTCTTTTCTCTTACTTTTCTGTCCGTCGGTCTAGAGGTTTTTGCTGCTGCCAACAGTCATAGTATCTGAATCCCATTCACATAAACCAGTAGCAATAATGAAGTTCTTAGTGGATTTCAGGGATTGTCTGGGACTTCTTGCTTTGGGGATAAGAATTCTGCTTGGGGAAGAGTTTTTGTCTTTAATTTCTTAGATTTGTGATTTATTGAATAGAAAGAACTGTCAGTCTTGTATGATAGAAAGGCTTTTTCAAAGAGGAAGGTTCTGCAGCATTTCCTAAAGACAGGAAGACTCTGGATTTACCTGATCTCTACTAGAAATTTCTTACACAGCCAGACCCTTTGACAGAGAACACTTTGTCCCAAGCTCCTATGCATTTTATCTGGAGTTCCATCATCTGCATTTTCCCAGAGGAGCATAGGAGTTGCAGTGGTTCATAGATCCAAATTCAGTCTTTAATGTATCTGAAGTCTGAACCATCTATTGCTTTGAAAACCAAGACAAAAGCCTTAAACTGGTATCAGAAGCTAGAGGAGAGCCAGAGGAGGGATTTGATTAAAGGCCTGATGTGCTCATCATGGCAGTCTCAGCTCTAGAGAAGATGGGCAGAAACATTTTGCACCAGCTGGATCCTGTGCATTGTCTTCACAATCAGCTTCAGATACAGTAAATTACAGTAAACCAGTCTGGAGGTGACTAATGCATGGAATCCATTACTGTGGCCAGGCCCTCATCCAGGGGATGGGACAAAGTTTCCAAGCAAGATGGAAGTGAAAAGCCTTTTTAGAAATTTGTGCTACTTGATCATGTAGACTTATTCAGATGTTAAACAGGGCCCCAAGGCTTCATATCATTCTGATAAATGGGGGTTTTACACCTTCAATAGAAAAGGTCTTGGCTTTTCTCTTCAAAGAATTTCCTCTTTCCAGACAGTATCACTTTAGTCTTTTATAGGTTCAGCTTGAGCCAGCTGCTTTTTGTCCAAGAACTAGTTTCCTCTAGGCATTGTGGCCATTTAGATAGATGCAGCAATGATTGCATCACTTGAGAATAAGATCTAAAGAGAAGAATCATGGGCACACTGTTGGCAACTAAGCCCATGAGGACTCATTGCCTCTTCTAGTCATCTCATGTAGACTTTGAAGAGAAAGGGGATAGGATGAATCCTTGTGAGACCCTGCAGGCCAGGACTTTTGTAGGGGAGAAACAGTCACTCATCAGCACTCTCCATGCTCTGATGGAGAACAACAATTGGACCATGTACTATACATACCTGGTGTTACCAGTTTAATAGTGCCTGGTAGTCTGCTGTGTCAAAGGCCGCAGAAAGGTCCAACAAAACAATTGTGATGATCTTGCTTCTGTCCATGACCACAAGAAAATTGCCCTTTACTAACACACAAACTGTCTCTGTACTGTGCCTGAATCCTGATCTGTCCCCTTCCCATGTTTCTCCCACATTTTCCTTTCCCCACTTATTTGCCCGCCTAAGCTCTTTACACTGGGGAAGAAGAGAGAAGGGGACAATTTCCAAAGGGATAGCCGTGTTAGTCTAGTCCAGTAAAAAAACAAGCAGTTGTGTGGCACCTTTGACCTGTCTCAGATCCCCATCTCCACACTGTATCTTGCCTGCAACATATATGATGAATAGGCCAGTTATCTTAGCTTTGGGGGAAGCTTTCCTTCTATCTACATGTGATGAAGGAAATGGCTGGCATTTTGGCAGAGGGCAACCTATATCTTCAGGCTTATTGAAAACAATGAGCAACGGTAGCCATCTGAAAGAAAGAAAGAAAGATCCATCTTTCTCCTGAAGTCAGGAGTAACATAAATGCTTGTTATTAAATAACTTCTGAGAACTAGCAACTCAAAATTTCATTTGAAGTGTGGGGAAAAGCATTAACAATGATTGATAATCAATCCTAGCACTTTGTCAGTAAAAATTATCCTGATTTTCATTGATTATTTAAGGTCAGAAAGAACTTGTAAAACCATGTAGTCTGACTTCCTGAATAACACCGACCAAAGAACCAGTGATTTCTGCATCCACTGCATAACTTCTATTTGAGGTATCATATCTTAGCTATGCATTTCATTTCTTAATGCTGTAAATACCCAAGATGTTTCAGAAGAGTCAGTCAGTCACTGGTCTCTCTCTTCCTTCCTATCCCTGTCCATTTCTTCCAGCCTAGTGGCTAACCATTTAAAGCACCCTTTTTGTGAGGGCATCAGGGGCAACTTGGGCAGCATTTGTATCATTATTTTAGGATTATTTGCGATTGTATTCTCAGTACAACTTCAGTTTTCAAATACGATGGGTCTCCTTGTTCAAAGGCCAAACCTGATCAGGCAGGAGAGCTGAAAAGTCAGCAGGCTCAATTGTATGCATAGGAAGGAGGGAGCTCATAGACTTTAAGACCATCATGATCCTGATCACCTAGTCCAGTGGTTTTCAAACTTTTTTCCTTAGGACCCAGTTGAAAAAACTCATTTATGCCTGCGACCCAATAATTACATCTTTCAACAACGCATTCCAGTCTTTCAGTGGTGGCAGCTGGGGGCTCCACGACCCAGTACCTGATGGTCTGAAATCCAGTACTGGTTCCCAATCCATAGTTTGGGATATCCTGCACATTGCTGGCCACAGAACCTCACGAACCTGCTCCTGAAGTATGCCTATAACCTCTGGCTAAGTTACTGAAATCCTCAAATTTTGATTTAAAGGCATCAAGTTGCAGAGAATCCATCATTTACTGTAGTTGAAACCAAAAAGGGACCCACACACCATGCTACAAAACAAAGGGAAAAACCCCAAGGTCTCTTCCAATCTGATCTGGAGGAAAATTCCTTCCCAACTGCAAAAATGGTGATCAGAAAGGCTATGTCTAGACCTAAAATCTTAGTTCAGACTTGCTCGGTTCAAACTAAGTGTCTCAAAGTTAGTTTGAAATAAATGTTTTGTTTTGTTTTTTTTAGTTTGAACTAACTTTTAGTCCAAACTAGCCACACTTTTTTTAGTTTGAATTAATTTTTTAGTTAACACAGTTAGTTCAAACTAAAAAAATGTGCTAGTTCAAACTAAATTTCAAATGATTTAAACTAAACAGTTAGTTTGGACTAACCAGCCGAACTAACTAGTTCAAACTAAACTTTTTTTTTAGTTCGAACTAGGAAAACCTAGTGTAAGACAGGGCTCAAATAAGTTTGAATTAAAGCTCTTTTATTTGAACTAATTTGCTAGTGTAGATATAGCCGAGACTATTGCCATCTCTCCAACACTTAGGCTACGTCTACACTGGTAACGGACTAAGCAAGCTGTTTGAACTACAATACAAACAAATCGCCCTCAGGGGAACTATTTCTCTTTTAAAAATCTCAAATGTTAATAGTGTCACACGTGATTTAAAACACTTGTCCCTCCAGGTATTAAAAAGAGGTATACACTGCAAGTCAGAGAAACGGTCTAGACATTGCTCTTATTCCTTCATTTACAGGAGATTTTTAGGCTCTGCCCAGTTTCCCACACTACCTGTTTGTCAACAGCAGCTGTATTAAGGGAAGCATGCATAAGATTAGAAATAGAACAGCCCACAAACAGCATACTCTCAGCTGCATCGGTGGAATTGCGATATCAGGGACAGGAAGCAGCCAAGTGTGTGACATTCTCCAGCTTCAAGTTTTTCACGCAGTTTTGTAGTTCCAAGCCCAGCACCTTTGTTAATGCCATTTCCCCGGACAGAGCAAAGGAATTCAGACTGAAAAGAAGGAAGGAACAAACTCCAGAACACTGCTCTTTGATCTCTTTTGTGAGTACTGGATTGCAGCAGACCTGCTTTTTGTAATCATGCTGTTTGGTGGGAGGACTATGACAAGCAGGAACGATAGACTATTTCAACTTGTTACCTTAGAATTTTCCAGATATTTTTTAACCATTGCCCAAAAAACACTGAAAAAAGGTGACGGGTGATACAGAGAGCTGGAAAATGCAATTGCATTACAGTCCAAACTTAGAAGAATTACAAAGAACCAATGTAACTAAGTTTTTAGTAGCATGAGTAGGAGTACTTGACATGTTACTAAGCTTTTCTATTTGTTTTATTATGGAAAGAAGGACCTGATCCTGTGGGGTGTTTTCCACTGACTTCACTTAAAACTGTGAATGCTTGACTCCTCTCATGATCATGCTCCAAGTTGTTACTTACTTTGTAATTTTCCAGCACCTGTCCTACATTGATCACTAATTTATAATAAGCAATACATGTAAATGCAAAAGGCTAAAATATTCAGACATGGATACCTAATGATTTTAATGGCATGATTTTCAAAGATGCCAAGTGCCTTCAGCTGTCATCCAAGCCAGTAGGAACTGCAAGGTGCTTAGTGCCTCTGAAAATTAGGTTACACATAATAGTGCCAAAATGCAGATTTAAATATGTATAACTTTAAGCAACTGAGTCAAACAATTGTGACCATTTTTACCATACTGAACACTCTGAATGAATCCCTGGCTGAGATTAGAACAAAAAGTTCATACACTTCTTTACAGCAAACCTGATTATTGGCAACCCATTTCTTCCACATGGAGTACACAATGGCCATGGATAAGATGAAAGATCTGAGCCTATCTGGGTCAGTGACGCGATCGGAAACAGATGAAGTGGACGGAGTTCTCCTTCCAAAACTAGTGTGTGGCAAGTGGGATCGAATTTGGAACTTCACAGCCAGACCTGATGATCTGCTCATCGCAACCTATGCAAAAGCAGGTGTGTGGGTGGAGGGAGGAGAGCAGAAATAGTTGAGACAGATCAATATTTCTGCACTGAAACTCATGCTTTGCATCTCTTTTATCAAGACTTGTGACTGAGATTTGTGTAATCACTGGCACAGACCTTTTATCTGAGTTCTAGCTGAAGGTTGGGTCTAGTGATTTCTAACCTCACTGGCAGAAAATAAGAAATCAATAACCAGCCATTTACAAAATGCAAATGGTTAAAATCTAATATCATATGATTTAAGCTTTAGTTTAGTTCAGTTTATGTACATGTTTATTCCATGACACACTATGAACTTCCACATTAGTTAGAATTAATTTAACAAAACCTAGTTAAAATCATCTTTCAGGTTATGATGAAGCAAAAGGAATCGGTTAGATTATTACAAATTTGGGGCTTGGGTTTTGTTTTCTTAATGACTTAGGTATAAACCATTTGTGATTTCTACAGGTTTATTGCTTAGGGCTGGTCTCTGCTGAAAACTTACATTGGCATCGCTATGTCTCTCTGGGGTGTTTTACAAACAATACCATAGGGAGACATAGCTCTGCCAGTGTTTCCCAACCAGTGTGCCACTGCATACAGGTGTTCCATCAGGCCTGAGCAGGTGTGCCATGGAATTTTTTGAAAAACTACTCAGAGTACTAGATTGCCTCATGAATATTCATTAGTTAATTTGGAAACTGATGGTGTGGCCTCAAAATAATTAAAGGTATCAAGGTGTGCTTCAGCAGAGAAATGGTTGGAAACCACTAAGCTATGCCATCCTAACCCTTACTGCGGATAGCACTGAATGGACAGAGAATTCTTGCATCAACTTAGCTACTGCCTCTTGGGGACAGGGTTTAATTAGGGTGATACAAGAGTCCCTCCTATCACTAGAGTGTCTACACTGAAGTGCTACAGTGGCGCACCTATAGGGATGTGCTGTAGTGTTTTAAGTATAGACATAGCCTTCCTAATAAGTATTTGCCAGGAGGTTTTGATAAATCTGCAGGCTACAAGTTGTTCAGGCTGTTTTGACTAGTTAGCATTAGGTTATTTCTGTCCTGTGGCTAGCCACTTAAATCATGTGTAGGTTACTGACAACTTTCCAATAAGAGAACAAAAATTTTCAGGTATTAATTTTGGATGAAGAAACATTTGGGGATTCAAGAACATTCTTGAATGCTTCATGATCATCCAAATACCTTGATAATCACAGGCAGTCAAAATCTTTTTTCCAATAGAGAACATGGTTGGTGCAAAATAAATGTTCTATAGGAAAATGTTTTTTTGAAAAATTTTTCCTTAAGAAAATTGAAACATATTTTGTGTGAGATCATCCCCAGTCAACATGTTTTTGTTTGTTGAACTAAATTGAAATGCTTAGTTTTAGGTCAGTGGAACAACAAACTGCATCTGTTGGAGTTGCTGCAGTGTATTTGAGGAGCTGTATTTCACTTTCCTATGCCTCCATTCTCTCCTATAGGCTGTGCTCCTTGGCCAGATTATGATGTATCATGGGAGATGTAGTCTCCTCTCTGGATGTAGTCGTGGGAGTTGTAATCAAATCAGGGAACCCGGTCCATGTAGGGAGAATTCACATATAAAGCAGCCACAATACAACTCTAATAAGGCACCTCAACAGCTCAGGCAGATGCAATCAAATGGATTCAAAATAAAATGGTTCAAGTTTGGAATGATATATTTTTTTTTATCTCCAAATTGAATTTTTTCAGAACTTTCCCTTTATTTGCAAGCTTTAATTTTGACTTTTTGTCCTAGTTCAGGATGAAAACAATTGTCAAAATATTATAATTTCTCATGGAATGAAAACTGTGACATTAGCACAACCCTACAAATACAATCCCATAAATCAGGCCAATTGAGCTCAGTGTTTTTATTTACTAATTTATCTTTTAAACATTTCTACCACACAAAAGAATATATTCCTGAATACACAGCCCCCATGACTTTTCCTCAGGAAGTACCAAAAGCTTCAACTTCTTTCTACCATTGCACTTTCTCCCTAATTCACTTTCTAATGCCCATAACTATCATTTTGTAGCAATGGGCCTGTGACTTCCTTAGTCTCTCTTGAATGTGGTAAACACCCAGCCTGTGTTTTTGACAAGCTTCCATTTCTCTTTTTAGACAAGTGCATCTGCACTACATTGAGGAAATACATAGAATTCTAATACTTTCAGGTACAACATGGATGCAGGAGATTGTGGATATGATTCAACATGATGGAGACATTGAGAAGTGCAAACGTACCAACACTTATCTGCGACACCCTTTCATTGAGTGGGTTCTGCCTGAATCACTCAACTCAAACAACAGTGGTAAGTGTAACACAAACTGGACTGGGTTTTGTCCAAAGTTATGGAATCAAAATTGTTTATCTACTAAAAGAGTGTTTGTTGTAGTTTATACCTGTTTTCCAAGAAAACCTCCATCCATTTGTCATGCTATCTTGAGAGATTTCTACAGAGGTCTTTATGATTAATCAGGACCATGAGTCAGAGATCTTCAAGGAAGCCTTCCACTGTTTGTGAGTCTTCAAGCCAATCCTCACTATCATATAATCAAAAAAATTCTGTGTATTAGCTGCTCTACTTGTCCTCACCACTCTCCACCACATTGCAGCAGGGCACAGAAGGACAAAAGGGCACCTGTTTCTGTGGGGAGAAGGGGAGGAAGAGGAAGGACCAACAAAGAGACTAACTGAGTTGAAAAGAAGACAAAGATTGAAGTATAAATACTAAATATAAGAACAGAAACTCACAAGGAGAAAAGTGTATAGTGACAAGAGAAATGGAAGAATATGTTTTAAAAATCAGCTCTGGAAGCATAGGCTTGAACATATAGTCATTGAGTTGGGACTGGAAGAAAATAGTAAAGGGTAAATACTGTTTTCTTCCACAACATTATTTGCTGTACACATTCTTTTTACTTTCAAAAGAAATAAAGGATACTGGCAATTTACTAAAAAATGTTTTGCAGGCCTGGAACTAGCTGAAGCGATGCCTTCCCCACGAACTCTGAAAACCCATCTTCCTGTACAGCTGGTGCCTCCATCCTTCTGGGAGCAGAACTGTAAGGTAATGGAAGGCAGGTGGGGCTCAAGTCAACTTTATTGGAAATGAACTGAAACTAAGTAAAGCTGGATTCCAGACTCCTTCTGAAATCTAGAGGTCCCTCTTCTCGGTAACATAGTTTCTGCATGAATGTGAAGGAATCTCATTCAATTACAGATAGGTTTCAGGAAATGGCAGCTACCACACAGAAATCCCTTATGTCTTCGGTGATCATATTTTGAGTGGGGGGGGGGACAACAACACTCAGACTTCTCTGTACATGCATAATACTAAGTATACATATTATTTGATTTCTCTCTCTCTCACTTCCACACCCAAACCAGATAATCTATGTTGCAAGAAATGCCAAAGACAGCCTGGTGTCATACTACCATTTCCACAGGATGAATAAAGTTATGCCTGACCCAGGAACCTGGGAGGAATTTGTGGAGAAATTCATGGCTGGACAAGGTGACTAGAAGCAGCTGTGCAACATTCTGTTCATTTTTTTAAATTTATGCTATTTATTTCAAGATCCCATCCACTGTTCTGAACTCAGCAGAACCTACCATATTGTAGGGAAAAATACTTCAAACATCTCAGCAGGAACTAAATTCAATCCTGGTGTCTTTTACCAGTACTGAGGGAACACTTTTTTTCCTCCACATTCCCACTCCAGGGAACTCCCCTTCTCTGCCATGGTTCCTAATACCCATAGATATAGTTTTAAAGTTTAATTTTTTTTCATATAGTCAAAGGTTAAAGGCATATTGCTCAGCAGTCATCTGGAGAACGAGGATGGCCAAGTTGGTAGCATGCTAGTCTGGGACTCTGGAAAACATCTGGTTTCCTGTTCAGACTTACTGTGTAACCTTGGCCAAGTCACTGGGTAGCAAGCCAAAGTGTGAACCTGCTTGTCACTCAGTATCATCTCATGCAAATGTGACAACAGAGCTGTCCTTAAGGGGGGCTAAAAGGGGCAACCGCCCTAGGCCTCACACTTTGGGGGGCCTTGCCCTTTTGAGGGTCCCACACAACCAGCGGGAGTAAGGGAGCAGGGACCTTCTTCAAGCTGAGGAGCTAGCCTGCCCAGGGAGCAGCTCCAGCTGGTCAGAGAAGGGGGAAGGGAATTCAGACAGGCAGCATTTGTTTACAGTAACTCTTGAATTAAGTAGCCACCTTTCCACAACTGCTCCCTGGGGGGAAGAGAAAGGGCAAGTGTTGAGATAAAACTTATGGAGCCAGTCTCAGTCAAGCAAATGGCGACAAAGTCAGGAGAACGTCACATCCCCAACCTTTACAAATCAGGACCTTCTCTTTGAATTTATATCAGCATCTCTAGGAAGCATTTGAGATATTAAGGAACTTTTTTCCTTCTACACTTAACAAGAGTTTTCAGTCTTCAGGCATGTCTTTTTGAGCAAACTTCTGTGTGCAGATAGTGATCTATTATACCTGAGAGAGCAGACCCCAGGCTAGCACTTATATGGAAATACTAGGTTTTTAGGGTTAATGACCAATCAATCAACACATTAAAGAAAGTTTTTTGTCCTTCCTTCTGCACTGTAAGTATGCCCCATTGTCACTGATTGCAATCAGACTACCAGTTCCAAAGCATGGCAAAGAGGAAAGCAGCTGTGGCCGTGTGGGTCTAGTTCAGCAAAACAAACAAGGAATCCCTGATGTAAAATAAACAAGGAGTCTTGTGGCACTTTTACAAGCTAACAAATAAATACGTTTTTAAAATCTTTAAAAGTGCCACAAGACTCCTTGTTTGTTTTACATCAGGGTATCTGAGAGGAGGCCAAAGGTCCCTTGTTTCTTCCTCTCATCCTCAAACAGTACCTGAGTTTCATTACTTAGATCACCTGCAAAGCAATGAGGAATGTATGAATACATATATTAAAATAAGATGGGAAAGGAGAGAGTCAGGCAGCATAAAGGAAATAACATACATTAGACAATTGAAATCTAGTGCTTTAAGGTGAGAGAGGACCTGGATTTATTTCTTGATATTATCCAGTAATAGCCTCTCTCTCTCTCTCTCTCTCAATTTTCAATTTAACAAAAACTTGATCTAAGAAAAAACTTGTAAAATTGTGTGCCCATCTTGAACAGAAAACCAGAACCACAAAGAAGAGTACCTCCAGATGCTCCTGTCCACTTGGCTGTGAGGTTGATGAAATATAACCATGACACATTCCGTATTGCCTACCCCAAACATCAAAAATAGTCACAAGTCTGGCTTAAATATATCATTAAAACTCACTTAGAGATAAAGAGATGTTTAAAGAAATAATAAATGAGAGGGAGCTATTTTCTTTGACTGCTGGGTTTTGAGCCTTTAGGATAAAGTCAGGTCATGTTTTTCTGCTTCTCTCTGCAACTTTTTAGCCTGAGGGCTAGACATTTATGATTTTATTAAAGAAAAATTATGACACTGCCCAGTGTTCCCTCTAAGCTGATGATGCAGCTGAACAAGTTATGGGTGCACTTGCGGAGCCAGCCGGCAGCAGAGAAGAAGCCCGTTGGGGCCTGGAGAACCAGCAGGGAACTTGCTCAGCTGCATCATCAGCTTAGAGCAGTGGTTCCCAACCTTTTTTTAGGGTGGGGACCCCTTTGTAACAAAAAACATCTTTGTGGACCCCCCCGGCTGATTATATAATCTGGCCTGCACGGGCAGACTCTGGCCACACCAGTGGGACAGTTACAGCTGGTGAGCAGTGCTGCCACCACGATTGCCAGCACCACCGGGGAGCTGAGCCACAGCAGCTGTGGCCCCCTGCCCTTGCCTCTGCTGGGGAGCTGCTGTGGCTCCATTCCCCTGCCAGGATACAGCCACAGATGGGGACAGGCAGCCCTGGCAGGGAGCATCAGGGCCATAGCTGGATTCTG
This sequence comes from Podocnemis expansa, assembly GCA_007922195.1. Classification (NCBI taxonomy): domain Eukaryota; kingdom Metazoa; phylum Chordata; order Testudines; family Podocnemididae; genus Podocnemis; species Podocnemis expansa. Next base: position 2,472,407 of record ML681989.1, on the reverse strand, counting down.
GCCCCGGGTAGGGAGAGGCTCTGCAGACCCCTGCAATGTGTCCGTGGGCCTCTGTGGATCCCTGGACCATAGGTTGGGAACCACTGGCTTAGAGGGAACATTGCCTGCAATGTTTAAAATGGGGGGGGGCCCCCACACAAACTGATTTGCCCTGGGCCCCGCTCCCATCCTAGGGACAGCCCTGTGTGACAACAATGGTCCCAGATTGCAGTTTAGCTTACTACTAATAGTGCCCAGAAGGGATATTACTAAGTAGCAAACTGATGACACCCTAGCGTGCTGTGCAGACAAGTCCTCAGTTTCTCTGTGCCTCAGGAATGTCCAACCTTTTTGTGTGAGGGGTCACATTGTAATTTTTTTCTCACTCAAGGAGCCAGTGAGCAAATTTTGGTTTTGATAAGTATCAAGGTGCTGCACCACAGAGCAAGTTAGCAAAGAAAAGCTAGTGAAGATGCTTAACAGCAATTATCCCAGCTAGAGCCACACACAGTAATAGCCCAGAGATGCTAGTGTGGTAGGAACACACTAGCCAGCACTACCATAGAGTGACTGATAATACATGACTATGCTCACCCCCACCCTGGCACTGTGAGGATCTCTGCCCTCACTGCTTCCTCCCCCCACAGGTGCTACGACATCTACCTGTCTGGCTCAGGGCTGGAGGGGAAGTGCTGCTGCTGTTGCACCCCTCCTCTTCCTGGCTGGAACAGGCTGGAGAGGAGGAGCTGCCCCGCCCCACACTCTCCTTGCTCAGCTGGGGGCTGGAAGAGAGGGACTCCTGCTGCATTGCACAACCCACTGGGGGCTAGATGGGAGGGGCTACTAGTGCTCCCCAGCAGGCTGGATAACAGCCTTTGGCAGGCTAGAGTCTGGCACATGGGCTGTGGGTTAGACAATCCAAGTGTAAGTTTTCACTGCACCACTCACCAGCAGGTTTCAGACCCTATGAGGAAATGCGTACATAGTTATTTTTTAGCACGGTAGCGTAAGCCTCCAAAGCCACAGTGTAAAGATTGAAACTCTCAGAGCAGCTGCCACAAGCTTTTAGTTTTTGTGAGGTGTTTTGTTTTTTAGTCTGGGTTTTTGTTTTGGTTTTTTGCTGTGTAAATGACACCCCTAGTTCCCAACCTATAAGACAGCCCTGCTTTTTCCAGGGCATTGTGAGGATAAAGACATTGAAAACCATGAAGTGCTCAGATATTTATAGCCCCTACGAATGGAGTAATTAAGACATCAGGATAGATCAGACACTGCTAGTTCTGATTACAGCTTTACTCTCCCCTCTTTCAGTGCTTTGGGGTTCCTGGTATGATCATGTGCAAGGATGGTGGGAAGCAAAAGAAAATCACTGTATTCTCTATCTCTTCTATGAAGACGTGAAAGAGGTGAGGACGTGACTCCTGGTTTAGTGCTCTGTTATTGCCATCCAGGGTTCCAGCAAGTAGCGATCCCACGACAGTGTTCTGTTACACCAGCTGGATCTCCAACTGATCTAATTCCACTCCCCACCCACCGCAGTGATAGGAACAATCCACTCACTTTTAACCTCTGCCCAACTTTTTGCCTGTATCCGATTTGTTGTCTCTTCCTGAATAAGTTTCTTATTCCATTTCACTCCTTCCACAGGATCCAAAGCGTGAAATCCAGAAGGTGTTACAATTCCTGAAGAAGAATGTGGAGAATGAGGTGCTAGATAAAATAATCCATCATACAACATTTGAGATAATGAAGGACAATCCCATGGCAAACTACACTTTTCAGCCTGCTGCAGTAATGGACCACTCAATCTCCCCATTCATGAGAAAAGGTGCTTGTAGCAGTGTGGTCATTGACTGAGTGTCCCCTTGTGGCAAGGGGTCACTTGGCAGACACTCTGCCTCTTTACTCCCCCCTCTTTCAGGCCCCTTAAGAAATGCATACTGGTTTTCACGTGGATAACACCACCCCATCTGCCTGGGGTTGCTTTAATAACAAAAACAGTTCTTAAGAATCCACAGATTCCCAAAATAAAGTTTATCACCACTAGGGATGTAAAAGTGCAGCTGTTTAAATGGGAATAAGCTATTTAAATATTTTAAATAGCTGATTACTCTTTAAGCTGGGAGGAGGAAAGCAGCAGCTGGACTCAGCTTGCTGGCAGGGAAGCTTGGAGCTCAGCAGAACGAGGTAGGCGCAGCTGAGCTTGGCTCCTCATGTGAGAGCCCAGCAGTGGTGAAGGGGAGGTAGTTGCAGTTGGGGCAAGGTGATTGTTACAGCTGGGCTGGCTCATCACAAGGGGGCTGGCTTGGAGCCCAGTCCAGGGGGCAGGGTATTCACAACTGGGCTGGCTTCCCACCAGGAAGAGCAGCTGGGCAGCTCTTGCTGGTAGGAAAGCACAGAGCCCAGCACTCAGGCTGAGGTGGGGTGGGAGTCAACTACCCCCCCCCCGCACTGGACTCGATGCTTCCCTTGCAGCAAGAGATGCAAAGCTGCAGGTACCCTCCTCCCAGCATTTAACAGTTTGTACGTTCTATTTTTAGATTGTTCAAATGGATTTTTAAACTAATCCCTAAGCACCAGCAACAGTCCATACTTAGCTCTGGTGTCTTCTTTCACAGTCTGTGCTCTTCTCCTGCCTCAGACTGTTTTCCCCCTAGGTCCCCAAACTTGTAGACCCAAATTCTGTCCAGGTTTCTCCTCAGAAGCTTTCAGTACCATAGTCTCAAATCCTTTCTGCAGAAGCCCTTCACACTCCCTCCAGTCTCTTTCTGTATTTTCCCCATTGATGGAAGCCTTCTTTTGCACATTATAGGGCTGTCACCCTGATCTCCCAGCCATGACTTAGTCTATATAGAAAGTTCAGAGCCAGCCCCAGCCCTTGAGAAGCTCAGTCAACCTGTTACAGTACTGCTGTTTATTTTTTTCCATATTTCCTCCTTCTTCCCTCCTGGTTTGTTCTGAATTAACCTTCCCTTTGAATTGTTTATATCTTTTGAGTTACTTATAATGGATGTCAGGATTAGGGATGAATTGAAAGAATTCTAATGGTGACAGTCTCTCTTTGGCTTTGCTGTACCATAGGGACTGTTGGCGATTGGAAGAACCATTTCACAGTGGCACAGAACGACAAATTTGATGAGGATTACAGGAAGAAGATGGCTAAAACCTCTCTGACTTTCTGCCTGGAGCTCTGAGAAGGAGTTGTAGATTATAGAGGATAATTCCTACTGGCACTTTTCCATATAAAAGCCTCATAAAATACCTATGCATATACCTTTACAATATCCCAGTTTCCAATATCACTGATTTTACAAGGCTGAGCATCCTCATCCTCGCTGTAAACCTAATTTTGAGACTAACACCTTAATTAAATTAGAGTCAAGCAACAATGTACTGTAGAGAATTTGCAAGAGTTCCTCAAACCCCATCCCAAACTGACAGGATGGTTGGGGTGATTTCTCTGATGCAATGTATCCCTCATCAGGTTAACTTTTATTCTTGATATTCATAAAAATAGAGAAGGGGGGGTTGTTTGTGCCTTTTTTTTTTTTGGCCTATGTGAAACTATAGCTTGTAGTATCTGATATCATCAAAACCATTCCCAGCAGCAAGTAAAGACCCTGAAATAGAAGCAGGCCTGGAGCAAGGTTCTCTGGCACACCAGATGCATGTGATTTTGGCATCCCCTCCAGGCCGGTCTGGGCCACACGGGCCAGGTAGTGGGCTGAGCAGCAGGTCAGCCTGGGTGGTGGGCCAAGCTGGGTGGTAAGCCACACGTTGCTCTGGACCATGCTGAGCAGAGGACCAGACTGGGCAGTGGGACATGCAGCAGGCCCAGTTGGTAGGCCAGGCTGAGTGGCAGGCCATGGTGCCCCTGGCCAAGTGGCAAGCCAGATGGCAGGAAGGCAGAGTGGGGGGCTGGTTAGAGTGGCAGATCAGGGAGGGAGCTGCAGGCTGCTCTGGATGAGTGGTGGGGTGGCCCCGAGCTGGCTGAGCCTGGCAGAGGGGGCCCTGCCACCCCCTCCAGCCAGGGCCATCCCTGGGGCCCAGGACCTGGAGCAATGGGCCTGTGGGCAACCCCACAGCTGTCCACCCCCAGCCCAGAGGCTGGCCCCACAATCTCACCCCTCCCCTGAGCCAGGGGGGAGCGGGCCAGTCTTGGGGCCAGGTTCTGTTCTGCCTCCCCACCTCTGGGCGAGCCCTCCCTGCCCCCAATCGCCAGAGAGTGCAGCCCAGCCTCTGGGCTAGCCCCCTGCACCCCTGGGCCAGCTGTTCCCTGCCCTGCAGACAGGGCAAGGCATCCCAGAACAGAGGCCAGCTCTATGTTCCTGGCACAGGACAGTGCAGCCATGGGGGGCAGTGATGTGGGCCCCTCACCACCCACAGCACCCCCTATTGTTCTGGTTCCCTAGGTAGGGCCAACCCCGGATAGAAGTGTTATGAGATTTGTATGAGACCACAAACTTGTGAGCATAAGTAACTCCATCTTAGCACTGTTCCCTTAATATTATTTCAACCTGTAGCCTGACTAACAGAAGTACAGGGCCCCTCTCATCCTTGAACAGTCTGTCAGCAGGAGATAGGAGAAACTGTTGATTACTAAGTGGCCTCAAGACTGGTGCAGTTTCCCCTGTTTATTACATTCCCAGGCTCAGAGGAGCCAGCCTGACCTTCTATACTAATTCTATCTTATATGAATGTGTATGAAAACTATCCCTATATGGTACTAATAATTGTATTAATCTTGTTTACCTTGAATATATTAACCATTTTTATATTTCCTTGAATTAAGTTGTCATACCTGGGTATAAAACCCTTTTAGCACTGGTCCTTTGGGGCCAGCCACACTCAGTAGCTCTGAGTGTCAATAAACTTGTGATTCTTCCACCTGTTGTCTGGCTCCATCATTGACCAGAGCAGAGAACGAGCTTTTCTCTCAACAGAAGGCACTATAGAAGTGCATAAGGATGGTGTTTGCATGTTTTCGGTGTGCCTGACAAACTTTAATTCATCCTCACACTCCACCAGTATCATAAGGAAATAGGATTTGCTACATTTTGCAGATGGTGAAGTGTAGGCAAATCTGCAGAAAGGTTAAGTCAAAACTTACAAATTTGAGTGCCTAAAATTAAACACTTAAATTTACATTTAAGCACTTCCATAAAAATGACCTTCTCAGAGGCACCAAGCACCCAGTTTTGCCATTCACTAAACTTTGAGGGATGAATTGTGGCATTCAGCCACAGCCCTACATTAGTATGGCTCTGCCCACCACCACTTTATCTTTTATACTTAGTAGTGGCATAAATCAGCCTGTTTTCCCCAGCATGACCTAACTACCCTTAATCTGAATTTAATAAAGTCCAATTAAAAGGTTAATCCAGATCTACACCATCTTAGTTTTAACTAAGGAGTCAAATTAAGGCTTAGCTCGAACTAACAGGCAGTTCTTATTAATTCAGACTAGGCTTTCATTAAGTCAAATTAAGGAATTTGTTAATTTGACTAAGTGAAAGTCCAGTATAGACAGGGACTAAAATTCTACCAAGCCATGAGAACATTCTGATTTTTCTATTTCAGAAGCAAGTAATTCCAAAATATCACATAATCCTCTCCTCTATATACAAATTTGATGTTTCTAGGGCAAGCCATTTTTGAGAGATGGCAAGAAGAATATTTAGAACATCATTTATCAATCTTAGGATAATTCTACATTGCATCTGTAAGCAATATCCCACCCCATCCTGGCTTGGCTAAACAGATTCATGCTAGACTGACACTAAAAATAGCTGTGGAAACATTGTAGCACCAGAAGAGGCTCAGACTAGGACCAAGTTTGAGCTTGGCTCACTAGCCAAAGCTTCCACTGGCATCATACCAGCCCCACAGCTATTTTTAACATTTTGGTACATGTATGTATGTTTACCCGGGCTGGAGCACTTGCTCCCAGCTGCAATGTAGACGTATGTGTAGGTACTTCTGTGACCCTCCCCCACTACCATAGTATACAAGCACTTCAGTCTTCAATGCATCTTCATAACACCAGGGTGAGATAGAACAATGCTGTTCCCCACCAATAAAATGGAGGTAATTGAGGCAGAGAGATATTTGTCTACCCACTCAGCCTGTCTACAGCACTGTAGGTCATTATATTCCAGTCTCCCAAGTCCCAGGTTAGTGCCCAAGCCACTGAACCATCTTTCATCTCTATAAACTTAATTTGCACCAGTGTTTTCATAGCATCACATCCTGGAAACAACAACATGTCTGAATCGCTTCAAATTTACCCAGTAGCCTTTTCTTCTGGCTGCAGACCACACATCCACCATTTTAAGCAAAAGGGCCATTTTGGAAGGGTTGAAAGAAGCCTGAAGCTAATCAGTGAGTAAAAGCTGGTTACATCCTTGTTAGACAGGTTCCAGAACATGGAGCACATATTTATCAGCTCATTGCCAGAGAGTAACATTATCAGCCTCACTGTCTAATTTTACATAGTATGGTATGTTGGGTTTTGACTGAGTAAGAAACTAAATGTGGGGAACAAATGAAGTTGCAGAGGCATTGCGGCCGGTAACAAACAGCTGGAGGTGATAAAGTGAACCTTCTTCTTGGACCAGCATTCAAGAGAACTATGCTAGTTCTATTAGATCAGGCCTTGACAAATAATGTTTGTTTGCCATGGCAACCGGTTTTAGCAGCCTGTCACCTAGCTCCACTGCAGAAATGTAATGGAGGAGCACCCTCTAGCGACCAAAAGTAAAATTGCTGAAACCTAGCTGTGAGCCATTTTTGTCCCCCCTGCATCTTCTGATCACTGTATTCTTTTATGTGGCTTTCTTAACAAGGAAATAGAGGAAGGAAGTATCTCAGACACCTCTGGCCTTCTGCCATTCCTCTCTGTTATCTCCTTGCTCTTCCTCTTTCACCCTTTGTTTGGTAACTATCAAGCATGTCATCGAATAATCCAGAGGGGTGGCTGTGTTAGTCTGTGTACAGCAAAAACCATGAGATTTCTGTGGCACCTTATGGACCAGACGTGGCCAAACTGTGGCTCAGGAGCCACTTTTGGCTCTTGAATGAAAAAGTGTGGCTCATGGAAGAGCATCAGCAAATCAGTTTAGTAGGTAAAAGTATATGGCTATATGCCTCAGTGCAGCTCTTGAAAATTTAATAATCAACTAGTGTGGTTCTTGAGTTCCATAAATTTGGCCACCCCTGTTATAGATTAACAGAATTCTTTGGGCATAAGCTTTCATGGGCTCCAGCCCACTTCATCAGATGCATGAAGTGGAAACTACAGTCGAGAGGTATATTACACATGCCAGGATGGAGGAAGGCAATTGTTAGCAAAGACAGTTCAGAGCAGATGGGGCCAATTCACATCAGTTGATCAAAAGGAGAGAATGTGTGAACAGATGAATCACTTTTGTAATGTGTTAACCATTCCAAGTCCCTATTCAGACCTAGGCTGATTGTGTCAGACTTGCAGATTAGTTCCAACACTCAGACTTCAGTGTGAAACTGCAGTTTTTAAAGTACCAAAAACCAACTAACCACAATGGATACCTACATGCCTCCAGCTTCCACCCAGGACACTTTATACAATCCATCATCTACAGCCAAGCTTTAAAGGTACAACTGATCTGTTCGATCCCTCAGTCAAAGACAAACACCTACAAGATCTCTACCAGGCATTCCTGAAATTACAGTACCCACATGGAGAAGCGAAAAAACAAATTGATCGAGCCAATTGGGTACCCAGGAACCACATACTACAAGACAGACCTGACAGAGAAAACAGCAGAACACCACGAATCATCACCTATAGTCCCCAGCTTAAATCTCTCCAGCACATCAAAGATCTACAACCTATCCTAGAAGATGATCCCACACTCTCTCAAGCCTTGGGAGGCGGGTCTATACTTGCTTACAGACAGCCCCCCAAACCTGAAGCAAATACTCACTAGAAACCAAACACTGTACAACAAGAATACTAATTCAGGAACCTACCCTTGCAACAAACTCCATTGCCAACCCTACTTGCACATCAACTCCAGGGATACCATCACAGGCCCCAACCACATCAGCCACACCATCAGGGGCTCATTCACCTGCACATGAATTAATGTGGTATATGCTATCATGTGCCAGCAATGCCCATCTGCTATGTACATTGGCCAAACTGCACTGTCCTTGCATAAAAGGATAAAGACACAAATAGGACATCAAAAATGACAACATCCATAAAACCATTACGAGAACGCTTCAACCTCTGTGGACAGTCAGTAGGAGCCTTGGAAGTTGCATACTTCAACAAAAATAGACTTCAGTGTGCAACTGCAGAGTTGGAGCTAATCTGCAAGTTTGACACAGACTAGGTCTGAATAGGGACTTGGAATGGTTACCACATTACAAAGAGTGATTCATCTGTTCATACATTCTCTCCTTTTGATCAACTGGTGTGAATAGGCCCCATCTGCTCTTAACTGACTTTGTTAAACTTGCCCTCCTCCACCCTGGCATGTGTATATATACACACCTCAACTGTAGCTTCCGCTTCACGCATCGGATGAAGTGTGTTGGAGCCCACGAAAGCTTATGCCTGAAGAAATTTGTTAGCATAGGGGTGTCCAAACTTACAGAATCCAAGAGCCGCACAAGTTGATTATGAAATCTTCACGAGCTGCAGCAGAGCAAGCCGTAACTTGTGGTTCTTGTGCCCAGGGCAAGCAGCCCCCCCAACCCCAATCCAGGGCCCATCTATACAGTGGTGAGGAGGGGGGTTGTGACCCTTACCCCCATGGCCAGAGCCAGCAATGGGGAGCCCTACCCTACCATCACAGGGACAGGGGAGCCCCCTGCCATCTCCCTTCTGCCTCTGGCTGTGGCAGGGGGAACAGATCTCCTGCCACAGCAAGAGCAAGCAGGGGGGAATCGCTTCCCTGCCATGGCCAGCACCAGCACCAGGGGTCCCTACCCTGCCCCAATGGGGCAAAGGGACCCCCCGCTGCCAGCTCTGGCCATGGCAGGGAAGCAATCCCTCCTGGCAGGTCCCACCATGGCAGAGGGAAATCGCTTCCCCCTGCTGCAGCTAGAACTGGCAGGGTCAATCGCTTCTCCCCCAGCCACCGCCAGAGCCAGCAGGGAGGGGATCGCTTCCCCCTGCCATGGTGGGACCCACCAGGGGGGATTGCTTCCCTGCCATAGCCAGAGGTGGCAGGGGTCATTGCTTCCCTGGGGCACCCATTTAAATTGGCACCCAGGGCAAAGCCCCTTTCACCCCGCCATAGTTACAGCCCTGGGGGACAAGCCAAACCCCTGCAAGCAGGGGAAAATCCCAAAACACCTGCACAGCTCTAGCCGCAGCGGGGGGAAGAGGAACCCACCCCCAACCTCCTCCATCTTACCTGGCCAGCCAGCAGAGGTGCCCAGGTGTGCTGCTCCACCCCGAGTATTCATCTCAAGAATGCTCAAGGGACTGGAGACAAACCATCCCCCACCTCCACCCTCGGCTGGCACCAGGGAGAATGTGTCTGGGTAGGGCCAGGAACATTGATAGGGCTTTGGTTTTTAATTCTGAGAGCCGCACCTTTACCTTTGAAGAGCTACATGTGGCTCACGAGCCACAGTTTGGCCATGTCTGGTCTATAAGCTGCCACAGGACTCTCATTGCTTTTGCCATCAAATAATGCCATTAGGAACTAAAGGAGCACACCAATATTATCCACTTAAAGCTAGTTGTTGCTTTTATACTGTTACCAATGCAGTAACCTCTTTCTTGGTCTTGTAGAAAGTGAAGTGACAATTTATAGCTGACAATTCTAAGTAAAACCTAAACAAGTTGTTGCTCTTCTTAATCCTGTTGTGTTGTTTAAGTCCTAACATTATACTTCACAAAAAAAAAAAAAAAAAAAAAAAAAATAGTCCTTGCTGCACAGATCTTACATTTTAACAGAGAGAATAGACATAGCAGGATACTTGGAGACAGATATTAGCTAAAGCCAGGTCTACACTAGATAGTTATACAGTACATCCTCAATTTTCCAGACTATATGGAAGGAGGAGACATCCGAGTTTTCCAGAAGTCCAGGAAATTGAAAGCCTCCTCCCCCCACAGCTCAGCGCTGGCCCTCTCCACCCTCTGGGGAGGCAAAGCTGGCTGCGGGTAGGCTGTCTGGCTGCTCCGCCCACTGCAGTGAGGCTGGGAAAAGCAGCCTCCAGCCCGTTCCCCCCCCCTTCCCAGGAGCTGGAAGGGAGGGGGTTGTTAGGACCCCCCTGCCTGGCCACCGGACAATGTTCTCTGGCAGAGCAGCCAGACAGCCTACCCTCAACGGGCCATGCCTCCCCGAGGGAAGAGAGGGCTGGCACTGAGCTCCAGTGTGTGGGGTTGGGATGCTGGAGTGGCCTGTCCCACGCCCAAAGAGTTTGGGTTGCTTCATCCCAGGCCATAGAGGGAGGCGCGGCTGGCTGGGGGTAGGCTGTCTGGCTGCTCCGCCCACCATGGTGAGGCCGGGCGGACAGGTGGGTGAAGAAGCCTCCCGCCCCAATTCCCCCCCTTCCTCAGAGCTGGAAGAGGGGAGCAGTCAGGGCCCCCATCTCTGGCCACTGCAGCGGCACTGCCGGGGCCCTGGACTTCAGGAGATTCATCCAAATCTTCTGAAGTCCAGGGAATCAGGGACTAAAATAAAAACCGAGGACGGACTGTAACTATGTTGCTCAGAGGTGTGAAAAATCCACAGCCCTGAACAACCCATTTAAACTGACCTAACCCCCAGCATTAACAGCACTATGTCAAAAGGAGACTTCTCCTATCAACCTAAATAATGACTCTCAGCCATGGGCCACACTATGAACTTGTGTCAGCATTGGTACATTGCTCAGGGCTTCTTCGGTTGACATGGCTACCATTTCTTTGAAAGGTGGAATACTGGTGCTGATGAAAGCAGCTCTCCCTTCAGTACAGGTCACATCGTCACAATAGCAGCACACCTGCATAAGTGTAGCTGTGCCACTGCAATGCCTTTTCTGTAGACAGGCCCTCAGGCAGCTGGTTTACCTATGCTTATGATAGAAGCCCATCTTCCACAGGCATCAGTAGTCTCTTCACTGAAGCGCTATACAGGTAGTCCTCACTTAGTGACCGGGTTCCGTTCCTGAAACCCAGTTGATAAACGAATTGGTCACTAAACGAGGAGCAGCCCTTACCGGTATTTCAGGCATAATGTACTTTACTGGTAGTGTGTTTTTCAACAATCTGTAGATGGTTTTAATGTCACCTTTGCATCATTTATAACATTTTTAATATATATTTTAAATGTTTTAAGCTCTAATGTACTGAACTTAGTTTGCATAGTGTACTGTAAATACAGGTAATCGTTTGTAATATTCTGAATAGTACTGTAAAGAAAAGCCCTAAAATAAACTCCATCGTGATAACTTTGTTTTATTGGCATAACTCCTTACATACTGTATTACAGAACATAAAAATGCAATCAGCAAAAATTATAAAAATGATGTACCAAAGAAACATGAAAATAAACATTCAGATTACATTGACATTTTTACTCATCAAATCCTTCAAAGTGTGGTTCAGCAGCAGGGGGGTCATCAATGTCATCGTCGGAGAGATCAGCAGGGTTATCAGGAGCTGTAGAAGGCCCTGGTAAGGGAGATGATGGCAAGGAAATGGAAGGACTTGTAAGGGTAGGGGTAGGGGTCCTGGATGGAACTTTAGAGAAGTATCTCGTTAGTGCGGTCTGCATTGTAATTTTTTCTTTTTTTCTTCATAAATTTCACGATAGCATCGTAAAATTTCATTCATTTGTCGTTCCACTTTCGTGAACCATTCAACATTTGGGTCCATACTCTCTAGTTCTAACATCGCTGCATTCACTTTGGAGAAGACATCAGCTAACCCCTTTACAGTGAACTTTTGTACTTCTTCCACTCTTTCCTCGTCTTCTTCTTCCTCCTCCTCTTTCGAGTGCTGCTGCGCTTCCAACTCTATTAAATCTTCGTTAGTTAGCTCTCCCTCGATGCATTCCACTAATTCTTCAATATCTTCCACTTCAAACATCTAAATTAAGCACATTAGCAAGTTCCACAATTTTTTTTTATTTATGACATCAATACGTTCGTCTTTCTCAAACCCTTCGAAATTATTTACAAAACGTTTCAGGCATTTTTTCCATATGCCTTGCATGCACTTTTCTGTCACTCCCGCCCAAGCTGATTCAATGTTCTTTATGCAGTGTAAAATATTATATGATTTCCAAAAATCGCACAGGGTTACTTCACCATTTTCTGTTGCTGCTACCGCTTTGGAAAACGTTGCGCGCAAATATAGCGCTTTAAACATAGAGATAGCCCCCTGGTCCATTGGTTGCAACACAGCAGTTGTGTTTTTAGGCAGATACACGACCTTTACATCAGGGTGTAGATCATCAAGATGCTGTGGGTGGCCTGGGGCGTTATCAAGTAGGAGGATAATTTTAAAGGGAACACCGTTTTCCAGACAGTAATGCTTGACCGAGGGTATGAAGCAGTTCATGAACCAGTCCTCAAATAAAGATTGCATCATCCATGCTTTGTTATTTGAACGATAGTAAACGGGCAGCGTGTGCTTACTAACCTGCTTCAATGCACGTGGGTTTGCAGAATGATAGATGAGAAAAGGTTTTAACTGAAATCCAGCAACATTTGCTCCCAACAACAACATGACCCTGTCCTTAAAAGCCTTGAAACCGGGCATTGCTTTAGCCTCTTTGTGTATGTAGGATCTTTCGGGTATTTTTTCCAAAATAGTCCAGTTTTGTCTGCATTAAAGATCTGTTCCAGACGATACCTGCCTTTCTCGATCATTTCATCAAATTCATCCACAAATCTTTCTGATGATTCTATGTCCACGCTTGCTGCCTCACCACTGATACTTCGATTATGAAGGCTGAATCTCCGACGAAAACATTGAAACCATCCATGACTTGCCGTAAATGTTTCCGTTGACTCTTCATTTTCGCGCGCTTTCAACGTTTCAAAGATACTGCGTGCCCTTGCTTGAATTATTAAAAGTCTCATTGGCATTCTTTTTTGTATCTGGTCGTCAAACCATATCGCCAGTAATTTTTCCATTTCGTGAATGAGGCCTTTCTGCTGCCTAGTTATTATGGCTTTATATCCTTTTGATGATTTCACTGCTTCTTTCACTTGATCTTTATCCTTCAAGATCGTTGATACAGTTGAATGTGCCAGCTCCAAGTCACGTGCTATTGCTTTAACTTTCTTACCAGCTTCATATTCGTTTATTATCTTCATTTTTGTCTCAAGATCGATAGCTTTCCTTTGTTTCTTGGCGCTTTCTCCGGGTGAAGTCATGCTCTTCTTTTTCGCCGACATCTTGTACTTTGGGGTGCACAATAAAGTAAAAATGCATAGATGAAAAACGCTAGTTCTGACTGCGGGAACGAGATGAATCTGAGAGAGTTGATGCGAGTTCTCGTACATCGCCATAATACCAACTCATCAGAGAGCTGGTCATAACTCCGAGGGGTCTCTAAACGAGTAGGTCACTAAGTGAGGACTAGCTGTAAATGAGCAGCTGCACTGCTGCAGCATTTTAAATAGCAAAATAAGGTACAATGTGTGTTGGTGCATTTTCTCTGTTTGGTCAGTAGAGGTTGCCAAAGATGTAGCAATCAGAGTTACTGCTGAGCTATAGCATCTGTCCATTGGTTTTTTCTACCCTACATTTGGTATTCACCACATGCTACCAATTATTTAAGATAGAAAAGAGATGAAAAAGGCTCTTTACTTTTGCATATTAAAATTCAGTGCCAAAAAAAATCTCTCTCTCACTATCTGTTGGACACTTCTAAGAACCCAAGAGAGACTGAAAAATATAGTCAGTCTTGCTTCATGACAACTGACTTGGGCAAGAGGAAGCTTTGCACACTTGGAGCTACCTTCCTCTTAGCTTTCACTCAGAGCTGAAAGCACTGTCAAAGGACAGGGCAAGGAGCCTCTGTGGACACACAACAATAATTGAGGAAAATCTTCCAACTCTGAAATCTAGTCAATGTCTTTGAGTAGGGTAAAATACAGGGTCATCCCAGGGAAGATTTTTGCGTAAAGTCCCCATTATGCTGGAAAGTAACCTTTAGGATGGTGCAGCCTGCCCCATCCCACTATGCACCTGCTCTGTTCCATAATACACTGATGGGGGGACAAAGAGTCTGTGTTCCCCCAGCTGAGGGATTGTGCTGGAATCAGGAGAAGCAGCAGAGAGAGTCTCCAGGCAACCTGATGAATGCAGCTGGAATCTCCTAGGCTCCCTGATTGGCTACTTTGCCTGACTGTTGAATAGCTCTGCAAACTCTTAAGCCCAGCAGCAGAGCTTTGTGCTTAAACATTTGCTGATGGCTGTGATGGTGCTTCTGTATTCCTAGTCTTGCTTCCGCCTTGCCTGCAGGTAACCCAGGTCTGACCATGCTTATGGTTTCTACCCTCTGACTCCAGCTGTGATTCTTGGGTCTCACATCTAATCACCAGTCCTGCTCACTGATGGACTGTGATGATCCCCAGCATGATGCATGTGCAGATGAGTGAGATGATTCCTTGAACCTTTCCCTCCTGTGTATATCAGCTGGTTAAGGAGCGAGCTACAGAACTCATGGTGCTACCATTAAGTCGGACAACCATGGTCTCAGGGCAAGCTGTCCTACTGGCCAGTAAATGGAGCCACCCTTCCCATCAGGGCAGCATGGTCTGATGGCCAGAGTCAATATAGACCATAACCAGGGAAGTGGCAGCCAGACACAGATAGCCAGGTCCACCCTGCTCCACCAGGTCCTAGCCCAGGGCCCCAACAGCAACAGGGTGTCCATCCACAGAGTCACTGGGGAAACCACTGAGACATGCCAACTGCATCCTAGATTAAGACAGGTTCTCTCCAGACCACTTCTTACCACATTTCTCAATGTGGTAGTCAAGGAGTCAGCAGTATGTATGGTTCCCAGTGGTTCTGATCCTTTTCAGGTGTCTGTAGATACCCAGGCATCTGTCTGGTTTGTGGCACCTCAGACTGCCACAGCCCGCAGTTCCTCAGCTCAAGTCTGCTTCTCCCCCATCCTCAGAGGTCAGCCTGGAAAGTGCTGGGTTGCTCTCTTTTATACTAAGGCAGTAGTTGGAGCATGCCAGACAAGATGAACTGACCTGGCTTCTGCTACAAGAAATATTCACTTAACTTGTTTGTCTCCAATGCAGGGGAATTACATCCTAACACACTGCTTTAAAAAAAAAAAACACAAACACAAAAAGAGGGAAGATCTTTCTATCTTGTAATTAATTTATACTTAGATTTAGTTCATAAATGCTGCCTAGTCAGAACAAATGGCTAAGGCAAAATGTATGGCACAGAGATACCAGCAAAAGGCAACATCACCACCCTGTGTCAAAAGGTGACTGTGGAGAAATACCTAGTTAAAGACAAATAAAGTGTGTTTAACACACATGTAAATGCATATACTAAATTGCTCTAAATGTATATGGATGATCTTGTCTATATATGATCTAGTATGTTTCAAGAGACACTACACGAGAATTCAGTTCTCCTGAACAAGAGGTCAGAGTGCACATGCTTGAAGACAGACAGACACACCAGAAGTGTGCACTATTAAGAGTGTAGCCAGTCACAGGCCACCTGCCCCTTTCTGGACACTCAAGTCCCATTCACCTAGTGTCCAGGACTTCACAAATGACTCACTAATCTATAATTGGTGTCACTTGTGCTCTTAATTTATAGTGGTTAGATCAAATCTATCTTCCCAGCAACTCCACTGCAGTCCCTGGGCTTGTTCAAGGCCCTTAGAGACTCAAGCTTATTCCACATCCCCTAGCTGTGGAAGGCAGACTGCTCACCTGCTCTGCCTGCCTAAACCACCCTCCCCCCCCTTCTGGTTTCTGGCCCAGGTCTATATATCCTCCTGGGCAGGTCTCCAGCTGCTGTTCCTTGTTGCCTCATTAGGGTTAGGCTATGACTCAGCCCTAATCACCTGGCACCTGTTACAGCCTTCTGAGCCAAGACTCACAGAACAACTGAGGGATTTATCTGCTCTGCCTTGCTACAAAGAGGTACAAACTGGTGCGATTTGGAGGGCAGGGTCACTGAGCGGCTGCAGAAATGGATGGGACTGCTGCGGTGCCTCTCCCTTCACAGGAGGGCACTGGTGGGCAACCAGCTTGTCCTGTCTATGCTCTGGCACCAGCTCAACACCCTGGTCCTGCCCCCAGTGTTCCTGGCCCACCTCTGGAAGACAGTTCTGGAGTTCTTTTGGCCAGGACTGCACTGGGTCTCTGCAGGGATCCTGAGTCTTCCCCTGGAGGAGGGAGGGCAGGGCCTGTGCTGTGTCCACAGCCAGGTCCACGCCTTCCGCCTCCAGGCCCTGCAGAGACTCCTTTATGGTGCAGGTAGTCCAGCGTGGAGCCACCTGGCGCGCGCACCTTCCTCCGCCGCTACCGAGGGCTCCGATACGACCGGCAGCTCTTTTATATCCAGCTGAGAGGTGGTCCGCGAGACCTCTCTGAGCTGCCGGCCTTCTACCAGGACCTCCTCCAGACCTGGAGGCTGGTTTCGGCCTCCAGGGCCCTTGTGCCCACCGAGGGGGAGGACCTCCTCGCGGAGCCCCTGCTACACAATCCCCATCTGAGTGTGCAGGCGGCGGAGGCCCCCTCCGTGAGGCGGAGGCTGGTCCTGGCAGGTGTCACCAGGGTCGGAGACCTCCTGGACTATGCCCGGGGGGACTGGGTGGATCCTCTAGCATTCACCCAGCGCATGGGGCTCTCCACCCTTCAAACACCCTGGCACCTACTCCAGGAGGTGAAGGCGGCCCTGCCCCCTACTGCTCAGGCTTACCTTGAGCGGGTCCTGCGAGAGGGCACCCCCTGCCCTCCTCTCAGTCCTGGCCCTCCAGAGCTTATGATCGGGCCCTGGCCCCATGAGCCCCCACCGGCCACCCCTGCCCCAAGCCAGCTGCTAGACCTGCAGCTGGTCCCCTTCCGAACTGCACCTCACAAACACCTGTACACGCTCGTGCTCCACACCATCCACTTCCTCACCCTCATGTCCCACCCCAACACCAAATGGTGGGACCTAGTTCCATCTGTGGAGGACAAGGACCCCTGGTGGGCCAGCCTCTATGCCACCTTGATCCCGCAGCCCACCAGAGGTATCAGTTGGCTGCTCCTGCATGGAGCCGTGAGCACAGGTATGTACTTGGCGCAGTTCACCCCCAACCCAGAAACTTGGCCCTTCTGCAGCAAGAGGGAGACCCTGGCGCACACCTATCTCAAATGTGCCAGGTTGCAGCCCCTCTTCCGGCTCCTCCAGAACCTCTTCCTGAGGTCCTCGCTGCATTTCTCCCCACACACATTACTTTATTCATTTCCCATCCGTGGCCCCACGAAGTCACGGGATCTCCTCGCCAGCCTCCTAGTGGCCTACGCAAAAGAGGCTATCTACAAGACCAGGGAGAGGAGGCTGGCTGAGGGAGGGGCCTGCAACTGTGGGGCCTATTTCTGGTCCCTCATCCGTTCACGTCTCTGGGCAGAGTTCCTCTGGGCGGCGTCCACTGGCTCCCTCGACACGTTCTGGGAGCAGTGGGTGCTGTCCGGGGTTCTCTGCTTGGTGTCCCCCTCTGATTCCTAGTTTTGAAACTTTGACCCCCCACACCCATTCCCGTTTTTCATTAGTTGCCCCCTGAAATCAGTTGGTCCTGGGCCCAGGGCCACTTTCCCTTAAGCTGGGGGAGGGTTGTTAGCAGTGGGTGGGCTTGTGCCCACCCACCTCCCAGTATCCAAATAGTTACAAACAGGCACAAAAAAAGCCAAGGGCTTCCAGCCTTTTAGATATTCATAAAAATCATGCGACTGCTGCACACCTTGAAGAAATGTTACAGTGAAGTTCTACTCTGACAAGTGACTGTGTAAAAATACCAATTTCTTATTCATTATATCCCTTTCTGGTGTGTGAGGTTCAAGTCAGGTTTGCTGACCTTTGGACAAAACAAGGATTTGGGTTTTTCCCTACTTATTTACTTCCTTTACTACTGTGGAGCTGATACATGTA
Organism: Podocnemis expansa; assembly: GCA_007922195.1. Taxonomy (NCBI): domain Eukaryota; kingdom Metazoa; phylum Chordata; order Testudines; family Podocnemididae; genus Podocnemis; species Podocnemis expansa. The sequence continues at coordinate 2,454,310 of ML681989.1, read as the reverse complement.
AAGGAGATTAAACTGTGCATTTTGGGGTATAATTAATAGATTGTTAAATTCCAATCAGTTACCCTTGTGAACTCATGTGTTAGTCTAGTTCAGCAAAACAAAACAAAAAAGGAGCCTTGTGGCAAGACTTTTTTGTTCTCCATGAAACTGTTATTGCAGAGTCACTCCCCAGAGCAGAACCATATTTTAAGCTCAGATTTGCTTGAGGAGTATAAATGGTATCCTTTATGACTTTAATGAAGGGTTTACCATAGCATCTAAGTTTCTAAGATCTACACTGTTTTACATATTCTTTAATACCTGAAATTTCTTTAATAAGGTATCAGTTTTGCATCTCATCCTGAAGTCACCAACTTCAGCACCACAGGGTCACTCTGACACCTTTCATCTTGATTCAAATCCTGCGAGTTTCCTATGTTATCCTGGGTCCTTCTGAGAGTGCCTCCCATTCAAATGCTGGCCATACTCTACTATACAGGGTTCAGACCCCTCAGCAACATGGCTTTAATGTCTGAGTACTACTGCAGGAAGAATCTGTGTAAACTACTAAATAAAATTCTTACATCTCTTGTAAATAGTGCTTGCTATTATTCCTGAGTCTACTGTTCACCCCAAGGTACCCAGTGGCATGTAAATAGTGGAAGACCTGACTCCAGAAAGGTTAAGGTGACCTGAATTGTATGACACAAAGAAGATTCCTCTGCTGAAAGAGACTAGTGATACAGGGGACTGAATGTGGAGCTTCAAAGCCAGGTCTTATGATTTACTCATATCTACATAGTCCTTCAGGAGTATGAAAAAGGAAAGGAACATATCTTTGAGAACTTCTGTCCCCATATATGAGCATAATTTTTCCAGAGCTGTGCAGAACAGGCAAAACTGAGGAAGTCTGGCCTGTTTGTCATAGTAGGGAGTTTGCCACTGGAGCTGGAACTCTATCATGCCCACTGAAGCAGAGTTAAGGTACCTGTGTATAGTCTAGTAGCTGTGCACATGTTGTAGTGTTCCTCTTAAGGGCCGGTCTACCCTGTTGGAAAAATTCAGCAGCAGTTGATGGGACTTACACAACCTGTGCAGAGCAGCTTGCAAAACTCCCATTGACTTCAAAAATCCCTTTAGTGCACCATCTTCACTGTGCTGCACTGATAAGTGCATTCCTAGTCAATTCCTACACAAACTCACAGGGTGATTTTATGAATTCAGTTTTCAGATCATCTCAGCCTGTCTTAACTGACTGCTCGGTTGGTCCAGAAAAATTGATTTAATGGCGGCTAAGTTGCTGTCATCAGTATAGATATACCCTGAGTAGAGGAGAAAAGTGTCTATTCCAGGCCTGGCCAAACTGCAGCTCAGGAGCCACATGTGGCTCTTGAATGAAAAATGTGTGGCTCGCAGAAGAACGTCAGCAAATCAATTTAGTAGGGAAAAGTATATGGCTGTATGCCGCAGTGCAGCTCTTGAAGGTTTAATAATCAACTTGCGTGGCTCTTGAGTTACATTAGTTTGGCCTCCCCTGGTCTATTCTGTTAAATCTCTTAATTTTACATCTCCTTATTCCTTTGGTTGCATGTCAGGAATGTTACACATAGAATAATAAAGTGCCATGCAATGTCAGGTTTGTACATTTATAACAATTTTGCTGAATTAGGTTAGCAGTTGATTTAAGGTAATTGGCACTCTTAATTTGATTTAGGAGTCGCACCAACAAGGGACATAAAGGATTGGGACTGAATTTACTAAATCATTTTCTAGGTCCATTTAGTTAAATCAATGCAAATTTGGCCTGTAATAGTGCACTGGAGACTGCACAGCATTTTACCATTATGGTAGAGTACCAGCTAGAAGTATATACTGAATGTAAGCCAATAGCTGGTCAACACAATGTCTTGCACAGATTTAACAAAGAAATATTTTTTTAAACTACAGAGAGTGCTAAGCTTAAAGAGACTAAGCACCTCTAGAGCAGCCTAACTTCTTTTTCGGGGGAGGGGGGAATATTCCTGCTTAGGTCCTCTAATGAGCTATCACTGCCTCTGCTAATTTAGTTAAACCACTGCAACTATGTAGGTGGGTGTTCTTACACCAATTTAAAGCATGCTGATATCTGTAATTTGCACTTAAGAATCCTGTGACAAACTGTTCCATGCTGCTTCTCTCTATTTGACAGCTCTCTCTCCTTCTTATGAGAAAAGCTGTCTATTCATTCTTATACAATACATAAACATATATTTGAGAAAACAACCCCTTGTACTTGTTAAAGGTGGATAACTAGGAAATGAATGTTAACTACTGGATACTAGCTGTTCACATGGCTGTGTTTTACAGCTATGCTGTGGTGTAACCATGTTGGTCCCAAGATATTAGAGCAATAAGTTGTGCGAGGTAACTATCTTTTACTGGACCAACTTCCGTTGATAAGAGAGACAATCTACTGAAGAAAGTTTCATTGTGATACTGAAGTTTGTTCCAGGGCCCACTGACAAACTGTCAGTTTCTAATGGAGACAATCTGTAACTTTGCTGTATTTTTAATGATTGGAAGAATTATTTTACTCTTGCACTAAATAAGACATTAGAAAAAGACTTCAGGATAAAGATGACTGAGACCTCTCTACTTGAGTTTTACAGACCATAAGCGTGGCTAAGAGACCCTCTTTTCCTATCTCCATGTGATGTTCCCCTCCTGCAACCTGAGCTGGTGTGCAGCTGTGTCACCCCAGTTCTCCACTCTAGGGCCCTGACTTACTCTGCTTTGCTGTGTGAATCCCAACTCCTGGGTTAGCTGACACACAGCCACCAGTGTGTAATCAGACCCTGAACCAGTGGAGGGGCAATTTCACTACTCACTCGGCAAACACTCCCCCAGCCCCTCATGAAACCCTGGGAACTAGTTTTGCAAGGCTCAGCATACCTGCACTGGGCCTTGCAAGCTCATTTACACTTGTCCATCAATTTACTAAAAAAATTGGTATGCATCAGGTTCTCATAGTCAAGCCTTTTGCACATATTCTCCTTCCAAGATCTGCACTGCTTCAGATAAAACAAACATAAGTTTATTGATTAGACTATGATTTTAAGAGACTATAATTCAAATCAATATAAAGTCAGATAATTCATTCTAGGAGATATCACAATCAGGTAAAATAAAAAGTTGCATTCTGACCTAAGATCACTGTTTTGGTCTGTGTTTAGCTTACTCACAGGCTTATCTGTTGATGTTTTTTAGCCAGCCTCTGCTTTCCCTCCTGTGAATAGGATTTCAGCTCTTGTTGTTACTTGGAAGCTGGATTCCATGGGAAAAAGCCTTATACAGTCCAAAGTTTGTCTTTTCATTACACACACCCCCCCCAGCTCCTTCTGCCTTCCCCCATCAGGTCTTTTCTTTACAAACACCCCCAGCTCCTCCTGCCCCCCATCAGCTGATTCTTCCTGTTCTGGTCTTCCCTCTGGAGCTAAGCTGCTTAAGCTTCATTGTTCTTGCATGCATGCCTGTAAATTGGGTCATCTCTTTGGTGGGCTGTCCAGGCCCCCCTTGACGGTGGCAGCCACCTGGCACAGCCACAGGGCAAGCTCAGTACTACAACAGTCCCTGCCTCCAAGCCCAGATGGGGTAAGGCAGCAAGCAATAGCAGGGCTTCAGCCCTCCCACAGGGCAAGCTCAGTTTTACAAGAGTCAAGGTTCACTGGGCAGGGTTCAGCATCGGGTTTGGAGCAACAAGGGTTGAAGGGAGGGAGACACAGGCCCACCCACTCCACTGCACCTCAGCCCAGGGCCCTTGTGGGTGGCCAGGGCCACCTGAGAGCCAGTGATGCACCTGCCAAAACACACTGACCACATGGGACTAGCCCATGCTCCTCTGGGCTACTTCCTCCTCCCCCCCCTTCAGGGACCTCCCCTTCACCAGACCCCCAGGTACCTTGCTAGAAGAATGCCTGTCAGGCCTTCAGCATTCAGGGTGGGTAGGTCTGGAAATCCCTCCACAGCCTCCACCAGCAGTAGCTCTTCCAAGTCACAGGAGTTAGGAGGCCCACGGTCAAAAGCATCCTCTGCTGAGGGCAGCTCATCAAGGTCCTGCAGGCCTTGCTCATCTTTTCCACCTGGCAGGTCCTCAGTTGAGGGTAGTTCCTCCAGATCCTCACCAGGAGGGAGTAGGTGGGTACATCAGGGCACAAGACACTCCTCCCAGCAAGGGAGCTCCACCTTCACAACCACACATCTCCATCTTCTCCTCTGTGGCTGTCCAGTCCATCCCCTTAAATAGTCCTCCCCTCCTCTAGTCCAGCCCCTTTGGTTCCAGGCCAAAACTGGGTCTATACCCTCCCCTGGCCAGCAGGGAGAGCACAGGGCCTCAGCCCTCTCTGAGGATGGGGACTCCACCTTTCTACAATGCCCCTTCTGGGTGCGTGAACATAGCTCTGTTTGTCTGCCTCTAGCTGAGTCATGTGAGATACATTTGGGAGCATGACCAAGCAGTTTCATATCTTTACACATGTATGATGTCGCAGGACACATGATACCTTAATAATGTAGAGCATTCCATGAGCACTCCAAAAATACCTAACATGACATGCTTTGCATTAAACCGTACACAGTTACATTGTAAGGGAGAACAGGAAAGATACAAAGATCCCATTCTAAGCGTGTACATGGGGTACAGCATATCACATTCCCTAACTAACATTCAATATATGAGCAAACATTAGTTTCATTCCACTGATTTCACAATGCATGATCTTGTTCATGCACAGGTTGAAAGTTATTATTTAGCTAATGAGTAACTAAGTCAGAGACACACAGTAAGTTTTCTATCCTTCTTTTGTCTTCAACATGTTGTAAAGGAGTCTGTGATTTTCGTCACAATTGCTTGAGTCATTAAGTAAGTGAAAAGAAAACTACACATTTAGATCAAAATTCTTAAACATGTCCATTAATTTCAGGATATCCACGGATCTCAAACGGGACATATTTTTAAAACACGCCTTAGGTTAGTGTTTGGTGCATCATAAATCTCTATTATAAATTACTACTTTCATGTACAGATTATGTACTCTTATGTATGATAACACCTGCCATACAGTTCCTGCTCATACAGAGCATCAGTTTCTTTGTTTTCAATCAAAGGCAATTTTTCAAAGGGACTGAAGAGATAAGAATTGGTAATAGGACATGATACCTTTTATCTTAAAATCTTCAGTTACAAGTCAAGCCAGATTGGATTATTTATTTAATCAACTGTTTTCTTCTCCAATGTGCAACTAAATCACTTATGCCAACACACAACAGTGGGCAGTATCACACTCCTATATCTCAGTCAGTTGTTGATGAAACCACATGCAGAGGCCTTATCTTTTTTGACTCTGATGCTGCTGCTATAGTCCATGCAATTCCACCAATGGCAACAATAGGAGGTGCTCAAGTGTATATATCTTCCTCCCTCAAGCCTGCCTCTGGTGGTTACGATAGTAGACTAACTGGTGGCATTTTAAATACTTCGTTAGCTAATCCAGTTCAGGGCAGAAGGAAAAGCATGAGGGCTAAGACACAGGCAACCACTAAAGACTGGTCTACACATCAGCAACCCAAGCACAGTTGTAATGGTCAGGAAAGGAGTTATGGTAGAACCATCTCTACATCTTGGCAATCCCTACCTACCAAAATGGCTCCTTGGGCTCTCTTCAGCCAGAGTCGCATGGAGCTGCCTGCATCAGTAGTGTGAACTGATACAGACTGTCCTCAGCATTTGGGAATCTAATGCCATGCTGAGGTCTTGAAGATACCCTTTGCATACCAGGTATGAGACACTTGACCCTCTTTGCACACATGTATGTGACTATACAGGCTTGTAAAATATTAATCAACTTTATTTTGTGATCTTCCTCTGTCACAAGAAGGTAGCAATTTACTCAGTGTGTACAGTCATCACAGAAAATTCCTGTGCTCCCAGTGACTGAACTCAGGGATAAAAAGGCAGCTTACACATGCTGTAGTATCACTTGGGGAGGAAGGGGTTAACTATCTGGTCAGTGAGTCCCAGGACAGCCAATAGGAATGAAGCACAGCTTTTTGAAGGGAAACAGCAGCCTGGCCTGGGCCTGTTTGGATGCAGTAGAGCTCCTGGAAGGATCAGGAGGAGGCCAGAGGGGCCTGAGGAAGAATCCAGCAACATCCTTACCAGAGATAAGTTAAATTTGTTACTGACCAGGCGTGGGTAGAACAGGGAATGTTTATTTAGATGCGGTCAGGGTATTTTCTTTGTTTTTGGCTTGTTTTTTGGATTTCTCTGTGCTGAGTACATGTAACCCCCCCCCACTACCCTGTAACTACCCAAGTTAGTTCCCAAAGAAGCAACTCTCTGTGTTTATTATCTGTTCTTTTTGATTAAAGAGTTTACCTTTTAAGTAAGTTCTGGTTCTGTGTCCTGAAAGGCAAGAGGTTTGTGTGCCCATGCCTTAGACTGCACAGGCAGCTACTAGAGGGAACCCTGTTCTAGTTCCAGCTCATATTGCAGCTGGAGTTCAGTCATTTTCCTGAGAGAGGAATAAAGAGGATTGCAAGTACCTCACAGGGAGGAATTCCCAAGTGCGCCTTCCTGGGTCTCAAGAGGTTTTTTTGCATTTGGGTGGTGGCAGCGATACCACTCCAAGGCCAGGAATTGGAGGCCTTGGAGACTTTTAAGAGCAGGCTTTAAGGCCAGTGGCTTTTCTGGCCTGTTGCAGGCCCCCACCTTCTGCACTCAGAGTGCCAGAGTGGGGGAAAAGCCTTGACACATGCAATGGCAAATCCAAGTCCTATTGAAGTCAGTGGGAGCTTTGCCATTGACTTTGAGTGGAAGCAGGATTTGGCCAGTTGATATTGCCATAACACATATGATAAACGTCTTGTACATCTTGTCCTACATAAGCAATGCTAGCAGGATGCACTAACTCTCTGTTATAAAGATAAGATCATAGCATATATGGAACTGTAAATTCTTCTTTTTCTTATCTAGACTGTCTCAAATTATCTTCACACAGTGTACCATCTGACTAGCTTCCTTCGGAAAGGTACAAATGTATGATTGATAATCTCAAGTAAATTATGTGAACCAGTTACAGGTATGAATCATCACTTGGCTTCACAGCACACAGTACAGAACATGCATGTTTTCATGTAAAATCTAAATCTAACGGTGGGGGTTCTCAACCTTTATCCTTATATACTAATATCACTCAAGCTTTTGCTCTGTAATCCCTATCTCAGAATGCTTTGGCCTCTCTGAATGTTTTGTAGTGTTACAGCCACAAAAAACTCAAAAAATTATATCTTTTCACAGTATTCATTGTGGCATATACACACACACACTGGAATTTCATAGAATTATAGGATGGAAAGGGACCTCACAAAGTCATCTTGTCCTGTCCCCTGCACTTCTGGCAGGACCAAGCATAAACTAGATCATCCCTGACAGGTGTTTGTCTGGCCTGCTCTGAAAAATCTCCAGTGATAGGGATTCTACAGCCTTTATACACAATTTATTATTCCCTGACAATTAGGCTATTTTTCCTAATATCCAAGCTAACTCACCTTTGCTGCAATTTAAGCCCATTGCTTCTAGTCCTAGTCCTGTCCTCATAGATTAATATACTGTAAGAGCAATTTTTCTCCCACCTCCTTGTAACAGCCTTTTATGAACTTGAAAACTGTTATATCCCACCCTCAGTCTTCTCTTCTCCAGACTCAACAAACCCACTTCTCTCAATCTTACCTTTTAGGTCAAGTTTCCTAGACTTTTAGTCATTTTTGTTGCTTTTCTCTGGACTTTTTCCAATTTGTCCACATCTTTCTTGAAAAGTAGCACCCAAAACTGAATACAAGACTCTAGTTGAGGCCCAATCAGTGCAGAATAGAGCAAAAGAATTATTTCTTCTGTCTTGCTCATACCATTCCTGCTAATACACCCCAGAATTATGTTTGCGCTTTTTTTTTTTTTTTTTTTTGCAACAGTTACTGATCACTCGCATGTAGCTTGTGATTCATAATGAACCCCTGATTCATTTCTACAGTGCTCTTTTCCAGGGATTCATTTCCGATTTTGCCTGTGTACAACTGTTGTTCCTTCCTAAGTATAGGACATTGTATTTGTCCTTACTGAACTTCATCCTATTTACCTCATCCTATTTGTTTAATTCCTTTTCTCCAATTTGCCAACATCATTTTGAATTTTAAAATTCCTCACAAGCACTTGCAACTCCTCCCAGCTTGGTATCATCCACAAACTTCATAAGTGTACTTTCATTGCCATTATCTAAATCAGTGGTTTTCAACTTTTTGCAGGTCATGGCACACTTGGTGGTATGTCATGACCCTACAGGACACACCAGTCTACCTTTCCCAAGCTGAATCCAGCCATCTCCCCAATTTTCCATGACTCACTGCTGTGTGGCAACACAGTAATGTTTCCTGACACAGTGGTTCAGAACTACTGATCTAAATCACTGACCAAGTTATTGAACAAAACCAGACCCAGAACTGATCCCTGTGGATCTCCACTCGATTATGAACCACTGACATCTACTCTCCAGGAATGTTTTTCCAATCAGTGACCTTATACAATAGTAGCTTTGTCTAGATAGTATGTCTCTAGTTTGTTTATGAAGTCATGCGAGACAGTATTGAAAGACTTACTAAAGTCAAGATATACTTCATCTACTGCTTCCCCACCCCAACCACAAAGCTTGTTACCTTATCAAAGAAAGCTATTACATTGGTTTCATGTGATTTGTTCTTGACAAATCCATGCTGGCTGTTACTTATCACCTCATTATTTTTTAGGTGTTTGCAATCTGTTTACTTATGTATTAGCTCCATTATTTTCCAGGTACTGAAAATAAATTGACTGCTCTCTAATTCCCCAGATTATCCTTAATGGCATAATATTTGCAATTTTCCAATTCTCTGGAATATCTCCTGCCTTTCATGACTTTTTGAAGATAAATCGTTAATGACTCTGGGGGTGAAGGGGTTCTGCCTTCCTCTGTAGCATTGGGCATGGCTCACTTGCTATTAGATTCTCTCTACTCCAAAGTCTTTAAATCATTATTTGAGTACTCTGACAACTCTAACCTAAGCCTGAGGTTTATTACAGGATTGGGTGGGTGAGGTTTTGTTGCCTGCATTGTGCAAGAGCTCACTAGATGATCATATTGGTCCATTCTGACCTTAGAGTCTATGAGATATTTGCTCAGTCAACTCCTTGAGAATTCTAGGATGTATTTCATCAGGCCCTGGTTACTTGAAGGCTTCTAACTTGCCTATAGAATTTTTAAACTTGTTCTTTCCCTGTTTTAGCCTCTGATCCTACCTCATTTTCACTAACATTCACTATATTAGGCATCCAATTGCTACTAATCTTTATGGTAAAGAAAAAAATCAGTTAGCATTTCTGCCATTTTCACATCTTTCACTGTTGTTTTCCCCACCTTACTAACAGACCTACACTCACCATGGTCTTCCTCTTTGTTCTAATGCAGTCATTCTCACCCACTATGCTGCAACACAAAAGTGTGTCTCTGCACAACAGTAAGTGTGTTGGGGCAGGAAAGCATCCCTACCACAGCAGCTCCCCAGCAGCTTTTAAAGGGCCAGCAACAGAAAAGCAGCCCCCAGTGCTTTCAGCAGTGGTGCTTTCATCAAACTATCACTGCCAAAAGCTCTCCCAGGCCTCTTTTTCCTGCCAGCTCTTTAAAGCTGGAGGGCCAGCTGGAAAATGCTCCCCCCACCATGCTTTTGCAAAGTACCATAGCACTGCTGAAAGTGCTGAGGGGGAGCTGCTTTTTTCTGTTTCTTTCAGACTGCAAGTCTTAAAGGGCCAGCAGGAAAAATGTGCCTCCCAAAGCTTTCAGCCAAGTGCTGCCCCAAAGCATTGGGAGGGGATTGCTTTTTTCCTGCTGGTATGGTCCTTTAATGTTGCAAGCCTTAAAGAGATCAGCATTTGTCCAAAAGTGCTGGGAGAGAGTGCTTTCTTGCAGTGGCCAGGGTTAGCCTCTGCTGCTGGGGAGGGCTACTTGAACCCATTATTGAAAGTGGGGGGGGAGGGGGAGCTTTGGTGGCAGGGGAGTCTCAGCGTGTCATGCATAGCTGGGAACCCTCCCAGCTGTGTCATGACCCTCAAAAGGTTGAGAACCCTCTTCTAATGTACTGTAGAATGTTTTCTTGTTATCATTTGTTTTCTTAGATAATTTAATCTTGTTTTATACCTTGGTTTTCTAATTTTGTCCCTACATTTGTGTTATTTGTTTATATTCATCCTTTGTAATCTGACTGTAGCAAAGTAGTTTTGTCACTGTGGTGGAAAGGACCTGAAAAGGAAGCAGTCAATAGGAGCAGGTGGCTGCAGAGCCAGTCAGGGCTCAGGAGACTGGTACATAAGAGAGCTGCATCCCTTGCCCTGGGCCTGTGGGGAAGAATCACATGCTAAAAGTTAAGATAGGTAGTGGCACTTCCTCCTGTGTCTTGTGTGAAGTGAGGTGGGCATCTAATTCATTCCCACAAGCAACACCTTAGGTAGCTCCCTGCAACCTGAACTTAGGTACCTATCTTAGAGAGAGGGCAGGATTTAGCACATATTCCTCTGATCAGCATTTATCATTGGTCATCTTAGGTGGGTCCCATCTAGCAGGATGGCTTTTGTGGATCACACTCATGGGTATCTGTCTCTCCAAATTCATTGAAGAGGGAGCCTAGGAAGGGACCTACTTTGGCATTGTGGAGCAGGGTGCAGCAGCCAGGCTAGGTTAGCTCCTGCTTAATTAGGGAAAAGGGGAACCAGCTGGGCAAGCTAGCTAATGAGCCAGAGTGAGGGCCAGATGTGGGGACTGGAAAGTGAATGAAAGCTCCCAGAGAAGACTTTGAGAGGGAAGTGAAGAGGAGCAGCTAGCTAAGAGTAAGCTGTAGACAACTGGGGTTGAGCTTCCCTGAGCTGAGCTGGTGTTGCTCCTCAGGCTGTGTAGCCTATGAAACTGTATGTAGTTGGTGGTGAGTTGCTCAATGCCATAAAAGGAGCACTGGTGACACTAAAGCTAGGAATTGGTGTATGCCTGGTACAGTGGTTCCCAACCAGTGTAGCATGAGCACCCCCAACAGCTGGGATTAAAGTTCCCTTCCTGTTCAGGCCAGCTACCTGGGCTGTGCAGGGTTAGGAAAAGAGAGGGGTTAAAGTAAGGGGGAAAACACCTGAACACAGTTCTGAGGGCCCCCTATTTTTAGGCAGGCAGCATTTTGGCCCCCTAAAAATAGAGGAAGGCACTGGAATGTGGAGTTCCAGGGGTCCCCCTAAAAATAGTAGCAGCAGCTAGAACACAGAGTTTCAGTGGCTCCACCTTAAGCCCAGCCAGCAGAGAGCTGTGGGAGCCAGGAGGCCTGGAGTGTGTGAATCTCTCACCTGCACGGTGGAGCAGCTTGTCTCAGACAGCCTGCAAACGGCCCAGGTAAGGGCTTTGGGGTACGGGCTGCTGCTGGAGGTTGTGTGGGGCAGGTGTGTGTGTGTGTGGCAGAGGTGGGTGGGAGTGGCTGTATACCTGTGGGGTGGGGTGGCTGTCCGGTTGGGGGGGTGTAGCTGGGGGGTGGAGGCCTAGTTCTGGCCCCCTGCAGTGGTGGGAGTGTCCATCACAGGCAGAAGGGGGGAGGGGAGGGGAGGACCCACTGGGGTGGGAGGAAGCAGCAGTGGGGTGAGGATTTGTCCTGGGTGGCAGGGAGACACTGTGGAGAAGGGGGAAGTGGGTGCTGCAGTGTGCTCCCTTACGCTAACTTCCCACTCCCCAGGCTCCCCTGTCCACCCCTTTGTTCTCCCTTCCTCTCTTACCATCCTTGTGCTGTTCCTCATATGGCTGCCCTTATCCTCTTTTGCCACTTCTGCTCTGCTCCCCACATTCACTCCTGACCTCCCATGTTTTGCCACCCCTGCTACCCTACATAGCAGCATTTCTCAAACACTGTGCCAATGTTCATGAATATTCATAAGTTAAGTTAATTTGAATATTCATGAGTTTTTAATGATGGCATGCCTTGAAAAATTTGAAGGTATCAAGGTGTGCATGGCAGAGAAAAGGTTGGGAACCACTGGCCTAGTAAGCAGCAGGGAAGATGGTGTGAGTTGTCTATAGGTTGCATTAGTATTTCTTTTTCTAGGTGCCTAGAAGTTAGGCTCCATCACACTTAACAGTGCAATGTTCAAGTCCCTTTCTAGATAGCATCCAATATTTCCCAACTTTTTTCTAGAAAAGCTCCTGTATACAGACAGCTAACTCTTTAACATAAGTGGTGGCATTTGGTCAATTAGGAAACAAAAGAAACATAACTATTGATATAAACCTTTGCAGATGACTAAAAGAGTCCATTTAAAATGACAGTTGGAAAAGGACCTTGAGAGAGAAATGATCAGATGAAGGCTGTACTTGTGTTCGTCCAGTGTGTATACTGTCCCAGTTCTGCACAGATAACCAATACAGAAAACCATGATTGGATTACCCAATAAGACCAAAGATTCATTTCAGTGATGATGGCATTCGGCTAAGTTGATTACTGACGAAGTATGGAAAAAGCACCCTATATGTGCTACAAGTACATTTAATACATATATGCCCAAGACAATGGCCCAGCTCAGTAAACAGCAGGACTTTCCCTTTCTTACTTGGCCAGACAGAGGACCTGCTTTCTGAGACCCATTTATACACCAATACAAGCAAGTTGCATGTTGCCCCTCTGATGTGCAATTGCCACTCTCTGACATGGTAAAATAACCCCATTTACTTGTACAGGATGGTTCAGTCAAAACATCTCTACCCACCATAGTATCATTCTGAGGAGTCAGTAAGTCCTCATTACCTGTGGGGTATTGGGATGTTCTGGCATCTTTCTGGAATGTGCTGTGTAAGTGCTCTATAAACAGTGCTTTTTAATAATTCCCCTCTCACCCCTATGGGTGGTATGTGTCATCCTCAACCTTGGGTCCTCTACCAGAGGCCTGGGAGTTTGAGGGCTCTGCGCAGTATCTTAGCTGTTCCTAGCACTGCACTCTTCTGGACAGAGAGCTCTGATGTTGTTCCTGGGATCTGTTGGAGCCACTCTCCCAGCTTAGGAGTCACAGCCCCGAGTGCTCCTACCACCACTGGGACCACTTTGGCCTTCACTTTCCACATCCGTTCTAGTTCCTCTTTCAGGCCCTGGTACTTCTCCAGCTTCTCATACTCCTTCTTCCTGATGTAGCAGTGGCAAGTGACAGCAACATCTACCTTTCCACCCCAGGTCCAACACCCATACGTGTGTGTGTGTGTGTGTGTGTTTTTTGGAATACCAGCTCTGTTCTTGCCAGTTATTATGAGCCTGCAGGAATTCACAAGTGACTTCTGCTAACTGCTATATAACAGTAGGGCTTGAGTATTATTTTAGTTCAGGCCTCATACCTGGATTATAAGTCTTAAGCCTCAGGTTCTTACTTTCTACCACACTCCTCCACTTTGTCTTTTTATGGGGAAGATGTTTATCCATCACCCTGGAAAAGCATAATAAATGTAAAGGTGGCCAGATGAGCTACATGCTGTTATATGGCCACCTTTTATTAACATCCACATGCACGTTTCCCATCTGTTCCTTAGCCTGTACCTTCCCTTGTAAGAATGATTAACAGATTTTATTTTTAGTCCCTTACAGTGGCCCGAGGAATATCAAGCCCAGATCTTCGTTTGAGGAATAAAGTTTTATGATTGAGTGTTGTGAGCATTCCCATATAATTAAAATATATGGCTATGCTGTGTGTGTACACATACCATATCCATATATGTCAGGTTCCAAAGGGGCAGCCATGATAGTCTAGTTCAGGAAAAAAAAGTAAGGAGTCCTGTGGCACTTAAAGACTAACAGATTTATTTATCACATGAGCTTTCATGGGGGAAAAAATTCCCACTTCATCAGATGCTTTGAAAAGAGAGGAACTTACAGAATGGGATGAGTTTTCCCCCATCTTCAAAGCGTCTGAAGTGGGATTTTCTCCCACGAAAGCTCATGCGATAAATAAATCCGTTTAAGTGCCACAGGACTCCTTTTTGCATATCCATATAAGGTTATATGTGTGTAGTAGGTATGTGCATACCTAACACTAATTTCTTTTTTAACTTGGTGATGTGGTTTTACCTTTTCATTTTGATATCACTCTTTGATAACCATACACTTCTATTTTGGTAATTATACTTGCCATTTATAGTGGTAGTAGACTGAGCTTTTTTTGAATTACTGAGATAGACATTACAGCATGCCCTGCACTGCTATGTATATAAAAAGTAAAACCCAGTTTTGGAGTAGTGTCATTATAAATGAGGCCTTTATATATAAATAAAACAAAGTTCACAATATTGCAGCTTGGCTTTCATGTCTCATGTTTTCATTAAAAATAGTTCTGCTCTACAGGCATGGTTAAATATGTGGGTGATTATAGGAAAAATTAGCACATTAATTACATATGCAGCAAAACAGAACAAATAAATACTTTGAAATCTGCTATCATTTATTCATCATTAGAAGTACATTCACCCACAAAACCCCAAAATCAGCATATCCATCCAATTTTTTAATATTAATATTTGAAGATATGCCTGAGGTTTTTAAATGTGCAATCAGAGATTTCATTCAATTTAATAAAATCATTAGAAATGACATTCACTCACTAACATGGTAATACTGTTACAGAGCCATCTGATGACTTATACAGTAATTCTGCGTTCTCATTAAACAATTCACTCTGTAACAATTGTTTTGTTTCTGATGTTTACATGGCAAGGATTTGTAAACAACTATTAATGCTTCCTAAGCAGTAAAAAAAAAAAAAAAAAAACAACCAACAAATAACCACCAAAACATCTGGAGTCCAATTTTAAAGATATAAATACTATTTCTAACAGTAGGAGTAAGCATTAACACAGTATCTACACAGTAGGTAATAAACGTAAAATAATACATGGCCCCTGTTCCCAGAGAGGATACCTATCTCATGTATATACAGTATCTTTTTGGAATAATTTTTGGAGAGTATTATCATGACACTAATTTAACCTCTAAGTTCCTTTATTAAATCCAATGGCCAAATGGCATTTATAAAGTTATGCTAAACATTTCTAAATAATAAGCAATTACCTCATCCAAACAGTAGCAAAACACTTCAGGTATCTTGATTAAATGCTTATAAACAGGTTAAACCTAGCAGTGCTTAGAACCATATTGCTCAGCTATAACTTGGGCAGGGAGGTATTAGCAATGACCTCTTTAAGAGTTCACTGTTGATACTTGTGATGGGCTATACCCACCTCAGTCTGACCTAGAATGGGTTGGCATGTTTGATACTTTGTTGCTTCAGAAGAACTGAAAGCTACAGCTTTAACATTTAAACTCTGATTTAATATTCAGAATAAATGAGCTAACTATTTTTTCATTAATTATAATTATTCAGCAAGGTCTGAATTTAATTAGAACTTTTGTCTTCTTGGTGCAATGTCTGTTCTGTCATTGTGGGTCACAATTGTGAAATGAAAATTTAGTTTATAAAATGTTAAAAATATTTTTTCTATACATGTAAGGAAAACATAATATACACCAAAGAATAGAGGGTATGGGCCAAATTCAAACTTGGTGTAAGTCACTGTCAGTCCTCTTAAATAGGTGTAGTTGCACCTTCTTAATAGCAGGGGATGACATTCTAGCCCCACCAAAGTCAATGGGAGTTTTGCCATTGATTTCAGTAGGGCCAAAATGAATTTGATCCAATTAAGTGCAGCAGTGTTGAACACAGTGTAGGGTGGGGGCAAGGCCAAATTAAGGGGCCTTGAGGCCCTAGGCTGCCCCACCACTGTAGATCAACACTACAG
Organism: Podocnemis expansa; assembly: GCA_007922195.1. NCBI lineage: Eukaryota > Metazoa > Chordata > Testudines > Podocnemididae > Podocnemis > Podocnemis expansa. The sequence continues at coordinate 2,438,420 of ML681989.1, read as the reverse complement.
CCTAGGGCCCTAGCCCCTACCATGAAGAGCCCCACCCCTCCACTGCCTGTGGTCCTGGTCCACCACGGCAGCCTGTGAGCGGGCTTATGCCGGAGGGGGTCCTGGGGCAAAGGCCACTCTCCGCCCTGGCCCTGTCGGTCCACTCCTGGGGGCAGTGAGGCTGGCAGGCACATGGTAGAGCTGCTGATGCATGGTGGAGGCTCTACTGCACCAACTGGCCCCACCCTGGAGCAGAAAAATACCTGCCAGCACACCCCAGCCCCAGAGGTGGCCTGGCAGACATGCAGAGCTTCCAGCCCTTCCTCCCCCCCCCATGCTGGTAGGGACCTTCCAGGCACCCACCCCAAGCCCTGCCAGTGCTGTAGGGACTGAACAGGATGGTTGATCATGCAGGGGTCATAAGGGACAGAGCCTGGGGCCACCCTTCAAGTCAGGGCCCTGGGCTTCAGCCTCTATAGCCCCTGCATTAGTCTGGCCCTGTGAGGGTCCTGGTAGGCACCACTGAACCAAACAGTAACCCACCCACTTACAGCACCTATGTTTAGGGGGTATGTCTATGCACCAGTTAGACACTTGCAGTTGTTTCATGCCAGCTGCCTTGGGATTACAGGGCTCAGGCTACAGAGCTGTTCAACTGCAATGTAGGCATTTGGACTCAGGCTGCATCTCTAGCCTTGGGACCCTCTTAATTTGCAGGGCTCTACCGCCACCCAGGCTCCAGCCCTGGTCCTAATGTCTACACCAGGGGTCAGCCACCTATGTTGACCCCTGTGCCAGCCCCTCCTCCTCAACTGTCAGCCAGTACCAGTGGCTCCCTTCACAGAAATAAAAGTGGTGGCCACCTGAAAATTTGGTGGCAGCCATGGCTGGAGATTGGGGGGCAGGGAAGGGGACCACTTCCCTGGCATGCTCCTGAAAGTAGCCACTCATGAAAAGAAGCTGCCTGCAGGAGCTCCTCTTGGCAGCATGGCTGTGGACAGGGGTACTCACAGATGCACTGGAAAGAAGCTGCCTGGAGCAGCTTCTCTCTGGGGGTTCCCCAGGCATGCTAAGGAAAGAAGCTACACAGAGTGGCTCCTTGGTGGCCGCACACCATAGCGAGAAGCCATCCAGGCATCTTCTATCTGCACCATGCCTGGAACCAGGGGCGTCACTGGCGCTGGGCACCCCAGGACACGTGCCCTGACCCCAATGCCAGTGCCCCGGATCTCCAGCTCAATCGGGCCGGAGATCCAGGGCCTGGCTTCCTGCAGCTGCTTCTGGCCTGGCCCAGCCCAGCTGCGGCCTAGCCACCCCTGGCAGCGTGGCCATGCTTGGCCTTATCCCTGGCCGGGGGCAGGGCCTGCTGCCTGGGGTGGGTCCTGGGCCCAGGCCCCGGGTCCCTCCCCCCCCAGCAACACCCCTGCCTGGAACATGGGCATGGTGAGGACCCTCTGTGCCCCAGCTAGACTGATTTCAGGTATAAATTGCCATTATAGAAACTAACTTGAGGCAACCATGTTACAAGATCAATTCAAATCATAGGGCTGGAAGGGACCTCGTGAGATCGAGTCCAACCCCCTGGGAATTGAACCCAGGACCTTAAGATGCTGCCTGGAGTGGCTTTCCGTGGCAGGAGCCACAATTTCTGTGGCATTGCCAAGGGTGCTGTGTTCCACTTGGAATGGGCTCTCATGGCACTGGCAGCACACGTGCTGGGCTTACCTGCCCCTGGTCTACACTGCAATGAAACAATCCCTTCCTATGAGCCCTGTAATAACCAAATCAGCTGCTGGGGCTGGCCATGAATTTTTAACTGCAGTATGCAGACGTACGGTCCAGCTCCCTCCATCTCGATGCTGAGTAACACATACTTGTGGACTTTAAGGACAGAAGGGACCATCAAAACACACACCCTACATCTGGATCCTGCCCAGCTTCACAAACGGGCCAGTCTGCTCAGTGACCCCTTCTGAAACCCTTGTTGTAAACCTGTGACCCTCACACCCGTCCCTATTATTTTTTGATTTGTCCCCCAAAATCACTTGAAGATCAGTTCAGTGCCATCTCCCCATAGGCTGGGGGAGGGGTTTTAGAGGTGGGTGGGCTTATGCCCACCCACCACCTTGATTTTCAATACGTTCACAAACGGGCCAGGCACATGTCCTGCTGGGAATCTGGCCCTTGTGGCGTTTGCTCACCAGACTCTATATTACCCACAGGGGGAGCAGCTAGGTGGACCCAAACCCAGGTCCTGGAGCCACCACCCCCGTAGCTCCTGGTGGCGTTTTCCAACCAGCATGCCATTAGGGTGTGCCACAAAATTTTTTGAAAAACTGTAGCGTTTTAGGGGACATTATAATCCAATAAGGAGGACAGTATATTCAGAGCTGTGGAAGAAGTCTTTATTGAAAGAGAACTGAGAAAGAGGAGACAGACAGCTTTTCCTAGCACCTAAAGGACTCGCCCATTTATCACTATGGCAACCCCAATGACCCGAGGTAGTCCAAACCACCACAAAAACCTACTCAAAGAGCTCTGGATTGGCTCATGAGTTCATTTGGAAACTATAAAGTGGTGTGCCTCAGATTAATCAAAGGTAGCAAGGTGTGCCAGGACAGAGAAATGTTGGGCACCTCTGGGGCACAACTCAGGAGTGGGACTCCAGCTGGGTGCAGGGGGCGGGGCTCTGGCTAGCGCAGGCGCAGTGCGGCTTCTCGCGCTTCCGCCTCTCCCACGCGCCCGAGCCTGGGGGCGGAGTCAGAACGCGGGGGGGGGGCTAGACCGCCCCTCTCTCCCGTTACCATAGAAACACCCGGGAAGATGGGAGCGACCGAAACTTCTGCGACCTCGGAGGGGAGGCGGGTCCCGGCCGCTGACGTGCGAGGCGCGCGGGGGGTGACGAAGGCGGAAGTGTGGAGCAGGATGCGGCGGCCGCGCTGAAACCCCCGCGACTGCCCTGGCCACAGCCCCGCGGGGAGCTGCCCCACCATGGAGGTAAGGGGCGGGCGGGTGGATGCCGCTGGCTGCCCTGGGCGCCGCCCGTCGGGGGGTTAAATCGTCATTCCCGGGCTGGCGCCCCCTCCCTCACGAGCCACGTGACACCCCCCCTCAACCGCTCCCCTGGCCCCTCTCTAGGGGAACCCCCTCCCCCGTCCTGCTCCCCTGTGGCCTGGTAAGTGTCTGCACCCAGCCAGGCTTAGGGTTACCAGATGTTTGGCAAAAGGTGACCATGTCCTCCTCTTTAGTTTCATTCCCTCCCTCTGGCAGGCATTTTAAAACATATGATTTTGTCTGGCTTTTTACTTATAGGGGTTAAGGATGCTGGAATGCCACAGAGTACCTTATTTTTAGGGGGAAGCTTTCCAAGGCCCCCTGAAAACAGATGAATATTCCATTAATACTGCAGTTTCTCCATGTGTTCTCTAGTGTCCTCCTTTTCCTACTTCCCTGTCCTCCTTTCCAGGCTTTGGTATCTGGTAGCCTTAGCCGGGCTTGGGTAAGTAGCCGTGCAGGTTAGGGGCTTTAAAGAAAGAAAGTCTTTCTGTAAGTTCACCCATCTTCGAAGCATCTGAGGAAGTGGGATCTTCTCCCACGAAAGCTCATGCAAAAAATAAATTTGTGAGTCTTAAAGTGCTACATGACTCCTTGTTCTTTTTTTAAAGAAAGAGGCAGGCTGAGGCTGTGTCCACAGGAGCACTTCTCTTGGGCTGGAGTGTGGCAAAACAGCCCCGGCCGATTTAAGTTTCACCAGCAAAAGCCTGGTGTGGACAGGGCTGTGGGAGGGCAAGTGTGCTCCCCCTAACACTGTCTCCTGGGGTGTAGTTGACCCGTGGCAGAGCTCTCGCCGGTCCACCGCAAAGAAAAGCTATGCACGGAGACGTTGCAGTGATACATAGTGTAGTGCAGACACAGCCTAAGGGCCTGCCTACACCCATGCATGTACCACCACAACTTTTGTTGCTCAAGGTTGTGAAAAACACTTCCTGGGGAACGATATGTTTGCCACTGTAAGCTCTCGTGAGATGACGGTGTGTGAAAGTGGTCTGCTCATGACAGAGCTATTGCCCCTTAGATGGGTTTATTATGTCTGCAAGAGTGCCCTCTTCCACCCACCTAATGTTGCCACACTAGTGCTTATGCTGGTAAAACTTACATTGCTCAGCAGGATGTCTTTTTCACACCCTTCAGCAGCAAAAGTTTTGGCAGCGTAAGTGCGAATGTAGACAAGCCCTTGGTATCGCCCTTGGCCAGGGGTTAAAGAATAATTTGGCGGGTTCCAGAAACCTCCTAGTTGGATGGGCCCCCCACCCACACCCCAGGGGTTAAAGTATAATTTTGGGGGGCCCCAGAACCCTCCAAAATTGGCAGGCCTCCCTTGCACTGGTGCAGGCCCCCCCCATATACTCCATCTACTGCCCCCCAATGCTTGCCCACCAACATCTGCCCCCCAACCCCAGCTACTGCCCCCAAAATATCTACCCCATCAGACCCCTTTCCCTATATTCTTCTTAGCCCCAATCCCCATTCCCTAAGCTCCCTGCCCCCATTCCACCCCTCCTAACCCCCCAAGCCCTCCTCAGCCCACCATCCTGATCCCTTCTCCCATGCCCCCATGCTTTCCCACCAGCTGCCTGCCATCCCAACCCTCTAAGCCTCCTTACTTGTCTGAAGAGCTGGGTGGGGGCCGGGGAGGGGAGGGAGGAGTGGCTGGGTTGGCCCATCACTGGTTCAGGTGCACCCTTCTGTTTTTTGGGGGGCCCCAGAATGCAGTGTTCTGAGGCATTCCCTTATTTTCAGGGGGCCTGGAACGCTTGCTCCCTAAAAATAGGGGGCCCTGGAACAGCATTCCAGGGCATTCCCTCTTACTTTTTCCCCTGCCCTTGGCTTTAAATTTAGTCTGTTTCAAAAATGTGAGCTGAGACTCTTTCTAACTGTAGCCCTTCCTCTCTGGGATGATACCACTAGCAGAGAGAGGTTAGGAGTCTCTGCTGAAAAACGGCACAGCAGAGGTGTTTATGTGTTGACAGAAGGAGGACTGTCTGTATCTTCTCATTTCACACTGCTTGGGACTGATTTATGGAAACAGTAGGATAGTGGTTGCTGTGCTAGAACACACCACGTTCACCTTTCTAGTCTGGCACCACTCCCAAAAGGAAGATACCAGTCTCATGCTTCAGAGGCAAGTGAAAACAGCGTTATGCACTTGCTGGGTTTTTCAGGGTTTCACTGCGGGAGGAAGAATTCCATCCTGACCACAGTTGGCAGTGACTAAATCATGAAAATTCTTAGTTTGCACTAAAGCCTAATGAGAGCAGTATATCTCTTTTTTATTTAGATAAAGCCTAATAAGAGCTGTGAGAGACCATGGCAATATTTTAAAAGAATGCTAACTAAAAGAATAAATTTTCTCAGTTAACCAGGTAAATGAAACGACCCACTAACTAAATAAATATAATGACAAATGCCAAGTAGTGTTTATCACACATAAGCACTGGGGAATGTGTGTGTCATGTAACTTTTTTTGCACTTACATAAGGGATACAAACAAACAAGGAGTCCTGTGGCACTTTTAAAGACAAGCAAATTTATTTCTCACATGAGCTTTCATGGGAGAAAATCTGACTTTCTCAGACATTTTGAGAATGGGTAAGTTACAGAATGGGGGGAAATATATGTAGGAAAATATAAGTCATAAGGCCAGGTTAGGTTGTTACAGCAAGTCAGTGTAGTAGTTTAGATTCAAGCACTGGGAAACAGAACATCAAGAAAGATGAGGTCAAATCATCTGTTGTAAGGAGAAAAAAATGCAGGTCCTTTTTAGCCTTGAAACACTATCAAATTTGCATATGAATCCCATTTCTGCAGCTTCTCTTTGAAGCTTTGATTTGTTATTCATTTTTTTGAGCACAGCTGTTAGCAGATCATCAATGGAGTGATCAGGAAGATTGATGTGTTCATCTACTGGTCCTTGAATGTTGTGATTCCTGATGTCAGATTTGTATCCATTTATTCTTTTGCACAGAGAGTGTCCTGTTTGCTCAACATATGAGGCAGAAGTCTTTCTGGCACATGATAGTGTAAATTACATTGGCAGATGAGCAAATGCCTGAGCCTTTGATGTGGTAATTGGTTTGATTAGGTCTTGTGTTGGTGTCTTTTGCGCAGGTAGGTGGGCAGAGTTGGCAATGTGGTTTGTTGTAGGGATATGTGCTTGGTATAATGGTTCTGCTGTTAGGTTTGTAGCTGCTAATGGTTATCTGCTTAAGGCTGGGCGGCTGTCCATGAGTGAGAAGAAGTCTGTCTCCCATGGCTTCAGAGAGTGAGGGGTCATCTTGTACAATAGGCTGTAGATCCTTGATGGTGTAGGGTAGAGGTCTGGCTTGGGGGTTGTAGGTGGTAACTAGTGGCATTCTGTTGTTTTCTATCTTGGGCTTCTCCAGTAGTAGTTGACTTGACTTCAGGGTATCCGCCTGGCTCTGTCAGTCTTTTTCTTCACTTACCCAAGTGGGTATGGTGGTTTTAAGAATGCTTGATAGAGATCCTGAAGGTATCTTTCTCTCCCTGGTTTGGCTGTAGACAATGGATCGTGTGGTCTCCTCAGACCCTATGCTATCAACAATCCTAGCTCTCTTCGAGACTACTGAAAAAAATCCAATCCACTGGTGAACCTCTGGAAAATATCATCTTGGCCTCTGTGTACGCAGAAGCTCTTAACAACAACATCCCACGCAAAGACAGATTACAAGTCGCTAGAAAAACCATTCCAGATGATGCTACAGCGCATCTCGTGGCTGAACTTTGTGACTTCGTACTGATCAACAACTATTTCAGATTTGAAGATAATTTCTACCATCAAGTCAGTGGCACAGCTATGGGTACCCACATGGGCCCGCAATATGCCAACATTTTTATGGCTGACTTAGAACAACACTTCCTCAAGTCTTATCCCAAAGCATTTCTCCTCTTCTTATGTTATTTTGATGACCTCTTCATCATCTGGACCCATGGCAGGGATGCCTCTGAAGATTTGCACAGACTTCAATAGTTTCCACTCCACTCCACTCTCAAACTTAGCCTGCAACACTCCACACAGGAGATGCACGTTCTGGACACTACAGTATAAATTAGTGATGGACACATAAGCACCAGCCTATACCGAAAACCTACTGATTGGTATAGTTACCTACATCCCTCAAGCTTTCATCCAAAACACACCACACAATCCATTGTCTACAGCCAAATCTTAGGATATAACCACATTTACTCCGGTCCCTCAGGCAGAGACAGACACCTTCACGATCTCTGTCAAGCATTCTTAAAACAACAGTAGCCACCTGCGGAAGTGAAGAAACAGACTGACAGAGCGAAGCGGATACCCTGAAGTCAGCTACTACAGGAGAACCCCAAGAAAGAAAACAGAACACCACTAGTTATCACCTACAACCCCAAGTCAGACCTCTACCCCACATCATCAAAGATCTAGAGCTTATTCTAAAAGATGAGCCCTCTCTCTCTCAAGCCTTGGGAGATAGACCTCTTCTGACTTACAGACAGTCCCCCAGCCTTTAGCAGATACTCATCAGCAATTACAAACCTAACAACTGAACCATTAAAGCAAGCATGTATCCCTATAAGAAGTCATGTTGCCAACTTTGCCCACATATCTGGACAAAAGTCACCATCACAGGACCTAATCAAACGAGCTGCTCCATAAAGGGCTCATTCACCTGCTCATCTGCCAATGTTATATATGCTATCGTGCCAGAAAAGCCCCACTGCCTTTATATTGGACAGCCAGTCTAGTGTCTGTGCAAAAGAATAAATGAATACAAATCTGACATCAGGAATAACAACATTTCAGGAACCAGTAGGTGAACACTTCAGTCTTCCAAATCACTCCATTGATGATTTGGTAATAGCTGTGCTCAAACAAATGAAACAGCAGAAATGGGATTCATGTGCAAATTTGACAGCATTGTTTCAAGGCTAAATAAGGACTTTGGGTTTTTTTTCCTCCTTCCAACAGGTGGTTTGATCTCATCTTCCTCGATATGCTGTTTTCCAGTGTTTGAATTTAAACAACTGTATTGACTTGCTGTAACAATCTGACCCGATCCTATGACTTATACTCCCTACATGTATTCTCCTCCCATCTGTAAATTCCCCATCTTCCAAGTATCTAATGAAGTTGGATTTTCTCCTATGAAAGCTCGTTCAATAAGTCAATGTGTTTAATCTTTAAAAGTGCCCCAGGACTCCTTGTTTGTCTTGCTGAACTAGACTAACACAGTTACCCCTTTAGAAATAGAGAATAAATTGACAAATCCAGTTATGTATCAGGGAAATCCATGGACCACAGTGGGATTGGTATTTCTATGTAATCTGTTTGCATCGTTTCTACCCAATAATATCCACCCTTCATTTTCATCATCACTTAATGTTTTTAAAATATCTGTATGCAAATTTAATACCATACAGTACATTTTAAACACAAAATGTGATAGACAGCATCTGGAAATTTCTTATTGTGCAATAAAGTATGCCAATACATGAAAATTATCTCACAAATCTCAACAGAGACTGGCAAAGTACTGTAAGTTGATATGATTAGGAAGAAACTCAAGGTCCCACAAACTTCACCTTTAATACTGTAGAAGGAATAAATCCCTCCCATTGACCAACAGCCAAGTTCTACCTGACATCTCTCTCTCTGTCTCATGACTGTCCCTCTTCCCCAAAATCACTGTGTTATCTGAGTTAATTGCAGAAAATTCCTGCAATAGTTCCTGCCTAGTAAAAGGAGCTTGGTTGGAAAAGCCAAGATTCAGTGTAACATTTTTGTTGTTTAAATTCTAGCTTGGTGTACGTTGTCTAAAAAAAGGCAGATAACTGAAATACACTCAACTGAGCAATTCTAATATGACAAGGAACTGTGAGCCTCAATTATTTGTAATCAGTACATTTGACTCAGTTTTATACACATGTTAATACAGTATAGAGGTGCATACAGAAGCGCTGTGTTGATAGGGTTTGTCATATAGTAACATTGCACTTAAAATGATTGTTTGTAAACAGTGTGTGCTTAACACGTCACAGAATGTAGAGCGAGATTGGGTCTGTACCCCAAAAAATTAATATCTTTATTACTGAAATATTAACTTTTATTTTGGATATTTGGAGATTTTTAATTGGTGATTTAAGTTTGTTTTCTACCACGTATGTTCTCTGGTCAGATCTTCGTAGTACAGTTTAGATTGTCTTTGGCCCTCACAGTGCTCCTTGAGGGAAGGTATGCAACTTCTCTTGCCCTTTTTTTGGTTCTTGGTCTCATATTTCTCTTTGTCATTTATGAGATCTGTGTCAGCTGCTCTCTAGATTGTCTATCACTGTTTGTCAGTTAATTGTGTTCCAGATCCAGTTCAGGTTTTCCTTAAACAGAAGCTGATTTAATGGCAAAGTTTCAAAATAAACACACACAAGTGAAAGTAACTGCTTCTACTCAGTGTGGGGGGGGGGGAAGGTAAAGCAAGTGTATAGTTCGTACAATATGGAAATACTACAGTATGGCACAAAAGTTTGTGGCTACGCAACCTATGCTGTCTCATCCTGTGAATGCAGAGTTCCAATAAGATACATGCATGGAGTTCTGGTTGCTTTTTCATATGCCCTTGCATGAACTTTGAGTTTTCCACCAGCAGTGTCTCTTGCGTTCTCTGCTCCTCAATGACCTGAAAATCAAAAAGGAATTGTACCCCCCCCCCAAAGGAACTAAAGACAGACTGCTAAGAAAGTGTACAAAAGAAGAGCATAGATATTTGTAGACAAAATTGGAAAGGCAAAGGCACAAAGTGAGTTTTATCTAGCAAAGGACATAAAAGGTAATAAGAGGTTTTTAAAATGCAATAATGCAATTAACAACCAGGGCAAAGCCTAAATAGGAAGAGAACAGATTAAAGATTATTTAGGTGAGTAAGATGTTTTTAGAAGTCTTATATTGTAGGTAATATTTCTGTTCTATACAAGTTGTATGTCCTCTACACCATTCTTTTTGCAGTATCAGACTAGATGCATTTTCTTTCATGTTTATTTTAACAAACCTCTCTATTTTGGTAATTTGCCATTAAATCAAATTCTATTTAAGGGTAACAGGAATTGCATCTAGAATACTGTTAATTGAAGGCATTCACCCATGGCCAATTCAGACAGCAGCTGACACAGATTTCCTAAAAGGCATCTAACTTATTTAGGACTGGGGAAGGCAAACTTTGTACATATCTTTTTAAGGGGGAATTGTAAGCTAACTAGAGTAACTCAATTCCTGGAAAGATGATAAAATAAATTATTAAACAATCAATCTGTAAGCACCTTGAGCATAATGGAATTATAAAGAATAACAAGCATGTATCTGTCAAGAGGAAATTATGCCAAACCAGAGAAATGTGGATTAGATTAGTGATTGAAAGACTGTTCTTAAAGAGCGGTTTTGGTGGTTTGCTGTCAGACTTTCAGTCCTAACTGCAGTACTGTTAAATATTTAATTAATGATTTGAATACTAGAGTGGTGAGTGTGCTTACAAAATTTGTGGATAAAACTAAGAAAGGGTTTGCAAGTAGTTGGGAGGACAGGATTGGAGTTCAAAATTACCTTAACAAATTGGAAAATTTGTGTGAAATCAACAAGAGGAAATTCATAAAAACAAGCATGGTATAATTCACTTAGGCTAGAAAAAAATCAAATGCACAGCTACAAAAATGCAGAATAACTGGCTAGGTGGTAGTATTGCTGAAAAGATTCTCAGTCTTATAGTGGACCACAAATTGAATATGAGTAAACAATGGGATGCAATTGCAATGTGTTCAGAATAGATACACCAGAAAATTATTAACCAAACAGAAGTGTTATCTCCCGTTTCTTTCATGCATTTGTCCTGATCTGCTTGGCTCTTAGGAGGCCTCATCTGGACTGCTGTGCCCACCTTTGGACACAACACTTTAGGAAAGATATGGATAAATGGGAATGAGTCCAGAGGAGAAAAACAAAAATGACAAAGGGTTTAGAAAATCTGGCCTAAGAGTAGATGCTAAAAATACTGGAAAAAGCAAAATGAGAGATAAGAAGTCTCCAAGTATATTAAAGGCTGTTAAAGGGGGGGCGGGAGGGACACATGGAGCTGTGTGGCACTTAAAGACTAACAGATTTATTTTTTGCATGAGCTTTCGTGGAAGAAAATCCCACTTCATCAGATGCTTCGAAGATGGGACGGCTATCCCTTTGGAAATTGTTAAAAAGAGGACAGTGATTAAGAACTAATGGGCTTAATCTGCAGCAGAGGAGATTTAGGTTAAATAGTGGGGAAAGCTTTCTAACTATAAGGTTAGTTAAGTTCTGGAATAGGTTTCCCAGGAAGGTTGTAGAATTGACATCATTGGAGGTTTTTAAGACCAAATTGTAGAAACACCTGTTGGGTGGTCTAAATAGACGTAGTGGGGGGGCTGGATTTGCTAATTTCTAGAGGTTCCTTCCAGCCCTGTGTTTCTATTATTCTGTCTTCCCAAATATACATGAACATTAAATGACCTTCCAAACCCATTCCATGATGATAATGTAAATTTCTCTGGGTGTAAGTTGGGAAATTCTACCATAAGATCACTTTTTGCTTAAATATTATTCTTCCACTGCCATTTTCATTTGTCCATATCTTTAAAACAGGTCTTTTTGTCTGCAGATTGTCTTCCATACTTACCAGACCAGTTGTAAATAAAATAATTCGATTTTGCCCACCCTCAGATGTGCACTAGCTCTTCAGCTAGAAATTACATATCTAAAATATATTAGATTTATAAGACTATTTTGGCTCATTACATCATGCGGCAAGTGAATCATTTATCCAGATCCAGCTATTTGTGATGGATGTCTGAACTCATCTCTTCCACTGTTAGTCTGTTTTTTAATTTTTTAAAAAATATCTTGAGTTCCAAGTTCTACTAGAGTAGTTAATTCCTGTCAGGGTGCAACAGGCTCTTAATAAGTTCCATTTATGGACTAATGAAGAGTTCAGTTTTGATATGCTGTTTTTGTTTTGCTCAGGTGCAAGATACTGGACAAGATATGGCCACGTCAGGAACAGGTAAATCAAAGGTAAACTTTACAAATGTAACTCATTTACAACCTACTGTTTGAGCTGCTACAGGGATAATAATTCAAGAGAAAGCAATTTTAAAATATTGCCACTTCTATTTGCAGAAAATTGAATTGTGGTGGTTAAACTTAGAGAATCATGTTAAACTTTGGCGAATGCTGCAGAAAAATCTACGTACTATGTTGGCAGATATTACTGGAAACAAATGTGGTAACCATTTAGAAAATGTGCAGCAGCATCCAGTTCAAACAATGAACATTTTATTTCTTTGTAGGTTTCCTCATTTTAAATTTACTGGCAACTTGTACAACATTGTCATCATGCCATGTTAAAAATATTTAACAATTTACATTATTCTCATATGCCTCCTTAGCTTTTTCAGTTTGCCATGCCCTATGTTTTCACTTATCTGAAGATGGTTAACTCATCTTCTTTAAATGCTGACCCTTCACAACTGAGTGTTACTTTCAGATTATTGCCTACTTAATTTCTGTGGAGTAAACCTGTAAGGGGTAGTGTAGAATTAGTAACTCATTTGTATCACACTGTACATTTACATTGTGCTGACAGATCTATGATAAAAGCCATGTTTCATGCCCTGAATTTTAGCTTCTTGAAAATCAGACATTTAATATTTGTTGTGTTCAGTTTTGTAGTCATCTGGCATATAGAAAGCATGTTTTATAATCTTTCTACATTTTACAGCTGGATACGCTGGCCAAAGAAGATCTCATCAAATTTGCAAAGAAGCAAATGATATTTGTACAGAAATTGAAGTCAAGATGCACAGGTATCATACAGAAAAGGGATTTATATGGCTGTTCAAGATCTTGATATTACTTGAATAAAAGGGGGGGGGGGAATGGGGTTGGGATGGGTTATTGGCTTAATAGTAATGTTCTCTTTTTTACAGTTTTTGAGTCCCTAGATTTGCTTCCCATGTGAAAAACCTAAGTTTTTCCGCATCCTATTTTGTCCAGTTGTCCATGCTTCTGTGAGAGGATAGTGGGAGAAAGCCCAGGCTTTGCACTGATTTAATAGTAAATCTTTCTGACCAAGCAAGGAAGGAGGAGTATGATGAGAGAAAACACAGCTTGCTTAGGAGAATAACTGAACTGTATCTTAAAGTGAGGACTTTTATTGAATGTCTGCTCCCCATACTTGCCAGCATATTTGCCTTTTCTTGTCATGCATAGAGTAGCAAGTCGTGATGTTGGCAGAAGTAGGGTGGGAACTCCTTGCCAAATAGCTGACTTTACCTACTCTGGTCCAGTGGTTTTCAAGGTATTTTTCCAGGACCCAGGTGAAAAAAATCACTTTTATGCCCACCACCCAATAATTATGTCTTTGAGCAATGTATTCCAGTCTTTTGAGGGGGCAGCAGGAGGTGCCATGACCCAGTACCTGTGGGTCTATGACCCAATCCTGAGTCCCGACCCTAGGTTTGAAAACCACTGTTCTGTTTTAGTCTAGACAAATTGTGTCATCCAATCCTGCTCTGGTGATTAAATAGGTTTGATGCTCTGCAGTTACTCAGATAACATTGCTTTTGAAAATAGTAAAAGATTGCAGACACTGCTTTGGGTTAACTTGGAAAAGATTGATTTAGGTAAGGAAGAATAGCAGCGATAATGTTAAATGTTGTTTTGCTCTTTTCACTATTGTAGCGCTTCACAACTTTTAATCCGTTTGTTTGAGGGGAAATGGGTTTGGTTTTTTTTATAGATCAAGTTTCAGCATAATATACGTTTTGGTGCATCTGTGACTTTTGAATACTAATATATCAAAGTTCTTAACTTAAACTGAGTTGATGCTTTGAAATTTTTAAAATCTGATGATGTTGCTATACTGTTGTAACACATCAATTAAATTTATAATCTCATAAAGTAACATTCTCTTCTATATTAGCATCTTTGTTAGAACTGTCAAACAATGATTATGGTGAATTTTTATACAAATAGCTGCTTTTTTTTTTTTTTTTTTTTTTTGTTCTAGAATTGGAGAAAGAGGTTGATGAACTCAAATTAAAACCAGCATCTGGAGGAGCTGATGATATTATTCAGGTAGGAATTATCATTGTTTTTTTGATGTACCGCTCATAAAGGTAATTTATTATCAATCTTTCTGCATGTGGTATTTGGCAAATAGCAAACTGTTTTACTTGGACTGTCTTGGACCAGACCTTCTCAAGCATACAAGACACACATTTTACCATACTCCCCCAAGTATGTTGTGGGTCTTATTTCAGATATGGAAATATTTAATTTTTGTATCAGTTTTATGAAAAATAACTTGTAAAATATTAATCCTCTTTTAAGTTTCTGTTCCTGTAGGAGAGTAGTTGAGTTTGTGATGCACATTTTCACTGCCACTATAAAGAAATGCTGCAGCAGTTTTATTCAGTCCAACATTTAAAAAATTCACAAAATAAAAAGCACTTGTCACAATAAATATACTTTTTAAATATTTTTATATTTGAACTGGCATTTCAGTTGAATAGGGAAAGCATCTATCTTGCCAAAAATGAAGTAATTTAGGTAGCTTCTAAGATTAATAGTCAGTGTAAGAACCTACAAACTGTTTAAATATTAGTTTGTTACACTTAAAGCTTTTTTCCCCTAGCGGTATAAATAATAAAACATAGAAAATAAGCACAGCTGTGATGCTAATGGAACACCCCTCACAGTTCATCAATGAGCAGAATGGAATTATCACAGTGGAAAATTGGTTTTCTATCTCCTCTCTGTGGATTGAAGGCAATTCTTGTAATGGGCTTGGTTTTCTGCTGCATTGTGGGCAGAAAATCTCAAGGCCAATGTCATAGCTCTGTAGCCTTGCCTCACAAAGGCTGCTGAGACATCTGCATTTTCTTTCTCACCCCCCCCCCATCTGTGTTTCTCTCTCTCTCAATTAGGCCCTCTCAGAAAGGTTGGATGTTCTTCTTCAGGAAAAAGCAGAAATCCAGCAGCAGTGTGTAACCCTCAAAAAAGAAAATGCTAAAAGGAAACAAGAAGCAGAGGTAGTGAAATGGGCAATGACATGTTTATGCTGAAAAGACTTTTATTCTACTTACTAGTTTTTAATAATTGATTGTCTGGTTCACTTTTTGACCCACTTTTCTTCATTCTCTTGTGCTTGTTGTTAGTTAATACTCACATTATTTATATGTTCTTAATTATAATCACCAATGTGAAACTTTTCCAAAATTATCACAATTCCTGTTTAAAAGCCTTACAACAACTATATTATACACGGACTAAATGATCAGTGGCAAGCTGTCCTGCCATGTGTCAAGAGCACGAGTACCGACCTCAGGGCAGAACCAGGGCACAAACCCCAAAATGACTTTGGATAGTTAAATTTCACCAACCAATTTCCAATTATAAACGCCTTGGGTGACTAAACAACTTAAATATGGAGTAACAGACAGTCCCCTTGGATTCTCTGATCTGTCTCGTCACATACGCAAGCCTATTGTTGTGATAAATGGTCCCTTATACCACAAATCACAACAATGTTCAGGTTGCTTTGAGCCTTAAAAAGACCAGGCATTTACCCCAAGTTAATTACAGCTTAGATCGCACACCAGAAGTCACACTTTGTAGCCAATCCTATAATAAACTATACCCAGATTTAAAGAAAAGTAGTTATTTGCAAGATAACTCATTTGAGTATGTATGTTTACCTGTTTTATCTTAAGTTTCAAAACGTAATAGAAGCTTTTATTATAAGCAAGCTCTGTAAGACATTTTAGGGCTAATCTTGGCTAAGCACCTGGGGATCCCTTGCTGAGGTTTAGAAGTCTTGTCTCCAGAATCCAAGTGCAGTGGGATACAGTTTCTCCTTGTTGGGGGGATTTAGTTCTCTTCCACCCTTCTGGTTTGAACTGCAAACTCACAGATCAGAGAAATTCATTTCTAAAACTCATTCTCATGAAGAGTGGGGGAGAGTAAACAACAGAGTCTTTTGTCCTCTTTAATACTGCACTCCAGTATTTTTGGGCTTGATGGGGCTTCCTTGTTGGGCAGGACATAACACCGTCTTTTGGAGACTGACACTTCATACTAGTTAATGGCTCTTTCCTATCTGGTGTTTTACAGTTACAAAGACTTACAAAGTGAATGTTCAAATATTAGCTTACAATATGGGGTACAGGTGTTGTGACAACTGACGAGCATTCAGTAAAGTCTACAGGCTGAACATGGTATTATAATTATAATACTACTTTTAACGATTCTAATGTACAGGTGAGCCAGGCTGATTTCAGCTATATATTTGTAAGCATTCAACTGAGGCATTGGGACCATCAACAAGCTTAAACTTGAAATCAGGCAAACAGCTCTAAACTTTAGAGGAGTGAAGTTTGGGAACAGCCTTCCAAGGGGCATGGTAGGGGTAAAAGGCCTAACTGGCTTCAAGACTGAGCTTAATAAGTCTGTGGAGGAGATGGCATGAGGTGACTGCCTACAATGGCATGCAGCCAATCTGTGACACTAGCAGCAAATATCTCCAGTGACTAGCTGTGAGATACTAGTTCAGGAGGGCTTTGAGTAACCACAGAGAACTCTTTCCCAGGTTACTGACTGGTGGGTTGTGGCCACATGCTCAGGGTCTTTTGCCATATTTAGGGTCGGGGAATTTTTTTTGCCCAGGTCAGACTAGTAGAGACCCTAGATTTTTTTGCCTTTGTGTGCAGCATGGGACCATTGGCAACTTTCAGGTTTAAACTTATGTAAATGACATTCTTTAAATCACAAAGTCTTTCAACCATGAGTTGAGAACATCAGTAACTTGGCCATAGGTTAGTGGTCTGTTACTGATTGGGTAAGTGAGCTTCTGTGGCCTGCAATGTGCAGTTCATATATGATCATGATGGTCCTGCCTAACCTTGAAGCCTTGGCATGAGCTGGTACCTGGTTTACTAGCATTAGAGGAAGACCATGCAAAAGTGCAGAAAGAATCCAATAACTATTCATAACCTTAAAACATTCCTTCCAGTTTTCTTCTCTGATCTTGCTAGCACTGTTACATTTTGTCTTTTGACCCCCTTCCTGTAGCAAGTTTTCTGTTCCTATTGTGCCCTTTGTCTCCCTCAATTTGACTATATTTTTTTCCCATTCTAAATTAAGTTCTCAAATGTCATTTCCTTCTTCAAATAATTTGGGATTTTAAGGTATAGTTTTATTAGGCCTGAAAACTTAGTAGGACTCCCCTCTTGGGTACACTAATTAACATGAAGGACTTTTTATTCCAAACTCTTTCCAGACATCCCAGTGAGACATAAGACAGATATTTCCTCAGTTCAGAGACCACAGTATCTAAGTTTGCAGCTATCTGAATTAATTGATAAATTCTTAGGTTGTAAAATTTAAGTGAGTTGGTTGCTATGCAATGTTTTCATCTATTTTGGATTTTACCTCATCTAAGTTTCTGTCTACCTGTTTACTGACATATGTTTGTTTTAGGCTGCTGTAACTAAAACGGAAGAACTGCAGAAGCAGTTGGAACAATCAAGCATTGATCATTTGAAAGATACTGAAGATCTTAAGAATGAAGTAGTGAAGGCACAGTCCAAATACAATGAAGACTTAGCCAAACTGCAGAAAGAACTGCAGGAAGGAGAGAGGAAACAAATGAGGCTTGCTGAACAGCTTGAACTTCATAGTAATCAACAAGAAGAAACTAAAAGACTACAACAAGAGATCCAGCAAATTAAGCATGTGTATGAGGAACAGATTTTGTGCCTGAACAAACAGTTGGAATCCATCAGTGAAAATAAAAACAAAGAAATTGAAGATCTGCAAGAAGTTATCACAAATAATTCTAAACATTACTATAATGAAATCAATAATCTTCAGGAAGAGCTTGTAAAACTAAAGGGTGCACACCGGGAAGAGGTATCACAAGTGATGTGTCAACTTGAAATGTCTTCTAAAGAATATGAAGACAAGCAAACCCAGATAAGTCAGCCAAAGCCAGACTTAACAGAGCACCAGTTGGTTAAAAAAAAAAATTCAACAGATAAACTATATGATACTAATGAGAAATATGAACATGAACTGGAACAACTAAGAGAAGTAGTAAATAAAAATAAAGAAAATCAGGCAGATGTTAGAGATGTACAAGGAGAAACTTACATAGACACAAAAATGGAAGAAAAGGTCAAACACTTAGAACATATTTTAAAAGAACTGGAATCTCAGCATAGTATATTAAAGGATGAACTAACCTATATGAATAATGTTAAGATAAAACTGGAGGAGGAAATCCAGCACACAAAAGATGAGTATTTTCATGAGCGGGAAGACTTGGAGTTTAAAATTAATGAACTGCAACTTGCTAAAGAAGATCAATGTTGTATAATTGAAAAACTAAAATCAGAGCTGCAAGCAACAAGACACCAGTATGAAATCACTATAAAACAGCTTAACCTAGAAGTTCAAACTCTGAGAGAACAACATGAGAGAGAGATTTCTGAAGTAAATCAGACTTTATTGTCAAGTTCAGAAATAGAAAATGTGACATTGGCTTTTGAAATGCAGGATCTTAAGGAACAGTACGAAAAGCTCATGCATGAGAAGGAAGAAGCAGTGTTCAATTATGAGAGTTTGAGGGAAACGTTGGAAACTCTACAAACTGAACTGGGGGAATCAGCTGGAAAGATTAGCCAGGAGTTTGAATCAATGAAGCAGCAGCAGGCTTCTGATGTCAGTGAGCTACAGCAAAAACTCAGAGCCGCCTTCAATGAAAAAGATGTTCTTCTTGAAACTGTGAAACATCTTCAGGAAGAAGCAGAAAAATTATCATCTAAACAAGCGGAGGTGGAGGAACTTAAGTTTAAAATAGTCAGCTTTCAGGAGGAAAATGAAGCAATGGCGATCTCTCTTTGTCAAAAAGAGACTGCAGTTAAAGAATTGGAAGAAAAAATTACTTGTCTTGCCTCTCAAAAAGATGGTGTCTTAAATGAACTGCAATCTTCCAGTGAAGAAGTAGAAAATCTTCAGGAAATATATAAAAAAGAACAAGAAAAGGTTCTGGAACTTCAACAACAAGTAGAATTTGTTTACCAGTGCAACAATGAACTGAAAAAAAACGTGGAAGATTTAAAAGACATGCTAAAAGAAGCTTTATCAGAGAAGGATGAGAATAATCAAAAGTTAGGCGAATTAGAGGAACAAATGAAAGCTGCCTTGCTGGATAGGGAGAGCCTGTTATCTCAAACAAATGTTCTTCATAAGGAAAATGAGAAAATCAGTAGGGAAAAAGAAAGAATAAACAGTGACCTGGAAAAGGTTACTTCTGAAAAGGACAATTGCCTAGTGTTTAAAGAACAAGCTGAAAATTTAGAAAAGAAGTTACAAATTGCCATTGAAGAAAAAAACCATGTAGCTGTGGTACTTGAAAATGAACAAGCACATGCATTGCTTGTCAAAACTCAGCTGTACAACTTGCTTGAGCAAATAGGATTTGGAATGTTAGAAGATTATGACAAACAAGATGCTATTAATTTATTGCAAGTTGCAAAAGAGTCCTTGGCAAAAATAAAAGAAGAAAAACAGAGCCTTACTTTGCAAAATAATGAAAATGCTCTTAATTTACAGAAGGAGATTGAAAGGCTTCACAAAGAAAATGAACTTCAGTGTACAGAACTCAGATCTTTGCTGGAAGACTCTGAAAAAGAGCGGAGTCTCTTAACAGAAAAATTAGAAGACACTTTGTCAGAAAAAGAAGCATTGCAGTTAGACATCCCGGAGATGAAAAGTGTCAGTGAGAAAACAAGGAATGAAAACCAAGATCTTCTGGCTCGTATTAAAGAACTCTCTGAAAAACTTGAATGTTATGAAAGCCAAATACAAGAGCAACAGAAGGAATCTTCTACCGAACAAGAAGAAAACCTAAAATTCAGTCTGGAACAAAGAGAGGCTGAACTGAGAAATGTAAAAGCTGAACTGACTTCTGCAAAGGTTGTATTTTTGTTATTGAGTTGTTATGCAGAATCTTTAAGACCTCATGACAGTTCAGATGATATTTTTCACATTATTTCTTGCCCCAAAAGTGAATTTTTCCCTTTCAGAAAAGTCTTTTCTCCATACCCCTGTTTCTCCTCACACAACAATTAACTGATCCATTTGGGTTGTTTTTATTATTTTTTTTTGTTTCAGGTAAATATTTCTAATTGAAACTGCCTCACCAAAAAGACAACACTAGGAGTTATTTTAGCATTTATATTTTACTCAAGTGAGGTTTTATATTCCCCCTTCCCCACCCAGTACCCCATGAATGATTCTTTATTTACTAGGAAGGTATTCTAGATGACCTCATAATGTCCTCTGTCTTAAATTTTATAATGTTAGCTCCAAATAAGCAAAGCTTAGGTGTGTTAGATTAGTTTCTACCTTGGCCTGTTTGTAGTAAGTTTGCTGGAACCTCCTTAACATCAGAGCATTGTTAGTGCCTGATGATGATTGACAAATAGCAGTGGCCTGAATTATAGTTGTCTGTCCTTGTTTGTTCTTGACAGAGTAAGATGGAATATTATAAGGATGATTTCTTTGCCCTTATGTTTTAGTATGTTTGTAATTTATGAAAAAAATATAAAATTGCACATGGAGCATAATATTTTTATCATTCATTTAGAAATAACCCAGATTCTGGCCTTAAGTTTAGCATATATTATTGTGCTTCCAATTGCAGCATGCAAGGAAATAGTAGGTAACAATGTTTGTAATGTTTCGTTCTTTTTTTCCCCCCATTACAGGATTTCATGGAGAAGCTTTCTGTAAAAAATGAACAACAAACTTCAGTAGCAGAACTACAAGAAAGAATTGGTACTTTTCTTATTTCTTCTCATTTAATCAGTTGTGACTTTTAATCAGTTATTTAATATTTGTGATTCTTCAATATTCATTTTTTAAGTCTGGTTTATGAGGAATGCAGTACAAATGACTTCCTGACATCCAGTAAGGGTTCAAAATATCCAGTGATCTGTTACCATAGTAGCTAGTAATTCTATTTTTAAGATAGATATCTGTGTACCACTGGCTCTGTACAGTTAACCACAGCTAATAACTGTCATATGGACGGGAAGAGCTAATAATTTTTAATATTTTAAATTAGTAATTTTTAAGATGCCACTGAGCAATACAACTTTGCTTTGAAAGAGAAAACTACTGTAAGCCCTCTGGGCATTTCAACAAGTTTTCAAAGGATTAGAGAGAACTGGAAACAAAATTATTGAATTTCACCAAGAGGTTTGGTAATGTAATAAAACAATAGGGAACATGTTCCGCATGGGAACCATTTTAAGTGCCACAGGACTCCTTGCTTGTTTTGCTGAACTGGACTAACATGGTTACCCCTTTAGAACTTTTTAGTCTGTTGCCTCAAATAGTACTTTATATCAAATGTTATTTATAGTTCAATGTCTTTTTCATTTAAAAAAACAAGATTAGTCACTTTCATGTATGAGGATAGCCAAAAGAATTATAAATGAGTAACTGTTAGTGGCTGGCTTCATGATCTTGAATATATTCTGCACCATAGACCTGGATTTGATTGCTCTCCCATTTTTGATCCATGTAAAACCCATTCAGTCCAATAAGGAATAACAGTATTGACTTGTTGCAGAGAGACTTTTGCCCAAAAATGATGGTGGGGTG
The DNA here is from genome assembly GCA_007922195.1 of Podocnemis expansa. Taxonomy (NCBI): domain Eukaryota; kingdom Metazoa; phylum Chordata; order Testudines; family Podocnemididae; genus Podocnemis; species Podocnemis expansa. The sequence goes on along the minus strand of ML681989.1, from coordinate 2,416,639 downwards.
TTAGGGATTTGTTTTAAGGGAAAATAGTTGTATGGCTAGGATGAATCCTCAGAGCAGCCTCTGGGGAAAAAAGAGGAAATAAAATATCCCACCTCTCAAACACACATAGCCCACCCCTGCATTCCTACATGTAAATAACTAATGCAGTTATTTAAAATGTTAAGGAAGAAGTGTTGGCAAGCTGAAACAACTGTATTTATCACTTGTGCAGCTGGAAACACACTTTTTGGATTTCGAGATGCTAAAAAACTTTAGTTTGCTAATGCAACTCTCTGGAACGGTGGAATTGTGCACACTTTTATAGATGTTTGTGTTTCTGGGAATCTTAGTTTTCACATTAGGCCTCCAAAAGCTCAAGTTAATGAAGTGTTTTAAATGTCTTCCTAGTTTTCAGAAGTAATGGTTGCACATGCTTTTTTCTTTTGCTAAAGTTTTGAAATTCACATAGATATTTGTTTGGTATTTGACTTTATTCTGTTGTGTGAATAAATTAGTTCTTCTCTTTTTTTGCATTAGCTTATCTGGAAAAGGAATCTGCAGAGAGAGAAGAGAAGTTAAATAAAGTTAAAGTCCTTGCTGTGAAAGCAAGGAAAGAACTTGATTCTAGCAGAAAAGAGGTAACTTATGTAGACCTCCATATTGTTGAGCTTTCTAGCATTGTTAAGGTTCTTTTATCATCACACTGTTATGTATTTCTTTATAATAAGGCACAGTCTTTGAAAGAAGAATTAGAGATGGTACGATCAGAGAAAGATCAGCTGTCTACTTCTATGAGAGACATTATCCAAGGAGCAGAAAGTTATAAGGTAAGAGGTACTATATCTTCAAAAATGCTTTTATTTATCAGAAAATAATATTTAGAGAGAACACTTCCTAGCCTGATTTTAGTTTGCTGTGTTTATGACTCACTACTTGCTTAATTATACTCAGCCTATTTTCCCTCTGTAGCTACAGTGTTCAGTACTTCCTATGCTAAATTATTGTGCACTGTTGTTGTGCATTGTTCAGCAATTGCAGAGGTGGTTATATATTTCAGTGGTGGATGAAGTGATTCCTGGACTTATGCTGGGTATCTACTATCATATATTGTATTTTTTAAAAAAATATATATAATATATATTAAATTTCTTACTCTCGTGTGTGTGTGTGTGAGAGAGAGAGAGAGCTAGAACAATTACAGTGATATGTTTAATTAAAATTGCAAAGGTCTCCATTATAATCCCTATTTTTACAGATTCAGGTTTTTAAAATATTCATCCTTTTATGTGAAAATATTCTGTGCTCAGTACATGTCCAAAACTGACTTTTTAAAAATGTTTACTTAAGGTTTTTCTGTATGTAAAACCCACATGACCAGATAGTCTGCCTTGCAGGTGGCTCTGACCAGAGAAGGGTGTGTGCAAGAATACAGCAAGGAGAGCCCCTTTCCCCGAGGGGCACCTGCTCCAAACCCCCAGAGTGACCACACACACACACTGGGATAGTGCAGGGATTATAGGAGTGGGGAAGGTTTATTTACAGAGGCGCAAAGGGGGAACCAACAGGGGAGATGGGGCAGCAGTAACACAGAGCAACAGATAACACAAGGCCTTGTAAGGCCCAACAATACAGCAGGCTGGAGGCAGACGTGAGCTCTGCTTCTGCACCATGAGTTCAGGAGCCCCAGCACAGTTCCAGTCCAGTGTTCAGTCCAGCAACTCCTAGTCTTCGGCGCCAGCACTTTCCCAGCAAAAGAAAACCTTCTGATGCCTCTTCTGCCACTCTCTGCGAACCCAGAGCGACACCCTCCCCACTTAACTAAATACAACCTCCCCCCTGAGTTCCAGGTGCTGTACTCACGGCCCCACAGCTCCAGATGGCCAGTCACTGGATGCTGCTCTGTCCTTGGGTGACTCTCCCCAGCACAGTGTCCTTCTGTGGGTGCTGGCTTGGCATCCCAGGTCAGCCGCTTTGTCTTCCCTGGCGTCAGGCAGGGCCTCTCTCCCTGCTTCCTTCCCCAGGGCCTCCGGCTGCAGCCCCCCTTCTCAGCTCCACAAACCCTCTCCCACAGGGCAAAGATTTAAACAAGCATCGCTCCTTAAAACCCCAGGGGGGTTACATGTATTATAAGCAATTCACTTTAGCACTTTCATTTTGGTTTCAGAATACTTTAATCATATGGGCTTAAGGTTTGTTGGAGTTGTGAGGTTTTTGATAGCACGCTCAGAAATTGATTCTTTTTTTTTCTTAATGGACTCACTGCCTGAGTGTCATCAATCTATACTGGCTGGCTGACGTGATCACAGTAGTCAAGCTGGGACACCAGTGATATTGAAAAAGTTATAGTGAGGAAAACTCTCTTCTAAACATGTATAACAAAATGCTCCCAAAAAATTACCTTTAACCTCAGGGACAAGAGAAAACTATGGGTGCAATATTTTAGTTTTTCAGCAAACTTCTGACATTCTTCAGTTCTTTCAGTTTTAAATTAATTTTTTTTCTGGTGGAAAAAGCACAGCTATCAGAATATAAAAATCAATAGCAAAAGCAGCTATCTTAAACCAGAGTTCTGTAAAAACTGCCGTTCATCAGTAAATAGCAGCAGTAAAGTGGGGGATTCCTTTCTCCTCACCCAATTACTTTCACTGAGGTGTGAATTTCAAAGTTTAATTAGGACCATTTAAATACCAAACAAATGCCAAGACAAAGGAAAATATTTTAAAAAACTAAATGAAAAATAAACCTTGTTACTGCAGTGAAATAGGCAGATCAGGAAACCTAAAAGATAAGGTTCCAAAAGTAAAGCAATTCTGCTCCCACTGTTAAGAAATCAGTCATTGCTTTACTAATGTATGCTTTTTTGGAAAAAAGGGCTGAAAATAATTAATGTGATATGCACAGCATATTCCATATTCATTGTAATGCTTGCAAATCAGGGCCCATCACTTCCTCACACCATATAGAAACTCTGTAATGACTTAGAGCTCTTCGGTGAATGACTTTAACCTAGAGAGAAACAAACAAGGTGTCCTGCAGCACTTAAAGACTAACATTTATTTATTGTATGAACTTTTGTGGCAGAAAATCCCACTTCATCAGACACTTTGAAGATGACGTAGAAAGGAAAACTTAAAAAGGTTAACAAGTTCCAAAGGAGTAGCTGTGTTAGTCTAGTTCAGCAAAACAATTGAGGAGTGCTATGGCACTTATGAAAACTAACAAATTTGTTTATCGCATGAGCTTTCATGAGAGAAAAAGCAGCTTCAAAGCATCTGATGAAGTGGGATTTTCTCCCACGAAAACTCATGTGATAAACAAATTCGTTAGTTTTCATAAGTGCCAAAGGACTCCTTGTTTTTTTCTTTTCCCTTCTTAAAAATGGTGTTTCCACTGAGGCTTAGAAAGGAACTGCAGCCTTAATACACCTGCAGTACTTCTCATGTTGCAATAAGAAAGCTCAGATACTGAATAATAATAAGAATGTGCAAACACCAGTTTATTTTTTTTTAATCATGGCATAGCTTCCATGTATTTAACAAAACTTAAACTATGTGTGTGTTTCAAGAATCTTTTGCTGGAATATGACAAGCAGGCAGAACAGCTGGATTTGGAAAAGGACCGAGTAAGTAGTCTCGAACATCAGATGGATGACCTTACAAGACAACTACAAACTTCAACTCAACAGGTAGCTTATATTGTGACTTAGCAAACAATTTTTATGATAAATATGAAGTAGTTAATCTCCAGTCTAATTTCAATTTGATAAACATAGAGTATCCCTGTAAATATTTTTGATAATTTCATTTCTATTTTTAATAGATATGTGCAAATAAACTAATATTTGTATTCTGACAAAGTAGAAACCCAATGTTTGAAATCCTTGTATTTGGAAAAAAACTAAATGAAAATCAGGACATGATAAACATGTCTAGGTTTCTCTGAACAGCAAGGATCCAGGGGTCTGTTTGATTTATGGGGTCAATGCTCAGATCTGAGAAATCTGTACTAAATGAGTTTGAGCAGGATCTCAGAAAAGAGCAGCTGCACAACACAGTCATATGGATTTTAAGCCCTTTATAGCTAATGAGTAGTGCTGAGTTTTATCTGCCCTTTATTGATAATTGCATTTCCCTCCATTTGACATGAAGAACAGCAGCCATTAGTCAGGACTGAGAATTCATATGTTGCTCTTTTTTACCAAAGCAAGATATGATTTAAAAAATTTAATGCTAACTGTAAATTAAACATGTTAAACTAGAAGTGACATTTCTTTTTCTTTCTGGGTCCCTCAGAAGGTACTGAGGAGAGAAGCAAAATGCATCCAATCAGTACCCAAAACTTTTGGGGGAAAGTGTGTTATATGGTAGCCTAAATACACTCAGGAGATGAGACTTTAAAAATCTCCCTTCTTTGCCCCCAACTTCACTTTTGAGTACTCTGTTTATTCAGCAAGTTATTCCCCTCTCCCCTGAATTGATTATATGAAATACCTCAATAGCAAAGTATAGCCAATGATTGTGCTGTTTGGAGCTTTATTTCATGTAGTCATCCTTAATTCTGGAACCACACAACAAGGAAAAGATGCTAATATAATATGTTGAGCATGCTGGTGGTTCAAAGCAGATCCTGTAAATATCTGCAATTCAAGTCTAGACAGGAACAGCCTTATCTGTGCCACCTGATCTCATTTAAAATGGATAAACTGTTAATATTTGGTAGTACTGAGGTAACTTCTTTGGTGTAAAGGTTGTCATTAACATCAGCTCAGAATCATGGCAGCTGTAATTGAGCAGAGGGAGGAGTATGTATATCTGAGCCTTGCATGTTACTGTGGTTTGGCATGCTGTTCCTGAAGAGCTAGTAAGAAGTTTTCCAGACTTTTCCACTGTTCTCCTTCAACCTCTTAAAAAGTTTGCCATGGAGTTGTAATGTAGTTTCAAAACTGTGTTGTAGGAGTCCAGATTGTGGCACTCATTTTTAAACCAGGCTGTTTTCTGTTCTGGTTGTAAACTGTTAGGACAAAATCATGTCCATACTATCATGTTCAAGCAGATGTAGAAATAGTTTACAAAGGTTGTTGGGTGAAATCCTTGGGTAGAAATCCTTGTGTATCTTTTAAAAAACAGAACAACAATAATAGTAAACTTCAGCCACCATCTCTGCCTGCAAGAATTGCAGGACTATCAACTTCCATTTTCATTTCCTACTAATGTCTTTTTAGCAAGACCAACTATGCTCTGCCAATGAAGACCTTATGGCTCGTGTTGAAACGCTACAGTCTAATGCTAAACTGTTAGAAGCCCAGATACTAGAAGTGCAAAGAGCCAAAACGAAAGTTGATAAAGAACTGGAAGCTGAAAAACTCCTAAAAGAGCAAAAGATCAAGGTAAAAGCAGAGTTGTGGGAATATAAAAAATAAAGCATGGGATAGTCCCTGAATAAATTGAATTGCTGAAAGTGTGGTAAAATTACAGTGGAATTTTAAAAATATTTTAGCCAATTTTATTTTGTTACCATTATAGATCAGATATAGAATCATGGTCCATTGACTCAGTTGAGGAGACAAGACTGAAAGATTCAACTATAGTTGTGTCATGGTCACACGTGAGACTTGAATGCAGGCTTAGGACTCTGTTAGGTTAACACTACTATTAATTTTATAATCCAGTTGGGGTTTATTTTGGAGGGTGGGAACACTTTGTTTTCAAAAAGCCTGTTATCCTTACTATCATAACATGAACATACATTCTTGAACTCAAATTCTGTTTCTGAAAAACATTTAAATTGATTTACAGGACCACAGCAATGCAGTAAGAGAACTTGAAGAGCTTCAGATGCAGCTTCAAAAGGAAAAGAAACATCTTCAGAAAACTATGCAGGAGCTAGAGCTGGCCAGGAGGGTAGGGTAATTATTTCTATTACAGTAGTGGTTCAAGGACACAAGTCAGATTGTAGCCCCACTGTGTTATGTGCTTTAACTACACTTGACAGAAAAACCTCTCACCAAGAGCTTAAAATTTAAGGCACAGGATGGGAGACAGGAAGTCTTAATATGTTTTTATAGATGGGGAAATGAGGCATGGTAAAACTGTTACTACCCCAGGTCACACACAAGACAGAATGGACGTAAAAACTGAATTAGATCTCCTGAGTTCTCACTCCAGTACTTTAACCACAAGGCTTCTTTGTTTTTCTGAAGTCAAATTCCTTTAGAAAGCTGATGAGAAAATGCTAAACAGGATTTTAGTATTTTAAATGATTTCCATGTTTTGATTCTGATACCAACAAATGAGATTTAGAACACTGATGAGTAAGTGCCCCAGTGTTGCACATATATCTGTAAACTTGGAGTTGTGAGGAACAGTTTTGCAGTGCAGAGTAATCGAAACAAAAGTGTTTCAGATCGGTCTGATTTTTAAACTGTGACTTTGTAAAACTAGGACCACAAAATATCTACTTTACAGGATGCACAGAAGAGCACACTGATGGATATGGAAATAGCTGATTATGAACGTTTAGTGAAAGAACTTAATCAGAAGATTACAGATAAAGACTGCAAAATTGAAGATCTTGAGCAAGAGATTAGAATTCAAAAACAGAAGCAAGAAATGCTACAAGAAGAAATAAGTGAGTAAAATATTTAATTTTTAAAACTTCTTATTGCTGCCAGTGGTGCAGCATGCATCCAACATAGTGGGGAGGAGAAGCAAACAGCTTGGGGACATCATATATGTATATCTTCAGATGTCCGCTTAGAAGGCAAGAAGGGCTACTAAGAAATAGTTGGAAAAAGGCCTTTTTTTCCAAAATTCATTTCTTCCATGAAAAATGAGTTACTGTAGTTCATCTGTCACTTGTTTACTAAGGACTAAAATAACAGCGATTGTACTGGACAAACTGCATTTCTCACATGTTGGTGTTAATCCCACCGATACAGCACTAGCGACTCTTCAGAATCTTTTCACAAAGTTGTGAGTGACTGAAAATCCTTGGCGAGTTAAAACTTCACTTAAAAACATTTTACCAAATAATAATGTGTTAAATGTAGCAATTCTTTTTTTTTCAGCATAACAAACAAGGAGTCTTGCGGCACTTTTAAAGACTAACCAATTTCTTTATTGCATGAGCTTTCATTTTTAAAAGTGCCACAGGACTTTTTGTTTGTTTTGTTTGTTTTGTTTGTTTTTGTTTTGTTTGTTTTGTTTGTTTGTTTGAACTAGGCTAACACAGCTACTCCTCTGGAACTTGTCACATTGCATTTTTCACCGTTCTCATAAGTATAACCTTAATTTACCTGAAGATATTTTATCTGTGGGAAAAAAACTGTGAGATACCTGAAAACTTGAAGTTGAACTCTTGGAGAACTACTTGTTTGCAACATTTATTTTTAGGAAATTCCAACTTAGAATATTTTTATAGATGACATTTTTAGGTGCATTCAAAACACTTACTTATGAAAGCACCCTATACAATTTTTTCCTTTTGCTCATCAAAATTTATTTCTGCATTAGAGTCACTTCAATCTTCTGTGCTACAGTATGAGGAAAGCAACTCCAAGATAAAACAACTGCTAGTGAAAACCAAAAAAGAACTGGCAGATTCAAGGCAATCTGTAAGTGCTTACCGGTATTGTGCTTTCTTAAACCAAATGCTTATAGTTTACTTGCATGTCTAGATTTTAAAATTAAAAAAAAAAAAAAAAGTTTTAAATTAACCAGGATCTCTCTCTTTGGCAGGAAAATGACCATTTAATACTTGAAGCATCATTAAAAGGAGAGTTAGAGGCAAGTCAGCAGCAAGTGGAAGTCTATAAGGCAAGAAATTTCACTCTTTGTTGTTAGGACAAGCTTTCTTGCAAAAGTTACTAGAAAGAATGCTATAGAGCAGAGCTGGGGGAAGATAGACTGAGCGCTACAGAAAATAAACATTGTTACAAAAGCAGTATCACTAATTTTGTTCTCTCAATTTTCCTCAAATATTTCATTTCACATAATACTCTAAATCTTTCTCTTTTTCTTGTCATTGTTTTGTGCTTGTACATAGGGGTATTTTTTTTTTTTTAGAACTAGATGGTAACAAAATACATATATTGGCTGGCAAAATGAGTGTTGCATTACCTTCTGCTGGGTGGTGCATGTGACAAATAACTACACATTGTTGTTGTCAGATCAGTTGCTCCTGTAATTCAAACTATACAGCTGAGAATATGAAGGCTCTGGGTTCAAATATTATTAACAGCCCATGCAGAGGGTTGAGTCATAGTTATTGTGCATGATGGAATTTGTCTGTTACCAGTCGTCTTTTAAAAAACAGAAGAAAAAAAAAACATAACACAACACACACTTGGACATTATCTACATTAAAGTTTGTGTTAAATGTTGCAAATTCAAACATCCAGAAGTTAGAAAATGCTAGAATTGAGTTTGCTGTGCACTGATAATATTTAATTATGTGCTCATACGTTATTTTTCCTCCAAAGAATCTCTGTCTCACTCATTGCATAGCACAGATGGTGCTCTGAGAATGACGCAGCTGTTAAATATATTCTCTTTTAGCTTTATGCAGCTGCATTACCCCAGGCCTTATGCACTGCACATCTAAATGCTGCTTTAAACTTGAAGTTTTATTTCGTCATATGCTTTCCTATAGCACTTACCTTTTGTCCCTTACACTCTTCAACAAAGTTATCTTCCCAACACCTGTAGGAGGAAGAAAGGTGGTATCTCCACTTCACAGGTGAGGATACTGAAATACAGAGAAATTAATGACAACATTTGGAAAAGTGGTCACTAATTTCGGCTGCCCCATTTTAGCTCTCTATGCCTGATTCTTTTCCAGAGGTGTTGAGTAACTGTAGCTCCCACTGAACTGAAATGGAGTTCTGTGTACTTAGCACTTCTGAAGGTTAGGTCCCAGATGTCCAATTGTGAATTTATAAAATGAGTACTAGTTCTGAAACCATGAGCTATGTTCCCTCTAAGCTGTGCGCGTGTGCGTGTGCACACAGGTTGTGAAGCCCATGCACACAACAAAATTAAGCGCGCACAAAAAAATTCAACAGTGCTGATATTTTTGTGCTACTTTAAGAAGGCAGTTTCAAATAGCATGTTTAAAATAAGGTCTTGTAATTTATAAAATCATTTCCATAACCATATAAAAATAAAATTTAGGTATTATTTGCATCATATGCTTCGTTGCACTCACAAGTTTGAACATATTCACTGAAGTGCGCACAAATTTGGATACTGGTTCTGAAAATTTGCACAAAAGAAATTTTTTGCACACACAGACTATGGAAAATTAGGGGGAACACTGATATGAGTGGATTGCCAGATATGTCATAAGAAGTTTGGCATCCATGGATACAGCTTTGTTGTTCTGATCCTAGTCCAGCGTACTATCTATAAGAGATAATCCTGTCTCCTCCTGAGTCCTTTTCTGCACTGAATGAGAGAGAGGTCTTGTGGAAAATAAACAAGATGTTACAATGTAGAGAGACAAGGGAGCATGCAGCTCTTTGACTTGGAACTTAAAAACTATGAGACTGCCCTTCTGCATGTTTTTTTGCTGGTGTTTCTAATATAAAGCACTGTAAAATATAAATGCTGCTGCTGTTAGAGTTGATGTTTCAGAATTGACGGTAAGAAAGCTTTTTAAAAATGCCAGTTTATTCTGTCTTTACACATGTTCAGATATTCAGTGAGCTTGCTGCTTTCTCCTTTTATTTTTCATCTCTCAAAAGAGAGTTAGGGAATCTGAGTCCTGTGACAAAGATACATTTTTTAATCTATCTTTGGCCCTAATTAATTAAACTTTTTTTTTTAAATAGTATTGTATTTAAAGGACAGTGCAAGCAAGACACTCATATAAGGTTTAATTTTCATCAGTATGAAATTTGATAGCTAATAGGCATCAGCATTGCTGCTAAATGACAGATCTGTTGATTTACAGAAAATGAGGGATTGTGCTTTAAAAAAAAAAAAAGAACAAAATCTCTAGAAAAACTTGCTTGCACGTTTTTCCCATTATATTAGGAAAAATTCAAATGATAAATGCTACATATGATCCTGCTTAGATACATGCCAGTATATGGCTGTGTGCCTTCTTTACATCAACATCATTTTAAAATCAGATTTTAATTTTATTGTATCTAGACATTTCTAGGTTTCTCATCATCAGAATGTCTGGATGCTTTGCTGCAGTCACCTAATGAAAAGAATTAATTGTAAAGACTAAATTCTAGTTTTGTTGAAATGCATCCTTATTTTCAGATTCAGTTGGCTGAACTAACATCAGAAAAACACAAGATTCAAGAGCATCTGCGGATATCTCTGGAGCAGCACCAGCGCACACTGAGTGTTTATCAGCAGAAAGTTGCAACCCTACAAGAAGAATGCAAGGCAGCAAAGGTACTTTTAACAAAATAAGTAATAACTCTTTAGACTGTAAGAAAGGGAAGCCACTTCCACTTGCAATCTGTCTTCACTAGAAATACCATCCTGCAAGATTCTCACTCCTGGATCTTGGCTCCTTCACAGATGACTAGCAGGAATTCTAACGGAGTGGGTTTTAGTAATGGGATCTGACGTTTTCACCAACAGTAGGGTAGAGCACAACTAAAGCCTTTTACTGATTATTCTGCACCATTCTCTGTGGAATATAAATGCTGCCATCTAAGAAGTCCAATTGGTTTCTTTGACCTGCACCAGAGGTGAGGCTCTGCTATGATAATTGGGTTAACAAATATGCTCTAAGAATGAGTTTAGTTGTGAAATGTATGTACAAGTGTGTAAGATGACATAAGGAATGCTGCAGGAAAGTAGAGAGACAAGACGAATAATGTAATATCTTTTATAGAACTGTGACAGGGGCTACTTGTCTGCCAGGAGCACCTCTTGCTGGCCAGATGCATACCTGCACTTTTCTCTTAGTTCATGGTATCTCATGTCCAGTGCTACCTGCTTTAGGTGAAACTTCTGTGACTCAGCCCTCTGGTCAAGTCACAGTCCTCATGAACATAAACATATAGACCCCTTCTATTGGTAGAAAGTGTAACCAGGCCTAACATAGTACCCTCAGTTGGAACTTCCTCCAGCCCTCCGCAGGCTCCATCCTCAATCTGAGCAGCAAGGTGTATCTGCAAAACCCACAGTTGGGATCGGCCTAGAGTCCTGTTCCTGGGAGGGCCTATCACTGTACCTTTGATTGGTTTACCTGAATCCTTCCCAAGGCTAGCTTTGCTAAGGTCCCTGCTCTGTTATGAAACAGCACACCTTTATCTTCTTCCCTGGAGACTCTTCGTCTCCTGTCCCAGCTCTCTCGCTGGCTCATTCTTTCGATTTGGTCCCCTTCTGCGTTATATCGAAGGTCACAGATGTCACCCCTTCCCTGCATCTGTTTAAACTCCCTTTTGCTGTGGGCTTGCTCTATATTCCCTTTGGTTGTTTGTGAGGATCTGGGCCTGCCCACTACACTTTCCTGATCCAGGGACCCTAAAAGTAGAGGCTGCTTGCTGTGGCCCTTTAGCTAATCACTACATTTCCCTGGGCTGCTTCCCTGTGGCCTCCTCACCTTCTTCACACGTGGTTGAATCATGACAACTGGCCAACAGCAGCTTCCTTGCTCCCCCAGTACCAGCGAGCAATTGCTTTTGAGTCCCAGCACCTAGACAGGAGCAGCTTCCCTACTTCTCTGGCTCCAGTCAGGAGACTGAACTTCTGTAGCCCTGCAGCACTTTTTATATGAATCTGCTGGGCACTACTTGGCTGCTTTTTGTGCGGCTTTTCTGAGCAGCTTAGAGGAGCCATCTCCACTGTTCTTTTCAGGGGTGGTGGGACTAAAATGACCAAATGCCTTGATTTTTGTAGGGACATTTCTGGTATTTGAGGCTTTCTTATATGGATGCCTATTATCCTCCATGCACTGTCCCAGTTTTTCACACTTGCTGTCTAGTCACTCAAAATAGAAAAACGGGGGGCGCCTTGGGACCTAGTACACCCTGTCATGTGGACCAATTTGTGTTAGTGAAAGAGACAAGCTTTTGAGCTATACAGAAGTTTTTAACACGGAAAGTAGGTCAAGTTGGTTTCAGTAATGAGTGTTGTAAATAAGTGCAGGAGAGCTAGGCAGAGACTAAATTAATCCAAACAAAAAAGGTCATGTTGATATAATTCAATATAATATAACTTCATTAAATTGAAAACAAGCTAGGTAAAAAGAAAAAATGAAGAACCAAGGATGTAGAAGTAATAGTTTCCTAGGGTTTGTGAAAGAAGGTAGCAATTTAGAGAAAATTTCATGCTGAAAATAAAAATCAAATGGTTCTTAGGGAAGGTCAAGATATGGAATCTCTCATCTTGGAAAAATTCTGTAGCACAGCGTGTCTGAAATTGCATCCCCCTTTGGAAACTAAATAGAAGGAATAACACTTTGAAAATGTCTGGAGAGAGGACCAAGTAGCTACGTTACTGTTCCTCTGGCAGATACATCTATCTTATCAAATGGGCATTGATATTGCTTCCATACAACAATGAATGTAAGATGTCATTGACTATTTAGAAATAGTTTTCTTTGTAATAGGATTTCTCAGCAAGTTGGTGTCTCTTAAAAAATAAAATAAAATTTGGTGGAGTTAGTCCACTCCAAATTGAGTGCCCTGGATTTCTGACAATGGATAAGCCAGAAATATATTCCTGGAAGAAGTTAATCTGTTCAAGAGACTGAGCCAGCCAGTTGAAGACGGTAGTCAAATAGTTTTTGTGTAGAGCGAGCAAAGTAGTGTATATGGGTGTTACTCAGTGGTGGCTTTTGGGATATGCGAAGCAGGCAACCGCCTAGGGCCCCAAGCAATAAGGGGCACCATCTTCAATTTGGTAGACAGAAATAAAAACAGAGAGAAATATAGAAATTGTTTGCATCTAGCAGAGCTAGTAGGGCTGGAAGCCTAAGCACTTTTCACTCTTGGCTCATCAAGGCAAGCTATAATTAGGATCTGTGCTTCATCTGAAATGCAGATTTCACCATTCTCTGCCCATCACCTTCACATGGGCATGCTAAAAAAGCAGGAGCAAGCAATAGACAGCACAACAGCAGGAACTTTTCCAGTGGCCTCAGCTTTAATTCCTCAGCGTGGCCATTTATTTTGCCATTTTTTAATTTTGTGAAATACTGCCTTTTTTTTTCCTGTTCTTTTGCCTTTTCCTTTGACTTTGTGACAATTTTTACTTTGGCTTTTTTTAGCTCAGGTTACTAGGTACATCCATATAGGGTGCTGCATCTAAATATAGTGTTTCCCTTAGGCAATCATTACACCTGTGTGTGGTGTCTGTGCTGTATGTCTTTCTTTTGATAAAGTCATTTTTTAGCTTCTTTTGTACTTACTATTTAATATTTTTGAGGGGGCCAGAGTCTTATAAACTTGAGTACTTCAGAGAATTTCATTGAAATTTGGTGTTTTTCATTTATAGCTACACATTAGAAACCTCCTTTTCACTTATTTTTATTTATTATAATTATTTGTATTAAATGTCTCTAGTGCACATAAACCCCAGCCTATATGAAAAATTTGTAAGATTTGACTGCCAAACTTTTAAATGTGGTATTTGTTATTTTTGAGCCATCATTAATGTTACCACTTCTTATTTATTAATTAATGCTCATACTTTAAAAAAAATTAAATTTTCACTTTAATTTTGTAGTTCAGCATTAGCTGATTTATGTTAAGTGAAAGATGATCAACTTACAAGCTTCATGATGGGAAGATCTTTAAAGATACCATACCCAAGAATAATTTACAAGTTCCAGAGAGATAATCATGTTAGTTTGGTTCAGCAAAACAAACAAGGAGTCCTGGGGGGAGATATGGGGCAGTTAAGGGTGCAGGGGGGACTGGGGCCACAGGGAAGGTAGCAGTGGGGGCTAATAGTGGGCCCTTTAGGGGGCCCCACAATGGGCCTTTGCTTAGGGCCTCCAATTGCCTAAGGCCACCTCTGGCCTTACTGTACCACACTTGCAGACCTTTCCCACTGGAAGCTGTAAGTCCTACTTAGTAAAAGGCTTCTGTGTCAGCTGCTTGACCACACCATATCTATAAATCTCTAATCTGTCAAAAGTCAAGCTTTTAGGAGGTATGTTTCTTGGAGCCAGACCCGTGCAAGTGTGACTGGTTTGCCTCAAGGGAAGCTTGCGTGCACTCACTCACCAAATTGTTTTGCTGTCCATGGCAATCTTTGTAGATTCATGGGCATTTCCATCCATCATGGCTGTAGATCAGCCACGCTGATGTGGTATGCAGCTATTGTACAGTCAGCCTTCCTGCATGTATGCCACATCTGCAAAAGAAAAGGAGTAGTGACTTGATGACCAGTGAGGAGGTGAGCATCAAGGTAGTTGCCAAGCTCCAACTAAGAAATTAGGTGCAGAAATGCAGAGCAAGTAAAGATATATCAAGTACAACAAAGGCTGCTTGTCAAATATTTTAACTTAACTGCCTCAGTGGAAAGAAGAATAAAGGATTTGGTGTTTTTTAATTATATTGATGAGCATCACTGGAGCTATAAGAAATGTAATAACGGCAACTGAACAACAGTCTCCTCAAGGAAGGTCCAAAGGGGTAACCATGTTAGTCTAGTTCAGCAAAATAAACAAGGAGTCCTGTGGCACTTAGACTAACATTTATTTATCACTTGCATCTGATGAAGTGGGATTTTCTCCCTGGAATCCTCAAGGAAACTCCTTCATCAACAGCGAAGAAGCAATCGGAACATTCAGAGGACATATTTATGCTCAGCAGGGAATGGTGTATTATAACCAATAGAGGGCATGACTTGTGTTGACCTCAAGGTTTTAAACAAAACAAATTCACAAGCTGTGGGAATTCCACCAGTCTCTTGCGGAGATTCGGGGGTGAAAATCCTGTATATACAGTATTTTTAGAGAAGGGAAGCAGAAAACATAGAGTACTGAATGAATAGTGTTTGTCAAGTCACTGTGACTAGTATACATTCTTCTTGCTGTATGAGCTCTGGTCAAAGATAAAACTGCCTGAACCTTTTTTATGGCAGGAAATTTACATCAACATAAATTGAAATTGTGTTAAGTGAATTTAGCATAAACATAGTGAAAATACAGACAATAAACTGTATATGCTCTTACAAAAACAAACTGTAGAATTTTTCCATCATCGTGTTTGCTTAAACAAAATACCAGAATGACTCAGAAATCAAGTCTGAGTACAAACAGATGTCTGATTATTACTGTTACAGTGATTGACTATGACAAAGCAAGTGTGGTGACAGGGGAAATGATTGTCTGTGCTGTTTCCATCTCTGTCTGGCTTTGGACTTGCTCCTTATATTTTGGTGGAGGTTTTGTAAGGACTTTTAATATTGTATAGTAATGTTCGTGTGTTCTGTATGTTCTTTTTAGAGTTGTACATTATAAACTGTGTGAAAGACCAATGTGATTAACACTAATGTACTCCCTGAACAAAAAAGTTCACCTACCAATCATGGAATATTGCATTTTAAATGAACTGGCTTTCTTATATGATTAGCAGTTTTAATCACCCTTTCAACCAAACTAAAAGGGAATTCAGTTGAGATTCGTATTTTTTGATGTTTAAATAATGTTATGTGCATACAGATTGCGTAAAACAAACTAGTTGGTTTTATATAAATAACTAATGTATATAATAGTTTACTTTTTTCACATTATAGGCAGAACAAACTGCTGTTACCTCTGAATTTGAAAGCTACAAAGTCCGTGTTCATAATGTCTTAAAACAACAAAAGAATAAATCTGCTTCTCAGATGGAAACCGAGGGAGTCAGACAAGAAAGGTAAAAATTTTATGTCTATAAATGCTTGGTAATCAAGACTAATAAAGTCAACAATGAGCAAGATTTTCTTTTCCCCATCAAATACATATTTAAACAATGGGGTGTGGGTTGAAAAATCCACTTCAGTAGTCTTGGTTAACTACTATAGTCATGTCAGAAATGTTCATGTGTGATAATTCTTGCTTCACATTTTGAGAACCATCTAGTTTCTGGCATCAATATTGTTTGGTTGAGGTTTACTGAATTACCCAGAGAGGATGCTTTTTAAAAAGATTCCATCAATTTTAGTCACATTTCAATCTAAATATTTTCCATTATCTATGTTGCAGTGTGATAACTGAAATATTTTTTAAAATCCCTGCTTTTCATTTACCATATATCATTGCATATAAGCTGAGAATTTTGTGCCTGAAAATTGGCTTCAAAACAGGCACTTGGCTTATACTCAGGAGAATATGGTAGACAGCCCAAGCCAGCCCTTTCCCTGACCATGCAGCAGGCCGGAGCCCCAGTGTTGGCTGGGACTGGGGCTGGAGGAAGGAACGGACCCTGGCGTCCGGAGCAGCCAAGTAAGGGGCTCCTGGGGGAGGTCGGCCTGGTCATTGGGGGGGCGATTCAGGAAGGCCAGGGAAGGGACAGCAGGGACCGGGGGTTGGGGAGGGGGTCAAGGAGTTGGGGAAAGTGATGGGATGGTTGGGGGGGGTGGTTCAGGGAGGCCAGGGAAGGGGTAGCAGGGCTCGGGCATGGGGGGGGGTCGGGGAATCTGGGGAGTGGCAGGAGGACCCAGGGTTTTTGGGGAGCCCAGGGAAGCAGCGACAGAGACTGGGGATTTGGGGGGGGGGGTGCCTGGCAGGCTGGGAAGAGCAGCAGCAGGGGTTGAGGGGGGGTGAGGGGGAAAAGGGCAGAAAGGGTGTTGGGGAACAGAGGAGCAACAGCATGGAACTGAGAAGGGAGCTGGGGGCGGCAGTGGGGAAGGGGCAGAGTAGGGGGTAGCAGTGAAGAGCCAAGGGGGCAGCAGTTAGGAAGGGGCAGAGCAGGGGACAGCAGGAGGTAGCAGTGAGGAGGGGGCAGTAGGAGGAGCAGAGAACAACAGTGAGAAAGGGGTGGAGCAGGGGCAGCAGTGAGAAAAGGGGGGAGTAGGGGGCAGGAAGAGCAGGGGGCGAGCAACAGCAGGAAACTGAGAAGTGAGCAGGGGGGTAGCAGTGAGGAAAAGGCAAAGTAGGGGGCAGCAGAGGTGACAGCAGTGAGGAAGGGGCAGAGCAGGTGGGGGAAAGGGCGGCACAGGGGGGCAACAGCAGGAAACAGATGTGAGCAGGGGGCAGCAGTGAGGAAAGGGCAGAGCAGGGGGCAGCAGGGCTGAGGAATGGACAGCAGGGGGGTAAGGGAAAAGCAGCAGCAGAGATTTTGGGGTAGGGAAGCTGTCAGAAACTCCAGAGGAAGCCGGCAGCAGTGGGTGGGAGGGTTAGAGGCCAAGGCCAAATGGGGACCTTGGCTTATACCCGGGTCACCAATTTTAGCTTCGGGGGGGCTCAGAATTGGGGGGTGGGTCGGCTTATGCCCGGTTCGGTTTATACCCAAGTATATACGGTAGGTTTTTTGATTTGACAATACACTGAAAAATAGAAATTTTTTGTTTCCCTGAGGACTCCTAGGTACCACAGTAATACAAATAAATTATATATTGTCAGTCGGCTTTTTCTGTTTCTGTGGAGTCTTCCACAACAACAACAACAAAAATACCGGTGGGGGTGGGAATAGTGTTGTTTTCAGACCAAAGAAACTGAATGGAAAACTCAAGGACGGAACTAAATCCTGAATCTAATTTTAACTCATTTAAAATCACTTGATTTTTCTGAGACAGCTATACTCCTTTTTTATTAATTAGCGCTGGGACTCCTAGCTTGAGCACAATTGCTGTTGGCAAAACATTTTGAGTTTGATATATTTGCATTTTATTTTCATATATTTGTATAACACGGGCCTGTTAAAGTAAGGATTTATTTTCCTGATTTAAAATAAAACAGGTAACAATCTGTCTTAAATTATGTTTACATTCCCTTTCTCTGACTTCTCCCCTCATCACCCCCTCAAATTAGAACACTGTACAGGTTATTGGTTTTGGGGGAGGGACCCTTGAAGTTCAGTATGATCCTGAAACTGACGTGTCTGCCTTCTGGTCAGCTGTTCAGCATGAGGCTGATGGTTTTCAGCTTCAGCCTCCCTTACAAAAAACCTGCTGTTCACAACAGCCAGTTGTTACCTTTTTTTTTTTTTTTTGTAAACTTTCCCTGGCATAGACATAGTGAAAGCATGAACTAGTACTAAAATATTTAAGTGCAGGTATAAGCCAGTCACATTCAATGCAGTTTCAGAAAGACCTCATTCCACATGGGGTCTACACTAGCAGTTAGATAAGTTCAGAGCAACCATTTCTGATTTTGGGGGGGTGGGGGGGGAGAGTGGTCAGTGTCTTAAAATAGACAGGGTCATTGTGCATCCGTCATGATTAACTGATTTTTGGCACAGGTCTGGAAATAATGCAGCATCTCCAGCAGAGGGCGTTCTAGGATTTGTTGGGATGGGGGGAGGATCTCTGATGGAAACTATAAAATAGTGTCTGAGAAGTTGCTTATTTAAAACAAACAAACAAAATAAACAATATATTAAGAATTCAAAAGACTTTATCAGATTCTAGCTGATCAGGATATGAATTTCCTTGAAATGAGCTAGTTGTAAGGAAGTGTCAGTTATCTTCAAAGCATCTGATGAAGTGAGATTTTTCTCCCACGAAAGCTCATGCAAAAAATAAATCTTTTAGTCTTTAAGTGCCACAGGACTCCTTGTTTGTCGCGTCTCCCCTACTCCCCACCAGTTATCTTCTTTTTTGCCAGCGGAAGAATTTTGATGGGAAGCAGTGTTCTGTTGTTACTGGTTATAGGGTGCTGGGAAGTGTTGATTTCAGAAATTTGTAAGTGGGACATTGTTTGATCAACAACTGAAAAAACATGGGCTAAAATTTCAAAGGAGGGGTTCCTCCCTAAAGTAAAGGATTATTTCTTCAACTGTTAACCATACACATTGTTTCTTTTAGAAATCAATAAAAATTATTCACCAGAGAAAGGATTGAGAGCATTAATTGGTTCTTTGACTTTTTTCTTTCTGATAGAAGAACAGATGGCTTGACCTTTTTCCTCTAGTTTCTCTTGCATGAATCAGTTTATCTGAATATAGCACACTGTTTTTTCTGGTGTTTAATTTTTGTGTGTTGCCACTTTTTCCCCCACCTCATTTTTCAGAGTCCTCTACTGTTTGTTTCTTTCCTGTACCTCGCGTTCACACCTGCCAGCTGGCACAAAACAAACAAAGAATACCCAGGAAACAGTTCTTATCTAAACCTGCACCTCACTCATGTTTTCTCTGTCACACCCAAAGCATTTCTAGCTTTGTCCCCCTTAACTTGTCTCATGCTGAAAGGATAATTAACATTCTCTCTCCCCAGTCAGACCCAGCTTTGACCAATGCCAGGAACAATATGGAGCATTGTTAGAGGGGATCCTTGATGGAACTGAGAAAGCCATGTGTTCGTGCTACAATCCCGAAATCAGCTGTTTTGTCATCATTTTGGCTGGGTTATGTTCTGGAAAGATTTCCATCATACTAGTGAATCATTCAAACATTTAATGTAATGAAAAGGTCTTTCAGATCTATTGAAATAGATTCCCCCAAATACAAATGATATATTTGGAAGCTTTGAAATGAGATAACTCTCCTTAAAATGTGTATTTGTGCTTTTTCCTTAGAGAACACATGGAAATGGTGATAGACCAACTAAAAGTAAAGTTACAAGACACTCAGCATAATTTACAGATCAATGTAGCTGAACTTCAAACATTGCAGTCTGAACATGATACCCTGCTGGAAAGGCACAATAAAATGCTGCAAGAGACTGTGGCGAAAGAGGCAGAGCTCCGAGAGAAGTATGGTTCTCTAATGACTGGATGTCATGTTATTGTATATAAAGTTGGTGCCAAGCCTTTGTTTATCTGAACCCTCCTACATTCATGCAAACAGTACACTTGTGTACAAAAAGTTAGAAGGTTTTCCATAAGTGTTGTTAGCTACTTGCTGCCAACCTTCTGGCACTCCTGCTATGAGAACTGAATGGTGGAAGATCAGGAACTTTAAACATCCTCATACTTGGGTCTCCCTCCCCACACACTTTTTTTTGGTTGTACCATATACTTTCCAAAACTATATTTTTGCAGCTCATTGAGTGCTACTTCAAAGTACAGGATACAGAACTACCATTGTATGGAAGGATTTAATCTAGTGAAGTAATCTGATGCAAGTGTCTGGTTCTGACTAGGAAGAGTTCAACTTTAAATAACTGTACAGACAGAATAGTAGGAATTCTGCTGCAATTTAAAGTCCAATTAGTGCCCTTATGAAAAGATATCATTTTAAAATTTCTTCTTCCCACAATCACCAGCTCACTATTTGTTACAGTGAGCTTCTCTCGCTTTTAATTTTGAAAAGGTGATGAGTCTTTCTGCTTCAGGGCACTTCAACAATTCTGTCCTTTCCCTCTTCTCTTACTGCTTTCCCAGGCAATTCCAGGAACAGTATGGAACACTGGTAGAGGGGATCCTTAATGGAATTGAGCAGGCCATGTGCTCAAACCTGTTTTTTGTCACAGAGAGTGGGAGGCAATATTCTTTGGAATTCATCATTATTAGCACTTTTGTGTTGTACTTCAGTGTGTGTGTGAAAAGTAGTAAAAGATACTTTCAGCTCCTGTTGACCATGGAAACAAAGGCGAGATGAGATACTTGAACCTGGGTCTCTTGCTTAGCAGTGAAGAACCAAGCTCAAATATCGTATAGTTTGGCATAATTAGTGAAAAAAATAACAGTTGGGAATTTCTATTTGTCTAATTCTCCATATTTGAGTTTTCTATTTCTAAATATTTCTATTTTTGTAAAATACAGAGTTCGGGGTGACAAATAGTTAAAAAGACAAACTCCTTAATGGTAGAAATTTAGCATGAAAACTAAATATCCATTTGATTTGAGAGTGACTTAAAAATCGCTGTAAGTTCAGACAGATGTGTTACCAAATTAATTTGGCACAATTTTTTTATTGCTCTGTAATAAACCATAGAAAGTGTAAGTAAATTGTAGGGCAATTGCTAAAACAACTTTAAAAATGGCATTGGACATGTTATGTTTGATCAAAAACTCTAGCCGCAGCAGTCCACAATTCTTCACCTGTACCAGGTGTGACCAAACTGCGGCTCAGGAGCCACATGCAGCTCTTGAATGAAAAATTGTGGCTCCTGGAAGAATGTCAGCAGATCAGTTTAGGAAAGCAGCCCCAGTCTAGGAGTTCAGGAGGGGGTTGGGATGGTGCAGTGAAGTGCAGCATGGTCAGGGATGGCAGAAGTGCAGCATGATTGGGATTTTAAAAAACTCGCTACTAGCCTGCAGTTTTCTACATTGAGCAGCAGCTAAGTTTTTACTGTATAAGGCTAATTTTTATGATAACCTTAAGTAATTATTACAATCTGACAGTAGTAGAAATAATTTGTCTTTCTATGATAAGATTAAAGTGTGCAATGAATTTTAAACTTAGTGATTTTGGAGTAGGTAAATGTATATGGCTATATGCCTCAGTGCGGCTCATAAAGGTTTAATAATCTATTTGTGTGGCTCTTGAGTTCCATAAAGTTGGCAATCCTTGACCTACATTACGATTGGTAATTTGGTGTACATATTAAAAGGCATTGTCTGGTTTTCTGTACCGCCAATAGCAGTGATGTTTCTTAGCACCTTGTACCTTTACAAATATTACATAAACAGTAATTGGCTTATCTTTACATACTGATGTGAAATAGTTAAAGAATAATAATGTCCAATTTCCAGGCAGGAAAACTGAAAGAAAGAAAAATGATTTTTTCCCAGTACAACAGAATGAATAAATGGCCCACCTAGAATAAGAACCAAGAAATTTCTAATCTGCTACTCAGTCATCTTAGCCCACAGTGCCCCTAATCATCCTGACAGGTTCCAAAGGGGTAGTTGTGTTAGTCTAATTCAGCAAAACAAACCAGGAGTCCTGTGGCACTTTTGGAGACTAACAAATTTATTTATTGCATGAGCGTTCATGGGAGGAAATCCCACTTCATCAGACCATCTTCAAGCATCTGCTGAAGTAGGATTTTCTCCACGAAAGCTCATGTGATAAATAAATGTGTTAGTCTCCAAAAGTGCCACAGGACTCCTAGTTTGTTTTCTAATCATCCTACATTTCATAAGAATAGCAGCTAGAGTCATTTGTTTAAAATATTTGTCATTTATTTTACACCATAAATTTGCATGGCATGGAATAAGTGTAAGCTAAAACATTCCCTAGCCCACAGTTAACAGTCTTAGAATTAATCATTATAAAAAATACACAAGAGAATGAATACATAGTAAACCATAAACTGACCATATTTTCATTTTTCTATTTCACTTAAATTCCCAAGATATGATTGTGATTCCTGTATTGGATACTAGTTTTAAATTTTAAAAACGCCAAGGGGGAAATGGTTACTAGTGTTCTTGCATATGCTTTTCAGACTCTGCACAATACAGTCTGAGAACATGGTGTTGAAGTCAGAGCATGCACAGACTGTGAGTCAACTGACAACCCAGACTGAAGCTCTTCAGAACAGTTTCCGAGATCAGGTGAGGCAGCTGCAAGAAGAACATAGGAAGACAGTAGAGACATTGCAACAGCAGCTGTCCAAGGTAGAAGCCCAGCTTTTCCAACTTAAGAGTGAACCTAGCACTAGAGGTAAGTTTGCACAGTCATACAGCCCAAAAAAAAAAAAAAAAACCCTGTTTGTTGATTTTTCATATTATTTACCTGACTGTCAATGATTTATCACATCTCTGTGGTTGATAGTCATACACAGCTACAAGAACATATTGTACACATTTACCAACTGATACCAATACTATTTTTACACTTAAAATGGTAAACACTGATAGTGTTCTCAACTATTAATATAGCACTTACGTCAGTCACCTCACTTTATTTTCTCTGTGACATCCAGGATTATTTCTCTTTACCAAGGGAAGGAGGAAAAGTCATTTTAGTGAGTGTTATTGTACTGCTAATCCATTTGTCTCAGGTTTTGGAGAGCCCATTGGATGTCTCCTTCCAAGATAATGAGTAAAGCTAGTCTGGTTAGAGAAGGTGCTACATCCTCACTACTGCAGATGATTTTGAGTTAACAAAAAGAGAAATAGAATGTGATCGTGTTCAGTAAGCTATATTTGTAATAAACTCTTAAAAGTACCAAGCAGTTATAAAACACCATATTAGCCATAAATAGATCCATGTTGTGTGTGTCTGTCTTGTTTTTCATTGTTTTAAAATTTACTGAGCAGCAAGGGTACTGAGTGACTCCGGGCACTGGTGATAAGATATAGAACCTTTGAATCATGGTCATTGCTTGAAACCTAAACTAAAATATAGTGCCCAGATGCTGTTTAGCTATACTGTGACCTGTGTGCCATGAATTGGTGGTCTCAACTCATTTCATAATGGGTCAGTCTGTATTATAAAGATTACTATTAGAACTGGCACCCTGAGTTGAGGATTCGTTCTGGAAGATGAGGTACTGTCACTTCTAGAAGGTTTCTTCCCAGCACAAGGTCTAGGCATGTTACTTGACAGTGAGCAGAAATTGGAGGGGTGGGGACTTGCGTTTTGTAGTGCTACTTCTTGTACTTTATTTCTTCTGTGGAGGTGTCTCTGGCTGTCTCTAACTCCACATCTGTCAACAGGGAGTGTTCAAAACCACTGAAACACGTTAAGACTGAAATACACTCAACACTGTTGTTTAAAAAAAAAAAAAACCCTCACTACTGTTACTATAGTTGTATAAATAGCTAATAAATAGCTTTCCAAAAGAGAAAAAGAATTAATCCCTTGATCTGTATCTTTCTCAAGCATCATCCTTGCATATTTTTAGCATAAGATATGAGGTTCAAGAATGGTTTCAGCTGTGATTTGTGTAGGGGAGTGGGTACAGACCAGAAACTGAACTGAAGCAACCCTTCTTTGTCCATTTCACAGTGACTGTAGAATTAATGCAGCCTTATCACTTGTTACTTCCTGATGCCCCAACCATCCAAATTTAAGATGGTTACACCGATGACTGGTTTCACATAAGCCACTTAAAAAACACTTTAAATCACTGCTAATCCGGACTCTCGTGTTAGTGGTGTCTTCAAAGTGAAAGGCTACATGTTTTATTGTGAAATATACTTCATTCATTCTTTAAGGATAACTAAACTGCCATAAATAAATTAGTTTTTAAAAGTGCCATAAGACTCCTTGTTTGTTTTGCAGAACTAGACAATATGGCTACCCCTCTGGAACTTGAACTTCTTATATGATGCTTTTTGTCACCCTGTTACTTCTGTAAATCATCTTAAATTAAGATGAATTCAACTCTGTCACAACTTCTGTTCTCATTTTCTCCTCACCTGTTTGAGTGACTTCTGCATGATCATCCCCATCAAACACCAATGATATTTATTAGTGTATGCCATCAGAAAGAAATTCTTTTTCAGGTCCATCTGTTTCAACCCTGCCAGTGAAGAACTTGCGAGAACGGAGAAACACTGACCTTCCTCTTCTTGATATGCACACAGTAGCTAGGGAAGAGGGAGAAGGAATGGAAACAGTTGACACAGAGCCTGTGTCTTCGGCCAGTACCTACATGCCATCGTTGGAACAACTTCTTAGTTCTCCTGAAGCAAAATTTGGTAAGTAAAACCATTTTAAAATAACAAATGCTTAAGAACTTAACTAACTTGAGTTATAAAATCTGTGTTCCTGGGTACTTTTCTGTGTGCCAGAGATAGTTGTCCTTAGAGCATTGTGATTCTTCATTCCACTTTACTACCATAACTTTTTTCCCTAGTGATGCAGTCATCCTTGATGAGATTCTCAAAGGAGGCTTGAGTATCCAACAGCTACTTCAGATACTTAAGTTCAAAATGTAGGTCTCTGTTCAGCTGCAACCTAATGTTGTAGGTACCCAAACTCCCTAGGCACCTAAACTTACACTGGCAAGGTCCTCAAGGTGCCTAAATTTCTGCCACTGGACACATGAACAGATGCCTCAGCCCTCACACCACCAAGCAGGTTTGCACTTAATTGCAGAGTGGCATTCAGAAAATAAGATCTCACTTGCAGAGCCTGATATAATAGACCTGTTCAGAGGCTAGTTTAGATCACGTCTCGTTGACTGGCAATGCAAAACATGGTGGAGAATGTGGTGTTGGTTCCCTTTTACCCAGTAGCCTTTTGATTAGAGCACTCACCTAGGATGTGGAAGATAAAGGTTTACGTCCCAACCTCAGTCTGAGTGGAGCAGGGACTTGAATTTAGATCTTCCACATCCCAGGGACGTGTCCTAACCACTGGTTTATAGAGTAACTCTCTGGTGTAATGCCTGTTTGAGTATGTTTTATACCACGCATGGCCAAACTGCAGCTCAGGAGCCACATGTGGCTCTTTAATGAAAAATTGTGGCTCCTGGCAGAATGTCAGCAAATCAATTTAGGAAAGCAGCCCCAGCCTAGGAGTTCAGGAGGGGGCCAGGAGAAGTACAGCATGGTCAGGATTTTAAAAAACTCTCCACTAGCCTGCAGTCTTCTACATCGAGCAGCAGCTAAGTGTTTACTGTATAGGCCTAGTTTTCATGGTAACCTGAAGTAATTATTGGAATCTGACATTAGTAGGATCAATATTTGTCATCTTTTTATGATAAAATTAAAAGCGTGTAATGAATTTTAAACTTAGTAATTTTGGAGTAGGTAAAAAATATGTTGTTATATGCCTCAGTGCAGCTCTGAAAGGTTTAATAATCAACTTGTGTGGCTCTTCAGTTCCATAAGCTTGGCCATCCCTGTTTTATACAAACGGAACTGCTTTATCAGAAGAGATTGAATGTCCCACCCCAGACTACCCTTAGCCCAGTGGTCAGAGTGCTCACCTGGGTTGTGTGAAAACTGAGTTCAAGTCTTTTCTTTATGTAAATCAGAGTGGGGTTTTGAACCTAGCTTTCCCACACCCTGGAGGAGTGTGCCAGCCACTGGTCTATGTGATAAAAAAGTGATGGTGGCAGCAAGCAGGGTTGCCCCTGTGCACATACATGTGTGGGCAGGGAGGTGTTTGTTTTAAATGACTGACATGGGTTAGGTACCTAACTCCAGGAGATGGTTCGTGGTTGTGACATTTGAGTAAAAATATTCACCTAACTCCCTTTGAGGCATAGGACTTAAGAGTCACCCCTCTCCTGAGTATGTCCCACTGGCTAGCTTAAATGCTTCCACACTCAGTATACTGGCTTCTGTAAATCCCTTTTTATAGGTACCTTACTGTCTTTGTGCATTGCACAGGAAGCCTGGGCTTCTGTCTTGATGTTGTGAATTCCACTTGGCAGCAGGTGACCTACAAATTAGGTGCTGTAATGCTAAGCCCAGGTGGTACCATGTGAACGCCACTCCTTCTCTCTAACAGAGCACTGGACGCTGCTGCTTCTAGAAACATTGGTACTTGAGGAGTTGCCTGCAGCTTATGAGATAATGTAGTATCTGCTAGGGTAGAAATCTGAACTCTGATTCCTTTGTATTATAGACTTTGGACCCCCTATCCATTGCACAGCACTGAGCGCACATGCACATTATTGATTTTTCTCTTAAATTTTGTCCCTTAATAGGGATTAAGAATTATGTTTTGCTGCAGTTTTTATTCATGGATTCCAAGGCTACTTAAAATTTGTATAATTTTTTTTTTTTACGTATGGGACTTTCATGCGAAGGAGAACAGATGGGAGAATGAGTAGATAACTAGGATCCTTGAGGATGAGGAAGACGCTCAGGAATACTGCAGAGAAGGGTATTGAGTTTTCATGCAGCCTATTACATTCAGAAACAAAATTTCCATTGACTTTAATATGAACTGGCTACTAGAGAGCATGAAATCAGAAGAAACTTGTGTTGAGTGCATGTATTTGCAGTTCCAAAAAAATAAAGTAGGGAAATGTAGGATAAGCAGCTAATTGTACAGAGATGACAAGCAAGCTCAAAAAGAATTTTGAGGAAAATTAAAATCTTCAGAAAGGAAAAACAAACCAAAGAGATCACAAGATGCCTCCCTCAAATCTTTGAAGAAACACACTTATTCTACCAAAAAAAAAAAAAAGTTTGGTTGCTACAAACCCTTTTTTATAGTAGTTTTAAAAATTTTGTGCATATACCAAAAAAAAATCACAAACAGAAATGGTGCTGCTGTGAAGTCTGACTTCTTATAGTTTTTCATTCCTATGATTTGATATTGCTGCCACAATTCCTGTGTAATTCTGAAAAATGACCCTGCTAAGCTATCAGTCCTAATGTAAAGTACCATGTAAAAGAAATGGCAACTTATTGTTTTGAAATATCAAATTGCAGAACCACCTCAGTGGCAAAATGAACTTAGCAAAGAAGAGCTAATCCAGAAGCTAAACACAACAACAAAAAGTGCTGATCATTTGAATGGATTGCTTCATGAATCAGAAGCAACTAATGCAATCCTAATGGAACAAATTAAGGTTAGTAGCCATACACTCACTAAGAAGTGAGATGTTGCTCTTTAGGCGTGTGTGTGTGTGTGTGTGTGTGTGTGTGTGTGTGTGTGTGTGTGTGTTATCCCAGAGCAAATCCCTTTTATGTTAATACTAAACTAGTTGTTTCACAGACCTTCTGATTCTAACTCTTCCTGCCTGCAGCTTCTTAAGAGCGAAGTAAGACGTCTGGAAAGGAACCAAGAGAGAGAGAAGTCTGTTGCTAATCTAGAATACTTGAAAAATGTACTGCTGCAATTTATATTTTTGAAATCAGGAAGTGAAAGAGAGAGACTTCTTCCAGTAATGGATACCATGTTGCAACTCAGCCCTGAAGAGAAGGGAAAACTTGTTGCAATTGCCCAAGGTATGAGAGGTGGCTTCCCTATTGTCAAAAAGTTGCAGAAAGTAGGTATGAAAATGAGGGGGGAGGGAGAAGCAAACATGGTATGAATTTCTTCTATACCAGGGGTCTGCCACCTGCAGCTCCCAGCTGCATGCGGCTCTTTGGCTGCGTGCCTTGCTGTTCTGGGCTCCCTTACCATTGGAGGACCTTGTGGGAGGTGTATTCCTGGCTAACCCTGCCACTGGGGGCCTTGTAGGGGGTTTGCTCCTTGTTCCAAGCTCCTTCCTCTCCCTTCAGGGGAGCGGGAGCCCTGCTGCAGGTATCCTGGCCTAGTTATGCCCACCTGGAGGCTACCACCCATTACAGCTCTCAAAACACTTGGATATTGAAGGAATTTTTAAAAATGGCTTTTCTTATCTTTTTGGTTTGCTGACCCCTGTTCTATACAGATCTTCCAGAGCAATAAAGGTAAAAAATATGGTATAAACAGACAAATAGCAGTACACTGCTCATTTAGGAGGGAGTTAAGGTGTACATAAACGTGATAAAAGAAGACTCTTAGCCAAAAGTTAAAAATAAAAATTCTCTGAAGTAAAAATACAACCATTAAAAAATACATACAACTTTTTCTTTTTAAACCTGATAGCAGACATTGCCACTTCTGTGGCAGATGCTTTCCAAAGAAACTAGAATTTATATTCTCATTTTAATTAATAAAGGGTATATTATAACAACTTCTTAGTGGCTAATGTCTGACTTTGAAAATACTCTCCAGCAAATATCCATACCTCCAATAATGTAGGAAAGATTTCATGCCTTTGCAAGAACTTCGTAAGCTGTCAGTTCCCTCTTATCGTAAATATTAAGGGTGTTTGTCAAACACAGTTCACTCTGTGATTTTCAACAGGCTTTTTCTCTTATCCTATTCAAAATGTTTCTTTTTAATGGGTATTTATTTAACATAGTTAACTAAGTACAATTTTAGTTGCCTAACTGTAGATTGTCAGCTCCAGCATGTGCACTTTCAAGATTTTTAAATAAGAAATATGACATTTACTGCTGAACATAAAGTAAGGAGAAGTGAGCATTACAGTGAAAAATATAGGCTTACTAATAAAGCAAGTGAGAGGATTTGTAATTGGAAATGGCAAGGTAGAAAAGGTTCCTAGCATCCAGTACTGCTGTTCTGGTAGTCCCTGGGGAAAAGAGTTTAGCACTAACATGGGCTCTTCAGAGTGAACTCAATAAAAGAGCTGAAAAAGGCCTTTTATGTCTTTGCCAAATGCTGGTGTGTTTCCTTAAGAACTCTAAACAAAGTGTACACTGGACAGTGGTTTTTCATGATGAGGCAGTCTGTCAGTGTGGTAGCCGTTTTCCAGAGTGCATTTTAAAGGATATGTTTTCAAAATTGTGGCAACTGGGATTCGAATGTAAGAAAATTGAGTGACAAAAATAAATATTTTGTGACTTTCATACATGGGAGTGTAGCATTCTTTTCATTTGCACATACCTCTTAAGTGTTGGTGGAGGCTATGATATATAATTTTTTTCCCCTCTCAGGTGAGGAAGAAAGTGCATCACAACCCTCTGGTTGGGCTTCATACCTTCACAGTTGGTCAGGACTTCGATGAGACAATGGAAATCTTTTTTAGACATGTACATTCCACAGTTGCACTAACAAACTTTACTGTAGAAGAATGAATCGTGTAGGTGTAACATTGACAACTTTGTCTGATTTTGTAAGTTTACTTTAAGCAACATATGTTAACTGAAGAATTGGACTAGAAGATTTCTAAAGAATGTGCTATATTGCCTTCCGACTCCTGGTTCTGACTACGCCAAAATATTTCATTGTTTCTTGTAAATGTTTTAGATTAAGCAAGTTGGTAATAAGGAGTAAAATGACAGGAGTGAAAATATGCTAGTTAACTAAGATCACACTTTGGGAAACTGATCACTTATTTTTCAACTTTAATGAAAAATGTCATAATTTAATAACTGAAACAATAGGTTAAATAATTCTTAGTAAACTACTTCAAAATACGCTTTCAAGTTGCTGTTTTCCATCAGTGAATTTGAAGAAAACTAATACTTTGTATTGTTATACATCTGTTGTCCCTATACTGTAATATCAAAGTAAAATCAAGCTATTTCAATTGTGTGATGATCTTTATAAAATATTGCATGACTTTTAAGAGAATTTGGAAATAAATGGCATTTTCTGTTTTGACTTGAGCTAAATTTTCAGTTAAATTGAGCAGCAAAAACAGATTCAGAATTTAAAGCCTAGGGCCCAAGAGATTTGTAATCCCTAAAACTTGTCTTGTGAGTGGGATATTAATGTGTCAGTTGGCTTATTTGATCAGATGCTAGAAAAGTGTTCAAGGAAGACCCAGCACAGACATCCTCAAGAATCAGTGGCATAAGGAGGCTGAAAGTCTAGGAGAAGGGGCTTAAACTACAGCATTTTTGTCTAAGGTTGGAATCTGCATAGGCAGTTTAGGATTTCAGTAACAAAAACCAGGCAAGAAGGTGTAAGCAGGCACTGTCACTATCATATAATACTGAAATAAAGGGCCCTCATTATGCTGAATGATGGCTGGGACAAGACTCTGAAGGAAGGATTTGAATTTGTTGAAATTTACACACCCTAAAAAAGATAAATAAATAAAATCTAGGTGAGAAGGAATTTTTTTCTCTTGGGAAACTTTTATTAGTACATGCAGTTTGCAGACATTCTGTTGTAAAGAAATTGCTACCACCTTTCTTTTTGCACTCCTCCCTGGCTCTGCTTTTTGGTCAAGTGATTTGTGCATCGTTTTAGGCTCTGTTACTTAACGGCTTTTCTGGAAACTGCACTTCAGTCTGTAAGAATAAGACTAACTCTACCCTAAACAGTGTGTTCTGTTTTGTTTTTTGTTTGTTTGTTTGTTTTTTCCATTTTCTGTATCTGTGCTGACTTTCCCTTCTAATCCATACTGTCTCTTTGCTCTGTATGTTCCAGTTCTGTTCTCTTAATTACTCCATCATTTGTGTGTAAATTTATTATATATACATATGCATTTTTTGTCTGCCATCCAAGACTAAGTCTTGTCCTCTCCAATATGCTCTTACTCAGCTCTAATACTACTCTTTTGAACATAGCAGAGATGGATGATGTACACATAGACCCACCAACACTTCTTTCTCTACCACAGATGCTGCTGTCATACCATACCGTACAAATGTTACAGAGCAAGATCAAAATTAGATAAAAGCAGCTTTGAGGTTCTGGTGCCCATTCCCTTAATAAGATAGTATTAACTAAGGCTGTGGTTAATTTGGTTGCAGGCACAGTAATAGAAAATCCTTATAATGAATGGTTATCAATAGGAAGGTGACTATATGTAAATAACGTATTAGTCATCTCTACTTCAAGTGTGTAGTCTAAGTTCTGGCTTACTGTATTGAGGAAAAAAATGGGGCTTTTGCACTTAGCACTGCAAAGCCAACATAGTTACTACAGAGTGAATTAAATTCCTTTTTGGTACAAGCCAATACTAACCCATGTTTAAATTCTAGTTGCAGAATTGTCGGGGGTGATAGATAAGCCAGAAGGCACCCAACTTGACTGTCCAATCCAAAACTGAATTTGCAGAGTTCACAATTAGAAAGCCATCTGTTGGACAACTGCAACTTTGGAAGCTTAGACAACAAACAGAGAGCTGTTGCTATACTACTTTGCAGTTATTTTCAGACAATAAGCACCCCTTCAACATCATTGATTTGTCCCACATCATTAGATGTTAATTTTTCTTATTCAGCTGTGATTAGTCTAATACAGAAAAATGCCAAGGATAAAGTTGGCAGGAAGAGATTTCAGTTCAATAATATGTCTGCACTGTTTCATATTCTGATTTTAAAACTAGTTCAGTTGAACACTTACTGGTGTCATGATTTTTTTTTTTTTTCTCCTCAAGTACTCTCTCTGCACAATGTCTATTCAACTTTTTGTTAAATAGAGGCTATGGAAGTGAACTTCACAAACTGTGAATAAAAGTATGTGAGCAACATACAATATAACACTGACTTTTAAATAGCAATTTTTTGTTGCTGTTTTAAGACTCCTCAGTTGTATATCTGCTAATTTAGTGAAACTCAAATATTGTGCTTATGAATGTAATGTACTCCTTGCATGATATGCATCTGCTACAAAGGAACATTACTGAGGCCTTGAAAGAGTTTTGTCAAGAATATTTTAATAATTACAACTAAATATATTTGTATAATAGTGCTTTCAGAACCTGTATCTTTCCAGGCTGTAGAAGGAACTTCAGATGTAAGCAAAATACATTAGTTACAGGATCAGAGAGGACATGTGGACTGAAAGCAGAATTATTTTGAATGGTAAATATATTTTTTATTAACTTCCATTTTTAGTATCCTAATAAGTCACTGTAGTTGTGACTCGGATTCCAAAAGGCAGTTTAAATTAAACCTGGCACTCTGCTCATCTTTTCATTGGGCTTCTCATTTTTAAAGAGTATATACTGGCCACACTTTAATTCTTTGTTCTGTTTTGTTTTTATGGTACCATATTATTCTGGCTTGTTTACAGACTTGTAAGAAGATATGATCCTTGCCTCCACAGAGTTTACATATTTAGGGCCAAATTATGGGATCCCTAGCAATAGGAGGAAAAAGGTGTGAGGAATAAGATGACATGAGTCCACTTCCCACCCTTGGCCACAGTTTGACTCTAGACGCTGGGAGTGCAGAAGAGCCAGCCAGTTCTGCAAATAGTGCTGGAAACTGCAGGGGAGAGTGTTTAGTTAGGACCATGGTCCCCACCCTGTGCATGTCTCCTTGACTGCAATTGGGTAACTGCTGCCTACGGCATAATCCCGTTCATTGCCTTCCTGGAGATGTCATCACTTGCATTGTGCTTCTCTTTTCACCTTGAGAGGCATAACTGACCACTTAAGAGAGGCAATCAGACTGAATATTTTTTTAAATCATTATTAAAATCTTTCTGAAAAAGCACTCTTGAAAATATATCCTGTACTATTTTGTGTTTTTAAAAAAATACACACCAAAAAACCCCTGCTTGAAGTATAACTGCTTCTGTTTTTCTTCACAATAGTATTTTGGCTGGACCTAAAGGCAACACCACCAAACATGCACAGGTCCATCTTTTCTCTCCTTTTCCCTTTATCTCTCTGTCTC
The DNA here is from genome assembly GCA_007922195.1 of Podocnemis expansa. Lineage (NCBI taxonomy): Eukaryota > Metazoa > Chordata > Testudines > Podocnemididae > Podocnemis > Podocnemis expansa. The sequence continues at coordinate 2,383,603 of ML681989.1, read as the reverse complement.
TGCACATCTACCTCTTACCTTCTGGTACTAGTTCTGCTGCTGCTATTGCTGTTTAAATGCCTTCTTGCAGAGCCTGTGGAAAGGCGGCAGCATCTGTAAAACAGTGAAACTGGATGTACACTGTGTCAGGTGCAAAGTGAACAAATGGAAGAGATTTTTCTCTTTCAGTTGTAGTAATCATAGGGGTTAATCATAACAAGAATAGATAAAAATGTTTTAGTTGGAAATGAGACTGTGATGTTCCGTTGTTTTTTGATAAGGTGCATGCTCACATGAATGTGCGCCATTGTTCTAAATGCCTGTTTTCCTCGATTATTTGAATGTGTTATTCAGGTACTTCCTGTTCTGATTTGTCCCACAATACAAAAGCAAAAGGGTTTGTGATAGTAAAAAGTTTGTGTGACATGTTATGGGTTTACTGTAGAAATACTAGCACAGTTCTGACTTGGAGATTGTGTCACTATGTTGCAAATAAATGTGAAAATGTGTATGAGGAGAAATGTAATTTTAAAATTATTTAATATAAAATGATTCTCAGTGTATTGTATTAGGAAAAATATAAATGAGCTTTAAAAAGGATAGCTGCTGTCATTATTTATCTAACATATGCTAATAGCAAATGGCTGACATCTATTAGCTGAGACTAATGGAAGAAATGCTGAATGTGTGTGGTATTGGGGTGGGGGAACTGCTTCAGAGATTCTCTGGTTTAATTTACACATGAGCCACTCTAGCCTGAAACTAACACTTTCACAAGGTTGTACTCTTCTTGCAAATAGTACCAGTTTCTTATGTCCAAGAATAGTTTAAACGCAAGCATGTGTGCCTCTTGTCCAATTCCTCTTCCTGTTTCCTTGGGTAAATACATACAGCCACCTTGAGCTTTTGGTAAGAGAAGAAGGCTGTGGGAACAAAACTGAAGGGTTTCTCTCTCTCTTGTTCCTTCACTAATTAAATCTGCTTTGACCTTGATCATTTTCTTTGTTGCAAATCTAGTTTTGGGGAAGCTTGTTGTGAAAATGCGGGAGAGAAGAAAGCATTTGTGCCAGTAGGAACAACAGCTGGACATTTCAGACCTCGTCCTAGTAATTTTGGCAAGAATATTCTGAATCCAACTTCACACTTTGCTTCTAAATCATTTCTCTTTTCTTCTGGAAGCCCTTGAAAATCTGAGAGACTGAAGGTGTGTCTACACAGCCAAGATTATACTAGCATAGCAATGCTGGCATAACCCCATAGTGTAGGTCCAGTCCATACAGATTATTTTCATTAATTTATGCTTTGTCCTTTCTGGGCTAGAAATCAAGTAAAAGTATTTGATTAAAATAATTAAATGCTGTCCCATTTACTGCACTGCAAACTGTGTTTGGCCTTACCATCCATACTGGTAGAACAAGCTATATTAGAAACTGATTACACTGGTAATTTAGTTAGGGGTTAGAACCTGCCAAATAAATGATACTTACCTTCTTAAGAAAAGTATTTGCTAGAACCACAGGACAAAGCTAGTAGTAGAAGCTTAAGATTTTATTGTTCATTTAAAAGGACCAAGAATTGTGTTTTAGGGAAAATGCTTTAAATATAAATAGAATGTATTTCAATTGTTATGTGGGTATTTTGTTCTAGATGCTTTCTGCTTTCCCCCTTATCCTCTCACCCCAAAATCAGGAACCAATGAATATATTGGTATGTGACCGGTTATGATGCCCCCTGAGCATTGGCCTTCTCCAAAGCTTCTCCAATGAAGGTTTCCATTCTGGTAGTAAATTGTTAACATTCTTGTTTTTAATTCAGATCAGGAAAAAAAATGTAATATCTTCTAGTGCTACAGCTTCCCAGTTCTTCAATAATAGAGATAATATTAAAATCCACTTATTAGTTAAATCATTCTCTACTTATCCTAAGTGAGTATAATTAGTATTTATATTTATTCATAAAATGTCTAAGGTGAGAATGTACTGATATGGAAAATTTGCAGTCATGGTTCTTCAGGTGTTTGCTCATGTCCATTCAAAGGTAGATGTATGCTCACTGCAGCTGGAAAGAGTTGTGTTTTTTGGTGTGTCGTCCCTCCCTCCCCAGGAGTATCACTCAGGTTAGCTCTGGTGCTGAAGTCACATGTTCGTAGCACTAATATGAAGGGTCCCTCTGACCTGCAGCCCCCTCAGTTTTCTTACCACCCATGATGGATGCTATAGAATTGCCTCATCCAAGTATTCTGCAAGAATTTCCTCAGTCAACCTGTATATAGGTACCCTTTGGAACTTCTCTTTAGTAGTATAGTTAAGCTTGTTTTCTCCTAGGTAGTTCAGCAATTTTTATCCCTGCCCAGTAGCAGGACATGCCTTGTTCTCTGGGATTTAAACCTTGTGCAACTTGTCATAAGCCTATGCTGGTAAGTGACCCCCATTCTAGCTGCCTGGGGGAAATCATATGTGGGAATGCTGTTCGGGTCTGGAAAGACTTCAGGTCATGCACCAAAAAGGGCAGAGACAAAAGGCTAAAAGTTGTCCTCATAGAGGGTGTATGAAGATTTTCTTTGGAGTCCAGGCCTCATCTCTGGCACAGAGGAAAGGTGCTTCTGCTTTTAGAGAGCCTTGGCACCAGCTACCACCTCCAGCACCAAAGAAAAGCATCCCAAAGAGGGAGCCTCCACACCACTTTCCATCACCGGTGCCAAGGAAGAAACAGAAAGAGACTTATAGGGTCAATCCCTGAACCTGAGGTTGGCAGGGCAGAGAGAGTCTGTAGAGCAAGACCCACAGTGGGCCACTTTGTGGCTCCAGCAAAGTGTATGACACTTGACTCCGGGTCCAAATCAGGAACCACTGAGTCTGGCACTTACAGACTCTTCACCACAGGAGAACCACCGAAGCCCCATTGCTCTGGAAGTACCATCAATACCAGAGCTTTAGCAGGTGATTGCTGTTAGTTGTGGGACTGTGCTTGTGTGATTGGGTGGGGGCTGTTTGCACCATTGTTCCCTGATCACCTTTAATCACCAGCCTCTAGCAGCCTTGTGATTGGCCTGCCCCTGTGTGACTAGCAAGGGGCAAGGGCTGACCTAGGCAGAGAAGGCCTTAAAAGCCACTGCTTGAGCAACCAGAGGACTGCAAATAGGGGAGTTTGTGAGGGGAGGAGTTTGGTGAAGCCACGATGGTGAAGAGGAGCCGTGCTGCTGGTGCCAGTGCCTCTTCTGTTTCCTTGGCCTCTGTAGCCAGACAGAGTGTCTGACCATGGATATCTCCACCCAGGTCCTGGTGCGGATATGCAGGGACTGTGGCCTTCATCTTCCTGCCACTGATGATCAGGCTAGTAAAATGAGCCTATGTGATAGGTGCCTTCTGGTGGCATCTCTCTGGAAACAGGTAGGAGAGTTACAGGAGGATGTGTCACGACTCAGGGGTATCTATGTCCTGGAAAAGTTCCTTGACAGTGTCCATGATGAGACCTGCAAGGAGGAGGTGCCTATCCCAGTGCCAAGGGCTACTGCCACAGCTCTGGAAATGGATGGGATGCCTATGGCAGAGGAAGGACACTGGCAGCTGGTCACCTCTGCCAGTAGACAGTGCTCCACGCCTGCTCACATCCCACCATCCAGTGTGGTGAGGAACCGTTATGTGGTGCTGGACACACTGAAGGAGGTAGAGGAGATGCCATCCACCCCAAAGGCTGGGCAGATCACAGCCACCTCACCTAAGAGGAAACGTAGGATTGTGGTGATTGGGGACTCACTCCTGAGAGGAATGGAGGCACCCATCTGTCACCCTGACAAGGCCTCTAGAGAGGTATGCTGCCTGCCAGGTGCCCGTATCCGAGATGTAATGGAGGGATTGTCTAAAATCATCCGCCCCTCAGACTACTACCCCATGCTTCTTATCCATGTGGGTACCAATGATACTGCGAGAGGTGATCCTCAGCAGATCAAAGGTGACTTCAGGGCTCTGGGAGCGAGGGTAAAGGAGTTTGGAGCACAGGTGGTGTTCTCCTCAATCCTTCCAGTCAAGGCTAGAGGCCTGAGGAGAGACAGATGCATCCTAGAGGTGAGTGCGTGGCTGCGAAGATGGTGTGGTCAGGAGGGATTTGGCTTCCTTGACCATGAAGTCCTGTTTCAGGACAGAGGATTGATAGGCAGAGAATTGATAGGCAGAGATGGCCTTCACCTGTCCAGGAAGGGGAAGAGCATATTTGGGCACAGACTGGCTGACCTAGTGAGGAGGGCTTTAAACTAGGTTCAACGGGGGAAGGAGACCAAAACCCACAGGTAAGTGAGAATGTGGGTGATCTGGGGGAAGGGATAGAAGGTGGGGGTGGGGGCTGGGGGCTGGGACTGCAGCACCAACAATAAAAGAGAAGGTAGTTGCA
>ML681989.1:2309276-2379138 GCA_007922195.1 Podocnemis expansa | reverse complement strand
AATGTGGGTGATCTGGGGGAAGGGATAGAACTTGGGGGGTGGGGGTGGGGGCTGGGACTGTAGCACCAACAATAAAAGAGAAGGTAGTTGCAACATGGGGGGGGGCGTCAAATAAATGTCTTAAGTGCTCTACTGAAGCACCAATATACAAAGAGAGTGGGGGAGGAGAACTCCAAGAAAAAATGCAAGGAGGTTTATGTAATAGAATTGGAAATCAACATGACAAAGTAGGGCAATCGGCCAGGTATCTTAGGTGCCTATACACTAATGCAAGGAGCCTGGGAAATAAGCAAGAAGAATTGGTAATACTAGCACAGACAAGGAACTATGATATTATAGGAATAACGGAGACGTGGTGGGATAGTCTGCACAACTGAAGCTCTGCCATGGATGGGTATAAACTGTTCAGGAAAGACAGGCAGGGAAGAAGAGGGGGAGGAGTAGCACTATATGTAAAAGAGCTCTATGACTGCCCAGAGCTCCATTATGGAAGTGGAAGCGTGCCAGTAGAAAGTCTGAGGGTTACATTGAGAAGGGAATGCAACAAGGGGGATGTTGTGGTGGGGGTCTGCTATAGACCACCAGACCAGAAGCAGGAGGTGGATGAGATGTTCTATGGACAACTAGCGGAAGCTTCTAGATCACAGGCCCTGGTGCTCATGGGGGACTTCAATTACCCTGACATCTGCTGGGAGGCCAATACAGCAGTGCATGGGCAATCCAGGAAGTTTTTAGAGAGTGTTGGGGACAACTTTCTAGTACAAATGCTAGAGGAACCAACTAGGGGCCTTGTACCTCTCGACCTGCTGCTCACAATCAGGGAAGAATTGATCAGGGAGGTGGAGGTAAATGGCAAGCTAGGCAGTAGTGACCATGACATGGTTGAGTTCAGGCTGCTGATTAAAGGAAGGAAGGAAAGAAGCAAAACACAAACCCTGGACTTCAAAAAAGCAGATTTTGGCTCCCTCAGGGAACTGAGGGGCAGGATCCCTTGGGAAGCTAATCTGAAGGGGAAAGGAGTCCAAGAGAGCTGGTTATATTTTAAAGAAACCCTGCTAAGAGCACAGGAAGTTGCCATTCCAATTAGGAGAAAGAACAAACGTGAGGCAGCCAGAATGGCTTAGCAGGTAACTCTGCTCTGAGCTTAAACATAAAAAGGAAGCTTACAGGAAGTGGAAGCTTGGTCAGATGACCAAGGAGGCATATAAAGATATTGCTAGGGACTGCAGGAATAAAATCAGAAAGGCCAAAGGACAAATAGAGTTGCGGCTAGCGAGGGATGTAAAGGATAACAAGAAGGGGTTCTACAAGTATGTTAATAACAAGAAAAGGATCAGGGATGGTGTAGGTCCCTTGCTGAATGGGGCAGGCATCCTTGTGACAGAGGATGAGGAAAAAGCTGAAGTGCTCAATGCATTTTTTGCTTCAGTTTTCACAGGCAGGGTCAGCTCCTAGCCCACTACCATGGGTATGGCAGATTGGAAAGAAGAAGAGAGGCCCTTGGTGATGAAAGTCAGGTTAGGGACTGCTGAAAGAAGCTGGATGTGCACAAGTCCATGGGGCCGGACGAACTGCATCCAAGGGTGCTAAGGGAATTGGCCGATGAGATAGCAGCACCGCTGGCCGTTATCTTTCAAAACTCATGGTGAATGGGGGAGGTACCAGAGGATTGGAAAAAAGCAAATGTAGTGCCTATTTTCAAGAAAGGGAAATAGGAGGATCCAGGGAATTACAGACCAGTCAGCCTCACCTCAATCCCTGGCAAAATTATGGAGCAGATTCTCAAAGAATCCATCCTCAAACACTTAGAAGAAAATAAAGTGATCAGGAACAGTCAGCATGGATTTACCAAGGGTAAATCATGCCTGACCAATCTCATTTCCTTCTATGAGCAGATGACTGGTTTTCTGGATGCAGGAAGAACCGTTGATGTGATATACCTTGATTTTAGCAAGGCTTTTGATACAGTTTCCCACAGCATTCTCACTGGCAAATTAAGGAAGTATGGGTTGGATAGGTGGACTATAAGGTGGATAGAAAACTGGCTAGATCAACGGTTTCAGCGTGTAACAATCAATGGTTCCACATCTAGCTGGCAACCAGTAACGAGTGGTGTGCCCCAGGGGTCGGTCCTGGGGCCAGTTCTGTTCAACATTTTCATCAATGATCTGGATGATGGAATAGACTGCACTCTCAGTAAGTTCACGGATGACACCAAGCTGGGGGGGCCAGTAGACACGTTGGAGGGCAAGGACAGGATTCAGGGAGACCTAGATAAATTGGAACAGTGGGCCAATAGAAATCTTATGAGGTTCAATAAGGACAAGTGTAAAATCCTGCACTTGGGATGGAAAAACCCCATGCACTGCTACAGGCTGGGGAACATTCAGCTAAGTAGCAGCAGTGTAGAAAAGGACCTGGGGGTCATGGTGGATGGGAAGCTGGATATGAGTCAGCAGTGTGCTCTTGCTGCCAAAAAGGCCAATGGCATACTGGGCTGCATCAAAAGAAGTATTACCAGCAGATCAAGGGATGTGATCATTCCCCTCTAGAATACTGTGCTCAGTTTTGGGCTCCCCACTACAAAAAGGACAGGGACATGCTAGAGAGAGTCCAGCGGAGGGCAACCAAAATGATAAAAGGGCTGGAGCACAAGCTCTATGAGGAAAGACTAAAAGCATTAGGCTTATTTAGTCTGCAGAAGAGAAGATTGAGGGGGGATTTGATAGCAATCTTCAACTACTTGAAGGGATGCTCTAAGGAAGATGGAGCTTGACTGTTCTCGGTAGTAACAGAGGACAGAACGAGGAGCAATGGTCTCAAGTTGCAGTTAGGGAGGTCGAGGCTGGATATTAGAAAAAACTTTTTTACTAGGCGAGTGGTGAAGCCTTGGAATGAGCTGCCAAGGGAGGTGGTGGAGTCTCCATCTTTGGAGGTGTTTAAGGCCCGGCTGGACAAAACCATGACTGGGATGGTTTCGTGGGAGTGGCCCTGCTTTTTTTGGCAGGGGGTTGAACTAGATGACCTATGAGGTCCCTTCCAATTCTATGTTTCTATGATTCTAAGAGATTTACTGTCTCTACCAATACCCTCCCCAACCAGATGGAAACTGACAGCTGTGGTACCAGTGGGGAGAACGCCCATGACACTAAGACTTGACATGTTGTCAAAGGGGAAACCAGCCATGATAGCCCACCTGTGGTCTATTCTCTTCCAGCACCAAGTGCCAGCATTACTCCAGTGTGGTTCCTGGGTAGGGAATTCTCAGAGACTGACTCAGAAGAAAAGTCATATGTCGCTCATAGGAGCTGGCACCATCACTGCAGTCAGCATTATCTGGGTGTAGACCCAAGCCAGGGCTTGGCCATTGGGACAGTGAGATCACACTACAGTAGCTTTCAGGAGCCCCTGTGGCTTCCCACCACAGCCAGGTTCACACTTCAAAAGGTCATTCTTGGTGGCTTTGGAATCAAAACCACTTCCACCTCCTCTGCTCAGAGAGGATCCAGACTCCGGTACCAAACATCAAGAGCTGAGGCTGCAAGATCTGTCCAATGCCAAGTGTGAGGAACAGTGTTCTCTACCAGTCCAGATGTGTTCTTCCTCTACCTTAAATAAGGCGGTTGCAGAAAAGACATTTTGCCCTCCCAGGGAGATTAAAAGGCACATCAAAAGCTGTTAAAGAGAATGTTTAAAAACATGGGGATCCAGGTGGAGTCCTCATCTCATGGACCTCCTGGCAGCAACAGACTCTGAGAGTGAATGATCCCATTTTGGATCCCATCATGGCATTGTGGCAGCCCACAGAGATGCACACCCAAGGCCAAGAAGACCAAAAAATTCTCTCTCTTTTTGGAAGAAATGTCCTGTTCCTCAGGTGGCCTCCAGCTTAGGATCACAAGTCAGCAGACATTTGTGAGGAGATAAATTTCAGCATGGAGCCCAGAAGTTGAAATCCTAAGGAATTGCTACCACAGGAGTTCAGATGAGAATTTGCAGCTCTTGTGGAGGGGGACTAACTGGTGGCAAAGGCATCCCTGAAGGTGGCCTTGGATTCAGCAGGCACTGCAACGCAATCCCTGGCGTCAACTGTGACAGTGGGTAGAAATTCTTGGCTTCAGTGCTTAGGGTTCAACAGAAATATATCATCTCCCCTTTGAGCAGACCAATTCCAAGCTGCACAACCTAACGGACCTGAGTCCTTACACTCAAGTCCCTAGGGCTTCATACGCTGGTTCTCTCAAGGAAGCACTGTAACCCCAACGAACTACTCATTTCTTCCTGCCACCTGCTCAATAGGATAATAGCAAGAGGAGGAGCTGGGGCTGTAGGAGACAATCTCTTCCTTAGGCCTTGTTTCCATCCAGGCCGCCTTCCCTCCCAATTCTTAGCAGGGTGTATGAGGTCTTTTGGTGGGATGCTCAGGGATGAGGTACCAGAACAATTTATGGATCAAATTTCCTCAATTTTTGTGGACTGACTATCCCACTTTTATGGAGCATGGACCTGTATTACTTCAGACTGTTGGGCGCTATGCATGATAGCACCGGGATACGCTCTTTGGTTCAACTGTTCACCCCCTTTCTCCCTGACCCCACTGTCTCTCTTCAGAAACTCTTCTCACGAGCAGCTTCTTGCCCAAAAAGTACATTTGTTCCTAAACAGTGTGAGCAGTGAAGATGGTTGTCCTAAAGAAAAAGGGTCTGGAGTTCTAGTCCCCTTATTTCCTAATCTTGAAAGCCAGTGGTGATCTCAGTCTGATTTCTAGTCCTGCAAAACGTCAACAAATTGATGGAGAGGCTGAAGTTCTGCAGGGTCTCCTTAGCCTCTATCATCACTTGCCTGGATCCAGGGGACAGCACACTGCTCTGAATTTGAAGGATGCTTATTTATATTTCAGTCTTTTCAAAGGCACAGAAAGTTCCTCAGATTCATCATAAATTATGTGTACTACCAATTCACAGGGCTTCCATTCAGCCTGTCAGTTGCCTCTTGGTTGTCCTCAAAGTGCATACAAGTCATCCCAGTATTCCTGAGGAGGCAAGGGATTCAGGTTTATTTATCCTTATCTTGATGATTGCTGATCAGAGGTTGGTTCAAACTCCAGGCTGAGTCTGATGTAAATCTAATACAGTTAATCTTCCAGCACTTAGTTCTACTAGTAAATGTTGAGAAGTCTACAGTCTCCCTAATTCAAAGTACAGAATTCATCAGGGCAGTTCTTGACTCGGTACAGGCCAGAGCTTCTCTCCCAGAAGACCGGTTCCAAGTAATAGTGATGCTCAGAAAGAGCCTCAAAAATCACCCCCTCAGCATAGCAAGAAATTGCTTGATGCTTCTGGGTCACATGATGTTATGTACCTCCGTGGCAATACATGCAAGACTTCAGCTCACATCTTTTCAGGTGTGGCTCGTATTAGTAAACATGCCAAGCCACTGGTTCACTGTGCTTTTTGACCTCTTGATGGAACCAGCAATCTGTCTACTTCAGGCTCCAGACCTTATTTCCCAGGGCCACAATTGCCTGTATCATCTGAATCTCAAGTCCCTCCATCTCACATAGTCTGGAAACTCAGTGTCTGAACCCTTCAAAGCTAGCATGCTCAGGACAAGTTCATGAAGTCCTGTAAGGAAGCAACAAGCTCCAGTGGACAGTTATTTAACTGGCAAAGTGGAAAAGGCTCTTGATTTGCTCAGCGCAGAAGGGTGCCTCATCTATGCAATCATCAGTGCCATTAATTCTAGACTACTTGCTATACCTGAACAAGGGCTGTATCATCTATTAGGGTCAGCCTGGCCACAATCTGTGTTTCATCTATGGATGAACTGTTGTTCCGTGTTCTCAAACCACATCTGTAGTCAAGGGCTGTCCGTATGTGGGGATGGGGCTTGGGGCCAATTGGCCTGTGGGAGCCCCCCCCTGCACTGGGGGGGAGGCAGGATAGGGCAGACCAGTCCAGAGGCTGGGCTTTGGGCTCCTGCCCCACCCCTGGACTGGCCACTCTGCCCTCATGGGCAGGCGGGTCTGCTGTTCTGCCCTGGGGGCAGGGAGGACCAGCCCAGAGGCTGGGTTCTGCACTCATGCCTGCCTGCTGCCTTGGGCTTGATGCCAAGGGCAATGAGAAGGGCAGGGATTAGCACAGCAGTGGAGAGGCAGCGAGGCAGGCCCCATGCTGCACTGCTCATAGCAGGATAGCCAACAGAACTGTGGGGCCAGGGGCAGTTGCCCCTCACCCCCTGCTAAGGATACCCCTTTTTGTAGTCATTTTCTCAAGAGAGATGGCAGGCTGTATCCTTAGATATGATAAACAATCCCTCCCTAGGTTCTCAAGCTGGTATTGTCAAGGCTGACAAGTACCCCATTTGAGCCACTGGCAGTGTGCTCGCTTCTCTACTTGTCCTAGAAGGTGGCCTTCTTGGTGGCCATTGGCTCAGCAGAAGGTCAGAGATCAGAATCCTTACTTCAAAACCACCATAAGTGGTATTCTTCAAGGACAAGGTCCAGCTGCATCTTTATTCAGTTTTCCTCCCAAAAGGGATTTCATGATTCCTCAGTAACCAACACGTCTTCCTATCAGTCTTCTATCCAAAACCTCATGCCAACAGAAGAGCAGAGACTCCACTCATTGGACACGAAGTGTGCACTGGCCTTTTATGTAGAAAGGACTTAATCATTTTGGAAAACTATTCAACCTTTCATTGCCATTGCAAGCAGGATGAAAGGTCTTCCAGTCTCAGCCCAGAGAATTTCATTGTGTATCACTGCCAGTATCTGCATATTACTTGAACTCCTAGATATGAGATTTCCCTCTTCGATAGACTCTGGTGGGCCATTAGTTTAGGATTAGAAAATGGGTTCTTGGCCCATGGATTTGGTAGGTCTGGTACACAGCAGTTGAATCCATTTGGTGCCATGTGTAACATCTAGGTGTTAAGATCCAAAGGGGCAACCCTGTGGGACTTTCTCCCATGAAAGCTCATGCAATAAATATAGTTGTTAGTCTTCAAGTGCCTCAGGACTCCTTGTTTGTTTTACTGATCTAGGTGTTAGTCTGCAAACAGCTCTAGAACTGTATGCATGAACTTGATGTGCCAGATACAAAGGTTATGCACCAAGTACAAAAGGCAGGAAAAGGAAGAGCTGCACTTGGTGGATGTTGTCCTATTTAAGATTTGGAAACTTTCCTATGATTGCTCTCTGTCCAGGAAGAAGCCCCTAGTCAGTTACTGTTTGTCCTCTTCCTGGGATCCCTACAGCTATTGTACTTACCTTTCTGTTTTTCTTGATCCATTTCCTCACCAATTCATCATCACTAACGGTTCCTGTTCATGTGCTAATCCAGGCATGTCAAACTCCTTCAACATGGGGAGCCACATTGGAGGGCAGGACACCTGTTGTGGGCCATGTGTGTGCATGGGCTCCTCAATCCTTTTCCTTGCCATGTTCAGAGTGGCATGGGCTCCCCTTTTGCCTACCCTGTGGGCTCCCCTTTACCACACTGGCTCCCTGACCTCACTTCTCATATTGTGTGGGTCCCAGACTCCCCTTCCCCTGCTTGGCCACTCCCAAACCTTCCTTTTTCCCTTTCCACTTCCCCTACCATTCTGGCAGCAGGCAATCAGGCTCAGTTACAGCCACAGGCAGCCTGGGCTCATGCCTCCCCCTTCCCTGCCCACTGTCAGTCATTCAGCATGATGGTCTTTGGTTGTCTCAGTCCCAGCTGGCCTTTGATTGGCTCATTCCCACATGGGTCCCAGGCTTTTTCCTTTTATTTGGGATTTGTGCACTGTGCGGTCAATCAGATTAACATGTCAACTGACTGACAGCAAACAGTTGGGGTGGAGGGATGGTATGGTGGATCTCTGGGAGCCAGCCCAGCCTGCTGTGACTGAAAGTCTGATTGGTTGCCAGCAGAGCTGAACCAGGATTCGGTGGAGCTCTTCTTTTGTTCCCCTGTGCTCTGACTCACTCACATGATCTGAATCACAAGCTTGCTTAACTCTGCTCTGCGGGAGTGGTTGTTTTGCTCCTGCTGCAGAGGGCTCCCAGACAGTAGCGTTGCAGGCCAGATTTGGCCCATGGGCTGTAAATTTAACACCCCTGACCTAATCTATCCTTGTTGTGTGTGACTCCTATTCCGAGTCTTCATTTTTCAGGCCTCTGCGACCCATGTTCCTGATCCCTTCAGTTCTGCCTGGTCATGGTAGTTCCTTTCCTTATCCTGATTCCCTTTGGTCGTAGGTTGTCCCAGTTTCTGTCTCATCTTATCTGTGTAGATAGTCAGAAGTTGTGAGTTGTTGTAAACCTTTCCCTCAACTGTTTTATTACCCAACTCCTACATTATTTCCTTTGAATTCAGAGCTTCAGTCTCACGGATACTTTGGTTCAGTGTTAGATTAAAGTAAATCATAAACATTTATTAAGTCATTCTTCAAGCTAGCAAGGCTCTGGTTGACAGAAGCCAGTAGAGGGGACACCTGTGAAGGTCCTACTTATAAATCTGGGCTTGCTATTTAAATTGTGTTTATGGTGAGGTATTGGCCTATTGGTTCTGAGAGGGCATTGGGAGTAAGAATCACTAACACGCACCACACACCATTTCTTGTAACATGGATGCTATGACCTGATGAAGGTCCTGCTCCTGCTGCTCTGATGGCACATTCTGCAAAAGCCCTGCCAGGGAATCTTGCTACTCACCTGCCAGGTAACCAAGAATCTGGCAGCCCAAGCTTGAGCCAGGGTTGGCCAAGCTCCTAGCTATACAGGAGGGAACCTGTAAGCTGTGAAACCCCTGACTCTCTGCTGTGCACGCTGGCAGAAAACCAGAAAGATTTCCCTTAGAACCCTATCTGGTTTCTGTTGGAAGATCTGACAAAATCAACATGTTCTCAGAAAATGTTTCCTTTGACATATCAGCATTTTTCAATGGAGATACATTCCACTGAAAAATATTTTCTTCGTTCTTCTTGAGCTAATGCCTTCTTGATTTTTAAAGGCCAGCTTTCTGAGAGGGATCCTGCATTGGAACTCCCTCCCCACCCAGGATGGTCCAACAGAACCTGGATTGGTGACCTTAAGGCAGGAGTCAGCAACCTAAAAGATAAGAACAACCATTTTTTTGAAGTTTCTTCTATAACCAAGTGTTTTGGGAGCCGCAATGGGTCTAGCTTCCTGGTAGAAGGTGGGGGGAGCCAGGCCAGGGTGCCTGCCACAGGGTCCCCCAGTGGGGGAAGGGGGCCCAGAACTAGAAGAGGGTCCCCTGCAGGGTCCCCCAGTGGTGGTGGTGTAGGAGGAGCCTGGAGCCTGGCATGGGTCACCTGTAGGGTCCTCCAGTGATGGAGGCAGGGCTTGGAGCCAGAAGCCCAAAGCCACAAAGAGGAAACCAAAGAAAGATGTGATTCTGGAGCCACAGGTTGCAGACCCTGGCCTTAAGATACTCTGTGAGGCATATCTATTCTGTGGGGAGGGCTAGGCATTTGGTATGGTTGAGGGTGGTGGTTATTTTATGATGGGTGAAGTACATGAGTGCTCTGCGGGGAAAAATAGGTGTAGTTTTAGAAAGATTAGGTATGTATGTACTAAATTTTAAGTACTGTATATAGATTCGTATTTCTTAATTTTGTACATTTACTCAGCTTTGAATAGACACTTAAAATACATGTGCTATATTTTCAAAACATCACTGGCATGATAAACTGTGACATTAGAATTCAGGAAATTGGCTGCATTACACACATGTGAAATACATGCTTGGATAATAAAAAGATGTTAATCTAGTATCTGACTAAAAGCCACCAATAGGCAGAGTACTTGTTTCATTGTTAGTTCAGATTTTGGCCTCCCAGCTGAAAGCAATATAAATATACAATGTTACTGATTTAATCTTGGTGCTTCTATTTCTGTTGGTTAAGGCTCAATTTTTGGTTTAGGGCATCAGTTTTTCAGAGTTTTAGATTCATGTACTAAACTGTAGCCCATATGTCCTGCAGCATTTTCTTTTTGCTTTCCAAAACTGAAATCGAATACATCAGGCATATCAAAAGATCAGGCACAAACTTGGCACTGAAACAAAGAGGAAGTCGCACTGATCAGTAACATAAGGCTATCGCTATACCGAATGTAATCACACCCTATTTTTAGGCTGTAGAAGATAAACCTTTCTGCTGTATGTAGTTTTTACAAAACCTTTTGTACAGAACACCCAGCTGTGGGGCTGAATAGATCCACTTGTTTCTACAACTGGGCTATGAAGGATTATCAGTACGGAGTGGTAATGATGCAACAGCCAGCTTGACCCATTTGTTAATTGCTGATTTGCTATAAGTTTTACTAGCACATAAAATAAGCAACTCTTACCATTTTTGTTTTAATATCATCCATGGATTTTAACTCTGCAAGTAAGCACGTAACAGGCACTCAAAGTCTATAACGAAGCATGCGTACGCTAGCACCTGCAGTTCCATAATGCTCTGAAAATAAGCAAAAGGTAAATTTGACAGTATGCCATGGAGATTGCCAAGTTTAAGTACTGACAATCTCTCAAAGGGCAGAAATTTCCAATGGCTGAAACCCTCGACTAAGAATGCTGTTCTCTGGGCACAGGGATTTTTATCCTCAGAACTGATAGCAACAGCTTTGCTCAGGTGAATATAAGCAGATATGTGATTGTCAGATAACTGGATCCTGACTTGTTTAAGGCTTTTGTAACAGTGGGGCTGGCCCCGTAAGCTCAGGAGCCATGGGGTTGGCAGGACTGTTCAATTGTCCCAATAGTACCATAATTAGCTGCCCTCCAGCCTAAAGGACAGAGCTATCAGGTTGGGTCAGGTGCCAGCCTCTTAAGTAGCAGGGCCTCATAAAGAGGCAGAGAAGCTCAGAATCATAGGGAACAAGCTGGGCTCCTATGGAATGTCCTGAAGTAGGTCTAGGATGCCAGTGGAGCACTCTAGATCTGTGGTTTTTCAAAAGTTTTTCCTTGGGACCCGGTGGAAAAAAATCGTTTGTCTATAACTCAACAATTGCATCTTTCAGTAATACATTCCAGTCTTTTGGTGGTGGCAGGAAGAGGTGCTGTGACCCAGTGCCTGAGGGTCTGTGCCCCAATACTAGATCCCCACCCTAACTTTGAAAACCACTGCTCTAGATGGTCACACCTCTATCCCAAATCAAAGGGGTTCAAAGAAAATGCCAAAGGAGGGGCGAAGAAGAGTCCAGGTGAGATAGAAGTTCTTTTGGTTTTCTGTAGGTACAGAAAAGGACTTTTATTCTCCCAGAAGGGGTTAAGTCTTGACTAGTGACTTGGATGAAAGGGTAAGGCAAGGTGGCACCAACTCCAAGCCATACAGGGGTAGCCAAAAGGACCAACTACAGGAAAAAAGAAGCAGAGAGCACCGGCGGTGCCATGATCACCCAGCAACGAGTGTTATGGGGGCAGACTTACCCTATACTGGGGTGGCCAAACTTACGGAACTCAAGAGCCACACAAATTGATTATTAAACCTTCAAGACCTGCACTGAGGCACATAGCCATATACATTTACCTACTCCAAAATCACTAAGCTTAAAATTCATTGCACGCTTTAATTTTATCGTAGAAAGTGGACAGATATTGATCCTACTAATGTCAGCTTCTAATTACTTCAGTTACCACAAAAATTAGCCCTATACAATAAAAACTTAGCTGCTGCTCAATGTAGAAGACTGCAGGCTAGGGGCGAGCTTTTTAAAATCCTGACCACGCCGCACTTCTCCCTGCCATCCCCGCCCATGCTGCTCTTCTCCGCACCATCCCGACCCTCTCCTGAACTCCTAGGCTGGGGCTGCTTTGCTGAACTGATGCACTGACATTCTTCTGGGAGCCACAATTTTTCATTCAAGAGCTGCATGTGACTCCTGAGCCACAGTTTGGCCACACCTGCCCTATATCAATCGACAGGGTCATTGCTGCTGCGGGGAATGACCCAGGGCACAAGCCCAGGCCCCACCCCCTGCCTGCAGGCCACACCCCCAGACGGGGACAGGGCGGGGAGCGGCAGCTGCGGCCGTGGGGTCGCCCAGCCTTTGAAGGGGCCAGAAGCGGCTGCTGCTGCCGCGGGTGGTTGAGCCCTGGGTCCCCGGCCAGGGACAGGGCTGGGAGCGGCAGCCGCAGCTGCGGGTGGCTGCGCCCCAGATCTCCAGCCCAATCCGGCTGGAGACTGGAGGGGGGGCTGCCAGGACCCGGGGCACTGGTGCCGGCATTCGGGACACGGGACCCATGTGCCAGGCTCCAGCAACGCCCCTGTCAATCAAAGGTCTCAAATCACCACGAGGACCACATGAGGACTAGTATGTTAACCTGAGGGCTGCTCCACTGAAACCTCTTCATAAAACAATACAAAATATGGACAAAATGAAAAAAGGAAGAGTAACGTACATGTGGCAGGAGTAAGTAAGAACTACTTCCAGTTGAAATGGAGGTATCATCAGGAAGACAAAAAGTAAGTAAGTAAACACAGTTTAAATTTAATTTGAGAAATTCTAAGTGTTGTTGAGGGCTCTAAGAAATAACTTTTGGGGCCATGAGTTTGAGACCTCTGCCCTGGATCATGGATTCTCAGTATTTTTCTTTCTGAGCCCCCACTCCCAAGCCTGCTAGAAAAACTTCATAGCCCACCTGTGCCACAACAACTGTTTTTGTGCATATCCAGATGACTAAAACCCTGGGCTGGTGTTACGGGGTAGCAAGCAGGGCAACTACCCAGGGCTCCAGACCACAGCTAAGTTGTTTTGGGCTTCAGCTTCAGCCCCATGTGCTGAGGTTTGTCTCCAGTAACTCTAATGCCCACTCTACTCTTGGGCTTATTTTTGGCAGACCCCCTGAAACCTGCTTGTGGATCCCCAAAGGATCTTGGAGTCCCCAGCTGAGAACTGCTGCCCTATATAACAACTTCAAAGATTGTTCCCATCCAAATTAATTTATCCTGGAAATAATATCTTTGCTTTGGTTTCCTGTTTTATCTTAGGTTTTGAGTGCTCACAGCAAGTCACTCCAGGCAGGAGACAGACGACTATGTTTATCGCCTGCTGGGTTTTATAGTTGCATCTATAATAAACTTTTACTGAAACCCTCCCACCAGCACTGCAGTAATAGTTTTGCTCCACTGGTGCCAGCACTGCTGGTCATCTAGGCCAGTGGTTTTCAAACTTTTTTCCTTGGGACCCAGTTGAAAAAATCATTCATGTCCACGACCCAACAGTCCCAGTTTTGAGCAATGCATTCCACTCTTGGTGGTGGCAGCAGGGGGCACCACGACCCAGTGCCTGAAGGTCGGCGACCCTGTCCTGGGTCCCAACCCTAAGTTTGACGACCACTGCTCTAGGCTACTCAGAGCAAGTAGCTGGTCTACACCAGGGGTTGGCAACCCCTGGCACCCAAGCCAAAAATGGCATGGGGGCCAAGCCTGAACAGCATGTGGGGCCACTCAGGCTTCCCCGCTGGCCCCACTCCCCCAGCACTACACAGCTGGGCAGAATGAGCCACATGCCACGACTCCAGACCAGCAGAAGCTGCAGCGTGCACTCCCAACCCCTTGCTGGCTTCACCCCCTGCTGGGCAGGGATGGGAGGGAAGCAGGGCAGGTCAGCCACCCCCCGCCCCCCCACTTCCGGCTCTGACTGGGGAACTGGAAGCCACCCACCAGCAGGGGACAGAAGCGTCTCTGGCCAGATCCAGAGGCCATGGGGAGAGAGGAGGCCCTGGCCAGGACCCAGAGGCCATCTGCCAGCAAGGGCGGGGATGGGAGCTGGCCCCGGCCCCAAACCAGAGGCCTGGCCCTACCCCTGGCACCAAGAGCATAGGCAGGGCTGACACAGGGGTCTGCAAAGGTTGCTGACCCCTGATCTACACCGTAATTCTCATCATTACTAACCCCAGTGGTGGTGCGCTAGCACTTCAACAATAGCGGAAGATGCGCAGAGAAAAACCTGCATATACGAGGCCAAAAGCGTAGGCCTAACTAAGGCCCTGTCTACACCTACAGATTTTTTTTTCAATGCTAGTTACATGGATGAGCAAAAAGCATTGTTTATACAATCTTCTTCTGTCTGCTGAGTGCATCCATCACTGGCGTTCTAGTGCTGACACTGGCAACAGTGCACTGTAGGTAGCTATCCCACTGTATGCCTCACCGCCTTGTACAGGCAGGAGCTGTAGGAAGGTAGAGTGGATTGCTATGTATCATGGGTCCCAAAACATAGGTTTTTTCCAACCCATTATTCTATGGTTTTCCAATTGTGTTTCATGGCATTCTTCAGTGGCCCCTGTTTACTGTGCACTCACCAGCTGTCTGAAAGGATGCGTTCTATATTTTTGTGGTTGTTATGAACACACCACAAACGGTCATGCAGTACATCATGAACTCTCAATCCGAACATAAATCAGGGGTGTGCATGGAAAGAAACACCACCAGATTACTTTTGGCATTCGCAGAGCAGCTGGATACAGTAGATGGTCACATTGGCGCTTGAGAAACAAGCAGTGAGTGCTGGAATTACACTGTTGTGCAAATCTGGGATGAAGAGCAGTGGCTGCAGAATTGGTGGATTAATGACCCTTCATGACTGACCTGTCTCCTTAATGAAATTATCTTCTGCAATTCTATATCTCAGTAGTGCTGTATTTTTCCAGGCTACCTCATGATTCTATCTTCTGATGAGTGCCACCTCAGCTATTATTCAATTTTTATCTCAGCAAACTCCAAGCTCCTTTTGTGAGCATAGGGTGAAATTTAGTGACAAACAATGCTGGGTGCTGACTAAGAAAAATCCGGGTGGGTAACGTCTTTTGAACTGAGCAAAAATATAGAGCTTTTTCCCTTGTTGTTTTCATTTGGCTTTCCTTTCTTCTCCCATGTAATTACCAAAAATGCTTGGAAAACACTGAATTTAAGAATATTAAAGATGGAAGCAGTGTCACTAGCAAATCCACTTCAAGACTGAGAAATCACTCCAGACAGAACCGTTATCTTGCCCAGCTTTCTTCTGAGACCATGGATCCAAGTTCTCAGTACAACTGTCAGGAACTGAAACCACCACCTTTTGTCTCCAGTGGTGAGGAAAATTGCTTTTGTAGTTAATACATACTGGACTTTTGGTTTGGTGGCTCATTTTCTAAGCGTGGTAATTACAGCCATTCTGTCTGTTTTGCAGATGACACTAAGCTGGGGGAAGTGGTAGGTATGCTGAAGGGTACGGCTAAGATACAGAATGACCTAGACATTTGGCAGACCAGGTCTCCCCGCCAAAAAAGCCTGATGAGATTCAGCAAGGACAACTGCAGAGTCCTGCGCTTAGAATGACAGAATTCCATGCACTGCTACAGCCTTGGATTTTACTGGCTGGGCAACAGTTCTCTACGAAAGAAGGGTTACAGTGAACAAGAAGCTGGATGTGAGTCAACAGCATGTCCTTATGGCCAAGAAGGCTCACAGCACATTGGGCTGCATTAGTAGAAGCATTGCCGGCAGATTGAGGGAAATGATTATTCCCCACCACTTTTGGAGTACTGTGTCCAGTTTTGCACCCCTCTCCCCAGTACAGAAAGGATCTGGACAAACTGGACAGGGTCAAGAGAAGATGAGCAAAAATTATTAGGAGGCTAGAACTTCTGAAGAGAGGCTGAAGGAACTAGATCCAAAGGGGTAGCCATGATAGCAGGGGCATCGCTGGCGTTGGGCACCCTGGGGCACTTGCCCCAGGTCCCAACACCAGTGCCCCAGATCTCCAGCCCAATCGGGCTGGGGATACGGGGCCTGATCCCTGACCGGCCGCGGCAGCCCCATCTCTGGCCGGGGATCTGGGGCCCAGCTGGCTGTCTGGCAAGCCCCGCCCCTGGTCAAGGATAGAGCCAGGGGGAGGCTGTGCCGGGGCCGGGCCAGAAGCAGCCACGGGAGGCTGGGCCCGTGCCCACGGCCATCGGCGGCCAGGCCCCCGATCTCCGGCTAGGGACAGGTCCGCCGTTGCTGCCGGCGGCCAGGCCCCGGATCCACGGCCGGCTGCCTGTGGCAGCCCCATCCCCAGCTGGGGATCGGGGGCCTGGCCACCCGCGGCCACGGGCACGGGCCCGGCCTCCAGCAGCCGCTTCTGGCCGGGCTGCACTGTGGCCTAGCCGCCCACAGTGGTGCGGCCTCCCGCCGGCCCTATCCCTGGCCAGGGGCAGGGCCTTCTGGCTGGGGGCAGGGCCTGCCCGCTGGGGCCCATGCCCCGGGTCCCTCCCCGCCCAAGCACCGCCTCTGCATGTTAGTCTAGTTTAGTGAAACAAACCAACAAGGAGCCCTGTGGCACTTAAAGACTAACAAATTTATTTTTTGCATGAGCTTTAATGGGAGAAAAATCCCCCTTCAAAGCATCTGACGAAGTGGGATTTTCTCCCATGAAAGCACATGCAAAAAATAAATGTGTTGTTATTTAAGTGCCACAGGATTCCTTGTTGGTTTGTTTTGAAGTAACTAGGTTTGTTTAGTCTGCAGACTAAAAATATAAAAGAGGATTTGACAGCAGCCTTCAACTACCTGAAAGGGGGTCCTAAGGATGAAGGCATTAGCCTGTTCTCAGTGGTAGTGGATGACAGAACTAGGAGCAATGGCCTCAAGTTGCAGTTGGGGAGATCTAGATTGCATATTAGGGGAAAAAAATTCACTAGGGGATGAAGCACTAGAATGGGTTACCTAGGAAAGTGACGGAATCCCCTTCCTTGGTGGATTTTAAGGTATGGTTTGACAAAGTCCTGGCTGGCTGATTTAAATGGGGTTGGTCCTGCTTTGAGCAGGGGATGGGATGAGATGACCTCCTGAAGTCCCTTACAACCTTAATCTTTTATGATTATCAAGGAAGTACTATGTCAATTTCTCAATGCATTAATATCAGATCCTAGTTATTCAGATAACTGATACCTGGGCTAGAAGGAGGACACAACGTGGAGCTATTCAAAACATGAAGACCTTGAGAAACCATGTTGACAATGAGCAGCAGTAATATGTGTCTGTCTATACAGCACTCTGCCATGATTTGCTAACTTGCCACCTTGCATGAAAATGTTAATGATTCCTGACTGATTTGTTGTCTGCAAATGATCCAACTGCCACTGTGTATTAATTTCAGCAGCAGCAACCACCACCTGTAGGAGACAAATAAAGATTGATGATCTTTGAGAGAGTACATTACTATTAAACACCAATTCCCACCACACACACAATGCTTGGTGGGAAGGTAAACAACAAAGGGCAGGGTAGGATCTCACAGCTGGGTGTTAAGTCCACCTATCATTTTGGAAGCTGTCCAAAAAGGTGGTGTGAATGGGGCTGGACGGGCTGGGAGGTTGGAAGAAATGTGAGGGATGTTTGGGAAGGGAATGCCAAGCAGATTTGTCACAGCTGCAGGAACATGGGGGCGACGAACACACACGAATCCTACCTGTCGCATGATTAGGGACTTCAACTCTCCATTTGGTCTTCCGTCGCTTGCATCAGGGCTAGATTACTGCTTGGGCCTATGGGGCCAGTGCCTGGGGGCTTGTGGCCCTGCTGGTGTGGGGAGGGTGGGCTCTATGCCCTGCCCCCAGTCTAGCTGGCCTGTTCCCAGGGGGTGAGCTGGCATGTGGTCGCTTTGCTCTGGGGCCAGGGCTGGCTGGCATGCTGCATAGCCTCCGGTGCAGCCTTCCAGGGCCTGTTGTGGGGGAGGACCACCAATGGCGGGCCAGGGTCCTCCGTGGGAGGGAGGCTCACTGGTAGGCCAGGCCCCAAGACCCCTTTATTCATCCCTCACTTCATCATTTGCTCCTGCTCTATTAAAATTCAGTGCTGACTCTCCTTTCTGTTCTGCCTATCTACTTTATCGTTTTAATTTAAAGTCTCTCTGAACACCCTGCGCTCTTAGTTTTTGGCCTGTGAGGACCAGAATACTTTTTTGAAACATCCACCTTGGTTGCTTCTTTATCTGGCAGAGGCTCTCTGCTGGCGTGTAGGAGGGTCCCCTGAAAGCCACTTCTGCACAAGCACAAGAAACAATAAACAGAAGCATGATAACGGACTCATAGCATTAAATCATTATTATAAAATACACCTCTTTCAGTTTCTCACTGTCCCTTGGCAAGCACACAGCTCAGCAGATGCTCTAAATTTGGTGAGTTTGACCTATGCGTGTGTATGTGTGTGCTCAAGAAGGGGCAAAGAGCCTCGGTGGTTTTTTAAGGGGATCACTGCAGGTGACTAGGGACAAAATTGTAAATTCTGTTTCCATTTTTCATAGGCAGGGATCATTGTAGCCAACATTTCATGCCTGAGGGTAAGCAAGAATGCAAGAGTGCATGCAGCTTGAGACTGGCTCCTGATGCTATTCATCTGTGTGTCGCTTTGGTCCCCGCACAAGTGATTGCCAACTGGCATGGGAAAGTTTTCTACAATGTGGAAAGGAACACAGCAGTTCTTCCAAGGAATCTCCAGCAAAGGACTGGAAAGGACACCCAGGAAAGTTTCCTAGAGATCTCTCTGGAAGATTCTGATGAAATCTTGGTATGCATTAACACACTTTTCCACCGTACTGTTTTGCTGCACAGGGGAATGTGAAGCACACTGAAATTCACCTAGTCTCATACATTTTAACAAAGCAAAGGACAGCTCTATCTCATATAACTGAGCAGCATCAACTCAAAAACATCATTTACCACAGCTCTCCTCTCCTGCATCATGTGTGCCAGTGCTGGAGGGCTGGGAATGGCTCAAACCTTCCAGAGTTGAGAAGAGGTCCTGGATCCCCACAATACCAGATGATTCGGTTACTTGTCCCACCTAATCCTCCAACTCTACCTCCTTGTCGATGACTTCTTTCACAGAATTAAGTCCACTGTCTGTCTTCAGCCCCAGTGAAGCATTCACAGAGCTCTTGGTGCTGGAGATGGGTCATCGCAGAGGAAGGTGTCCTGTTATTTAGGGCAGCAGCAGGCTGTCAGTGTAGCAACAGAGCAACTGTTTGACTCCATTGCCTTTTGATGCAGTTGCTTCAATTCCTTGATCTTTCAAGGCACTTATGCATGTCCCATTCATGGTCATTCTCCAACAAGCCATGAGAAATCATAAGTAAAAAATTCCAAAAGAGGCAGCCGTGTTAGTCTAGTTCAGCGAAACGAACAAGGAGTCCTGTGGCACTTTTAAAGACTAACAAATTTATCTTCTGCATGAACTTTTGTGAGAGAAAATTCCACTTTGTCAGATGCTTTGCTGGAGCAGAGCTGGGACTGCACAGCTTCTTCTCCACACACGCTTAGCAGATCCAACAGCTCCAGTGGGTGCTTCAAGCAGGAGAGCATTTACTGTGTGGATCTGCCATGAGCATCTAGTAATGTGTCCCGACACGGTGATTGAGAACCAGTGATCTAATTCACTTGACTCCTCTTGCCTTTCCTAATGAAAGCCCTGGGGTTGTGTTTTTCCAGACACATAAAAAATTCAGATAATCT
Source organism: Podocnemis expansa (assembly GCA_007922195.1). NCBI lineage: Eukaryota > Metazoa > Chordata > Testudines > Podocnemididae > Podocnemis > Podocnemis expansa. The sequence continues at coordinate 2,359,648 of ML681989.1, read as the reverse complement.
AATGACATTGTGCATTCACTACACTTCCTTTGAAAGAATTCTAAAAGAGAACTGGTATTGGTGTTCCAGATGTAGGTCTTGAGAAATTCCCTGTAAAGTTGGTTGTTTGAGTAGAACAAATTGCGTGGTCCTTCTAAATGAGGGAAAGGGTCTAGGCACTTTCGAGTCAGCTTGCAGTCAGAGCAGCCTCTGTACCTAACATGCTGTGGAAGCTGCAGACCATCTCACTGCCTGTGAAAAACATTCATGAGTCAGGAAAATAAACTGTAACCAATGAATCTTACTCACCACCACTCTTAATTTAGTCAGACCATTTATTAACTGATCAGGAGGCTAGTGCAGCTTTTAAAAACAGACCTCCAAGTCTCAAGATGATTTCAGTGGAAAGAATGCCATCTGCCAACAGGAAACCAAGTGGTTTTCTCTCTGCTCCTTCCAGTCTATGCCCTAGTCTACACTTCAATCAATCAATCAAATCATAGGGCTGGAAGGGACCTCATGAGATCATCAAGTCCAACCCCCTGGGAATTGAAGCCAGCACTTAGGGCTCTTCTCAGCAGCAGTTGACCAGCATTTATGCAACAAACGTAAAATGCCTTGTGAAAATGCCAGCGACTTCCTAAGCCACTGGGACACACTGGGCAAAGCCTATTGCAAATCTCTTGCAGTTGACTTTCCCCTATGTCTTCTGGTGCTGACTTCTGGGAGTGCAGCAGCGAGTTCAAACTTGCTGCTAAGTGCTCCTGGAATGCTGGGCTGACGGGGATGATTTTGCCACTGTCAGTATAGACATAGTCTAATTCTCTTTTTCTGTTCAGCCTTTAAAACAGCCCGCCTGCAAGTTTTAAAAAAGAAAAAGAGGTTCAGCAAAGGTGCAAACTGCTTTACGCAAATCAGCTTCTAACCAGGCGTAGAAAGAACTACATCTTGGTTGCCCCTGCTGCCTAGGGTTACCAGACATCAGGCAAAAGGACATGTCCTCCCCTTTTTACCTTCATGTCCTGTCTGGCAGGCATTCTAAAAACACATGATTTTGTCTGGCTTTTTACTTACAGGGGTTAAAGTATGCTGGATGCCCCAGAACACCCTATTTTTAGGGGGAAGCATGCCAGGACCCCTAAAAACAGAAGAATATTACATTAATACTACATTTTCTTCATGTGTCCTCCACCGTCCTCCTTTTTGTACTTCCCTGTCCTCCTTTCCATGCTTTGGTATCTGTTAACCCTATCAAAGGTGCAAACTGCCTTGCCCAAACCAGCTCCTAACCAGGCCTAGAAAGAACTACATCTTGGTTGCTCCTACTGCCATTTACAGCAGTGGCCAAACTCCCCTTGAGTTCAGCGCAGCTGCTCAGCCTCATGGCAGTAAAACCTGTGTTCAGAACAGACTCCTGTGGCACTTCTGAAGGCCAACACATTTATTTATCATGAGCATTTGTGGGCAGGATCCCACTTCATCGGAAAATACATCTTTCACACAGTGGAAGAAGTGAGATCCTGCCCATGAAAGCTCATGTGATAAATAAATGTTATGTCTTTAAGGTGCCACTGGGCTCCTTGTTTGTTTTGCTGAACTAGACTAATGGAGCTACCCCTTTGGAACTGGCAGCTGTGTTTGTCTAGCAAAGCAAAAAAAGCAAGGAGTCTTGCGGCACTTAAAGACTAACAGATTTACTTATTGCATGAGCTTTTGTGGGAGAAAAATCCCACTTTGTCAGACACGTTGAAGAGGGGGACCTTGTGTTCAAAACTCAAGAAGCTCTGTGGGGCTGGCTGGTGGAGGGAGGAGGAAGCGCAGAAGCAGCAGGGTGGTGAACGCTGCTTTGCCGCAACCCTCAAGGCAAGTCAACGTGAGGGCTGGCTCGGCTTACTGGACACCAAAGCATGGAAGAAAGCACAAGGAAATAAGAAAAGCAGGACACATGAAGAAAATGTAGTATTAATGTTATATTCTTCTGTTTTTAGGGTGCCCTGGAATGCTTCCCCCTAAAAATAGGGTGCTCTGGGGCGTTCCAGCATACTTTAACTCCTGTAAGTAAAAAGCCAGACAAAATCATGTGTTTTTAAAATGCTGGCTGGCTGGAGGACGTGAAGGTAAAAAGGAGGACACGTCCTCCTTTTGCCTGACATCTTGTAACCCTAAGCTTACCAGATGTCAGGTGAAAGGAGAACATGTCCTTGTTTTGCCTGACATCTGGTAACCCTAGGCCAGTGTTTCCCAACCACTGTGCCACAGCACACAGGTGTGCTGTCAGCCCTGAGCAGGTATGCCATGAAATTTTTTGAAAAAGTACTCAAAGAGCTCTGGATTGGCTCATGAATACTCATGCATTCATTTGGAAACTATAGGGTGGTGTGCCCCAAATTAATTAAAGGTAGCAAGGTGTGCCACTGCAGAGAAAATGTTGCGAAGCACTGCCCTAGGCTTAAAAACAAGGAGTCATGTGGCACTTTAAGACTAACAGATTTATTTTTCGCATGAGCTTTTGTGGCAGAAAATCCCACTTTGATGAAGTGGGATTTTCTCCAACGAAAGCTCATGCGAAAAATAAATCTGTTAGTCTTAAAGTGCCACATGACTCCTTGTTTTTTTGCTGGACTAGACTAACATGGCTATCCCTTTGGAAATTGCCCCAGGCTTACCAGATGTCAGGCGAAAGGAGGAGATGTCCTCCATTTTACCTTCACATCCTCCATCCAGCAAGTATTTTACATTTTTTGTCTGGCTTTTTACTTACAGGGGGAAAAGCCTGCTGCAACACCCTATTTTTAGGGGGAAGCCTTCCAGGGTCCCCTAGAAACAGAAGACTGTTCCATTAATGCTACATTGACTTCATGTCTCCTCCAAGCTCCTCGTCTCCTCCTTTCCACGCTGTGGTGTCTGGCAGCCCTAGCCATGGGTAGGGTTACCAGATGATCCAATGTTCCCTCTCATTTTTTGTAGGCTGTGTGCAGAAAAAGTTTCTTTTGTGCAAATTTTCAGAGCTGGTGTGCAAACTTGTGTGCCCTCCAGTGAGTGCGGTCCAACTTGTCAGCCCAATGAAGCAAGTGTGTAGGATGCAAGTAATATATTAACTTTATTTTGACACGGTGACGGAAATGATACGATAAAGTACAAAACCTCATCTGAAACGTGCCACTTGAAGCAGCTTTCTTAAAGTAGCCTAAAAATATTTGCACTGTTGAATTTTTTTGGTGCATGCTTTATTTTGCTGCGGGCGCAGGGTTCACAGGCGCACAGCTTAGAGGGAACATCGCCAGATACCAAAAGATGGAAAGGAGGCGAGGGAAGTACAACAAGGAGGACACACGGAGAAAATGTAGCATTCGTGTAATATTCTTGTTTTTAGGGGGCCCTGGAACATCTCCCCCTAAAAATAAGGCCTTCCAGCACACTTTAACCCCTGGAAGTAAAAAGCCAGACAAAATCATGTGTCTTGAAAATACCTGCTGGCTGGAGGAGGTGAAGGTAGAAAGGAGGGCGGGTCGTGCTTTTGCCTGACATCTGCTACCCCCAGCGCCCGGGCCCGCCTCGCAGCCGCGGCGCCCGCCCTGCCCGGAGGGAGGCGGAGGCGGGGCAGCGCCATTGCTGCTCCTCCCTGCGGCGCGGAACTTCCCCGGGGCGGGCGCCAAGGTGCCGGGCCGGCGGCGGCGGGATGCTGGGGGTGGCGGCGGCGGCGGCGGGACTGGCCAACAGGTAGGATCCCGCCCGGCCCCTTCCCGCGCCGGCGGCCGGAGAGCGGGGCCCTTCGCTCCCCTCCATGGCGGGCCGCAGGCTGGAGGCGGCGCCGTCCGGGACTCGGGCACCGCCAGCCGCGGCCCGCGCCGCTTCCGGCCGCTGCAGCCCGCCTCGCGCTGGGGGGTGCTCTGACCCGCCCCCCGCCTGACCGCTGGGGGGGGGGGGCCTTTGGGGGGGTGTAAAGGGGGTTTAGGGGTGATCACTAAATTGGACAAACACTGTTACTAGCTGACAACTGGGGTATGTTTGGGGGGTGTGAAGGGAGACGTAAAGGAGGTTTTGGGGTGCTCACTAAATTGGTCTAACACTGTCACTAGGTGACAACTAGGGGGGGTTGGGGAATTTGGGGAGTGTGAGGGGAGGTGTAAAGGGGGGATTGGAGAGACTAAATTGATCTAACCCTGTCACTAGCTGACTACCGGGGCATATTGGAGAATTTGGAGAGTGTGAGGGGAGGTGTAAAGGGGGGATTGGAGACACTAAATTGATCTAATGCTGACAGCTGGGGGGTGGTGGGGAATTTGGGGGGTGTGAAGGGAGGCGTAAAGGGGGTTTTGGGGTGCTCACTAAATTGGTCTAACACTGTCACTAGGTGAAAACTAGGGGGTGTTGGGGAATTTGGGGGGTGTAAAGGGATGTGTAAAGGGGGGATTGGAGATACTGAATTGATCTAACACTGTTACTAGCTGACAACCGGAGCATATTGGGGAATTTGGGGAGTGTGAGGGGAAGTGTAAAGGGGGGATTGGAGATACTAAATTGGTCTAACACTGTTACTAGCTGACAACTGGGGCATACTGGGGAATTTGGGGAGTGTAAGGGGAGGTGTAAAGGTGGAATTGGAGATACTAAATTGATCTAATGCTGACAACTGGGGGGGTGGGGAATTTGGGGGGTGTGAAGGGAGGCGTAAAGGGGGTTTAGGGGTGATCACTAAATTGGACTAACACTGTTACTAGCTGACAACTAGGGGGTGTTGGGGAATTTGGGGAGTGTAAGGGGAGGTGTAAAGGGGCTATTGGAGATACTAAATTGGTCTAACCCTGTCACTAGCTGACAACCGGAGCATATTGGGGAATTTGGGGAGTGTAAGGGGAGGTGTAAAGGGGGGATTGGAGATACTAAATTGGTCTAACACTGTTACTAGCTGACAACTGGGGCATACTGGGGAATTTGGGGAGTGTAAGGGGAGGTGTAAACGGGCTATTGGAGATACTAAATTGGTCTAACCCTGTCACTAGCTGACAACCGGGGCATATTGGAGAATTTGGGGAGTGTGAGGGGAAGTGTAAAGGGGGGATTGGAGATACGCACTAAATTGATCGAACGCTGTCACTAGCTGACAAGTGGGGGGTGTTGGGGAATTTGGGGAGGTGTAAGGGGACATTGAAAGGGGGTATTGGAGATGCTAACAATGTTCCCTCTAATTACTTGTAGACTGTGCGTGCAAATGATTTCTTTGTGTGCGCAAAAACATTTCTTTGTGAACACCAATATTAGCACTATTGAATTTTTTTGTGCGCACTTTATTTTGTTGTGTGTGCAGCTTTCATGAGCTGTGTGTGCACGCACATGCGCACAGCTTGGAGGGAACAGTGCTCACTAAATTGGTCTAACACTGTTACTAGCTGACAACTGGGGGCATGTTGGGAAATTCAGGGCAGGGTGTAAGGAGGGTATTGGGGAAATCCCTGTTCTGCAGCCAGACCAAAGCACAGCCTAGGTCATTGTTTCCCAACCGGTGTGCCACAGCACACAGGTGTGCCACCTGGTCTGAGCAGGTGTGCCACAAAATTTTTTTGAAAAAGTACTCAAAGAGCTCTGGATTGGCTCATGAATATTCATACATTCATTTGGAAACTATAGGGTGGTATGCCCCAAATTAATTAAAGGTAGCAAGGCATGCCACAGCAGAGAAACTGTTGGGAACCACTGGCCTACGTTGTTTATAGCCAGGGTTCCTGCTCAGAGGTAACAGAACCCGTGTTCTCATTCATGCTTTCCCAGTGCTCTCTAGGGGGCAGCAGGAAACTCCTTCCAACTTGTAGTTTTCTAGGAATTCTTGTGTTGGGGGCGGTCTCCATTCCTCTCCCTCGTATACACCAAGGACTTGTCTCCAGTGCAACTCTGATGTCTGTTTTAGCATAGAAATCCTGGCAAAGCTCTCTTGGCATAGATACAGTTCTACAGGCAAAGTTGTGTGTTGTATCTTATGCAAAGCCACCCCCCACAAGTGACCGAAACACTTTATCTACACTATGAGCTTGTGCCAGTGGCACAGTGACCTGACTGATGTAGCTGTGCTGACAGAAGTCCGTAGGGTACACGTAGCTTTATTCCATTGGAATTAGCCTCGCTCCAGTGAGTGTGTTCACATTGCAGAGCAACTCTCAAGCTGCACGGAGGGACTGGTTTAGTAGTTATGCTAAATCAAATTGCTAGCCTGTAGCTGCATGCCCACAGTGATGCTAACTTGGGCTCAGTATTTTCCCCAGGACTTGAAATTGGGGGAGATGTAGGGGAGCATTGGGGTGCTCACTAAATTGGTATAACACTGTTACTAGCTGACAACTGGGGGGGTGTTGGGAAATTCAGGGGGGTGTAGGGGGTGTGTTAGGGAAAACCCCGTTCTGGTTGGCAGCACCAACGCTTCTCAAAGGCCAACTATCTCAAGCTTAAAGCATAACTTTAACTCAAGCTTTATACTTCCGTGTGTAGGCAAGAGCTGGGTTAGGAATAACACTCAAATTGTACCTTGAGATGACGCTGCAGTGATACAGGCCCTTCATTGTGGAAGTAGCAGAGGGTTTAAGCCATTGAGGTCTAGAAATCCTGTGTATCAGTACCAGCTTCCAGCCACCTCATGCTGCTGAGCAGCGTTACTTCTGCAAAATTCATCTTGCCAGGGCTTCTCCTAGAGCAGGGATCTGCAATGCAGGCTCAGCAAGCCACCTGTGGCTCCCCAAGTGTCCCCTTCTGGTTCCCTGGCAATGCCCTCCAGGGAGCCAGGTGTGCTCCGGGGACTCCCAGCTGGCCCCAGCATTGAGGCCAAATAAGGGGGCTCCCAGCTGGCACAGGCCCCCCACTTCTATGCCACCGGGGTTGCCCCCACCATCACTGCATGAGTTGGAAGCAGACCAGCGGCCGTGGTGCCACCTCTAGCACTGGTGGGGGGTGTGTGTGGGCTGCGCACTCTTCCTCCATCCCTCCCTGCACTGGCAGAGCAGAGCAGCGCTGCCCTGCCTATCCCCAGCCGTCCGTCCATAAAGAGCAGCTGGGGAGAGCTGCAGCTTGCAGAGGTGGGCCCTGGAATGGCTCCTCCATGGAGTTCAGGCCACTTCGACCTGGCCACTCCAGGCCTGAACAGAGGCCACCTCTCCCCCAGACCCTTGATTCGGCCTGTTCAGGCCTGGGGTGGCTGGGTCAAAGCAGCCTGAACTCTGAGGAGGGGCTGCTCCAGGGCCCCACCTCTGCAAGCTTCAGCTCTCCGCCAGCTGCTCTTGGGAGGGAGGGACGGCTGGGTGTAGGCAGGGCAGCGCTGCTGTGCTCTGCCAGCAGAGGGAGGGACAGAAGGAGCGTGCGCCGCCTGCACACTCCCTGCCAGCGGCTAGGGATCCGTGCGCAGCCCCTGGGCCGGCTTCAGCTCATGTGGTTGTGGGAAGGGACAGGGAATGTCTCTTCTGCTCTTCTGGGTTGCCAACCCCTGTCCTAGAGCAGCTGCTCCTGGAAGCCTCCCACAGGCTAGTTTAGGTTAATAGTAGTGGCGAAATTTAGACTGCATGGGAACTGGATGCTCAGGAAGGAGAGGAAAGGTGAGTCAGTGCACTAAAGTAGTTTTTCCCCAAGCTGCATCCTCTCCAAGATAGATGACCAGATCCAGCATGATACCTTCAGTGGGCTTGAAAAGTCAGAATGAAGCCAAGAAGGTCAGTAGCACTTGCTGCTTTTGCTTTCCCAGAGCCAGTGGCACCAGGTTCTTGTCCACGCCATTTATCTGGAGGAAGGGATAGTAAAGTTGTATTTTCCATTTTATGTACTACTGAAGCTATTGGTATGGGGATTCTGGTGGTTATTTTTTTAAGCCATTACATTTTTTCTTGAGTTCTTTCGTGTGTTTAAATGGTAACCTGGTCTAAACAGTTGACGTAAGAGGAGTAACATTTTATATAAACTTTAGTGATTCAGGTGTTTCTATCCTTTTTTGTATATCCTCACAATTGTTATTTAAACTGTTTGTGATAACAGAGACATCTAATGAAGCTGAGAACAGAAATTAAGGAAACACAGTTCAGTGTTATAAAAAAACTAGTATACGTATGAAAGGAGGCTACGGAAGAGCTGTTTATTGTTTGAGCCATGCAGATATAAAACGTACACTTTAACTTTATTTTTAAATACCTTTGTACGGTGAATGGGATATTCAGACTAAGGTAAACTTAGAGACCAGCTTGCAAAAAAAAAAAAAAAAAGTGTGCTTTGTCATTTTAGTTCTTTCTCTCAGTCATTGCTGAAGCATTTCATCATTAAATAGACTTTGCCTTTCACCATATAGCTTCTTTCTAGTGTGGTTATCTAGAGTTGTGTAGTGATGACCTAAAAGAGCTAGTTTAACAGGATAAATTTCCTTGCCTCTGATATAATTAATTTAATGTTATGACTAGACTTGGTGAACAAGTCAATTGACTGCCTATTATTTGACCACTGTCAGATATTGTCAAATATTCCAGCCAGAACTTTCTTTTTCTCTCTCTCATGCATTTTTCTGAGTTGAAATAAGTTAGATAACTTATTGTTTGTAATTAGTACAAATATCTATCTTAAGCTATGTCTGCACTAGAGACTTTATAGTAATATAGCAATACTGCTGTAGCTGTGCTGCTGTGAGGTCTACCATATAGTCACCCTATCCCAGGGGTCAGCAACTCAAAAGATAAGAGCCGTTTAAAAATAATTCCTTCAACAACCAGGGGTTATGAGAGCTGCAGTGGATGTAGCCTCTTGGTGGGAGTGGTGGTGGGGAGTCTGGAGCTGGGAGTGGGGTCTTGCTGGAGGGTCCTTTGGCGAGCGTGGAATTCTCCTGTAAGGTCCCTCAGTGCCAGGGTGAGCCCAGAGGCTGGTGCGGGGTCATCTGCAAGGTCCCCCAGTGGCAGAGGGGGGCCTGAAGCTAGAAGCATACTACCTGCAGGGTCCCATGGTGACTGGAGGGGCCCCAGAACTGCAAGGAGGCAGCCAAAGAGCCACATGCAACTTCCAGAACCACAGGTTGCAGACCCTTGACTTGTGCTGATGGGAGAGATGTCTCCTGTCAGCCTAATTAAACCATCCTTAAGTGGCAATAGTTGTGTCAGCAGGAGAGCATCTTCAGCTGTCATAGCGCTGTCCATATCAGTGCTTCTGTTGGGTAAAGCTTATGTTGGCTGGGGCTTTTTGGTTTTATTAAAAAAAAAAAAAAACCAACACCCGACTGGCAAAAGTGCTATGAAAGACATAGAAGACATAGCCTAAGGTTCAAGTTTACTAAAGCCCACAAGTTTCTACTCTTTTTTGTTACTGTTCTAATAAAGTAGTGCTTTAAAATATTTGACCATTTTTGAAATTATTTGATAATATTTGACCAGGGAGCTGGCCGTTTATTTTTGGATGGGTCAAATGCCCAACACTACTTATGACTTAGTTCACACAAACTGTAAATATGAAAGAAAATTGTCATTTATTTTTTGAGCCTGGGAATGTATTCAGTGCGGTATGTAACACAAGACATTTATCTCTGACTCAAGGAGTTTACCATTTTAGTATGCCAAAACAATAATTAGATGACCCAGGGGAAAGGTTCATGTTACAGGGCTATGATTTTGTGTGTAGATGTTGCTACTAGCATAGAGTTGTGCATTGTTTCCCTAATAATACAACATTTTAAAGCTTCATCCACCCACTGTAAATTTTTCTTGGAAACATATGTTGTAAATTAAAGAATTTTGTAAGTCTTGTGGTAAAATGCCAATCTTTCTATGCCAGACAAAATAACATTGATAGTGTGTAATCCACAGGCTGTTGGAAATCTACCCCAACAATATAATGGAGGCTGTAAATGTTTAAAGCAACTAACTTACAAAGTGTAAACCGACTAAAGACAATCCTGTCTTCTCCCACTCCACCTCCACTACTTGATCCTCAGCTATTGCTTACCAAATCTTGTGTCTAAGGAAAAAGAGGTAATTTGGCTAAGTCGTTTGATGTCACTGGTGTTAACTTTTATTTATAACAACACCCCCCCCCCCCCAATTTTAGTGGGTACAAGAGAATGCCAGCCAGTGATTGTTTCTAAAAGATGTGGGACTGACGGTACTTAAAACAGGTTCTCTTTGTCCACAAACAGGTACAGGCAGAGGCAGCTGCATTGCACGCTGCTGTGTCCTGCTAATGTGACTTAGCTCAGGTGTTAGAATAATTAAGTCCTTGATATCTCTTCTGCTGAGAGAGTCACTTTGACCCTTTCACTGTGAGATGAAATGAGATGATCAGGCTAGGTTGCCAAACACCTATAGAGTAGTAATGAATTTGGGGCAAACTCAGCTTGGTGTTCACATTTGCAGAACCTTGCTGTAATGAAATAGACAAAATGGTGCTGCAGCTATTCAGGTAATTCTTGGCAGCTCATAAATCATCTGAGAAGAAGTTTCTGCAGTGCAAAACAAATGTTGTGTCCCAGTGGGACTGTACGGGTGCCTGGTGCAGCATGAGAAGTGGATGGTGTTGGGCAAAAAGGTGGTGTAGCCAGTGGATGTGCCTGTTTTGCACATCCCATTGGCTGCTTCTGCTGGCAGGGCTCCTGTGGGGGATTGGCTGTAACTGTAGCAGTTCTTCACTGTTAGAAACTGCCAGGCCTGTGCTTTCTTGGGGTAAATTCATCCAGTGACTGAAGGAGAGATTTTGAATCTGGCACTTACTCACTGCTAGTGTGTTTTGAATATGAACTGGTAATCCAGAAGTGACTGATTATTGCCTGAGCTGGCCAGTCCTCTTACTTGTGGCTTTCTCCCCTTAAAAGAATAATATTGAAAAGAAGAAACTGTTTACTGCTGCAATAGCATTTTGAGAGAATGCCTTTTTGGCATCAGTAACTGCATGATGGCTGTGGAGCTGCCATGATTTATCTGTAAGTAATAATATGTAATAAGGCATGAATATGGTAAATGACCGGATCAGCAAGAAACAAGAGTGGCCATGCTGGGTCAGACCAGTGGTCCATTTTGCCCAGTATCCTGTCTTCCAGTGGTGACCATTGCCAGGTATTTCAGAGGGAATGAAGAGATCAGGTGATCCATCCTGTCAGTGTCCAACTGTGGAAGGTTTTCAGAATTTCATATATGAAAGTATTTGGTCTAACGCAGTGGTTCCTAACATTTTTGGCTCAAGGACCACAAATACCAATTTTATAATCCTGAAGAGCCACTAGTTTATCAACTGATAAAAATGTATTGACTCATACACCATTAAGAACTGCAAACCACTACATATTTAAAGTAAACGTCTTGATGCTACTGTTTTATTTTTATGTTCACTATTTTACACTTACAGATTACTTGCAATATGTGTCACACTCACAGACAAAGCACTGGTGTAGATGAGTGACTGTCACTAAACAGTGAAGCACATGATCTGGCAGCTAAGTCATGGTGAGTGGCCTGCTAACTGCAGGCCAAACAGCAACACACTGATTTTTAGCATCCTGCCCGTCCTCTAGCCTGGCCCGCTCTGGTTGCTCTCGCAGCAGTGCCCTCCACCCTGTTGCAGCAAGCTCAAAGGAGTTCAATGAGAAGGCAGTCCTCCCTGGGTGCAGCCTGGAAACCGCATGCATCCTGTAACCCTGTGTGTTCCAACTGGGTGCCTAGGTAGTGGCTCCCTTTTGCAGTCAGGGGGATCGGAAATCAGTGCTCGCCACCCTCTGGCTCCACCATGGTCCCCTGCACCTAGGGACCGAGGAAGAGCACTTTGCCATGCTCTCTGCAACAGCTAAAGGGAGACGGTGCTGATCTCTCATCCCCTTGGCTGTAGCAAGGAGCCTGCCCTTGCCTTGTAGCCTTGTGGCAACGCTCTGTACCCGAGTCCTTGTGTGTCAGCTTCCTTCTGCAACAAGCAGGAGCAGAGTGGCAGGCCACTTTGAAAGACCATGTGGGTGACTTTTGGCCCCGGGACCTCAGGTTTGGGAACTGCTGCTCTAACTTGATAGAGAGCAGTGAGAAGAACAAACCTGGAAGTGACACAATGGCTTCCCAGAAGAAAAAAATCTAGCATATACTGTTCAAGACGATCAAGCAGGCTGCTATATTCAAAGATCCTGTCTTCTGTTGTAAACCGTGTTTTGTCAGGGTTGGCAGTTGCCAGATCAAAGGGCTGTAAATAGCTAAAAGTATATTGATTTCTGCAGAAAGTGTGTATGTGGGGAGAGAGTTTCAACTAGGTGCCTTGATCAGGGATTCTCAGCCCCTGAATGCTGCAGTATGTTTGGGAGCCCTTCCAGCTGTGCACAACACCGCAGAGCCCACCTCCTGTGCAGTCTCCACTGCCCAAGTTTTTCCCCAGCAGCAGCTCTTTTGGTGGCAACTCAGACTTACCCCTGTGCCAGAGAAAAACCCTTCGTCTGCTGCCAGTTTCAGTGGTGCCAGGCTTCAAAAGCAGCTGCCACTGCCAAGAGAACTGACTGCTATCCTTTCGGTGGTGACTTTTTAAAGGTATGCTGGTGCAAAAAGCTGCTGCTGCTGCTGCTGGAGATTTCAGCTGTTAAAGGGGCTGCAGCTAGCCACTGATGCTTTCTTTTGGCAGCTGGGGGTGGGGGACTTTCAGTGACAGACTGTTGCAGGAACACGCTTAGCTGCTGTGCCACAACTTGTTTTTGTGTCATGACAAAGCAGTTGAGAACTACTGGCCTGGAAAGTGTCAGTTAACTGTGACAGGCTGAGAGGGAGGCTCTAACAGAGTCTGGGGAATTAGTCCTTTCAGAGTGCCCATTGTAGGAGATGGTTAGACACCCTAAATGCATGCCTGCATGCCAAGCGTTTTATTATTTTAAGATCTCTTTTCTCTGAAATGTTCTAAATTAATGGATACTGTGCTTTAAGGGAGATGTTTAGTCATTGATTACCACTGACATTTTCCTGGGGGGAACAGAATTGCAGGATATGGACATGTTCCAAATGGGCTTCTGCGTTAATGTAGTTCTGCAAAAAAAAAGAGGAGTCTTGTGGCTCTTGAAGACTAACAGATTTATTTTTCGCATGAGCTTTTGTGGGAGGAAATCCCACTTCATCAGATGCTTTGAAGATGTAAGTTCCCCCGTCTTCAAAGCATCTGATGAAGTGGGATTTCCTCCCACGAAAGCTCATGCGAAAAATAAATGTTAGTCTTCAAGTGCCACAGGACTCCACTTTTTTTTTTTTTTTATTTTTTTTTTTTTTAAGGCTTATTCAAGTAAATTATAGAATCATAGGGTTGGAAGGGACCTTTTTTTTTTTTTTTTTTTAATCTCCTGCTAAAAGCAGGGTCACTCCTGCTAAATCATCTCAGCCAGGGTTTTGCCCAGCCAGGCCTTAAATATCTCCAAAGATGGAGATTCCACCACCTCCCTAGGTAACCCATTCCAATGCTTCACCACCTTCCTAGTGAGAAAGGCTTTCCTAATATCCAGCCTTGACTTCCCCAGCTGTAACTTGAAACCATTGCCCCTTGTTCTGTCCTCCCTTACTACTGAGAACAGACTAGCTCCGTCCTCCCTGGAGCACCCCTTCAAGTAGTTGAAGGTTGCTATCAAATCCCCCCTCTGTCTTCTCTTCTGCAGGCTAAATAAACCTAGTTCCTTCAGTCTTTCTTCATAGGTCCTGTGCTCCAGCCCCTTGATCATTTTTGTTGCCCTCCGCTGGACTCTTTCTAATTTGTCCACGTCCTTCCTGTAGCAGAGAGGCCAAAACTGGTCTCACCAGTGCCAAATAGAGAGGAATAATCACTTCCCTCAATCTGCTGGCAGTGCTCCTCCTGATGCAGCCCAATATGCCATTAGCCTTTTTGGCTACAAGAGCACACTGTTGACTCATATCCAGCTTCTCGTCCACCATAACACCCAGGTCCTTTTCTACTGTGCTGCTACTTAGCTGATCACTCCCCAGCCTGTAGGAGTGCGTGGGGCTTTTCCATCCTAAGTGCAGGACTTTGCGTTTGTCCTTGTTGAACCTCCTGAGATTTCTTTTGGCCCACTGCTCCAATTTGTCTAAGTCTCCCTGGATCCTGTTTCTGCCCTCGAGTGTATCTACCATTCCCCCCAGCTTGGTGTCATCCATGAATTTACTGAGCATGCAATCTATCCCATCACCTAGATCGCTAATGAAAATATTGAACAGAACTGACCCCTGGGGCACTCCAGTTGTTACTGGTTGCCAACTAGACCCTGAGCCATTGATTCCTGCCTGCTGAAACCGTTGATACAGCCAATTTTCTATCCACCTTAGGGTTCACTCATTCAAACCATACTTTCTTAACTTGCCAATGAGAATGCTGTGGGAAACCATATTAAAAGCCTTGCTAAAGGTTGATACCAAGGGGACTGCAGCCCTAGGGCTCCCTTTGAGACTGGGAAAGTTAAGTGATTCTAGCCCGAGGGACCATTGCCTGTTCAGGGAAGGGTCAGAGGTGCAGTTACCTTAGTGACTGTGACAGTGCTGTGCAATTATTTTTATTCAGGACTTATGTGGTCATTTCTTGATTGTAGTGGTAACAAAGTCAAAGTACAGCGGGGACCCGTTAACGTGCGGGTGTCGGGGGACAAGCCCCCGTGACTGCGCGTTAAACGGACTGCGTGCAAACGGGACCCTTCCTCCTGCCCTTCACTACTCAGACTCCGCAACCCATTCCCCAACCAGTGCTGCATGGGCTCCTGACCACTTCCCTGGCCCCTGCTGTGCCATGCGGCTGTGTGGACTTGCCGACCCCTTTCCCTGTGGGCTCTGCTCTCCTCTCTTTTACTTTCTATGTGCGGGATCCTCTGCCCTCTTCCTTCTCTCTTCTTTCCACGCTGGGGCTCTGCTCTGCTCCCTCCCTTGTCTTTCCGTTCCCTGCATGGGCTTCTTTCTCTCTCCCTAGCTTTCTTTCCCTGCATGAGGGCTCCTCTTCCTCTTCCCTTCTTTCACTGCACCATGGCTCTGCTCCGCTCCCTTCCTTTCTTCCCCTCTCCCCCAGCACAACAGCTCCTTTTGTTCCCTGCTCCCTACCTTCCGTCATTCCCTGCACAAGGGCTCCTCTCCTTCCCTTAACCCACATGGGTTCCTCTTCTATCTCCCAGCGCTGCAGGGGCTCCCAACTCCTTTCCTGGCCCCCAATGAAATAGGCTGAATCCAGCCCCAGCTCCCAGGCTCCTTAAGTTGCTGCTCACTTCGCACGTTTCTGCGCGCAGGCCAACTTCCTCCTTTAGGCACCGCGCGTTAGTGAGTCCCGCGCTTTAAGTCAATGGCTTCGGGGGAGATGACCTGAGCACGCATTAAGTGGATCTGCACGCAGACAGGCCGTGCGTTAACGGGTCTCCACTGTAGTGAATTTTGTTACTTTTTTTAAAAATGCATTTCAGTCTGGATCAAAAGAACCTTGAATTTTAGGCCTGCACTTCACATGGTGAGCTGAGTCATGTATCTGGAGAAGGAGGTAGGTAACTGATTTTTCACAGCTTTTTGATGATGGTCATCGTCTTTTTACGTAAAAGAAAAAATAGTTATCTTTGTGAACTGTGAATGGCAGAGTAGGAGTTTCTCTAGGACTATAGTAGTATATTGCAAGCTCGCATTTTAGCAAATGCTTACTGAAAATCTGATTTTTTCCATTGTTACCTTAAATGCTCATGATTTCCAGTCCAAAAAAGTTTTTTCTCATAGAGATATTTAGAGGCAAACATGAGAGTAACATACTGAACAAAGAAAATGGATCTATATCTGAAACATTTTTAATAAGTTTAAAAATCAGACCATTAGACTCATAGCCTTTCTAACTCTTATTCTCTATCTTGGAGAGCATAGAAAAGCTGCAGAAATCTGGCATTAGTGACTGTTACATGCATTGGTTAGGGCCTCCGTAAATCAGAAGCTGTACACAGTACTGGAATGAAATCATACTGTAATCCAGAGATTTTTTTTTTTTTCCTCAGCACTAGCTTCCTGCGTTTACTGCCAATAATAATTTAAAGACATGTAATGTATTCTGCATGGCTTGAATGGTTAACGCATTCTGTTTTTCAAGTTGCAGTAAAATATTTATGTTAAAGCACTTAAGGCAAGCTTTTTAGCGCTTTCTTATGTGGTTCCATGCTGTGTTTATCATTCTGGAAAGTCTGATTCCTCTGCATTTTTGTTATGTTCCAAATTCTAATTTTAAGACTCCCTACCCACTGTAAAGCAGCCTGCATTATTCTTTATCCCCACCAGTATATGGTATGATATTAACAGGACTGTTGAAAGGTAACATTAAATGAAGGCTGTCACCTGTTGTGTTGTTAAAGAGCAGTATATTATATAGAAACCTGGAGATTGAAAAATTGAACAGCTGTCACTATATGTGGGATATAAAATGCTTCAAGACATAAAACGAGCTTGAGATTAAGCAAATACTTTTACTGTGGAGAGATTATCATCATTGTCTGTTTATGGACCTTCTTCTTTTCTCTGAATCTCTGTTAATGACCAAGCATCAGTTTATTCGATGGACTGTTGATCTGATCTGATGTAGCATTTCTCATGTTTCTAGCCTTAATACTGCAAGAAGATAAAGTAATTTCACTTTATTTTAAAAATTTCTGCTGTTTTTAGATCACATATTTTTGCTGTCTGGCCAGAACTCTAAAAACCTGGAGGAGACAGAGAGTTGCTTTCCAGTATTGCCAACGCCCAAGCAATTATGGGATTGGTTTAAAAAAAAAAAAAAAAGCTTGGGATTCTTTTTATTTGCCTCCTTGTTTTGGAGTCTTTTTGGTGTATATACTTCACATTTCCATGTTTTTCTCCGTAGCCACCTTGTCTAGAAACTCCTTTTATATATTTTTATTTTCAGTGCAAAGCTGAGATTCTCATGCAATTCATTGATTCCAGCAGCTGGGAAAGAAACACCAGATATTGTAAGACTCTTGACAAAACTGCAAGAGTTGGCAACGCCATTGTCATTCCTTCATACTGCATTCTGCCCTCGCTGCATGTGCATAATTCACATTGACATTAATATGTTTCCTACATATAATCAGGCAAATAATCCTCTAATTCAGCTCCATTGTTAGCCAAAGATTTGAAATGTCTTGAAAATACTATCTAATTTTTAATTGAGTGTGAAAGACTCTCCATAAAGAGAGGCAAGATGCTGTAGGTTATCCAGCTGGTCATCTTTAGCTCCGAAGCCTGTTGCACAGCAGGGTTCATTCATTTTTCTCATTAGCTGGAGAATTTTGGGAGGTACACCAGACAAGTGAGGATAGATAGCCTGTGCAATGACAAAATGTTTTGAGACCAAGTAACTGTCTTGTCAGGTTTCTCAGAACAGAAATTTGTGTGTCATTAGGACATGTTAAAATGGTGTCTGACTATTATAGTGGTGCCTGTGGCTTCAGTTCCCTTTGTTTCTCTGTAAAAATAGATGGTCAATCCAGGTAAAACTTCAACTAGAGTTATATTTTGAGTTCTTTGAATTTTCTGTACAGTGTTTGGTTTCTCTTTATGAATTTTTAATAGGAAGCCTTTGACTTTGGTTGCTGGCTGGCAGAAATTTACCCATGGAAGTCCTACATTGCATCATTGATTGATGTCTCTTAAGAAAACATAGGTTGTTTATTAAAAAGTAGGTAGGGGGTGGATCCTGAGTCAAGCTGGTACACTTGCCAGCTTTTGTTTTATTTACATGTTAGATTTTTGGTCATTTTAGCTGTTTTAGCTATTCCAAGATGCTGTTTCTTAGAGCAGTGGAGGAATGTTTGGGGGCACTGGGGATGGTATTCATAATTATGATTGGTGCAATGGGTGGGAGCTGCTGTGTAAAGTCCACAGCACAGCTCTAAGGAAGTGTAATAATTTTATGAACACAGCATGCCACCTGGCCAGGGAGGAGAAGTTATTCTCTATTGGGCTATATATATTGGGAGTTTCCTGTATGAATGCAGATTTCTGTCTTAATAGAAGGTGGTGAGGAAAAACAAGTAGAGAAGAAACAGAAAAGCAACCTCTAGCAAACATTGGGGTGCATAGATAATGGCATACTTCCAGGCCAAAGCTGTTCAGCCAGTGCTGGGAAAGAAGAGATCAAAAGAACTCTAAACTGTTCAAAACCCTTCTCAGGTGAGGAGTGGAGGTTGTTGACCCTGCCAGCAGGTTCGAAGATTTGAGGATCTTGGGGGGCAACCACTGCACCCGTGGGGTATGGGGTGGATTTGGGGTACACTTTATTAAAATGAGTATAGGGTAAGGTGAACGGTGGTTGGTGTATGTCGTGTTTGTCACGGTGGTTTCTGTAAAGTGTTGGGGGGTACCTAACTTTTGGGAGTGGGGACAGGTTGGGGAACAATGGGGTTCTTTAACTAATCTACTAACCCTACTCACTATAACCTAAAGGCTACATTAACACACTATAGGAAAAGGGGGGAGTACAATGCAAATTAGTGTGCCGCAGTGGCAGAGAAGATAAGTAACACGGAAGCTGGGGCCTGAAGAGGAGTGAAGACAAGTGGGTGGGGGGTGTCGAAAGGCAGCGGGGTGAGGAGGTGCTTGGGGGTTGGGGTAAGGGGACAGAGGCAGGAGAGGGGCTGTAGGTGCGTGGGAGTGTGTGCAATGGGGAGAAGCAGGAGAGGCTGAAAGGGGATTCAGGGGTTTGCGAGGGAGGCAGAGGAGGGCAAAATGGTAGGGAAGGCAGAAGGGGTTTGGGGGAAGAGGCGGCTGGTGGGGAAGGCAGAAGGGGTTTGGGGGAAGCGGCAGCGGGAAGGCAGAAGGGGTTCGGGGAAGGCAGAAGGGGTTTGGGGGAAGTGGTGGCTGGAAGGCAGAAGGGGTTTGGGGGAAGCGGCAGCTGGCGGGCAGAGGCAGGCAGCGGCAGGGGAAAAGGGGAGTGGGGCAGCCGCAGAAATGCAGTGGCAGCGGCAGAGAGCCTGCAGGGAGCCGCGGAAAAGTGGCGGGGCTACGGGGCAGCTGGCGGGGAGCTGCAGAAAGGCAGCAGAGCCGCAGGGGAGCCGACGGGCGGCTGCGGGAAAAGCGGCGGCGGAGCAGCAGCAGAAAGCCGGCGGTGGCTGTGGGGAGTCGGCAAGAGCCGCGGCGGCTGGCGCGGAGGCAAAAGGGAGGAGAGCCGCGGGAGCTGCAGCAGGGGAAAAGAGCCGCAGGAGCCGCAGTGGGGCGGCAAGGAAAAAAGAGCCGCAGGAGCCGCAGCGGGACAGGGGACAAGGGCAGAAAGGAAGTTGGGGCACACGGGGGGGGGACTCCAGAAGTAAAGAGGGGACAAGTAAAGTTTAAGAAGAAAAAGTGTATTTAAGTTGGGGAAGTTACAGAGGGGAGGGCAAAGGCAGCTTATCCAAACAATTCTAAAGACAGCAAGCTAAAGAGAGACAATCTTATAATCTAATTTAACACTCCTAAGGCTATCAAATAAACTTACAGGGATACTTTTAACACAACACAAATGATACAGGATAAGGGGATACACTACGTGATACAAAATAGCAACAGGCAATTACAAACAGGGGAGCTCCTGCCACAAACTGAAGAGGCAAACCAAGAAACAGAAAAGAGAAGGCAGAGGGCACACACAAGCCTGTAAAGCTGGGGAAAACAGCTTCAGAGCAGCAATAATGAAATAAAATACTTTAGAAAGAGACTACAAGGCAAGCTCTTACCACTCCTATTAGCAGCAGCGGCAGCAACATTACAGGGAGAAGGAGACTCGTAATTGGCCGGCAGTTCTACTCGTGGGGGAAACTCGTGGATACGCTCTAGGGGGAACTCGTGAGTGGAGGAGGCAGCTTCTGGTTGATCAGGCCAGGCAAGATGTTGAAAACCGTCCTGCCGAGCACCCCAGAACCTCAGCTTTTAAAGACTATTTCCCGCCTTTCCCTGATTACAGGGAGTGTGGGGAACAATGGGGGTATGAGTCATGCCCTGCAGAACCTTGCAGTTAGGCAGAGCCCACCTACACCAAGCCCTGCAAAACAATGGGCCCCCAGGGTGGTAACAGCCATCCAGTTGAGTTCAAGGGGGCCATCTAGTTAAGGTGAAGGAGCCATTGTTCACTTCACACGTTCTATTTACTTTAGTGATGGCCCGGGAGGGGCGGCCATCAAGGTAACTGCCATGAGTCACAGACAGTTGTTTGTCCTGGGTTGTCAGGAGGACAGTCTGACAGAGAGAGGAAGACTGTGGAAGATGGCATGTATATGGACTTGTCTTTTTAAGATCTTTTTTCTCTGAAATGCTGTTCTAAATTAATGATACTTCTCTTTAAGAAGGCTGTGTGGCTAATGATACTGCTGTTCTTGACCCTAGGGAGAACAGAACTGCATACATTTAAGGTAACTCAGTCCAGCTGAGGTAGCCTTGGTTTATATGCAGGGGACTGCAGCCCAGGACCCTGTCTGTAAATGGGAGAACAGTTAGCTTTTACCTTTAGGCAGGTGACAGCTTGTGGTCTGAGACCAGGGCCAGGGAATACACTTGAAGAAACCAGGAGGGACCAGGGTGCAGTTTGCTAAGTAACTGCAACAGTTGTAATATTGAGTGGAGCCTGTGGGCTGGGGGTGAAGACAAG
Organism: Podocnemis expansa; assembly: GCA_007922195.1. NCBI lineage: Eukaryota > Metazoa > Chordata > Testudines > Podocnemididae > Podocnemis > Podocnemis expansa. The sequence goes on along the minus strand of ML681989.1, from coordinate 2,339,113 downwards.
GGGTATGAAGGTAAAGGCCTGAGCTGGAACAAATTTTGCCAAAGGCAAGGAGAAATTTGCTGGAGAAGAAATCTAGATGAAACTGTTACAGTTCAGGGCATCTGTACCTGCATTCCCTTTTGTTGGTTCAGCAAGGCAACCACCCACTCTAATCTTCAACTCCCCATGCTGTCACTATGCTTGGGTGGGGAGACATGTTCCAGTCCCTTCTGAGTTGGGGTATTTCCAGCTGTGCAGTGCCCTGACTATAACTGAAATACCAGCAAGAGAGTATGACTAAACAGACCTATTTACTTCCTTTTCAGAGAGTAATAATTAATAGAGTATTTGCCTACAGTTATAAGGTACCACACTGTGCTTCAGATGCAAACCTAGGTAAAATCATCACAGAGGAAACATACTAAAAATAGTAAAAGAACTTGAATGCTAATAAACTTATCAGTCATCACCCCAACCCTAATGTGAGCTCTGGCAGGATCAGCCCTTCCAAATCCCACCGAATGGATTTCCATATGGTTTCAAGTTCATCACAGCTTCAGCATAAAAGAAGCACCCAGTCTTATGGACCCTCAATAAGACCAGTCCTTACAGCCCTTCCCTAAGGACAGCGACCCTCTATGGTCCTGTCTCTCTGCTGGAAGGTCCTGAGTCAGTTTAAAACCAGGCTATTTATCCAAAAATCCTTTTTTTGACTGTTGGTCTCTAGAAAATCCAATTTGAACTAGTAACATATGTGCATTTCATAGTGGGGTGGTAATGAGGAGTTATGTTAGCATCCCCTGATAGAATCATTGGATGAGAAGGGACCTCAAGAGGTCTTCTGTTCTAGTCTCCTGTTCTCAAGGCCAGACAAGGTATCATCTGGTTCATCCCTGATGGGTGTTTCATCATCTGAAAAAAACAAGGGATACCGCAAGACCAGAGTTGTACACAACAGCGTTCTTTTGTTCTGTGGTAAATATGAAATGAGAGCAGCTACATTTTTGTAAGCCCAGAGATATGTTTATGTATTTTTCTTGCTATTGTTGAAGATGTATTTGAATAAGATCTTTCTCCATCCCATTCCAGCTTCTCTTTCTGCCTCAGCTTGCAGTGAATTTAATCCTGTATTGATTTAATTACTTTGTTGCCATAGAACTAATTTTAACAAATTCAAACTTATGAATTCATTGCAGGGTCCAGGGGAAAGAGAGATGCATTTATCATAATCCGAAGTAGCTTATGGTTAGAAATAGCGTGGAAAACAGAAATCCACCAATGTGTGTTGAAGAATATACTAGTTTATTTGTGTTACTAGAACTTAATGAGACTGTCTTGAATGGGTCTGTTGAGAAATTTTGATATGTTATGTATCTTCATTCAGTGCCTTCAGATTTTTACATTAAATTGAGAAATGAAATGCTGTTCATATTAGCATATTGTTTATTTTTTGTCACTGTGTATAGTGTATTACTGACTGATATAGAACAAGATCCCTGTTCCAAAAGCATACAGTCCAGTTATACCACAACAAAACAGGTAGTGGGTTATTACATTCTATGAAAATACATCTATGCTGTGTCTTTTGCTTTTCTCAAATGCTTTATTTCAGAGACATTGTAGACAGTATTGTAACAAAGGTATGTAATGGGGTTTGCAGTAGACTATGGGAGCTGGAATAATCTGTCAAGTGAATACCTTTATGTAGAGTTGCTGTGCTACTTTTAAATATTTCAGAGAGCATATAGAAAAAGACACGCTTTCAGCCATAAAACTGTTCCTGAAAATCTGATTGAACTCAGACTTTTTAAAAATTATTGTATAAGTATATACAATTTATTTTCTGTTATAAGATACAGGCAATATTCTAATTATGTCAAAAATAGATTGAATAGAATAAAGTCAGAGCTGCCATTCAAAAACCTTTGTTACTGCATTCACAGTTTTTCCTTTTGTTAGCCCACTTCAGGAAGTGGGGGCATTCTTTTGCTTTGCTGCATTTTAGTCAGATCTTTATATATGATGAAACATTTGGAGAGATTTGCTTGCTTTGTAATTGAATGTTTGAACTAAGAGTGTTTGGATATTGTAAAACACTTGCAAATTTCCCCATATTTCTGTGGCTATAGGGAGAAGTGTGTTATGCTTCAAAAACTGTAGAAAAACCAAGGTGATGAACTCTTGAAGTTTATTTATTGTGACAAAGTCCGTCCAGACAGCTAGAGAATGGTCTTACTGAGCTTCAGGATGTGGGTGGATGCAGAGCTGAATGGCCCTCTCCCAGCCTAAGAGGAGGAGTTACTATGTCCTGGGACGCAACAAAAGAAAGAACAGGAACATGGAGAGTGGGGGTGGGGGATAGGGAACTTGAAGGAGGCATTGAGCAGAGAACCCCTAACAGCATCATTGCTGCTAAGAGGTGTCTAGTAGGCCAGTGGATGTCTACCCAAATGTATGAATGAAGCGAGGAACAGAAATAGGCTGCACACTTGCAAAGCACCCTGTTGGCCAGCATCCTCTTCCTGCTTTTATAGAGGGCCGCCGGCGCTAGAAGGTTGACCAGGAGAATGAACTGTGCCAGGTACTGTCCTATGCTCACGGCTCCATGAAGGTGGCTCCAGCTAACATCCCTAATGGGTCATAGGACCAAGGTAGAATACAGATTGGCCCGCTAGAGTTCCTTACCCTCAACAGGTGTCAAAAGGTACCACCACTTAGTTGAACGCAAGGGTAAGGAAGTGAAAAGTGTGGAGCAGGGATGTGTTCAAAACTGTCCTTGCTACAGTTTGGCAATGAACTGGCTGCAAATCAAACAGCTGACTCTGTGTGTGGGGAGAGGGGCTGATGAAAAGATGTAGAGGACTAGAGGTGATGGGCAGGTGGGAAGCATCCTCCTGCAGGACCTGCTAAAGGTAAACCCAAGAGATGGGAAATGCTGCCCTCATCTCCCAAAGTACATGCCGGAGAGTTTGACGTGTGGAGAATCCCATGTGCTTCAGTTCCTCCAGTCATAGTCCAGAAGGTCTCCAATTCCAGTGACTCCTGCCAGGCACACTAAAGGGGCACACCAGGAACCGCTGACATGCTGAGGGGGATACCTCCACCTCCACACCAAGGTGGAGATTTTACTAGGAGCTCTGTGAGCAGATCTGCCCCCCAGATAGCCACCGTAGACATTGCCAATATGTCAGCCCTAGAATGATTAAAAGGCCCTTTTCCACATGAGCTGAAAAGAGGTTACCTCAGGTCAACTACGGATACCTAACCCCAGTTAAGGACTGCCTGTGACATCTAAAAAACCCTCTTCTGGTAAGAGAGGAGGAAGGAGAAAGAAGCTGTATCAGGGCTTGTAATAATAGCTCAAAAAACTTCTCTTGGGTGGAAAACTGTTCTCTTTCCCATAGGGGTAGAAAGCAAGCTAACTGCCTGTTTGGCTGGCCCCTTGGAGCCAGCATAACAAGGTAGCATCCCAGGGGAGTGTGTTTTCTTCTTGTATTATGAACTTGTTTCTTTTATTTGGCTGAAGAGTACTGCTTGGGCCTGCCCGGGGGCCCCTCTTGTAAAATATTAAAAAATAAAACCTGAGTGAGGAGTAAAAACACGCTAGAGTGGGGCTGATCTGTTCCTGGCTCCCTCACCACTGAGCCTGGTGGGGTAAGGCAGCCGCTTTGCTCCAGTATAATATAGATAGAACACATTTTAAAAAATCTTTTATAAATAGACTTCTGATTATTTGCACTTCACAGAAAATGTAAAGTATTAAAGCTGCTTAAGGACAGTTGCCTTCAATTAAAGAATAGTCAAGGTCAAAGTAAGTGTTTGTCCGAGATAGGAATAAGTTTTTAATAAGGGGGGAAGGAAAAGCTTCCGGTGACTTCTTCCTCCCCTTTTTAAAAAAAAAAAAAAAAAAAAGAGGAGGCATTAAAATGATTATGCTTTCGTTTTTCAGTTAATAAGCTGGGCCTTCAGTTGGTGGCTTTTGTCTTTTGAGGTTTTCTAGGTGAATGTCAGAGAGAACAACAGTTCAAACTGCAGACCCAGTCCTCTCTCCTACTACTAAGGTCATGCTGGGATCGTGAGACCTAGACTTAAAAGAGAAAATACTTCCTTTTGTTTCACTGTATTTATTTTCAAGCAGAAAAATTGCATATCGTAATTACTCAGTGTAGGCCCATTGAAAACATTGTGGGATCAGCAAATGAGGAAATGAGTATTCTTAAGATGGGGAAATAATAGTTGGAAGACGTTGGTGAGTAAAACAGGAAAGTTGTTCAAAGGGCTTCCTTGTATAACTATAGCCACTGGTGTTGAGGAGGAGAAAGCTTCTGAGGGAGAAATCAGTGCTTTTGGAAGATATACTGTTATCTGTAGTAGAAGCTGCAGAATTAGAATTCATATACAGATTTGACATTGTTACGTTAGGGCTAAATAGGGATGTCATAGTTTTTCTTATTATAGCAGGTGGTTTAACCTCGCCTCCCTCTATATGCTCTTCCCCACTGAGTTTAAACAGCTGCTTTGATTTGCTGTAACAGTCTGACCTGATCCTATGACTTACACTTCCCTGCTGCATAAGTGAATCCTCAGCCTGGAGCTAGGTTCCCACTCTTCATAGAAGACAATGCATAAGGAAAGTTAGGTTTCTAATAAGTCCTCAGATGCCAGGAGGGTGAGCTGGGAGCTGCCTATGTCCGTCAGGAGTAAAATGCTGAGACGAGAGATGGGGAGGGGAGAAGGGCATAGAAGTCTCTTACACTAACCTGGTATGCTTGACTGATGAGCCAGAGTTAGGAACTCCCCCTCAGTTTGGAACATCCTGAGCTGCAAGCCCTCTTATGGATATAGGTGTCTAATGCCCTAGCAGGAAGTTAGGTCGGGGTGGACAAAATTGGCTTACAGCTAGGCACCAGCAATTTTACTTTTGGTCGCCAGAGAGCACTCCTCCATTACATTTCTATAGTGGAGCTAGGCAACAGGCTACTAACATTGGTTGCCATGGCCTGACTTAGGTAGCCCATGCTCTAGCAGCTGAAATATTCCTTCTGTGCCCTTCTTCCCCCCCTCCTGCAGCGTATGCCTCTCACAATAGCCCTGTCTTTCTGTCTTCCTGGCTGTCTTTTGTGTGGGGGTTGTGTTGCCCCCTGCCATCAGTGGTCTGCATCCAGCCCTCCTGCTGATGTCTGTCAGGTGGTGTTCTTGCACAGACCACCCCTTTGGAGCAGGCCTGTTAAAATCCTGCTTCAAGGCCTTTGTGACTTCAGTTAGTGCTAGGACTCCGAACTGCTTGTTAGCTGGGGGCACAGGTGGCTTTGCGAATGCCAGCCAGTGGAAGCTTGGGTGCTGCAGGTTTAGGTGGCATCTGGAGCAGCAGGTATAAAAATATCAGTGGTGTCTAAATGTTGGCCTTAGGGTGCCTAAAGAGGCTGGGAGGCACCTAACTAGGCTCAGAGGATCTGGGCTGAAGTGACTTGTTTGGAGTCAGCCAGGACATCTGTGGTGGAAAAGGGTGGTGGAATCTGGGTCTCCTGACTGCTGGACTCGCACCCTAACCACTAGGCCATCCTGTCTCCCATTAGAAACTGAATATGGGTCACTGGCAAAAAAGCCAAAATAACTATGTTCCACATGGGGGTGGAGAGTCATGAGAGCCTCCAGACTGAGTTTCCCATATGTGGATCCAAGTCTAATGCATTGCAAGTTACGCTTCTGATGTGGAACCTATTAGCCATGGAATATTTATATCCCAGCTTTCTGGTAAGAGTCTCTTTGTTCTTTTAGAGTCAGCAGACTTGAACAGAGTTGTGTATTCATGTGGTTATATACTACAGTCCTTGAATTACTGGCTGTAATTTACAAAAGCACTTCCTTCTGAAAAACCTAGTACTATAACATGTCTTGTTGTCTTTTCACATTCTTGTTTGCCTTATACAAAAGTTATACAAGCTTCTGCAGTTACTGCAGAGAATGGTTTCTTCCTTTAAAACATCCCTAAAGAATTGTGAGGAGTGTTATTGTAAAGTTGTGACTGATTTCTTGTTAGTTGAAAGTAGGAGGATATGTTTTAGTCTAAATGGCTCAATTTAATAAAAAAGTGAAATGTACTGGATCGATTTCACCTCAGTGTAATCTCACTGAAGTCAGAAGAATGAAATCGAAGATGGATCTTGCCCACAGTGTTTCATTTTTAACAGTCATTAGGTTTGATCTTTTGTCGTCTTGTCATGAGTCCAACTCCCCTGAAATCATCAACTAGAATACACCACCACCACCATTTTAGTCTCTAGGTCCAAGTGCAAAGAAGAAAGCATCACATTTGGAGTCAGGATGCCAAGCTTGAAACTTTATTAATCTTCCAGATTGTTGCAAAAATGTTGGCTCATGAGTGTCATAGCATTAGTTGCAGGATGCAGTGCTAGTGAATATACAGTTAATGTATTTGTAATTCTTCAAAAAAATTAGCTGTAAAATACTTCTAATGGCTAACACATGGTACATGATGCACAGAGTTCGAAGATTTAAAGTCTTAATGTAAAACAAATGAACATGAGGGATACTTTGATTATTGTCAAATAAAAAAATGTTTATATTTTTAACTTTTTAGATTTCATTGTGTGCGCCTTGCAAATATAGAGTTATTTAAACATGAGTGGTGGGACTTCTGCATTTCAGTTTGTAGAAGGTACTACAGAAATGCCTCGCACGGGGGGGGGGATTGATTTCAGAAAATGCAACTATTGTTTCTCGTTAGCACTTGACAACAAGCTGTTTCCAGCACCTATTTCAGTCCAGATTTATAGTCCCACAAAGCTTCTATTACAGTGACTGGAATATTCATCCTGCCATCTGGTAGCCATAGTTTTCAACCATTAAAGAAATTATACTAGCGAGAGCAATTTGCTTTAAAGTCAGCAACCAGATAATTTTTTCATGTTTCAAAAATACCAACATTGCTTTAGAAAAATTAGTTTCCTTATTGTAGAACAAAAATGTAGGTAAAAATTGTGATACAGGGGCTCTTTGGCAAATAGTTCCATTCTTTTCAAGCAACTCATCTCAGACTTTACAAACTCTCTATACTGAAGATGCCCTGGATGTTATTTACCCATAAAGAGTATTCTGTACGATATCTACAGAAAGCTTGTAACTTGTCTAGGTTCCTAATCATTGCATGCTGTATTTTTATATTTAAGGAATCATGTAATAATAATATAATTATATTGAAAATATGCTTTGTGGACATGAAGTAAAAATTAGTTACCAAGGAATAATGTCCCAGGGCTTGTCTACACATATGCTGATAAAGCTGAGCCTCTGCAGCTCTTAGTTAACACATTATCTGTGCTAATGGGAGAGGATGTTGTTGGGATTGTGGAGCACACAGCAGACAACTTATTACCATGGGAATGTTTTCCTCATTTAGATCTAACTTGCTTTGTAGCAAAAAGATACCACACATTCATGAAATCAGATTGGTATTTCATCAGCTACTGTATATTTATTTTGTGCATTTAATCAACTTTTTTATATAGATATAGCTTTTTCTAACAACACTGAGGGGAAGTTCATCATGGAATTGCAAGGTTTATTCTGTTCACGAAATCTGTCAGATATTCTCTAGTGGCTCAAGCCTGTCCAGCCATTTTTGCCTTTGCAGATGTGTGATATTATCTGTGCTAATAAACATAAGTATGTTTTACAAGGCATATCTCTAATAAATGACCTGTCTAAACAAAAATATTTGCTACTTTATTTTCCTTTTGAAAATACAGACACTAGTATACAGGCCACAATGTTAACCAGGGGCTTAAAACAGAAGTATGCACGAGGAAAAAAGCTATTAAATAGTATCTGAAATCAGGCTCCTTTTGTTTATTTGTTAATTTTAAGCAGCCAAACTGGGAATCGTATCCAGTAAGCTGACCATCATGCTACTGCTTGTCCCTTTCTGTCACACCTTTGAGGGTATGTCTTCGCTGCAGAGTGGGCTTGCCTCGCCGAGGTAGAGCACCCCACTGCAAAGTCCAACCATGTGGCTGTTTCTACAATGGTGTTGTACTTAGGTCTTGTGCTGGGTTGGATTTCTGGTGAGCTAGCACATGGTTCTTAGTAGTGGATTAAACTGAGCTACTGTATGAATTTCTTGACTCCTTGGCCTCCCCCTTCTCTCTCTTTTGCCTAGCATGGAGCTGCTGTCTGGCAATGACACCAGAATAATACTTTATGTAAATAATTCCAAGTGGAGCTGCTCCTTATTAATTCATAGAGCTCTGAAGGAGAAAGTGAACAGCACTTGGCTACAAGAACTTTTGACAAGATTGCAGACTGAATTCCATAATGATAAACCACATAATGATTCGTGGTGCACTTGGCTGACTTCTCTGCCTTCACATTTCTTTCAGTCTGCCTCTCATAGAAGTGACATTTTGGGTACACTCCTCCAAATTATGGGTCTTACTAACATTGCACCACGGCTTTACCAGAAGATTGGTATTAGTATTTGGCCAAGTGGCAGCATACAAGGAAGATTTCTTGGGCAGCATCTCTATCCAAATGCAGTGGAAGCACGGCAGAACTGAACCAAGCAAATGTGGGGTTAAAATGCTGAGTCAGGATAGGTGATTCAAGGAGGAGCTAGTCAGCAAGTAAAGCTCAGGAGGACTTGTGGGATAGCAAGTAATAGCATGTGTGCTTGGGTAGCTTGCATTGTGTTTGCAAAACAGGTGGGTTGCCAGTCCAGATGGAAATGAAATCTAAGCTGAAGCCTATACCTTCAGCTGTGCCTGCTGCCATGGACCAAATGAGCAAGTTAGAGGCTTTTTTGATATGAATCTAAAGATTCGGGGGGTTGGGGGCAGCCAACACTTGAGGTAAATCTGCAATGAATGTATTCTGGAATGTGAATTTGAAAACTTAATGGAAGAGAAGAGTAACAGTTCTTGAGTTCTTTTTAGCAGGTTAGGTTCACATTTCCGGCAGGTGAATTTGTTCGCTAAAATGAACCCAAAAATTAAAATTGAGACATTTTTATCTCAGTGCTCACAGTGTTGTTTTTTTTTAAAGTCTTTTGCAAGTCATCTTGAAAGCCTACTCCTGGTAGTAGGGGTTTGAATTTAATATCTTCCCAAACTAGTAATAAAAGAGTGGTTGGAGTAGAGGGACCACATCCCCCTCTCCTGTCTCCCAGGTGGTTCCTGAACCAAACTGGGCTACAGAGTCTTTCTCAATTTCTCTTCAGTGTCTATATGCAGAGGAACAGCCTCCTCAGGAGAGACTAAGGGACTTTTTCCACCAAAATATGTCAGAAGTCAGAGGTTAAAACACTCTCCCCGGAGTTGGAGATGCTTGTTCAATTCCTTTCACTCCCTCAGGCAGGGAGTGAACCTGATCTTCCACGTCAGAGGTGCATGCTCTAAATCAGGGGTCTCAAACACATGGCCCACAGGCTGCATGCAGCGCTTAACGCTGTTTCCTGCATCCTGCAATGACACAATCGTTACCGATATTTGCAATATCACTGTATGGAAAGGTTTCAGTGGTGCAGCCCTCGGGCTAACGTACTAATCCTTATGTTCCCCTCATGTTGATTTGAGTTTGAGACCCTTGCTCTAAATACTGGGTTAAAAGTTGTAAGGCGAGCACAATCCATTCTTTCTCTGCCAGCTATTTTGTGTGGAGATGGGCTACCTGAAGTCATTTGCACAAGAAACCTTAGGCTCCTTAACTGCCTCCCTGCATGAGAGGGGTTCCTGACTGTGGATCATTAACAGAGACACTTTTTGGGGAAAGTGCCTTGCATGTGGTGAGCACTACAACAATCTGAACTACAGAATAACCATGGTGTGATTGTAAAGAGCCTGTTGTCAACTGTCAATTCACAAGGAGTAGCTACAGCTAATATGAGAAAAGTGAATCACTAAAATGAACTTTAAATAAAAATAAAAGGCTGCAACCTCTTTAGTCACCTTCATTCAAAGATAATGGATATTGCAATGAAACTGTATATATACAGCTATCTTCCAAATCATGGCTATGAGGTATTATGTCTCCTTTGAATTAGGTTTGTTTAAAGCCCAGGTTGCGGTCCATATATACATAAATACAAGTTATTTTTAAATAAATTTTTATTATGCTTAATCTAAGCAAATATAATTCACTGCTGGTGAGGAAACTCGAGGGGTTCAAATGCGTACATTAGTTTGGCTCTTCACAATTAAAAATAGTTCAGCTGTAAATCTTCTGCATTTTTTATGATTTAATGATTGTTTCTGAAGCAATTTTTTGGTGGGGCTTTTGCATTAGAAATTCCTTTCTAGGCTGGAAGGATCTAATTTGGCTGGCAAAGTAAGTAATATGACATCAGAAGAACTGAGATGGTACAGTTTACACAGCTGAGAGGGGAAGATGATTTGACCATGTCGAAGCAGCAGATATTGCTTTATTTCCCTCAGTCTTTTCTCCCCTTTTGTAGTTCCTATTTCTAATTTCTCTTTTACTGTTAGTGACATCTGGTGGTGAAAACCAAAGGCTTCAAGCATACTTCTGGTTTGTTAGATCTGTGTTTGAAGGTCAGAGTATGAAGATCCCAGATGTTAAAGAAACTTTGCATCAATCTGTTTAGATCATGTTATTTATAAGAATGGGATGTACTCTAATGTTCTCCAAGTCATGTTTTAGATGGAGGTACAAGTCAGAATCTCTGGTTTAGGAGTTGCTTTTTTACAATCAGTGTAAGGGGGTACAGTGGATAATTACATCCCTGTTTCGAAAACTTGTTCCTTACATTGACTCCAGACACAAACTGACCTGGAATAAATCTGATCCTAGGGGGTCAGTTCTGCATTCCTCATGCATCTAAAACTCCACTCATTCACTTTACTGGGTTACTCTCTGACAGTTCTAATTCTGGCCACTGTGGTTTGCATCAGCAGTAGTAATTAGTGCCTCTTCATACAGGGGGCTCATCTCCTGAGCATTCCTATAAAGACATTTACTTCCATTTCAGAACTCCCTCTTGACCTCTTTTGTGTTTTGTTAATTTGCTCTGCATTCTACTTGAGATGAGAGAAGTTAAACTGCTTTCCCACACGCAGTTACATGCGCAAGGGCTTTTGGTTTTGTCATCGTGTTATGGGGAAAAAAGTCTTAACTTAAAAAAAACAAAAAACAAAAAAAACCAAAAAACAAAAAACCAACCAAACAAAACGTCTTGTTTCCCCTTCGTTTTTACCTTGGGCTGGTGCCTTTTTCAGTTTTTAAATACTATATCACAGTTACTATTGGCGTAAAGTGTCTGGTAGACAACTAGAGTAACACTTTTATGTCCTTGGTAAGTGTTATCAAAAAAGGAAACACGTGAGTGCAGACATGCTAGATATATGCTATTAATACTGTTGTGCCCAAAAGATGACGGTAAAATAAAGAAGTGTAGATGTGGGACTTAAGAGTCTTTTAAATTCCATTTTGTGCTGTATTCAGAATAACTCTCCATTCTTAGAGATTTGCAATTCCTGGATGTGACATTAGTTTTGGAAGTAGCTTTGTTGTTGTTTGTTGAATATTAAAGTCAGAATTTGTTTTTGTATTGGATAACAACTATGTGATTTTTCTGATATTTCCTATGTTCATATTAATTCACTGTGAATTATTTTGAAGATGTACTTTTTTGGCAAACATTATAGTGATAATCGGTGCAGTGTTCCAGAAAGGATGAATTCTGAGAGCTGAAGAAAGTCCAAGTTAGGCCACATTTTCTTGTGTGTGTAATGGTTAGTATCTGACTTCCTTTTATGGTTAAGAAGAATACTACTACTAGTAATAATCACTAGTTAAGGGAGGGCTGTATGATATAGAAGATAAGCATGGAATTGGAAGTCAGGAAATTCTGTGGTCTAATATCCTGAGCCATTCTATATTGTCTTGGTTTCCCTGTCAATAAAATGTGCATAAAGCTTGCTTATCAGCTTCATGGTGGTTAGGATTAATTAGTTAATATTTATTCACCACTTTGAATATATCAAATGCTACATAACTACTTGATTTTGTTATTTTTCTAGTGATTAGATGTATAGGCAGGTAGTATGTGAAACGTTACCATTCAGAGAGGGAGCAGAGATAACATACCACAAAATCCTTTACAGACTACTTCTGAATTTTGCATTGATGTTTAGCTGTCAAGGATTGTACCAGAGGGCACAGTGTCAAAGTAAAGACATACTTACCTGCTGTGATAAATTGGAGATGTAAAATACTATCCATATGTAATATTTGTTTAGATGATTAATTTTGTCTTTCATAGGCGGAATCTCTGCTTCCTACATGCATTCAAATAGTGGGGAGGGGTGTTGGGAAGACATCTGAAATGTGTGGGGAAGTAGGATGCGGTATTTCTCCGATTTATTTATTTATTTTAAAAATCTAATTGCAAAACCTTGCTTAGTTTCTACTATTTCCTTTTTTTGTTTTATTTTTGTTTTTCTTTTGTTTCTTTTCACCCTCCCCCTCTTGGCCTTTCTGAGGGCCTTGCCTGTTTAAGAAAATTGCACCTATGTAACTTAAGATATGATTTTAAACTATTGTAGTTAAAGCAATGCAAAATACAGCGTGTTACATGATGTACAATGGTGGGGGGGGGGGTCTGTGTAATTTTCCTGTTCACGTTTGTAATGTAATTGTGTAGCTTGATGCCAGTTATGCCATGCAAGGTTCCCTTTTGAAAGCTTTACTGTATTGTTATGATGTCATGTTCCCTCCAGCATCATGTATATGTACAGATGGCAAGCATGATACATACCTCAGAATTTCAGATCTTCCTCTCTGAGCTGGAAGGTTACATGAGAAAGGCCATGCAAATTTAGCTAGCTAGCTCAGGTAGAAGAAAGGAAATCACCGCAGCCCAGGAGGAAGTAGAGGGACAAGGGGGGATGAGAAGGAAGCTGCTGGCCTGGCCAGGGAACACCATCTTGGAAGCAGCTGCAAGATACTGAGCCTACTATCCACATAGCCAGGAGAACCTGAGCTGGCTGAACAACACCAACAGTCAGTCCTGTGTGTAAGAATGAGGAGAATAGACTAAAGAGTAATCTTGGCATAGTGTTAGTAGACTAACATACATTTTATTTCTTTTGTGGTAACTTCTGAGTAATTTATTAAATGATTGTGCATTGATTTGCTATATACTCACTTCAAATCATATCCTGATCAATCAACCAGTGTTTGTTTTATCTAAAACTGGGTGGACTTTAGTGGGTGTGAATCAGAGAGGCTGAGCCAATCCATTTCCACATCAAATGGACAGATGAAAGCCTATGGTGACTGGGGAGGAGTCCCAATCTGTGTGGGATTGGAGTTCCCAGTGTAGCGTCTGGGGACCGTCCCATAGGTGGCCAGAAGGTGCACATCCACTGCCTGGGACTCAGGAGGCTAGTTTGGACTAACACAGGAATGAGTAGTCACCTGGCAAAGCATGGTAAGTTGGGGTTCAGGAATGGTGATTGGGGGTCACAGCAGCATACTGCACCAGATTCTGGAAGTGACCCATCATGGTGTGATCACTCTTAATAATGTTTGAAACAGGTTTATTTCGGTTTAAGCTGATTAGGAATTGGTTGGCATTAAGCTGAAAAAGCTTCTTTTAAACAGAAAGAATTTTAACTAAATTGTTTTAAATCACACTTTGAATTTGAAGTGTAACTTTCCTGTATAAATCCAACTTTGCCATACTCTGCCTTTTCTCAACACTGTTCTCTTCCTTACTTTTGGAAGTTGTTTTCCTGGATTCCCTTGGCTCCTTTCACCCATTCTTACTGAAAGGCAACAGATTTGTGGTTCTGAAAGCTCGCTATGGCTGCTGCCAGAGCTTGATGATAGTTGCCAGAGAGCCACACCACACATTCTTTCCAGGGGTGGTGTGCTCTGCCTCACATCTACCGAACTTCTAATGCCAGTTGGCAAAAATCCTGAGCTAAAATACAAAGCCACTAGATCATTGGAATGGCCTGGCCCCTTTTGTGTGTCTCTCATCCCACACATCCATTCTGTATTCTCTTTCTGCTCCATCCCAGTCATTTGCCCCTCCTTCTCTCTCTAACTCGCTCATGCTCTCTCTCCTTGTCTATACACACTGATTTAATTTAAAACATCTTTTAAACCAATTTAGTGAAACAGGTGCGAAGCCCCTGTGCAAATGTTCTTGTTTCAGTAAGAGTGACTAGTTCTGATGTAGATTAAATCTGTTTCTAACTGACTTAAATTAGTAAATAAGCCTGGTTTAATAAAATTGATTTAAAATCACACCTTAATTTAAACCAGTGGAAGATTCTTGTTTAGAGAAGACCTCTTTGACTTTTCCTTACCTATTATTTGACCATTTATATCACATCTGTGTTGTGGATGCTGCAGAAAACTCCAGTGGCATTCAAAGGAGCAGCAGCAGCAGTAGCCACCTTAAACCTGAAAAGTCTTCTTTATTTCACTGCAAACTCTACTGGGCCTTTAGGAACACAGACTGTGGAGGAGCAGCATAGGCATGGTCTTTCCCTATTGCAGAACTACCCAAGAGAATTATCAAAAAATGAGAGAGAATTAGGGCGTGTAATAATGTGCATTCCTGTGACTCTGTCCCAATATTAAATTTTGATCTACTTCAGCATTTTATTTTTAGAATGCTGTTTAATCAGCATGCAGCTAACCCCATGAGAGCAAACTGTCTGGTCTCCTTCTGCAGTGAACATCCTGCTTTAGGCACACTGTCATTTTGTTGTTAAAGTGACAGTAAATATGAAAATGAATTTTCACTTTCCACTCTGTGTAGTTGTGAGTCTGGTAAACTCAGCTCCTTGCAAACAGAACGTTGCCCCTACTTGCAGATAGCTAATGAAAAAGACGCTAGGGGTAGTTCTACTGGATATTGCTTCTGAAAGAGAAGAAATTGACTAACAAAATTAATCCAACTGAAAGATGTGAATGTTTTGCAGCCTGTCTTTTCCTTGTGGTTTAGTTGAAATGCATTTTCTCTCTTTCTCTCTGTTGATATTGACTATAAAGGAAACTGGTTATTTTCTAGCAGCCACACTGGGTATCATTTACAATATAAAATGTATATCTTTTGGTGCTCAGTTCTAATTTTAGAAACTTGAAGGGGGTGAGGGGGGAGGATATGCTTATGGATGATGTGTAGCCCAAGGGGGTGTACTGGGCTTATTTCCATAAAAAAAAAAGACTATCCTGTTTGATTTTGTAGGATGTATAGCAAGAAAGGATAGGATAGGGGGAGGAGAATAACAAATGCCAGACTTGGAAGGTAAGTGCTTCATACAGTCATACACATAATTGAAATCCTACATTTCTTTTCCTTGGGATCAGAAATATTCCTGAATATTCCTCTAGCTCTCCATGTGTTCTCTTATTTTTTAAAAAAATATTCTTACACATAGAGGCCCACCTCCTCCCCTGTCTCAAGAGACTTATTTAGGCATTGTCTCAAGTGGCTTTGAAAGAAAGCCAAGTACAGTTCTGTTGTGGGAAAGCCTGTCAGGTCACTGCAGTGTCCTTGATATTTTAATTAGTTAATGTTCCTGCAGCTCTATGAAAATACAAGAAGCCTGATATAACTACTAAGCATCACATTGTCTTTGTGCTGCTGTCAGGGTGTGAATTTTTGTAAACAAAAACATAGATGTATGATGGAAGGTCACAAAACCAAGGTCCAAGCTGAGGTGAAAGTTAGGGAATCAAAATGTACTGATCTAAGAAATGCTATTCGCAAAGAGACTCACGCTAAGAATCTTATCAATGACAACTTGTTACTCTCAGAACAGCAAATAAAGATGAATTAATTTGGTGCTAATGTGCATTCCATACTTTATGCAATTCCCCAGAAATCCCACAACTGTGGCATAACATTAAAATCTAACACTACCCCACCCCCAACCAGCCAAACAAAAAACCCAACCCTAGATCATATAAAATCAAACATACACTTATCCGGCTGCTCATAGGTTATATTTCATTAGGGTTTTCTGGTAGGCAGTATATCACAGAGCTGTCCATGCAGGTGACACAAAACCATAGCAATCATTGTTAATATAAAAAATGTAATTTCCAGTCTCCCCTGCTGATAACTGCCTTACTGTCTCTGCTTGTGCCATCTGAGATGGTCAGTGCACAACCCCATATTTATATTGTGTTCCTAAAAAAGATTGGTAAGTTAGAAATGGTTTTCTCATTTGTGTGTGTGAAAGGGAATGGGAGACAGGAGGAGAATGATTATTCTGAGACAATTTTTACTTTGCAGAGCATGTTTCATGCTTTTCCAAATAGAGTTTTATCATCTGCATTCTGCTATGATATTCATGCTTTAAAAGAAACAAACAAGGAGTCCTGTGGTGCTTCTAAAGACTAACAAATTTATTTATTGCATGAGCTTTTGTGGGAGAAAATCCCACTTTATCAGGCGCTATTCCACAAAAACTCATGCAATAAATAAATGTGGTAGTCCTTGTAAGTGCCATAGGGCTCCTTGTTTGTTTTGCTAAATGAGACTAACATGGCTACCCCTTTGGAACTTGCTTTAAAAGAGAATATTAGAGGGATAGTAGTTGCTGAGTGCTTTTGAGGGAGAAGGAAATCTAGTTGGTAATCTCAGTTTAGGAGAAGAGGAAGGTGAAAAGAAGAGGGAATAGCTGAAGGAAGAAATGGGAGAAGAATTTATATTTGTTGTCAAAATCTCACTTCTTAGAAGGCGGCAGCAGCAGAGGGGTTGGAGAGATGATTAAACTAGGAGGTCTATAAATGTTTGATGGATAAAAGCAGATATATCGTGCTTCAAATGAAAAAACTTCAAGGTATGTTTCATACTGAATTGCAGGAACTACATATTTGAACTCAGAAACCTTATATCATATGGTTTGAATGAGCCCCAAACTCAAAATACCTAGTTTTGTAACTAACTTACACAAACAAACAAACAAACAAAAAAGAGTCATGTGGCACTTAAAAACTAACAGATTTATTTTTCGCATGAACTTTTGTGGAAGAAAATCCCACTGGATAAAGTGGGATTTTCTCCAACGAAAGCTCATGTGAAAAATAAATCTGTTAGTCTGTAAGTGCCACACGATTCCTTGGGGTTTTTTTTTGCTGGACTAGACTAACACAGCTACCCCTTTGGAAATTAGCTTACACCAGTTAACTAGCTTACACGCTGCTCTTTCCAGACCCTTTCAAGTACACGTGGATCTCATAATAGGAATCCATGATAAAATCTTTAATAAGACACAGTAAAACTTCAAGTATGACTCACTGCATTTTTTCCCTCCAAACAATTAAACTCTTTCACTGAGCTCGACTATCCCAGCTTGATGTGTAACAACTTGTTTTTATCTCCTTCAGTGCTGTGGCTATATATACAAAATTCATACATATACAGAATGCCCTGTAACAGTAACTGAATGCAAGCCTTTCAATGAAAAATACTTTTCAGCTAATATTGTTTTTGGCTGGTACTTCATAACCTAAGAGCTCTGTAAGCAATACAGCCTCTGAAGTACTCACATTTTATGGCAGGTGTGGGGGCAAGAAGAAAGGGGTTAATTATTTTTTGTATTTACACTCATGCGTCAGTTCTGTAATTCACTCCTGTTCAGCAAATCACTTAGGCACATTCATAACTCTTAAGTGCACTTAACTTTTCATGTTGGATTCAGGGGTGTAGCCATGGGTGAGCTGGGGCCCACCCAACTGGAGATGAGGGCTGGCCCACCACAGGCCCTGGCAATGGCAAGAACTTTGTGGTGCTGCTGGGGGCTGCGGTGTGTGGGTCTAATTGCTCCACCTGTCCCCCTCCCTCCTCTTCCCAAGGCTCCATTGTTATATAGCATTTGGAGCTTCTTGGGCAGTTTCTGATGACATGACTGGAAGGTACCCTTGGCTAGACTCCCCCTGCACATTCAAGGGTCTAGCCAGAAAACAGGGGCTGATTATGCCCATGGTTGAATTTGAGTTTTTTTTGAAAGAAGCGGCTTTTTTTTTTTTTTTTTAAATCTCCACAGGTTTATGGAGCAAGACCTGGGAGCCTCACTCTGCTCCTCAGCGCACTTAGCTCAGCCTTGTAGTAGGTGTCATTGTTATACCTCTTAGGGATTTAAAGTATACCTTCCAATAGCTACTACGTCCAGTCAAAGGAGTTTTTTTTAAATTGGGAGCATTCTCTGTTGAGACCACGTAGTATTGTTCTTTGAGGAATAATCCTCATAACTGTCAGCATTAATTCCTAAAGTAAATATACCTACTTCAGTTAAGCATCAAAGCCTAGATATTAAGAGCGCTGACAACATCAGAACAGAGAAATCATCTCTGTTGTAATGAGATCCGCTAGGTGGCAACATGATCATAGATTTCTGCTTCTTGGTCAGACAATCTTTTTGCCAGTGCCATTTTTTCATAGAATTTTTCTCTAATATTCAGTGCCTGGGGAAGATGGAGGACATAGCATATATCATGTTTCAAACATCCATGTTTAAAAGATTTTCCTGTTTCCAACCCAGTGGGCATATTGCTATGAAAACCCCCTTGTAGCAGATCTGTGGACCTCAGTACAATGAGGAATAAGAAAACATACGCATGTTTACTTGGCAGTTTCCTTGCTTTTGAGGAATAAGACCTGGCCTAACCTGGAGAAAGAAAATGGATCATTCAAGACAGAGATGGCAATTGACGTTCAAAGATTTGGCTTTGTTTCGTTAGGGGGAATTTCCGGTATCTGCAATGGGAAAAATTACTGTGCATTTTCCTCAAAGTATAAATCAGTCTGTAGGTCTGGAAGGTAGCATTGAATTATTTTTGATAAGGGAGGTCGTCTTAAGTGGAGGCGACTTCAGGGAGCAGGACTATTCCACTGCAGTCAATGAGTTTTGGGGCTGATTCTGCCCAAGATTTTAACAGCCCGAAGTATCCATTGTAACAGACCTCTGGCATTTATTAATTGAAGAAAATAAATTTTCAAGGAGGAACAGTTAAAGTTTCCTATTCTGTGACATTATTATACTATTATTTTGTGTGCCACGTTCTGGTAGGTGGGGGCATGTAGCATACTTATGGGCTTAATTCAGTTTTTATTTTACCTTTGCAGTTTACCCAAATGGAAACATATGAGCAATGTATAAGCGACTGAAAATTGAGTTTCAAGGTAGACAATTTCTCAGGCCTTGGGGGGGGGGGGATTGTAGCTTCCTTCTTTTAAGAGCAGCATAATTGGCTAATGTAGCATGTGGCTCTCATTCCTGCCCATATTCGTGGTGAGCTGTAAATTATTCTGGGGAACATTCATGCTAAAAATGTAGAGTACACACAGTAGAGGCTATAGCATAGTATATTGCAAGTAAGGTTTAGGTGTGTTTCTTGACACTGTCACTGAATTACTTTTATGCACTTGAGTAAGATTTGTACAGGAAGATTATGTGTTGGTGTGCTCAGCATCAGATGCCTGACTGATTTAGGAGACTAAGTATCATGTTCAAGTGATTTAAGCACTTAGAAGCCTAAACCTCCAAGTGTCTGACTCATTTTTGGGAAAGAGATTTGAGCTTCTAAATCAGTCAGGTATTGCAGCACTGAACCTAAATACCTTAACACATATGGTCCATGAGCCTTTTGCTTATTTTCCCTACCTGCTTTACCCCAATCTTTAAAAAACCCCATATATAAAAATAAGTGGGTTGTGGTATTTCTCAAGCTAATCATCACTGGTTGTAGCTAATTAAAGACTTTTCCAACCTATCCCCAAGCTTGAATTAACTAATCTGGAAGATGAAGGTGCAGAACACTAAAAAGGTAGAAACCTGTCTAGGCATAAAGCTATGTGTAGCCTGTAGCTATAAACTTCAAAATGATTTCCTCTGCTCATAAGCACAACCTCTTTCTTGCTCAAGTTCAGCTTCATCCTGCTGGTCTTCATTTATGAGCTGATATCATCCAGTCAGTGAGCCATCTTTGTAGTTGCTCGTATGTGGTGTCGGGTAAGTAGAGTTGTGTGTTATCTGCATATTGCAAGCATGTCAGTCCATGTCATTTTATGAACTCATCTGGTGGCTGCATGCAGATATTGATAGATCCAGGGTGAGAACTGATCCTCGTGGAACTTTTGTGGGATCTAGTCATGGAGGTGCAGTTTCCCATCGTTAGTTATTGGGTAACCCCTCCAGTAAGATGCTTTTTTATGGTTACTGGCATTAAATGTTGCAATCCCATTAAAAAAAAAAAGACTGTAATCTCCCTAATTCTTGGCCAGGAGGATGAGAATAGGTATCTACACTTTCTCCACTGATAGTGCCACTAAAATGGTTGTTTGTGTTCCATGTCCTGACCCAAATCCAAATTGTGTTCGGTCTAGGATATTAATGTAAATCAGGTGAGCTTAAAATTGGACTTCAGCTAACATCTCTCTGAGTTTACTCTGGAATGGGAGGTTTGACAACAGATGGCAGTCAGCTAGAACAGATGTTCCAGGGTGGGCTAACAGCAGTGCAAGGCTAAATTAAAAATAGAAAGGCCACATCCCTAGGATAACTTGAGCTTATTTTTCCTGTATTGGTAAAAGAAAAAAAAAGCAACTATATCTTTCTTTAAAGTGGACATGAGTTGGCTTGGGTTTTGTAAAAGGAAGGAACAGTGCTGTGGGACTGGGGAGAGAGAAGATTGTACAGAATCTTGACGATGACTGATAGCTAAGGGTGGAAATGGATTTTCAAAGCATGGGAAGTGTTTGTGAGTACTAAGGGAGCTTCCTTTAGGAATAATTATGGGCAAATCAAATCAAATAGCTTTCCTTTATATGTGAGAGGAGACATTAGCTAAAATGTGAGAACAAGTATTAATTTAAATTAGTATTTTATACCAACTACATCATCTCAGGGAATCCAGACATACTTGTTTTGAAGATCCAGCCCATATTAAAATTTGCAAATGAAAAATATTTTCACTTCTGTTTTCATGTGCAGAGGAGGTGAGAGGGCACCATCTGCTGGACAAATTGCAAGATTGGCTTTGTAATAGCAAAGGAGGAGGTACAATCTGCAGTGAGGTACAGCTTCTTTCATAAGGAAACTGTATGTGAACAGGAATTTTTGTTTAAAAAAAACGACTGAGTACTTATCTGTGAGCAGAGAGGATTCTCAGGTTCTTGTACACTTAAAGTTCTTTTATGTATCATTCTTGTAATGGATTTGGGAGACTATAGTCTTGCGCTCTTTCTCTCTCATATGTAATTGAGTTTTCAGTACCTACAGACCAGAGAGAAAGCAGAGGATTGAAAGTTGTAGTTCTTAGAGCAGCTGCTCACATACATTCCACCTTGGGTTTGTATGCGCCAGCATGCTTGAACACCGGAAACTTTTCCCTAGCCCGCCCTGTGGGACCAGCGGTGGAGCCCCCTGGAGTGGCGCGTACACCACCCCAGTTAAGTACCCGCTGGTCCGGCAGGTGCTCAGTTTCCTTCTTTCTGCCATTGTGACGGACACTGGGAACAGCAGCTTCTAACTTTAAAGATTAGTACTTACTTAGCACACCATCCCCTTCAGTGGCTATGCCCTGATCCCCAGGTTTTAAACCTTGCGCCGCCTGCGGCAAGGTTTTCTCGGTCAGCGATCCACATGATCGCTGTTTGAAATGCCTGGGTGAGTCACACCGCCCGCAGTGGTGCAAGATTTGCAAGGCTTTTAAGCCCCGAACAAAAAAGGATAGAGACATGCACCTAAAAGCCCTGCTAATGGAGTTGGCTCTGAGTCCGGCGGTGGAACCGCCACATCCAACTCTGGTTGTGAGCCTGACCTCAGTGGCGGCAGCAACTTCGGGTCTGTCAGAGACCCCGGTACCAGTGAGCCTCCCTATGCAGTGGACTCGCTCTGCACTGGCCGCACCAGCGGTGCATGATGAACCCTGTGTGGTTCGGGAGCATGCCAGCTTGAGGCGCAGAGGCTCTCCCTTGACCGCGGACGGATCCAGATCACTGTCCCCGCTGGCCCCCTTGACTCCGGAGGCATACGAGGCTGCCAGAGCCCTCTCAGCCTTGCCTTCTCTGCCTCAGTTGGCCACGGTTTCCTCCCGACCACCATCGCGGGGGAAACCTGCTTTGAATTCACCGGCCTGGCGTGGCACAGTGCCACATGGTGCTCCGCCCCCTCCATCGGTGCCGGTGGTGCCCCAAGACTCTCCGCAGCGGGGGAGGGACTCACCACCTGCAGAGCAGACCACACCGGCCCCAGCTTGGTCCCCAGCCTCAAACCACAGCCGCGGTCGTGACAGACACCCGCAAGGAAGGCACTGTGGGTTGGGGGCACCCGGGGCCAAAAGGGTGCAGTCCCAGTCTGCCTCCCCGTTGCTGGCACCGGGACTCTGGGCACTGCTATCAAACAACCCGCCGGGCTAAGAGACCCTGCCATTGGAGGAGGGAACCCTCTAGTTCCTTCTCCTGGGATTCACCCTCATCCTCGCCCTCAACTGACCGGGCTAGGAAGTCCAGCAGTCACGGCTAGCTTCGGGACCGATCCAGCCATCTGGGATGGGGCCCCCTCCCCAGTGCTGGCCAACCAGTTGGCCCTATTGGACCTCCTGGGTGATACCGCAGGACACCCAGCAGCGCGGCAGCCCAAGAACTGATGGTATCAGGGGTCGGAGATCAGTGTCGGAAGACACTGGGGACCGGTTAGAACATCAGCCCTCTCCTGCGACCACTCATCGTTCCCCGTCTGTCTAGTCTGAGGGGGAGTCGCACAGTACCTCTTCCTCACCTCCTGATGATTTCAAGGCGTACCAGGACCTGCTTCACAGACTAGCATCCAACCTGGGCTTGGAGGTGGAGAAAGTGAAGGAATCTTCAGATTCATTGTTTTATATACTGTCTGCTACAACATCTACCAGGTTAGCCCTTCCCATCCATGAGGGCATCCTTCGAATTGTCTGATCGCTCTGGCAAACGCCCTCCTTGGTGGCCCCCACCTCGAAAGGCACTGAAAAGAAATACTGTGTGCCGGCCACTACTTGCCAGTATTTGTATGCGCACCCCAACCCTTCGTCACTGGTGGTGGATGCTGCGAATCAGTGAGAGTGCCAGGGCTAGCCAGCCTCTACCGCGAAAAGCAAAGAGGCAAAGGCACTGGATACATTCGGGAAAAAGTTTTACTCAACAGCAACGATGCTGCTCTGGGTGGCTAATCACCAAGACCTCCTTGGGAGATACAATTACAATCTCTGGGACTCCCTAAGGCACTTTGCTCAACTTCTTCCGTCGGACCGCCACTTGGATTTTAATACCATTTTGGAAGAGGGCTTGGCAGTAGCAAGAGCAACCTTACAGGCTTCGTGGGACGCGGGCGATTTGGCGGGAAGGACCATGGATTCTGTGATTACCCTACGCAGAGCGGCGTGGTTACAGGCTTTGGGTCTGCCTCCCCTGGTTCAGCAGTCAATCCAAGACCTACCCTTCGAAGGCACGTCTCTCTTCCCAGATGAGACAGACACCAAGCTGCATGGGCTAAAAGACTCAACTGCAACCCTGTGCTCATTGGGGCTATTCCCTCCTGCGTCGTCTCGTCCGCCCACTAGACTGCAATTCCCTCAGGTCTCGGGTCAGCCATGACAGCCTTTTACCAACAGACCTAACAGGCAGAGGGATAGAGATAGGGGTAGGGCCCCGAGGAGTAGACCAAATGCCTCCCCAAGCAGGGCATCTCGACCCAACTGTCTTTGCCCCAGCAACCAAGGGCGGCGATTTTGACATGAGACACGAGGGCGCCGAATCAAGAGCTCACTTACAGGATCCTCCCACGCATCCATTCCTGAAAGGACTGCTCCCTTTCTACCCCCAGTGGGCCTCCATCACTACGGACTGCTGGGTCTTGAGAACAGTGCGAGTTGCATACTCCCTGCAATTCCATGCCAGGCCCCCCAACTGTCCTCCCCCTTCCCAGTCCCTCTTCAGGGATACCGGTCACAAACAACAGTTGGACCTAGAGGTGGACAAGCTCCTCTCACTGAGGGCAGTGGAAGAGGTTCCTGAAGGTTAAAAGGGAAGGGGGTTCTACTCCAGGTACTTTCTGATCCCCAAGTCGAATGGGAGGGGGGGGGGGTTAAGGCCCATTCTCGATCTACGCGGCCTAAACAAGTTCCTGGCAAAGTTAAAATTCAGGATGGTTACCCTCAAACAAATCATCCCTTCATTGGATCCTGGAGATTGGTTCGCTGCCCTCGACATGCAGGATGCCTACTTCCACGTGGCGATCAAGCCCCAACACAGACGTTTCCTGCATTTTGTGAGAGGGCACAGGCACCTGCAGTTTATGCCCCTCCCCTTTGGGCTCTCCTTAGCGCCAAGGGTGTTTACAAAATGCATTGCGGTGGTTGCAGCTCACCTGTGGAGAAAAGGCATCCATATCTTTCCATACCTCGACAACTGGCTAATCCGGGGCCGTTTGAGGAGTCAGGTACAAGCCAGTGTCGAAGTGGTCTGGTCCCTGTGCCATCGTCTGGGACTCCTCGTCAATGACCAGAAGTCTCAGTTGTGCCCGGTCCAGATGCTGGAGTTCATTGGGGCAGTGTTAGACTCGGTTCAGGCCAGGGCCTTCCTCCCGAGGACCAGGTTTGAGGCCATGTCAAACATAATCACCGACTTGAAGCAAAGACCGACCACTACGGCCAGACATTGCCTCAGACTTTTGGGCCACATGGCAGCAACCACCAGTGTAGTGCCTCTGGCCTGCCTCAGACTCAGGCCATTTCAAGAATGGTTAGGTTTGGTATTCCGCCCCAGCAAACATTCATTAGACATAACGGTGATGGTGACATGCAGAGTCCTGTCTCAGCTGGAATGGTGGCAAAGACCCCGACTCATGATGGAGGGAGTCCCATTTGGGACAGTGGCTCCCTCAGCGACACTAATCACGGATGCCTTGGATCAGGGCTGGGGCGCACATCTCAACTTAGGCATAAGCACGCAAGGCAGGTAGTCAACTGCAGAAGAACATCTCCGCATAAATGTAAAAGAACTACAGGCTATCAGGCTCACTTGCCAAGTATTTCAAACACATTTGTGGGGCCGCTCGGTTCAGGTGCTGATGGACAATTCGCTGCCAGGTACTATGTGAATCGCCAGGGTGCAGCTCAATCAACGGCTATGTGCCGCGAGGCAATCTGCCTTTGGGACTTAGCGGTGAACTGCAAATTTCATGTGATGGCTTCTCACCTCCTGGGAGTGAGAAACAACAGAACCGACCACCTCAGCAGACACTTCAACTCCCAGGACGAATGGTCACTACACCCAGAGGTTCTGCGCCCAATCTTCCGCAATTGGGGGTTTGCCCTAATCGATTTGTTTGCTACTCGGAAGTGCCACAAGTTTTCCTCCCTGAGGGGATGGGAAACGGGCTCGCTACCAGATGCCTTCCTACTATCTTGGGCAGGCCCACTAATGTACACACTCCCCCAGTTCCCACTGATTCACAGAGTCCTGCTAAAGATTCAGAGGAACAGGGCCCAGGTGATCCTGATTGCCCCTGTGTGGCCTCGTCAGCATTGGTATAACATGCTGGTGGACCTGTTGATAGCCCCACCCTGGGAACTCCCACTAAGACCCGACGTCTTAACCCACGACCAGGGCCGACTTCTTCACCCCAACCTGAAGTCACTCCACCTGACGGCTTGGAGGCTATCTGGCTAACTGCCGAGGAGTTGTCGTGTTCAGCCCAGGTGAAACACATCTTAGTCAGCAGCAGGAAAGCCTCGACTCGTGTGACGTATAGTGCCAAGTGGCTGCGTTTCCACAAGTGGGCACAGTCCAGAGGTCTGGACCCACGTCTCGCCCCAATTTGGGACATCTTAGCCTACTTATTGGAGCTGAAGCACCGAGGCCTCACCCTGGCCTCAGTAAGGGTCCATCTGGCAGCGATCGCGGCGGCACACGTGCCCATGGCAGGTCCATCTATTTTCTCCCATCCAGTGGTTGGAAGGTTCCTAAAAGGACTGGAGCGAGTTTTTCCTTTGGCTCGGCCACCCTCTCCCCAGTGGGACTTGAATTTGGTCCTCCAAGTACTGTCGGAACCACTGTTCGAGCCATTAGCTACCTGTCCACTTTTGACTTCATTGCACAAAGTAGCATTTTTGGTGGCCAGAACTTCCGCTAAGAGGGTCTCGGAGTTGATGGCGCTCTCCTCTGAGCCCCCTTATAGTGTGTTTTTCAAAGATAAGGTACGACTCAGAACCCAACCGGTGTTCCTCCCAAAGGTGGTTTTCAGACTTCCACCTCAACCAGGACATATTCCTCCCAGTGTTCTGCCCCAAGCTGCACGTGTCAAGTGAACAGAGGAGATTGCATACACTCGATGTGAGGAGGGCCTTAGCCTTCTACATTCAACGGACAAAGCCCTTCAGAAAAACTACACAGCTCTTTATAGCAGCAGTGGACCAGGTGAAAGGGGACCCAGTTTCATCGCAAACTATTTCAAAGTGGATCGCGTCTTGCATAAAGACTTGCTATCAATTGACACATGTCCTGTTACCTGGGGGGATATGGGCCCACTCGACCAGGGCCCAGGCCTCGTCAACAGCTTTCCTGGCAGGGGTTCCAGTCCCAGACATCTGTCACATGGCAACATGGGCTTCGGTCCATACGTTTACCTCCCATTATGCGATAGTACAACAAGCTAGGGAGGACGCAGCCTTTGGTGCGGCTGTTCTTCATTCCAGTACTCATAACTCCACCCACCATCCAACACAAGGCTTGTAATCTACCCAAGGTGGAGTGTATGTGAGCAGCTGCTTGAAGAAGAAAGGGGACAGTTACTTACCTGTAACTGCTGTTCTTCGAGATGCGCTGCTCACTTCCATTCCACACCTGCCCGCCGTCCCCACCTTTGGAGTTGCGGAAGGAAGGGACTGAGCACCTGCCGGACCAGCGGGGTACTTAACTAGGGTGGTGTGAGCGCCACTCCAGGGGTCTCCACCACTAGTCCCACAGGGCAGGCTAGGGAAAAGTTTCCGGTGTTAGAGCATGCTGGTGCATACAAACCCAAGGTGGAATGGAAGTGAGCAGCGCATCTTGAAGAACAGCAGTTACAGGTAAGTAACTGTCCCCTTTATGTTGAAATAATTAATTTGACAGGAAGCGTATAACTTGCCTCAGCAGTGCTAGTGGATAGCTCAACCAACTTCAAGTATTTTGAGCATCTTGGTGCAAAAGAGGAGGAATAATTATTTAGGGTGGCACAAGGGGCTATAAATGAAGCTAGTAAAATATAATTTAGAAGGGGGGAATTTCATCTGAAAGAAGAAGAAAACATACAAAATAAGACACCAGTTAAGCTATGCTGCAGTTTTTCTAAGAAAATGGTGGAAGCTCCATCACTTTGGATCTTAAAACTAGAATGAACAGAGCTCTGGTAAGCAATAATACCTGTAAAGGCCTTACATCTCTTATGTTCTGTGATTTATACAAGCTGATGTGTACAGATGCTGAAGGAAAGGAGGGAAGTTAATTTGCTTCATTTTTTAAAAGACAGTAATCAAGGGAGGCAAATTATGTTTGGGATCTACTAAGAACTCTGCAACAAAATGAAGACATCCCACTGTCAGTGTTTCATGATTTGTTACTCGTCGTGAATTTCAAATAGCCTGTATTTGTTGAGAAATACAATAAATTGTTCATTTATTTTTCTAATAAAAGGCTGAAAGGTTAGTAGAGATGCTGTTCTGATTCTGTTGAATGAGAAAAGACAATGACAGGCCTCTAGGTAACTAGGATCAAAAGATCCTGAAATGATGATGGATACGTTTCCAGAAGTACCCTAACTCTGGTTTTCAAAAGTGACTGAATTTGAGAGCCTGTGTCTCATTGAATAGTGAACTGAGTGATGGTGGGCTAGGTAATCATGATATCTTTCATAGGAAAGGATACTGAAATACATTACAGAAGGTTACAATACATCACTTCACCTGTCACAGACGTGCATTTTCTTTCAGGGTGGAAAGTTGTTACCTGACCAACTGAGATCTCATTTTAGTGTGTTCAGGAATTGACATGACATGACACTCATTTGATAATAACAGAAAGACTTTAATTACTAGACTTAAAATGAGCTCCCAAACCAAAAGCCCAGTATATATTTGCTGAAAAAGCCATTTTTCTTACCCATGCAGGCAAGAAATGGTGGTTTCATTTTTTGACAGCTTTTCCAAGACCCTGGATCCATAGTCTCAGAAGAAAGCTGAGCAAGATGACAGTTCTGTCTCTGGTATGCTTTCTCAGTCTTGAAGCACACTCACTATGGTGATTGCTTCTTTCTTGATACTATTAAGTTCAGAGTTTTCATAGCATTTTTGATCATTTATATGAGAGAACAAAGGAAGTCAAACAAAAACAACAGGGAAAAGACCTATGTGTTTCTAAAAAGGTGTTAGCTTCCTGGATTTTGCATAGTCAGCAACCACCACATGTTTGTCACAAAGTTCTGCTCTTTTCTATCAAAAGGGGGTTGGAGTTTGCTGAGATGAAAATGAAATAATACCTGATGTGGCACTCATCAGAAGATAGGATCATGAGGCATTTGTGAAAAATATGGAGCTACTGTGGTGTAAATGAGTAAATTACAGAGAACAATTTCATTAGGGAGACTGGTCAGTCAAGAAGGGGCATTAGTCATAAGAAAGGCAGTTACCCTGGTGCAATACCGGATGTGCTTAAAGAAGAAAAAGAGCACAGGTGTGATGCAATAAGTAGCAATCACATCTTTTAAAAAAGGATTTCACACCACTGCTGTAGTTTTGCAATATGGCTCTTATTAGTAATATAGCTTAATTTTATAAGTGGACCCAGACTGGTAAGAATTTCATTATTCATAAACATGGCATTCATTCAGTGCTAGTAACCATATTGAACAGTTTCCTCTGCTTTCCTCCTTAGGACTTCAGCCAGTCCTAATGTATTCATCACTTTAAGGCAGGGGTCTGAAACTCAAATCACCATGAGGGGCACATGAGGACTAGTGAAGGGCTGCATGAGGACTATTACATTAGCCTGAGGGCTGCACCACTAAAACCTTTTCATACATCAATATTGCAAATATCAGTAAAAATAGTGTCATTACGGGCCATAGGAAATAGCGTTAGGGGCTGTGTGTTTGAGACCGCTGGTTTAAGGATTGACTAGCTCGTTCCGTAAATGTTCGTTATGGAATAAGTGGTAGTGAAAGAAGTAGCGAGGCTAGGATTTCTATTTCTAGGAGACAGAGCAGCAGTGGGTCTCTTACACAGAATGAGTAGTCCTCTGGGTTCCTGCTGAGAACCGACAGGGTTAGGCAGACACCCAGAGACATTTTCTTGAGAAGGTGCTGACTTTTCTTGTGTGAAGCCCAGCTGACCGACAATTACAATATTGAGAGTGGGATAAGGGAAAAAGAAGTGGAGCCAGGTCCCTGAGGAAGGGAAAGCAATGCACAAGACATTAGGCTGAAGGGATCCAATCAGTGAAAATTATATGTGTATTCAGACCAAAAGGCCATGATGTCACTGTTATTGCTCTTCCCCTTTTTAGCGTTTCTCAGTGGTTTTAGTTTTGCCACAGACCTCTGGGAGAGATATTGGTGGTGACAAAACTGCCAAATGCACTTACATTAGTTTGCCTGTGTCAAAGTCTATATGATTAAGAAGTGGGTGTAAGTTTTTTCAGGTGGAGCTAATTTAAAGGTTAATATTAGTTCTTTATTAAGGGCAATTTATCTGCATTTTCCTTATAGGGACAAAACTTTTGCCATCTTCATGTATCAATAAATTGTATTTGACTTCCTATATATGTAAAACCATTGGAATGCCTCTGTTAC
>ML681989.1:2192589-2309266 GCA_007922195.1 Podocnemis expansa | reverse complement strand
TGACACTTTATATATGTCAAAATTCTAAATACCTCTTTTGTCTTCAATTTGTATCTTGATTATAAGAACTTGCTTTATCTATGATCAGAAAAAGGACTATTTTACTTGGGTGTGGCTTCTGAGAAGTAAAGCTAAAACACATACTTTTTCATCAGTGTAAACTTCATGTGACTGTTGCACAAGTTTAGATAGAACTAAAGCATAGTTGCCTGAAGAAGATAATAAAGTATATATGAGGAAGTACAGTGCAGTACCGGAAACAGGAGTTGTGAAGATAACTATATGGTTAACTTGTCCATAATAAAATGACACAGATATGTGAACGAAAGTGGCATGAACACAGAAATAGAAATACTGAGAAAACAGTCCAGTGTATTATGTGGCCACACTGTGGGTAGGAGAGAGCAAAATATGTCAAGTCCACTCAAGGTGAGAGTTTGCTATTAAGCAGCAGAATGTGTGATTAAAGTAATTAAGATACACATCTGAAGAGCAGGGCATGCATTTTATAATGAAATTTTGTAAGGATGCCCTTGAGGTACGCGCAGTTGTGTAATAGACTTCAATCCCTTATACACAGGATGAATGTGACAGATTCTGTAATTACATTTGTTACTGCTTAATAGGTTTGCTTGTTAAATGTCAAGCTAGCAGTGCCTGCCTTATGTGGTGTTTAGGAGCCCAGCCAAAGCCCAGTGCCTCAAAACAGGGCTGAAGTGGGATGGAAGCATTTGCCAATGGATTGGCCCTCTGCAAAAAGCTGAATGTCATTCTTTGGCAGTGTCTCATTAAAATCTGACTGTTTTGGTTGCTGTGCTAAATTTGGCCTTATAAATACCACATTCATTAACTTTATAGGTGTGTTTTTTCTCTAGCAGAAAGAGAACTTTCTTTCATGAAAACAAAGCGTCTAGCTATTTCACCTTTATTGAAGTAGAGACGAGTATTAGTCATTTTTCCATAAATAGATTATTTAGAGGTACTTTTGAAAATGCATAGTTGTTGTTCACAGTGTTCAAGGGGAAAAAATAATCATTAAACTTGCTTTAATTCCTCAAACTAGTAATGTTTTAATAGGTATTATAAAATACTTTAAAACCATTAGGCAAATCTAATATAGGATTGCAAGCTGGTGTGTTGCTCAGTATGTTCAAAGCACTATCAGATTAAACAAACAAGCAAAAATTAAAAAAAAAAAAAAAAAGCTTTCTGAATTCCTTTTAAAACTCAACATAGCTTTTTACTACCTCATTGCTTTGGAGTAGTTAATTAACATTAATAGGAACTGAATATTCACAATAAAGAGAGTGCCTTTTAAAAATGTTCAGAGGAGCATAGCCACTTCTGCAAAAAAGCATAACTTTTTTTTTTAAAGCAAGTTATTTCTGCACAATGTGAAAACTATGTCTGCTTCCCCACTTGCTTGGCAAAGCCAGTGGTAAATTTTTTTTTTTTTTTTTTTAAATACAATCTTCCAGTGAAACTTATTGTTGTGGATGTTTGCAGAGTTTCATGGATCTTAGTTATATAGTTATTATGAAAATCTGAATTGGGAACACATACTTTACAACCCTGCGGAATTCAGGATAGAATTTGGCCCAATATCTCTGAGCCTTTCACTGCCACAACTCCATGACTCTCTTCCTAATCTGTTGATTGTAGCCATCCCTAAAAGTAAGGCCTTGTCTAGATTTACAGCTGTGTGTAAAGTATGTGTATCTGCACACCACAGTGATAAGTGGGCTGCATCTATGCTGGAGTGTACAGCAACTGTGCACCCAAAAGGAACAGGCTCTGGCAGCAGGATATAATGGGACGTCACACTGCTAAAAATAGGCACTGCTTTGGTGTGTAAAGAGCCACATAGAGTACCTTAAAGTCCTGGCACGTCTCTTTGCCTCAGCAGTGCCTCACAGTCTCCAGTGCTGTTCATACCTATGTTAACTGCAGGGTCTAGACTCCACACTCTGCTGTAAATGTAGATATAGTTCAAATATATGTCTGCACTACAAGCTCTTTTTAGCGATGTATGGCATACATACACTGCTAGCTTCCCAGCAACGATGTGAATAATATAGACAGGGAAGCTCTGCTTTGGTGAGTTGTGACAGTTATTGGGGTGCCAGGGACAGAGAATCACGTTGCTACCCCTCTGCCTCCAGCTAGAGGAGAATTACTTCTGCTTATTTCAGTGTCAGTGCTCTGACACTGCCAGCTTTAGTTACCCAAGCATTCTTCTCCAGTCCATGCCAGCCCCAGATCCCCTTTGAACTGTTTCCTGGTAGTTTCCAATCCCTTCTCCACCGAACCAGTTATAGCAGGTTTGCTGTCCCCAAGAAAACAACGCACACCCAAAATTGAATGCTTTGATTCAGGTTCTGTTTTTGTAGCATGCCACTCTACCTTGTTATATTTATAATGAAAATAATCTGAAATTTATTACCAAAGATTAAGATGTAAGAGATAGTGAGAAAGAATAATGGAAACAGGGGTACATAAAAAACAAAATCATAACATGCTTTCTAGAGATTAAATTTAGCAGACTAACAACCTCTTGTCTAAGGAAGTCTCTCTCACTCAAATGTCCTTCATAATGCTTCCAGCCAAGCCAAGTTGATATCCAGCTTTCATGGATGGAATCACACTGCCAAGTCAGTTTTCTTTTTTTTCTTTCTTTCTTTTTTTTTAAACTGCCCAGTCAGTTCCACGTGTACAGGATGCAGGGGCATCTTTTTGCCTTTTCCTATTACTCCTAAAGTTCAGTCTCTTCCCAGAGACAATATATCCTTAAATATCTTCTGTTCATGCCTTTTACAGCTGTTATGAGCATTAGTGTGATAGAAACCTTTGTTAGAGACTCCACATGACCTCATAGATTGATAGATGCCATAAAAGCGGTGTACTAGATGTAGGGCATGTGTCAGGCCTGTTAGGAGTTGCTCTTATGCAGTGATGGGTGGTATTGAGAAGTTAAGGTCACATGAGTAGAGTAAAGGCATTCTTAAACCCTGCAGGTATGTACTCTACATGGCTCTCAACCTGACTTCCTCCATCTACCCTGCAGTTTTGGCAGTGTCACATACCCTCTCTCCCTATTGCTGGAGTCTTCCATACTGCAAAGAAAGGCTCTGACAATGGGAAGAAGGCGTTGGCAGCTGCCATGGCTTTCTCCACTGCTTCTCCTTCTTCCAGAGCCTTTCACTGATACGTGTAGCTCCACACTGCTGCATGAATGCAATGTCACTGACATTGTGACATGTAGTTATGCGTGCCCTACATGCTGTCATAAAGGGTGTACAAAGCAGATGCAGGCTAAGACTACCTTCTCTGAAAGAGCTAAGGAGAACTGTCTTCCAAGGAGAATTGTGGGAGGCAAAAATCCTATCTGACTTCAAGACTGAGCATGATATGCTTATGGAGGGGATGGTATGATGGAACAGTCTTATATGGTAATTAACTGATCTCTGACTACTGGTGGTAAATATGCCCAGATGCCTGTGATGGGATGTTAGAGGGGGTGGTTTCTGAGTTTCTACAGAGAATATTTTCTGGATGTCTGGCTGGCCAGTTTTGCCCACATGCTCAGGGTTTAGCTGATCATCATATTTGGGGTTGGGAAGCAATTGTTTCCCAAGGCAGTTTGGCAGAAGCCTTGAGGGTTTTCACTTTCCTCCACAACAAAGGGCCTGGACCATTTGCTGGTGGATTTTCTGAAGGCTGAGGTCTTTAAACCATTAACTGAGAACTTCAGTAACTCAGTCATAAGTAAGGAGTGGATTGGGTGAAGTTCTGTGACCTGTGTAGTGCAGGAAATCTGACTAGATGGTCATAACGGCCCTTCTGACTTTTGTTTGAGTCTACTCTGATTGCATAAAATTGACATGCAGATCTTCTGAGTCCCGAGAGAACATTAGTTCTTTTGCATTAATTTCTTTGAAGTAGCATGCAGCATTTTCAGACATCTTTTAAAAAGCCATGTTAGTCTAGTTCAGTAAAACAAACGAGTCCTGTGGCACATAAAGATTAACATATATTTATTGCATGAGCTTTCGTGGGAGAAAATCACACTTCTTCAGACACTTTAAGTTCCCCCATCTTCAGAATGAGAGGAAATATTGCTCATGCGATAAATGTATTTGTTAGTCTTTACATGCGCCAGGACTCCTTGTTCATTTTAAAAGGTTGGATTTAGTGCCCTGAACAGGTGCAGTACGTCCCTTTTTCATGTCAGGTTCTCCACACTGTCCTGCTGGAGTGCTTTCTTCCTGCCCAGGAATTAGTTCAGTCTCCTTACCCACTTGTGTGTATTGCTTCTGATGAAGCTGCCAGCACCGTGAGCAGTTTTTTAGGAGGTGGGGGGGGGGGGGGGGGCAGTGAAGCTGACTACCTCCATTAAGGTAACGTAGAGGATCCTCTGTTTCCTTTGCCAACAGCCAGGAGAACAGTGGAAAGGGTCTTCCTAGTTCCAACACATGGATAAAGCAGGGGAAGCTCTACAGTCATCAAGCCTGTTAGCTGCCAAAGGTTGGGTGTCTGCTTGTTACTATGCATTGCATATGATGACTAAAACTGTTGATTTTTCATGCCCTGCAACTTCAGTTAAAATAAATGTGTAGAGCATTTGGGTGACACACATAACACTCACCAGCTGTTTCTCTGCTGTTTGTCCTCTCAGTCTATTATGTAATTCCTTTTCCAAGAGCAGGCCTTTTTGGCTATGTTGTTTTAAAATATTGGGGGTGGAAGAGGCACTTGAATTTAGTCCCCTTTCCTGAGGGAGCAATATCTTTCTTCCTGCTCCTCCATGATGACTTTAGGGTTGTGGTTTGCCTTGGGAGGCACTGAAGTGTAAACTTGTTCTGGTTTACTGTGTAAGATGCTTTAATGGCCAAAAGTAGGAAGTGGTTTGCTAAGTCACATTGTTTTTTATCACTACCACCAGTAATAACCAAGGGGGAAATATGCAAATACTGAGTGTTCAGTGCAAAGCTATATACGGGAAAGATTACTTATGCAATGCTTTGGCTGTCAAGTCGACACACTGTAAGTACCAACTTTTTCATGCTTTGTTCCTTCATAGGCTGGCTTTGGCTTCTGTATCCATATGAATTAAATTCTCTTCAAGACTCCCAGCTTGATGCCTTTTTCAGATAGAGTCAGTTTAAGCACTTCTTATGAACAGCAACCAAAATAGGAACTAACATAAACATTGAGATGGGGATTTCAGAATTGATAAAACATTAGCTTGCTCATGTTCACTGTGATTAAAATCCGATGGCACAGGTGATATAGCTTTTAATATAGTCATTTATTCAATTTTCAATCACCTAAAATTTATTCTGATATTTCCTGTGTTCCTGTTGCTGGTATTCTGTATGACTGATGAATTCTGTATGAATTTTTAGGGAAAAATATGTTGTCTCCATTCTATATCATGGAACTAAGAATTCCCATATACCAGGGAAAATGACTTGTTGCTGATGAAGCTTCTTTCCTTAACTGGTATAAAGGATGGTGTACTTGACAATGTAGATTGGGTGAAAATGGGCAGGAAAAAGGGAGGGTATTTTTAGAACCATTCTAGAAAACATGACTTAGACCCAGGAATCATAACTTCTGTGGGGCTAGTAGGAGTTTTGTCCCACTTGTTTTAGAGGCAGTTCAACATGATATAAGAGCCAGTGCTGATGATCACTGTTCAAAATGGGTCATTTTCCTAGTGCAGATGAATCTTTAGAAGAGAGTGATTGTGTGTGGAGGGGGGTTGTTTGTTTATTTGTTTAACCACTGAGATGGTTATTGTTTCACTGTTTTTAGTAATCTGTTTTTAGATACTTGAAAAATGTCACCTCATAAGGAATTTTGATAACATTTTTATCCCTTGTTTTATTTTTCTTCTAAAATAGCTTATGTTTTGTCAGAGCAACTTCTATTGGTGCATGAGACAAGCTTTCAACATTGCACAGAGCTCTTCTTCAGATCTCTTATTTTTTACTTGTTTTTACCATAATTAGTGAACTCCAAGAGGCTGGGTAACTAATGGAATGAAATCACAAAGTTAAAAAGGGTAAAAGTTAAGCAACTGAAAGAGGAAGGCATTTTTAATCAGACTATTTGCAAAAATCTCCTTTTTTTTTTGACTGTTTTAATATTTATTTAACCTCAATTACTAGGATTTTGAAGAATATTTCTCAGTTTCAATATTTCCATCTCTTCAGTGAATGTCTGAGATAGATACTGTACATCTGCTGCTACATCCAATCAGACCTCCAGTAAAACCAGGGACAACTAGAGATGACATTCATGATATTTACAAGGGAACATATAAAGAATTTTAGTAAATAAAAACTCTTTACAAACAAACATTTGAGGCCTCCTTTATATATCATAAAGAAGAAAAATAGTTTATTTAAAAAACAAATTGTAGGTTGCATTAAAAAGCTGTTCAGAACTTTCAAAATAGATATGAAAGGAAAATGGCAAGCTGGTGTCACTGATGGGATGGATCTGAAATTGCTTAGGTGCTGCAACAATGCTCTTCCAAACTTTCTGTTGGCTGGGATTCTTAAATTAACTGTAGTTCTGTATTTCCTGGCTTTTTAACAGGGTGTGGTCCCCCCTCCCCCAGTCACATCTGCTTTTTTGTAAGGCTTTATGCCCTTACATTCCTTATATGTACACTCAGCTATAACTTCATCTTAACAGAAGTATATATGTGGGGGTTTTTTGACTTGTAATATAGCACTAAGTATAAAAATTTCAAAACCACTTAAGTCTCATTTTTCAAAAGTGAATTAAGCATTTGGATGTCCAAGTCCCATTAACTTTGAGGCCTGATCTATACTGAAAAGTTAAGTTAATGCTGCTACATCATTTAGGGGCATGAAAATGCCTCATTCCTGAGTGACATGCCTTAGGCCATCTAACTCCTGGTATAGGCAGTGCTAGGTCAACAGAAAAATTCTGCTTTCAGCCTAGCTACCACTTCCTGGGGGGCTAGATTTCCTATGCTGAAGGAAAAACCCTTCCTGTCACTGTGGTAAGTAGCTACACTGAAGCACTGCAGCTGTGTTTTAAGTGTAGACATACCTTGTTGTAATTCACTTGAAAATGGGACTTGGGCACCAGGGGATATGTCTACACTTTGAATTGAAGGTGTAATTTCCTATATGAGTAGCTATACTTGTGCTAGTTCTGACTGAGCTAGTGTGATAAAAATAGAAGTGTAGCTGCTGCAGCGCAGGTAAAAGATCCAAGTCTATACTTCGGGTTCTGAGCAGTGCGGTTCCCAGGAGGCTTAGCCCGTCCTGCCACCCACACTGCAGTGGCTTCTCTTCGGTTTCTAGGTGTCAACTCAATCAAAACTAGTGTGTGTCTTCCAGACTGGAAGTTACACATTCCACTTGAGCACAGATGTACCTATAAAGACTTAGGCCCAGAATTTTCATGGTATTTAGGCATTGCTGAGCTCAGCGTTGCAACACCTAACTGATTTAGGAGCTTAAGTCAATCTTCAAAAGAGATTTATATACTTAGGGGCCTCTGTCCTAAGGGGATTTTGGCTCATATTTTTGTAAATGAGTTAGGCTCCTAAATTAGGTAGGCAGTACAATGCTGCATGTAGCAATGCTTAAATACTTCGAAAAAATTACCCTAGGCCTAAGGCTGTGTCTGCACTAGAGACCATTTCAGTGGCCTATCCGTACCACAGTGGAAGCGCTCTTGTAAGGTCTCCCATATAGCTGCTCTTTGCTGATGGGAAAGAGGCATCCCACTAGCATAATTAAACCCATCCCAACAAGCAGTGGTGACTATTTCAGTGGTGATACATTGTGCTGTCCCCACCAGTGTTTCTAGTGGTAAAATTTATGTCCGCTGGGAGGTGTTTTGTTCACACACCTGATCAACAGATCTTTTATCTATAAAAGTGCTTGTGTAGTCATAGCCTAAATGTTTATTTTTTGCTGAAGTTCTGACATACAGAAAGCTGCCTCATATGGTAAGAATTAGGCTATGTCTACACTAGTACTAACTGCAGCATAATTTGTTTCTTGAAGGTGTAAAAAGCCATCCCCTGGATGACAGTTATGCCAACTTGAGCTCCAGTGTGTAGGGTTCTGTTCCCATTACTCACAGGCCTGTCATAGTGAAGCTGATGGGAGAGCTTTCTATTGTCAGTTTAAAATGGATAAAATATTAGAGCTGGGTTGTCCAGCCCACAGCCAGCGGGACAGAGTCAAGCCCACCAAAAGCTGCTATCTGGCCTGCCAGGGAGCAGCAGTAGTCCCTTCCCTCCAGCCCTGAGCAGGCTGGATGGGTGCGGCAGGAGCCACTCTTCCAGCTGCAAGCCAGCTGCTGTGCAAAGTGCAGCCACCCCTCCTCTCCAGCCCCAAGCCAGCCAGGAGTGGCGGGGTGCAGCCACCTCTCCCCTTCAGTCCAGCACCTGTTGGTGGGTTTAGCAGGCACACCCCTCCAGTCTAAGGAAGCCAGCAGGAAGGCTGTTGGGATGACAGCAGCACTTCCTCTCCAGCTGTTAGCATGGCAGGTAGATGCCGCAGCAGCACTTGAGGGCAGTGAGGGCGGAGACCATCACAGTGCCAGGGTGGGGGCGAGTGTATTGTGTATCGTGTGTCACTCTCTTACATAGACATAGCCTTGATAAACAAGGGATATGTTCTGTATAGGATGAATAGGAACAGGACAACGGCAGCTATGTATTGCTGATTCATAATCATGTGAAATAGAAATGCAAAGAGATATTAATGGCTCAGTAAAATTCTAAAGAATTGTGGAAGCAAGGTAATTTGTTTCTGTAAGTCAGCGTTTGTTATAGACCATGTTTAAGGAGTGGACTAGGGTAACAAACCGTGTTTACCAGGAGCCAAGTAAGTCATAGATGGGACTGTTATCTTCCAAGTGCAAGGGTCTTTTTATTGAGAATAAACAGTGCATGCTAAAGTATTCAAAGGTTACCAAGACAAGTGCAACCAAAAAATGCAAAACTATACTGAGCAGGCCTCAGATTGGCTGCTAAAAAGGAAAAACATGTAACAAAGAAGGGAAAAAAGGGGGCAGGGGTGAGAGGGACCTCCCTACCCAAAAAGCCAGGGACTATAGAATATGCTAAAGTGTCCCTGCCAGAATCTGGGAGTGGATGACAGGTGGTATGGTCACCTGATGAGTACCTGTTTTCTTCATTCCTTCTGAAGCAGCTGGCATTGCTTGTTACTGGAAGACAGAATGCTGGGCTAGATGGACCATTGGTCTGAGCCAGCATGGCCATTCTTGTAACAGTAAAAAATAACATAAAAACAAAAACATCGGGAGAGAATAGGCATGTTCTAAAACTCCCTCAGGAGTTTTGTATTATTCAAATTTAAAGAATTCTTGCTTGATGAGCTCTTTCCAGAATTGCTGGTACTTTCCCTGTTCAAGACTGTGAGGATGAAATGTGACACGTTGTTTACAGCAAATACCTACAGTGACTTTGTAGTTTTGATTTGCTGGGCAATTAATCTCATAAGAAAGCTCATAAACAGCAGGATAAAACTGAGTAATTCAGTGGCATATGGAGCATTTTCATTTATCAAACAGACATGTCTGTCTACTAGACAGTTTTCATTGACTCACTATGATTGTTAACCTTTAGTCATTCATGGCCCTACCCTATATGTTCAATGGTTTACCCTTACTGGCCTCTCTGACTTCTGTCCCTATCTACACCATAAAAGCAAATGATGTTCTCACGGACTCTGCCTTTGCATGGGGGAAGAGGGAGAATATCAACATCTTCTGTATTGTAAAATATTAATTGAACATTATTCAACTCACGTTTATAGAGGGAAATGATAAATGAAGAGGGAAATGATGCTTGGCCAGTAGGGGGAGATGCTGTAAAGCCTGTTGTAAGTATGAGTAGTAATACCATACTACAGGTTGAAGCAAAATGTTTATCTGGGCACTTTGTTGGGATACTCTCATATTTTATTTATAAATATACTGATTTATTACTCAACATTTTACATTAGTGGGGAAGGAATTTCAAAGAACTTTCTCTGTTTGGGTAGAAGAAGATTGTTCTCAGATTCATGCTTGCTTTCTATTAGTTTTAAAATAATCAGAAAGACCTTTTACACTAACTAGTATTTCAAATGTTAAGTAGTGCTGAGTCGTCATTCCTGCAGTGTCACAGTAGCTCTGAAATAGCACAGTGGGGAGTTCTTGGAAAAGTGCTACAAGCAGAGGTTTGAAATAGGAGGTGGAGGAGGAGGAGCTCTCACTAGTGGTTGTCAAACTTTTGCAGGTCATGACTCACTTGGCTATGTATTGCAACCCCAGAGGACACACCAGCCCACCCCCCAAGCCAAATCCAGCCATCTCCCTGGTTCTCCACAATCCACTTATCGCTGTGTGGCGACACAGTAATTAATATGTCCCGACCTGGTGGTAAAGAACCATTGCCAAGGAAGAGCGATGCTCCCTGTGCTTTCAGCAGAAAAGAATGCTGTGTCTCAAGAGTGTCAAATTCATTTATCCTTGGGGGCCATTTCTGTCAGAAACTCAGTCTGGCAGGCCATAAACAAATATAAGGAAAAATAAACCTCACAAGTTTATAAAAATAAACAGCTTTTGCTTCTGCTGCCCGCAAGCCCTGGGGCCACCTTGCCCCAACTGCTTCTCACCAAAGTGCTCCATGCCTGGCCGGCATCTTTCCACTCTGCCCTGGTGGCCTCAGGCTGCAGGCCATCCCTGGGGGAGGTGTGTTGGGGCTCAGGGCCAGTTGGCTTTTGTGGGGCCACCAGCCCCACCCATCACTGGAGGGGAGTGGGACTGGCTGGCTCCTACCCCCATTTTTTAACCCTGCTTGCCATGTTCATTGAGTAGGCCTGTGCAAGAGTTGTTCATGGGCTGCACTCCTTTTTTTTTTTTTCTTTCTCTTCTCTGAGTGTAGACCCATCATGTGAATATTAGAAAAGAGAAACACATAGTTTCATATTTTTTGCCTCTGAAAAATTTATTTTTCATAAAAGAAATACAACATACTTCCAATTATAATGGGGGCCTAGCCCCGTGTTCCATGTGGTATGTTATGTTATATGGCAGGGACCTGGAGTTATTGGTCAATATAATATTAAAATATGATTGTTAAAATTTAGCACTAGTGATTAATCAGTTGGAATAATTTTTAGAAGCATTCCTACCTGTTATCAGGTGGAGAGTATATGAAAAGTTGGCAGCGTACCTCCATATTTAGCATTGGACAGGAATTCAATATGCTTATCCTCAGTTTTTCAGGACTGATTGTTAAATGAAGCATGGAAGAGACATGCAAACAGATTGTGTCATTATAGTGTAACATTATCCAGGGAAGGAAACGTGCAACTAGTTAATTATTTAACTCCATGAGGCAACAGTTTATACTCTCACAAATTTGCAGAATTACCTTTCTAGTATTTATTATTTGATTACATAGTCAGATTAACCTCCAATATTTTCTTACCGTAGTTACTAACTCCTGTGATTGCAATGCATAAAAGCTGCTTGTGTTTTTCAGAGTCTGTTTGCATATCATTTAGGAAGTCCAGGACCACAGAGTAAATCATAACTGCATGAAGTTCTACTTGCAACTGACACATTGACAGTGTTTCCAAGACTACCATATAACTGCTTGAAGATTGTTTTCATGTTCCTTCCATTGCAGGAAGTTGGTCTTGTGTTTCAGTAGCTGCTAATTGTTTGCCTTGTAAAACTAGGGACCATTTCCATCAGGCACAAACAATGTGATGTCCAGAGAAGTAACTCTCTTGTGTTGTCATATGTTTATATGTTAAAGATGAACTGAAATGCTTTGAAATTATATATATATATTCTTGTGCAGTGGCTCACAACCTTTCGAGATTACTGTACCTCTTTCATGAATCTGATTTGTCTTGCATACCACAATTTTCCCTTAAAAACTACTTGCTCACAAAATCAGACCTAAAAATACAAACATTTCACGGTACACTATTATTGAAAAATTGCTTACGTTCTTGTTTTATAATTTGCTCATTTTATAATTATTAAATAAATCAGTTGAAATAGAAATATCGTACTTACATCTTAAGGTGGATTTTCGGAGTGGGTATTGGGGTCTGGGGAATATTGGACAGGGGAATGGATATTGGGGGCTTGGGTGGGGTATTGGGGGCAGGGGGTGGATTTTGGGGGTAACTATTGGGGGCTTGGAGGATATTGGGGACCAGGGGTGAGTATTGGGGCCTGGGTGGATTTTGGGGTGGGCATTGGGCTGGGGTTGGATGTGGGGGACAGGGGAATGGATACTGGGGGCAGTAGCTGGGGTACGTGAGGGGGGCCCAGACCCGCATGAGGGGGGCCTGGAAATTTAGGAGGGTTCCAGGGCCCCCCAAATTATACTTTAGCCCATGGTCTAAATTTGTTAGTCTTTAAAAGTGACACAGGGCTCCTTGTTTGTTTTGCTGACCTAGACTAACAGGGCTACCCCTTTGGAACTTCTGGGATGCATTTACCTCAGGCTTAGAACCACTGTCTTAGGGAGGAAGCATAGCCTCCCCTATATTTAGGTCGCAGCAATCTTTTAAAAGGGAAATGTTAAGCAAGCCTCTTTTGAGAAGCTCTAACAACTTTGTTTCCAACAGCAGGCCTTTGAAATTCATAAGGAAGATAGCCATCAGTCTAGAGAAGTATCTTTTCCTTGTCCTGTGAAATTCAGTTTATGTGTAATTGAGAGGGAAACTTAAAAATTGTTATTTCCCTTCTGACCTGTTACATTCTTCAGGGAAATTTTGTCAACCTCCCTAAATACAAGCTGTAACTCTCTCAGACCTGGTATGTGACCCCAGCATCACATCTTCTGTGGGAGAATCATGAGGTGAGAGCTCATCCAGTTCCTGAGATACAGCGGGTCAAAGCTGAGCCTGGATCCTTCCAACC
This sequence comes from Podocnemis expansa, assembly GCA_007922195.1. Classification (NCBI taxonomy): domain Eukaryota; kingdom Metazoa; phylum Chordata; order Testudines; family Podocnemididae; genus Podocnemis; species Podocnemis expansa. The sequence continues at coordinate 2,296,312 of ML681989.1, read as the reverse complement.
ACATCCAGCAGCCCATTTTCCCCCCTACTGAGATAACAGCATTATCCTGCTGCCAGCTGTGTGTGTTGTTAGCCATCTGTGCAACAAAGGTAAAGCTTCAGTGATCTAACAGATTTGGTGATGCATAACTGAGGAACTGCTTGACTTGTATGTAATCTCAGCCAAATCCAAACATTTATGGTTTGACATTGTGAAACAAGTAACTGTTACTACAGCTTCTGTGTATACTTTTTTTTTTTTTTTTAATTATTGCTAAAACATCTTGCACTCAGTAGTAGGGGTAGAATCTTGAATTGATCATGTTGGAAGTCAGTACAAGTCTTACTGTTGATTTTCAGTAGGACCAGAATCTCAGCCTAGGGCCTAGGAGTTCCTTGTGAAAACTCTGGCCCTTACCCCCACCATTATCATATTTTTATTTAATTAAAAAAAAAATTAAAAGAAGGAGGATCTCTGTTCACAGATCAGGACTGCAAGCAGGCCAAAGTATATTCTTTTTCCATTGTTCCTTCCATGGTCACCTTTAGCTTTATCTTGTTGTTTAGAAGAAGCACCAAAGAGGCAGTGGCATCGCTGGTGCCTGGCACACGGGGCCAGTGCCCCGAAACCCAGCGCCAGTGCCCTGGGTCCTGGCGGGGCCCCTGCCTCTCCCGGTCTCCGGCTGGAAATCTGGGGCCCAAGTGCCGCAGCGGCGGTGGCAGCTGCTTCTGGCCCCTTCTTAGGCTGCCACTCCATGCCCTGTCTCCGGCCAGGGGCATGGCCTGCAGTCAAGGGGCAGGGCCTGGGCTGGTGCCCCAGGTCCGTCCCTGGGGCAGCAACACTCCTGCAAAGAGGTAGCCATGTTAGTCTAGTCCAGCAAAACAAACAAGGAGTCTGGTGGCACTTTTAAAAACCAGCATGTTTATATACCACGTGAGCTTTCCTGGGAGAAAATTCCACTTTGTCAGACACTTTGAAGATGGGGAAACTTACAGAATGGGAGGAAAATAAATGCAGGGAAATGTAAGTCATAGGATCAAGTTCACACTGTAAAAGCAAATCAAAGCAGTTGTTAAGGTTCAAACACTGGGGAACAGCATATAGAGGAAGATAAGGTCCAATCACCTATTGTAATGAGAAAAAAATCCAAAATCCTTATTTAGCCCTGACACTGTCAAATTTGTATATGAATTCCAATTCCGCAGTCTTGCTGAAGCCTTGAAGAGTTGTTCATTTGTCTGAGCACAGCTGTTAGCAAATTGTCAATAGAATAATAGCTCTCATGAAAGCTCATGGGATAAATACAGCTGTTAGTCTTTAAAAGTGCCTCAGGACTCCTTGCTTGTTTTAAAGGTGGTGTTGTGATTCTAATTCTTCAGCACATTCTATTCCTAATGTCCAAATGGAGATGATTTTCTTTGTAGTTTAAAAACAAAAACAAAAAAACCAACCACCGTCAAATTATAATATGTTTCTGTGTGGAATAGGTTCCAGTAAATTTATCATTTTGTTTGAATATGTTTTATGAATAAAAGGAAAATCCTGTGAGAATGTTAAGATTGAGGTTTCTAGCACAAAAGGTTTTTGCCGTAGCTTTTATCAGATGTGATATACTTATTCATCTTAAATTAGAACTCAAGGAAAACTTTACAAATATTTAGGATTTTTAATATTTCTAAATTGCAACCTGAGTTAAATTTCAGCCCATTTAGCTTCATTTATGCCTGGCCTTGACAAATCTTCTGCACATCTAGAGGCCAGTCCAGAAACTGGGGTACCTAGATGTATGGCAGTGAAGGGGACCCCTGCTGTCACAAAACCACTGCTGCCACCACTTCTTCCCATGGCAGTGCAAAACGCGCAGCGCCCGCCCACTGCTGAAAAAATCCCGCGGCTGCTGATGCCTTTGGTGATGTTAGCATGGCTCTCAAAAGACCACCCACTGCTGAAAAACCCGGCAGCTACTGATGCTTTTGCTGGTGTCAGCATGGTTCTCAAAATACCCCCCACTTGTGGAAAAGCCACTGCCAATGAAGCTTTGGTGGTGGCAGTGGGGGTGGGGAGAGGATGGTGCTGAAAATTTAAATGCCACTGGTTTTTTAGGCACCAGAGGGTGTTTGCCTCCGTGGCTGCATTGGAACTCCTAGGCACCAGGGGCAAAATCCTGAGTGCCATAGAGACCTCATGCTTAGGATTTGTCAAGACCTGACTTGTACTTCTTTAAGCTTAGTGCAGTTATTTCTTATTCTCTTTTTAGGACTTGTCTATGTTAGCATTCATGGGTCGAGGTGAAAAAACACCCCCTGAATAACATAAAAGTTGCCAGCATAAATGCTTGTGTGGACAGCACTATCTCAGTGGGAGAGCATCTCTTACCAAAATAATTACTGTCACTTGTTTAGGTGGTTTTATTGATGTCAGTGGGAGAGATCTCTTCTGTCGATATAATGTGACTACACAAATGCTCTTATAACAGCACAATATTCCAATACAGCTGTGCTGCTGTAAATTTTGTGTGTAGACTAGCCCTTAGAAATTACTTATGGCTTGCAAAAAAGTTCTAGTTACACTAGAACTATTAAGTATAGGCACTTTTATGATATCATATGTGACAAGACCATGAGCCTACAAATACTTAATCATGCTGAACTTTACTTCAGAAGTTGTCTGACATGGTCTTTTACCTTTTATAGTATAATGGCAATGAATTTTAGTTTGGGATTAAATAAAGGATTGCATAAATTCTCTCTTTTTTTAAAAAAAATCATTATGGTTCAATTTTCTGTTAGTAAAGGCTTAACTGAATATTTTGATCTGTATTAACAATATTAATATGGTCAGTCCATCTGTAGTATTAGAGCTTATAATGTTTTATGGTTAAGGAGAAGTGTGTAGAAGGCTGAAGAAAGAGTCTAAATTCTAGGGGATTAAAGGTGGATTAAACACTAATGATGATAAGACAAGCAACAGTGGCTGTTGGCTGATCCTGAAACATTCTTATGGCTTATTAAAGCTCTAAATAGCCTGATCCAATGCAAAGAGAATGGCAATCTAAGTTTAAAAAAATAAACAAAAATAGATATGGAGACTAAAAATTACAATGAGGCTGGGCAGTAACAAGTGAGTATATTGATTCTACTATGGAACTTGAGGAATTTCTGGAAACATCTCTGCAACTCAGGAGAAGAATGTCTTCATTTCCTGAGGTATCTTTACAAGGCACAGTGCCACATTTTATCTGTCGTGCTTTGGTTTTTGGCCTGTGTGTCACACAGGTCCAGGGAGTAGTATGATGGGCAGATTTCACATTGAACCACCCCCCTGTTATATGACCTTAAACCAGGCATTATGAGAAAGGAGAGAAATCTGGTTCAGAGTTTTGGGTACAGAGTTTGTGATGCATCCTCAAATTTACTGTGTGAAAGAGAGGTCTTTAATTATTCAAAGAAGACCAATTTAGATCCTCCTTCAGCTGCTAAAAGAAGCCAGTAAACAATTAGATGAGGTGAGGGTGACTTCAAGAACTGTACCATCTGGGCCTGGTTTACACTATGAAAACTGGATGCTTGGATTTGATATTTGCTCATTGGTTATTAGTTTAACAAACACAGTCAGTGTGAAAAATCCACGTCTGCTGAGTAGTGTGGATAAACTGACCTAAGACCCGGGTGTAGATTGCTCTGTGTTGATGGAAGTATTGTTCCATTGACTCGCTACTATCCGATGGGGAGGTGGAGATAGGATAAACATAAAATTAAAGAACTGAGGTGAGTTAGTTTTATTAAGGAAAGGTATATGCGTTTTGAAAAAAGGCCCTGACTAGCAAGGAAGGCCTTGGAAACAGCAAAAGGAATTAAGTAGGGAGGATGTCTGGGTCAAAGAATAACTAATGAAATAAAGGGCAATTTTAAAAAAGAAGGGTTCTGTCAGGTAGAAGTGACAGCAGATGGTTTGAAATCACATAAAGAGAATGTCTTAAAATAAGCCAGAATGGCCCCTCCCCAACCCACACATCTGTGTTAAAATCCACGTGAACTGAGATTTAGTGGGAAAACTGTTGGACAGCAAGAGGAAAGGAAAGAAGGCCTTGGGAAGAAAAGAGGTTATAAATCTTACCTGGATTAAAACTGGATGTAAGAGTTGATTATCTCCATCTGTTTTCTTAGCTGAAGTCAGTAATAGGTAGTGACATCATTTGTTTGTTAAAGGATATAAAAAGTCAATTTGTAAAGTGTTAGTTCCTCATAACTACCTAACCATGCTGGAGCTACCAGTATGGGTCTAATCACCCCAAGGTTTAGCCTGGTTTTGTGTACTTCGATCAAATGCTTATAAATGTTTTGTTCCTGTTTGGAGCTAGTACACAGTTTATTATTTAGCCTTAGATTCAGTAAAGGAATTTATGGCTAAATTGGTCTTAGGCAATTTCCAGTATTAATGTTAATTTAAAATATTATTCATAAAGCCAACAGTGGATTACCTACACTGATGGGAGAATCCCTCCCGTCAGCAACTGAGCTGTGCTGCTGTAGTATTCTGTGTGTAGACAAATGTCTTTGAGGAGGAATGGGTGCAAAGCAACTCTTTATTGAAATATTGTTCTGTCCAAAGTTCATGTGCAGAGCCAAATTAAGTGGATTCGAGGCCATCGACCCTGGCCCCGGGTGGGCTCCTCTGCCTGAGGCCCTGGCCCCCCACTGGTGCACCCCACCCCCACACCAGTAGTTTCACTCCAGGAGCCACAACCCCTCACTCCGGCCACTCTGCCCTGGGGGGAGGGGGAGTTGGCATCGGAGTCGGCAGAGGGGCTGACTGGGGCACCGTACAGCGTCCCATGAGGCTCTCCAGACATGGGTTCTGGAAGGCTGCACTGGAGGCCATACACAGCACACCAGTCACCCTGCTCCCAGAGCAGAGCGACCAATTGCGCCAGCCTACCCTGCCCCTGGAGGCAGACGGACTGGCCCAGGATCAGGGTGGTAACATGGAGCCTGGCGTCTGGGCCAATCCACACCACCCCCGGCGCAGACTGGCCAGCCCAAAAGCAGTGTGGGAGCTTGGTCTCCAGCCCACGGTGTCCTCCCCTCCTTGGCGTCAGCAGGGCATGGGCCCCATAGGCCCCTGTGGTAATTGGTCCTTGTTCATGTGAGGATAAATTATATTATATTATGTGTGCTGTCCTGTGATCTATTTGATCTTGAAACCACTTCAGTTTTGTGCAGATATGGACACATCACAACCTTGTGGCTGGAGCTGTTGCCTCACACCACTTGGGAGTCGTTATGCAAGCAACCAGGAGTTGACATTACTTGCTTTGGAGGAATTTTTCTTGATTAAACAGAATTGATTTGTAACAAAAAGGGGTGTGGCATTTTCTTCATGAGCTGTTGATCCAATCATTTAGAAGAAAAATAAGGTTAAGTCAAACTGGTACTGCTGTATTGGGGGGGGGCCGGAGACCTATTAATTACTTCTTTAGTCACTACCATAGGTCAATTTATTGCTATTCATTTAAAACAGGTTTTTATATAACACAACATCTATCCCATGAATTCACTTACTACTTACTTATAGTTGTTAGAAATTAATTGCTTGGACAGGTACTGATGATGTCCTTTAATAATTGAAGTGCTGTAAGAGAAGGTTATGGTTTATAAAAGCTACCCTGCTACTTGTATCAGTCATCACCATACAGTGCTTAACAAGTATTTTATAAGGGCATTAACTAGTCATTAGATACTACTAATGTCTGACTTTAGAGAGGTGTTGTTTTATTATGTGTAAGCTTATCCAGCTGTGCTCTCAAAGTTTATTTGGATCTTTCACTTGAAACTGGAATGCCATAGGTTTAGGCAAATACCACAAACTGTTTTCCCAGATGTGATTTCCATGTCAGTGGAGATGTATAGCCCTTTTCCTCCTTTAAACCAGTACAGCTGTTTGAAATACATTATGATTATTTTATAGAACATTTTTAAAATCGCGTAAGATACACTGAAGTTTGTGATGTGGTTGCTAAGAAAATGTTAGCTTTTTGTAGGTCTATCTGTCATATAATGCCTTTTTTAAAAATCCTCCAGATGGCTTACTGTACTGAATTGTTTCTAGAATATTCTCATATAAAACTCCCATGCTTTTTGATAATCTAATAAATTTGACAATTTACTAGTATGAAGGTATGAGTCCAGTGCTACATATTGAAAACCAAAACTTTCAGTTTTTGTTCATTTCGGTATTGTAGGACTCTGAAATTACCCTTTACATCTATTGCACTACAAATCAAACATTATGCAATAGTTGAATGTATAGTTCATACCACTCAAACCTGTTTGTTATCTAGGTCAAAGAGTTTCTTGCAAGTTTCAGTTGTCTAAGGTTTGGGGTTGTTTGGTTCTTCATTTTATCTGATCAAAGTTACATTTAACAAAATAGAAACAATTAGGTTCATGTACAATTTCTCCCTAGGAAAAAAAACCTGGATAACAGTCTGTTTACAAGCGTCAAGATCAATAAAATTTTGAAAAATGTCACTCGTTTAAACCTATTTTAAAATTGAAGTGCATGTTTTTTATTACCTGCATGAATGAGACATTGAGCTTGGAAAACTATGGTTGTCACCTTCCTGTTTTACAGGAAACTTTTAACTTTATTATTCATTTTCTTATTGTTCTTACATGTCCTTGTATCAGTGCAAAATATGGCAAATGGCAGCAGGGCAATCTTTCTGATAGGGAGCAGAAAAGTACTGACATTTATACATTATTTTAATCTTCAGAGTTCTGGAGGAAAAGTGTTTTTACACTGGTAGCATTAGTTACTGATCCGTAAGAGAGAGTTTGAATGCTGGAAGTGGAAATTCTTGTAGTTCCTCTTGTTGCTCAATTTATTGGATTAACCTCCAACTTTTTAGTTTGTAGTGGTATTATCTCCCATGAAAGCTCATGCGATAAATAAATTTGTTAGTCTTGAAGTGCCACAGGACTCCTTACTTCTAATGGGTCTCCTTTTGTTATAAATAATGGTAAGGAAGAACTAATTGCTGATGACATAACTGGAGATTTTTAGCTAATTCTAAAGAGGCATAAGGAGGACTGAATGGTCTGCATAATACGTTGTAAATTGGGCACTTAAGCTCCGATTACCAACAGATTTCATGGAATCTGGTAGTCTTACCACAGGCATCCCTTAGGTGTGAGGCTCAGTGATAAAGGAAATGTAGTGCCCTTCTGAAGGGCGTGTACCTGTGAGAAACAGGAAGCAGTAGAGCAACTGCCTGTGCTGAAAGATTTGTAACTCTGACGAGTGCAGGTGTGCAGACACACTGCTGAGCATATTCTCTCCAGGCATCTTGGCAGCTGCACTACTCAACAGAAACCTTAAAAACCCCCGTGGGTAGAGAAATATGACTGCATTACAACTGAAAGAGTTATCATATTCTGGTCTGTACAGGAGGAGACGGGATCGTCCCGATAGTTTGGGGCTTCATGGGTTACATGAAGAGAAGCTAAGGTGAGTGTAAATTAATGGTTAACAGAGGCTCAGGAAGCCTTTTTAGTTAACAAGCATTTAGTTAACAAACGAGGTTCTAATAATGAAATTGTAAAACATGGTTTAAAAGTAGCCCCAAAATACCAGAATAAATCAAGGAGGGATTCATAACAAGCAGGCATCCTGTGTTTGCACCTGTCATAGTGTAGTTTTTTACAATGGTGTAAATCTCTTCCTAAATTTGGCAAATACAATGTGTATATAACTTTCTAATATACTTTTGTCAGCTGTTAATTTTCTAGTAAATAATTTCCCCAACCTGTACGCATTATTGCAGTGTAGGTTAAAATTCAATGCTAATCACCAAAAGCACTCTAACTGAAACTAAGGAAAGTTAGTTTTTTTCTGGGATCTTGGTGGTGTCATTCTTCAGAGCTTTTCTTTGTTTAAGATGGTCTGGAGCAGCTTGTTGGATCATGCTTTTTTTTTTTTTTTTTTCATAGGGGAGTCTTTGTGAAATGGCTTTAGACAAAAGAATGCAGTAGAACCACTTGACATGACCTTATGAAGGAAGGGAAATCAAAAATCTGAAAGTCATTTAATGCCTAAGATTATTTTCCCAATACCAAATTCCTCTTAAAATGTTAAATGAGATTTTCAGATCCCTACATTTTGAACAGTATCATGAAAGAATAATAGTTTGTATCCTCAGTAAATGGAGATACAGACCAGTGAAAACACTGACTTTTATTTTCTAGACGGGGGAACAGTCTGTTCACATTTCATGTTATTCAGAAAAGGATTCTTTTGTAAATGCTGAACGAAGCATCAGTGGAGAGGAAGTACTTCCCATCTATAATGACCATTACTTGGCTTCTATTTTTGAACTGTATTTTATTTTAGTGTTTGGATTGTTCATAATTGGAATGTTTCAAACTGTTTTGTTCTTCTGTTTCATATGAAGGTTATAGTGTCAGCCTTTTTTCTTATAAACTCTTTTTCAGGCCTTCAAAATTCACTTCTGTGAACTTTTCATAGAAGCTACTTCCAGAGGGATAGACACAGGACTCCTCATTTGTTTTTCATAGACGTTTACTTCTTTAATTGCATTTGTTTTTTCAGTTACTTGATTTCAGAAGGATGGGAGTTTACATGTTAAAAGATTAAGAACTGAATTTCATCTTACAGGGTTTCCTAAATATTAGAATAACTTGGTGAGATTTTTAATTGTTATGATAATGAAGACAAATCAGATTTACTTAAATCATATAATGAACCTGTTAACTTGTGGACCTGCTTAGGTATTAGGTATCTATTTTAAATTCTCTGTCTATGCAGATTTTGGAGAGTATTTATGAATCTGTATAATATATAATATATTTTGCAATCCAAAATTATTGACAGAATGTTAATGTTTTAACAGATCATTAGCAGCAGAGAAGTTAAGTGAAATGAAAAGATATTTTTCTTTTAAAAACGTATTGGGATATTTGTTTATCTGTTCTTTTAAGCACTTGATTGTGCATTTATGTGGGTAGATTGTGCCTTATATCACATCATTCTTAACTGCAAATGTCCTTGTTTTCCTCATTACTTCTTTAATGTTTTTTACTGTAGTATATTATATATACAAAAACCATCTGTTATATTAAACACTTGTCTATACTAGTGTGACAACCTCACAGTTGCAGTAGGACAGTGTAGACACTGCCTTTGCCAACAGGGAGGGGTAATCCACCAAACCGAGATGTGGTGGCTAGCAGGGGCGTCACTGCCCTGGGGAGGGACCCGGGGCACCAGCCCAGGCCCCACCCCCAGCCCGCAGGCAATGCCCCCTGGTTGGGGACAGAGCCGGAAGCCCTCGCCTGCCAGTGGCAGCAGGGGATGGGGCCGGAGCAGGCGCTGCCTTGGGGGGCCCAGCCCTGGATCCCCAGCTGGGGATGGGGCTGCCGCTGGGCCCTGGATCTCCGGCGCAATCAGGCTGGAGATGGGGGCCCCCAGACCCGGGGCACTGGCGCTGGGATTTGGGGCACATGCCCCGGGTGCCCAGCGCCAGCAATGCCCCTGCCCAGCTGGGGACCGGGCTGCCACGGCCACGGGCAGCTGGGCCCAGGATCCCCAGCGAGGGACGGGGCCAGGAGCCACTTCCGCAGCTGAGCCCTGGGTCTCCAGCTGGGGATGGGGCTGCCACCGCTGAGGGCGGATGGGCCCCGGATCTCCCGCCCCATCGGGCTGGAGACCGGGAGAGGCGGGGCCCTGCCAGACCCGGGACACTGGCACCAGGACTCCGGGCATGTGCCCCGGGTGCCCAGCGCCAGCGACACCTCTGGTGGCTAGGTTGATGGCCTAGTGCTGTCTGCACTGGAGGTTAGGTCAGCATAGCAACCTCATCTCGGTTAATAGAATTTGGATAGACACTAGGGTCAGTGGAATGAAGTATGTTCAGTGGTTCATTCTCCATTCAACATTTCCTTTCCTTTGTACATATTGTTTTTAATATAGTCTGTATCCTTCATTTTAAACTAGAAAAAGGAGACAAAAAGTAGATAATGTGTCAAAGTCCTGTTATGGGATCAGAATCTTCTTTCATAAACAGAATCTGTGAATAGATCTGTTGGGAGCAAATAAAAGAGAATGCATGCTTTGTAGCAGCAATGCTATCATTTTTGGTTAACGTGGATATTGTGGTAGCTCCTGGTGGCGCTGATTTGGATTTTATGGGATGCTGCACAAGAGCGAAGGTGCACATAATTCAGTTGCTTATAGTTTTTAAGAAGACAGGCAATATATGGGGGGACAGAGGTAGTTCCTGAGAAATTATTTGAATGAAGAGAGGTCAGAAAGTAGCATTATGGTTAGTTTAATAGAAGACCGTCCAAGCATAAGAAGTAGAATGGGGGAAAAAAAAGTCTAAAGAAGCTCATGGCAGAATAGAGCAGACCGGTAAACAGAATGACATGTTTTGCCCATTTGGAATAGGCAACTTAAGAAGGGAAGGACTAGAGCTGTTGAGGGACCTTGAAGATTAAAGACAGAGAGGAGACTTGATTATGTCAAAAGCTTTTTTTTTTTTTTTTCTCCTTTTCAATAGAAGAAAATTATAACAAATTCAGTCCTTTTACTCTTTTCATAATTGTTCTTGTCATATTTGCTCACTGTTGAAGTTATTTCTGTTTAAACTAAATTTTACTTCTTCCTATCCCATTTTCCTGTAGTTCATCCTGTCGTTGCCATGCTGCCTTATTTGTGATCTTGCAATAATTTCTATTGCAAACTATTTCAATGTTATAAAAGGAGGATTATGATTTAACTATAAAATGAAGAAGAAGCATGAATGAGGCACAGGAATCCCTTAACTTTTATTAATATGAAATGGGTATGCTGCAGAACATACCAGTTTCCACTGAGTTCTCCAGTTACATCTTTGTGTCTTTCCTCAGTACCTACATTTACTTCATCTATCCATCTATCAGCATTTGTGCAATACAAATAGAACAAAATGTTCCTTACACTGGGCATTGCTTGTGTACTCTAAATGTAGTATGTTATCATTGCCCTGTTGTATATCTTCTTAACATTTTCCTGAAGTTCTCCTCCTCATTCATTTTTCATACTGTTGGCTAACCCTTATTTTATGTAGTTGTTTAACTAAATGTGAAGTAAGAAATATCTCTACATGGGCAATTCACTGTAAACCTTTTGCTATATTAGAAACTGACCATTTATGCCTATTCTTTGTTTTCTAATCCAGCATCACAATTTGTATATGGCTACTTTAGGGTTTTGGTTTTTTTTTTCCCCTTAAAAAACCTCTGTGGCAGCAAGTCTCAAAGCCCAGTCAACTGATTACGGCTTGCCAGGCTTGGGCTAAGAGGCTAAAGACAGCTGTATAGACGTTCCCACTTGAACTGGAGCCTGGGCCCTAGCACCCAGGAAGGGTAGTGGGTTTCAGAGCCCGCTTCACCTGTATTGCTACTTTTGTCCCAATATGAGCTTGAAATAGTTGACATGGTCTCCAAGACTCACTGGCGCAGGTTTTTTGTTTTTTGTTTTGTTTTGTTTTGTTTTTAATTTTTGCAGTTGAGACGTGCCCTTAGTGGCCTCTTATGAGGCATGCTGAAGAAGTTTGATAAATGTCATCTCCAGCACTTTGTTGCCTCTTTCCTTTACCCTTCTTCTGTTGTTTGTCTTCCCATTTTGTTATTTTTGGGTCAAGAGGAACAGGGTAATCACATGTGAGGCTAAGATTTAGTCATGGGTATCTTCAATAAAAGTCATGGACAGGTCACAGGATGTAAATAAACATTTACAGGCCATGACTAAATCTTAGCTGCTCCTGGGTTGCTGCTGCTCTGGGGAGTCCTGGGGAGCGGAGGCTGATTTCCTCTGGCTGCCCACTGCTCCAAGGCCCTGAAGGCTGCTTTTCAGTGGCATCTGGTGCACAGCTTGGATCACCCCCAGGAGAGCCCATGTGGTTTCCTGTGCTGGCTGCACTAGACACTTCAGCAGCAGCCAGTGCAGCTGGCTCTGGGGCCACCTTGAGCAACTAGCAACCGTCTCAGAGGCTGCTGCAGCAGTGGCTGGTGTGACTGGTCCCAGGAGCGCCCAGGCAACTGGCTCTAGATTGGTGTTTCTCAGCCAGTGTACCATGCTCCTCAGGTGTTCCATGGCCTACCCCGACCCCTCGCTATCAGAGGGGAGACTGACTGGGGAAGGGAAGGGAGCAATTTAATGGCCCAGCTGCAGCAAAGCTTTTGAGTACGCAGCGGGAGATGTTGATACACACCTGGAAGCTTTGCTGCGACTGGGACGTTTTAAATCTCCCACCACTGTTACCAGCTTTCTCGAGAAGGTTTTCATCGGGTGTTCTGTGTAATTAATATCTTTAAGTGTTCCCTGATCCACTAAAGGTTGAGAAGCACTGCTCTAAGGTGCCTCACTCGCCCTCCTAAGTCTTGTCCTTCCTTGCACTTAGCTGGAAAATACGTCTGTCACTCAGAGGTGTGAAAGCAGCACCCCACTGAGCAACATATGACATTTTGCCAGCATAAGCTCTAGTGTAAGTAGCACTATGTGGGTGGGAGAGCTCTCCTGTCAACAGCTACCACTCCTCATTTACGTGGTTTTATTGTTATGGCAGGGAGCTCTCCTACTGATGTAAAGCGGATACATTCGCACTTATGCTGACAAAACTTATGTCATTTCATGGGGTTGTTTTTTTCCACATCCCTGAATGACAGAAGTTTTACTGGCATAAACACGAGTGTAGGGATGCCCTTCTTAAAGGGACAGATGTCATGTCTCTGATGCGCCACCACCTCCACATTTGCTTTCATGAAGCCCAGTTATTTAGGTGGAACGATGAACTTCATCTTGATAGAAGGTACCTATTAAGCCTATATTCTTTCCTAAATTTGTACATGTAGCTGTTGTGTAAGGTAAGTCACTTGCCACAAAGGTTTAATTGTTAGGATGTCAGAATTTTCCTAAGAGGGACACTGTTATAGAATACTTTCATGATCATAGTGGGGGGCTTGGATTTGAGACCAGTTCAAATTTAATTTCCTTTAATTTACTTAATTTGAATAGCACCATGAGAACACAAATTTAAGAACCCAAGTACACTAATTTTTCTCTTGAACTCAAATGTCCATGTAATTCCATCTACTCTGTAAAACCAGACTCCGGTTTAATCCTTATCTTCTGGAAATCACGTTTTCCTATCACAGTCTTCGCAGACTGCTGCAAAACATCAGTGTTGCCAGCAGCAAAGAGCTTTAGGGTGATATTTGGTGCCAAAATGTTTTGGGTTTTTTCACTGTTAATTTGAAATTAAATGTAATGTGATTTAATCTGAAGCTTTAAAGTACAAATCAGTAATTTGGACATCGTAATGCAGTGTTACATGATTGAACAATATGTTCTGAACATGTATGTAGATTTAAATTCCTAAATGGATACAAAGTAAGAAAATACCATTGACTTTCCATAAAACAGAAGTCCTTAAAGATATTTGAAATACAGTAGGAAAATAGTCATTTCCTGTCTTAACATAGCTTTGAGAGAGAGGTTTATAGTTCTTCTCTGCAGTTTACAAATAATCAGCCCATGAGCATTTTTAACTCACCTATTGCAACAAGATTTGAAGGGAGATAGTAATGTTTTACAGTTCAATTTAACTTTTTTCTCATTTTCAGTTTGCATTAGAATCCTATTAATAGCATATTAGTGAATAGTCTTTGTTAACTTAATATCTCATTTAAACAGAGTGTCTGAAAATATTCCAGACTTTACCTGCTAGACACCTTTTCTTCCTGTCTAAAATGAAGAACTGTGAATTGGAAAATTTTCATTCACTTTCTGTCTCTGCCACAGTCTGGATTATGTTGGATAAGTCACTTCAGTTTTCTGTGCCTCAGCTTCCCTATTTTTCAGGGTTACATATTGGTGGTGGTTAAATGTTTTAAGATGCTTTATTGGTGCAAAGTTCTGTGTAAGTGGAATTCAGAGAGTTTTTGCTCTCTTGTTTATTACCCCTTCACAGCTTTTGGGGGTTTTTTTTCAGTCAGAGGCCCAATCCTGCATCATTGGAGTCACCAGGAATTTGCCCATTCAGTTAAATGTGCATGGAACCAAGCCCTAAGTGAATAACTCCTGTGTCTTCTGTTTCTGCTTCTAGCTTTCCAGAGAGAGTAGCAGCAGCAGTGTGTATGCAGTGATGTGATTCCTGATAATCTCACTGCTCTGCATGAGGTTTTGAGGATCATAAGCAAACTGACAAGATACTTATTTATTTCACTGTGCTGCTGCCTAACAAAGTTATGAGGCCCGTTTTCTACAGATTTGGGGAGATCACTTTGCCTACAATTTGCACACAGTTCATCTTTGGAATACTTTCACAACAGGGCTAAAACCATATTTTCTTTTTCAAATGAAAGCTTTGATTCTGCAGAGATTGATGGTGTGTAGGTCCCTTTACTTCCCACTTATCTTGGATGTGTGGATTTATGAACCCTTCTCACAAATATATATGTATTTAAGATAAATTTAATATTAACAGTCATGAATGTTTTTAGTTGAAAACTAAAAAATACTTCAGCCTGTAGTAGTATGTTACGACCACCACATTCTGACTGGCATTACAGTTATGTTTAAGCAGCATTCCATGGCTCCTATTTGAATTTGTTTATGCTCTTATAAATTGATCGTGTCCCCATTTAACTTTTATAATTCACATAGATTTGAAACAAGATAATACCACAATACTATATACTGGGTACAGTCATCACTATAATATAGGCTTCATGACATCTTTAGTGGAAGTTCAGTGTTCATATTTTGAGCCTCTTTGCCATGTCTTACAATGTTAAACAATTGGTTTCATTAGTTTCCTTCCAGTTTTTTTCCAAAATAGTCTACTGAATTGTGAAAGTAAATCATAAGAATTTTCAGGCCAAATGTTACTGAACAAAGTTAGGAAGGCCAGGATAGATGAAGGGATGTGAAAATAACACTTGCAAAGCTGCTGCTGAATGGTTCCCAATGATTAGTTACAGATGTATGCCTACTATTTCCTTACCTTCCTGTTTTCAGGAGAAAGGAGGGAGAAAAAGTTCACCAAATAGCTAGAATTTTTGTAACCTCACTTAGAGAAGTATTTCACAACACAGTAAAAAAAACAAAACAAAAAAAAAACCACCTCTAACAGGCAGTTATGAAAAATGCTTGACACTATCATACAAACTTATTCAGCATTTTCTAATTAGATGAGCCTTTAAAACTCATAATATATAAGACACTCAACGCGGCAAGAAGAAAAAAGAACAATACTTTGTGCAATTAGTATTTAATGATTAAACTTAGAAACATAATTTAGCTAAGTGTCTTCCTAATTCTTTTAGGTCTCTGCTAAGCAAATGCAGTTCAATTTTTAAAACTTGTTGAGCAGCTGATAATTTGTAAAATCCAGTAATCACAGCAAATATGTACTAGCATACTTGGTTCGGTTTTTGTAAGTTATTCATTTAGTTCATTGATCTAATCTTTTGTCACGGAAGATACCTTATAAAGTTTTCTCTAAATAGAGAACTGGTCTACAGTGAGAGTTTAAATTTATGTAACACCGCTCACATCAAATTTCTGCAGCCTGCACACACAAGCATGCAGCTGCAAAGTCGAATTAAGTGATGCTGCAAGTTGACGTTGTAACTCTACCCCCGTAGGAGGCATAGCATTTAGTGTGATTTTAATAGTGCGCTTAACATCAGTGTGTGCAGAGAGCAGTGTGTTAATGGCTTCTGAGATCTATCCCAGAATTCCCTGTTCTTGCAATTCTGTCTCTCCTGGTATGCTGCATATTGGCCATATCATCAGCAAACAGCTTGTGGGAACAGGCCAGCAGTGTGGTGCCGGGGCAGGGGTTGGGGGAACTGGGCAGAGGCACAGACTCGGCTAGGGTTCAGGGAACCAGCCAGCAGTGCAGAGCCAGGGTAGGGGAACAGGGCAGCAGCATGGAGACAGGGGAGGGGAGTGGGTGCTTTGTTGCACTCTGGGACACCTACACACAATGCAATGCTTCTAATGTCAGAGTAACAGCTAGCAATAGGATGCGTGAAGGCAGAACATGAAATGTGGGGTGGACACTCTCCTCCAGTTTTATTAGTTTGACATATTAAGTTGACTTTAGATCATACTCAGGTGTAGACACACCCTGAGAAGACCCTAAGAAATAGTTTAAAAACTGTCATCCTGATGGACTACAACTCTTAATTTCACGCGCTGAAGCCCTAACGCATTTTATAGCTGAACTGCTTCAGACCCCATTAAGCACATACTGAGGTCCCATTGGGACTGGGATGTAAGTACGTGCTTAAAGTTAAGCACATGGTTAAATGCTTTGCTGAATTGGGGCCATTGTTTTTAAAGCCTGAAGCAGCTCAGCCAGGTCCTGGGCCATCTCTTTCTCAGTACCACACAGCACTTAAGAATTAGGCAGGTTCCCAATATAAAATCAAAAAGGCTTTCGCCACACAGTCCCCTAGTTAAATCTCATAAGATGCCTATGGACTTTGGCTCCCTGCAGACCTGTTAATGTTCACAAGAGAAACCATGAGGAGCTGACTAGGTGAGCAAGATGAGGAAGCAGGGACCCTGCACAGTTTTTGAACTTCAGAGAGTACTACTGGGGGGCCAGAGGGAAGGCAGAGTAAGCCATATTAATTTGTAAAATTCCTAAACTTTGGCTGTTGAATTTTCGTGTTTAACATTTCGCAATAAAATTTCACAAAATGTATTTCTACATCATCTCTTCAGCACTACAGGATCACTTGTCAGCTTCTTTAAGGTGCAAATATCAACAGATGCTCAACAGCAATACCAGCAGCGTTCAGTGCAAAAGCAGAAGTGCAGCTGCTAATTTCCTTTAGATTTTATTAAATCTGTAAGTTTTTATCTGATAAATATTCAGTAAATATAGTTTAAAATCCAATAATTTGGATATTTTTATAGCTAGAAAAAGCTTCCAGAACAATCCCTGTTTTGGACCAGAAAACTTTTATCCTGAATCAAAACCCATGTTAATACTGTGGTTTATTTGATGTTGTAAGTTCTTCAATTTACAGTCATCAATGGAGCAAGAACTGGACACTTACTGTGGCAACTTCCAGAGAGTCTGACACTTCCAGAGGATTACAGGCACGCAGCTGTACATAGCCAATTATTTTTCATTGCTTAGAGTTTTAAATAACTCATGGAGAACACACCCTCTCTCTTGTCTTTCCTCATGTGTTTTTTTTTTTGAGATTGCATATCATTTCTTTTGATTTAGTCATCACCGAATAGTATCTTTTGAGGCTAAATGAGTAGGTGGTGATATATGGTACCTGCGTAGATGAAAAGTGTGAGTCACTCCTCTTAAATTAATGTGATGATAGAAGCATGAAATGTTGTGTCTGGTGGTTTTATTGAATGGTGGTAAATATCGTTATTGCAGATACCTTCATGTATGTGGATAAACGAAATTTCTTTGAGTGCTAGTTGGCTACATTTCATAAATTGATCTTATTTTGAAACCTGATTTTGTCAGGTACTTAGTATGTCTAACAAATAAAACTTGAACCAAAAGCATTCTGTAAATAAATTTTAATGCAATACCCAGAAGCGCCACTGGCCCAGGAAAAAACTTGGGGCTCGGGGCTCGAGCATGTAAATGCGCAGCGGTGGACCCAGGGCTCAAGCCCCGTAAGCCTGGTGCCAGCAACACCCCTGGTACTACCTTTATAATACAGTACGGGCCATGAAATGATGAATTTCCATCCAGGAATACTCTGGAGCGGAGATAAAATCAGTTTTGATGCACAGGCAGCAGGAAGGAAACATGAACTCTAGTCTTCTGGATGGTGGAGAAGATCTGGGTTCATGTTCTTTCTATCTTTTTGTAATAAATAGTGTTTTAAAACTTGAATCTAGGGGTCGGCAACCCAAAAGGGTAGAAGAGCCATTTCCCCCCCCCCCCCCCCAGCTGCATGAGCCAGAGCCAGGTGTGCTCCGGTGACTCCCGGCTGGCGCAGGCACCCCACTTTCAGGGCGCCAGCATCGCTTCCACCCTCCCACAACCACATGAGCCAGAAGTGGCCCAGTGGCTGCGCTGTGGCCCCTAGCACTGGTGGGTGGTGTGGGGGCAGCATGCACTCCCTCCGTCCCACCCTCCACTCGCGGGGTAGGGAGGAGCAGCGCTGCCCCACCTACTCACAGCCAGCCGACCCTCCCAAGAGAGGCCAGCGGAGAGCTGCAGCTTGTGGAAGAGAGGCACTGGAGTGGCTCCTCCGTGGAGTTCAGGCCACTTTGACCTGGCCACTCCAGGCCTGAACAGTCCCGATCAAAGGCCTGGGGGCGAGGCAGCCTCTGTTCAGGCCTGGAGAGGCCGGGTCAAAACGGGCTGAATGCCATGGAGGGACTGCTCTAGTGCCCTGCCCCTGCAAGCTGCAGCTCTCTCCCAGCCACTCTTTGGAGGGATAGCTGGCTGGGGGTAGGCAGGGCAGCGCTGCTCCACTCCCCCAGCGGAGGGAGGGATGGAGGGAGCACGCGCCACCCGCACACCCCCCGCCAGTGCTAGGGGCTGCAGTGCAGACTCTGGGCCACTTCTGGCTCATGTGGCTGTGGGAGGGTGGGAGCGATGCTGGCACCCTGAAAGTGGGGTGCCTGTGTCAGCCAGGAGTTGCCAGAACACACCTGGCTCTCTGGAAGAGATTGCCCGGGAGCCAGAAGGGGACACTGTGAGCCACAGAAGGCTCACTGAGCTGGCGTTGCTGATCTCCGATCTAGCCCAATAGTCTCTGAAGTACCATGAATTGGACTGGGGGGATGGTGTTGTGTGATGCTTTTCATGTACATCCCAACATAAATGAAACCAGGGGCATCGCTGGCGCCTGGCACAGAGGGCACATGGCCCAAGTCCCAGCACCAGTGCTCCGAGTGCCTGATGTGACTCCTGCCTCTCCTGTCCTTGTTCCTGGCCAGAGATCCAGGGCTTGGCTGCCCACGGTGGCGCCTGCCTCTCCCAGTCCAGTCCCAGGCCAGGCCATCCACAGCAGCACCTGCTGCTCCCAGCCCTGGCAGGAACCCGAGGCCAAATTGGGCCTGGGCACAGAAGCAGGCTCGGGGGGGGGAGGCAGGTCTGGTGATGCTCCTGAATAAAACTAAATAGTCATGCATGCCATCTGGTGTCATAATGCACATGGTTTTCTGAGGCTCCTTTGCTTCTCTCTGTCTCTTACATAAGAATCCATGCGTCTTGGTGAGACTTAGCAGTTGGAATTCCTTGATTTTTATCTTCAAAGCTGTTAAGTGGGGAGCAGTTACTTTTTTTTTTTTTTTTTTTAACTTGTTGGTCAGAGTTTGAACCAAAAATTTCATTAGAAGTGCTCTATGAGCTGTTCATAATATTTTTATTTTTTTTATTGGGAGGAAGCTTGCCACCTTTGTCAGAAGGCTTATAATTCTTTCTGCTGGCCAGTTCCTGTTTTCTGCTTTTAGGTGTCAGGCTGGCAAAGTCTGGTAATTTTGGCTGAGGTTTTTGTTTTGGGAGGCACCTGGCTCTCAAAGCAAAAGTCACAGGCTATGAACTCACCCAGATAGAAATTGTAAAGTGAAAGAAATACATAAACTAATCATCATAATCTCTGACCCAAAACTAAAGATTTTAGCAGACTGTGACAGAAAAGGTTGTATTGGCAATTTGTTTCTAAAATAAGCCATTTTTCACAAAAAGCATGCACGTTCTTTGTGCATTCTTTAGGGGTCCCTTGCCGCAATCTGCAGGTTGTTAAACTCTTCTGCTTTTTCCCTCTATATCTACTCCTACTACAATGGCCCCTCCCGTTTTTTACAACTAATGCTTTTATAAAAGATTCAGAAGGCTTTTATATAAAAAACGAATGAATGAGGGTAAAGCATGAAATTTAATTTTGTATGTTGGTGTATTAAACCTGTGCATGTTACACTCCTAATCATTGATAATGTCCTTGGTGGAAAGTTAGTTTAATGTATCCAGTTACTTCATGTTCCGAAAGCAGCTACTGAAAACTGTTATCATCCATGCAGTAGATAGGAGTCAGATTGCCTGAGCTGGTCTGTTTGCTTTTTATTCTGGTAGACAGTGTTTATATTTTACTGCTATTGGCTTTATTTTATTTAGGCCTTCTCAGTGAGAAATGTTTATGTACATTTCTCCATTAAAGACTTACTTGATTATTAAATAAGTAGCAAAATCAATGTTATAGCAGGCTCAGTACTAACCTGTAACAGAATACATCCATTTAACAAGGAATTGCGCGCCCGTTGCACTGGGCTAAAGTGTACACTGATATACTTCCTAATGAATCCAAAGCTCATTCTTAATTTGACCTCTTTTAAGATAGCAACTGCTAGTGAATTGCCATGTTGGTAGGGATGAATTTTGACTGAAGCAGTTATTACGATTAAACTGAATTCTTTATTTAAGCTAGTTCTCAACTTGTAATCTCTTTCCTCATCTTTCCTCACCCAGTTTGTCCCCCATGTTCTCAAGTATATTAGACAGAAATGATCTAAATTCATATTAGACAGAAATGATCTAAATGGTTTGTTTGGATCTTAAAATCTGTTCAAGCAAGCAAAGATGTTTTGTGCAACTATTTTTGCTAGCGTTGTTATTGACATTTGTCTCAGGGTCCTATTACAATTCCAATTACTTAATCTGTTGTTGGTTGTTAATCAATGACAAGAATATTTAAGGGGGGAAGCTAAATACAGGTTGTTTAGCTATTTTCTTTTCTCTCCTTTCTGATTTTAGAACAGTGATAAACAGTGAGAAATAAAATGCATACTGGAAAACTGAAGTGATTAACAGGTGTGACTTAATCTTTATGAAGATCCAGAGGGGCAGCCAGGTTAGTCTAGTTCAGTAAAACAAACAAGCAAGGAGTCCTGTGACACATAAAGACTAACAAATATATTTTCATCAGACACTTTGAATCTTTATGGGAGCTGAAAACAGGGTTGCATCAATGGATCTGCTTTCTTCGTCAAAGCTCATCTTTCTCTCCCCAACGCCATTTGTTGAATTCAAACAGCTAAAAACTAAGTAAACTTCTAAAGTCACTGACAGAAGGTATAGAATATTTTAGAAAACAAAAACTTACATTTAGATGAAGGTGAAATGTGAAATAAGGTGGGTTCTCCTATCCTCAATACTTATATCTTTGTTTACTTAAGAGGAGAACTATAGGGGATTGACCTGTGACTTAAAAAAAAGGATTCCCCCACCACCAAAGCTGAAGGCCAATCCTCCAGTGTGTTGTCTCCAGTGGAGAGACAACTATAATAAGAATGTAGTTCAGAGCCAGGAAGTCTGGTGTTGACAGTTATCTTAACCGTATAAGGACCTACATGGGCATACAAGAAGGCAGGCAGGGTGTTTGGTTTAGTCAAGATATTAATTATAGCTACTGGATGAACTGTTCAGGTCACAGCATTCAACATATAAAACTATCAGTTGTAAGAAGGTGGTTTATGCAGGACTAATGTTTAGTATAATTTTTCCTTTAAATTTACAAGCTTATTGTTTGGTACAGCATTGGTGTCAATGTGTAATGATAGATGCTGTAAATTAAATACCTGGTATTGGAATAGGAAACTGTTGCTACAAAGAGATGTAACCCAGCAATACCAAATTTCATTAGGACTTAAAGTTTCATAGAAAATGCAAAGATCTGTATTGCAGATTCATTTGGATAGTTACTAGAAGAGAGGATCAGAATGTTATTTTTGCTGGTGCGGTTGTATACTTTGTGGTTTCTTCAAGCTGAGCTCATTCCACACACGACGGGCCCTTGTATCTCTCCATTCCCCCTACCCCCTCAACAAGCTCCCTGTTTGCTACACCACATCCCCCTCTATTTCAGGGACTCCCTGAAATAGGTCCATCCCTTCTATCATGCCAGGACTCGTGTGTCTTCCAACTTCCCCACTCTTCTTGTTCAAGGCTCCCCATTCTCTTTCATGGCAGGGGTTCTGTATATGTATGCCTTCCCCCATGCCCATATATTCTTATTGGTTTTCTTTCTGCCTCAGAGAGAAATCACTCAGGGGTGTCAACATCTTAAAGTCTTTGAAGTGTTGTAGCCATGTCAGTTCTAGCATATTAGAGAAACAAGGTAAACAACTTCACTTGGGAAGGGAGTTGAGACAAAGCTTTTCAGCTTTTGAGCTACACTGAGCTCTCTTTGGGAGGGTGGGCAGAATTGGGATGGGAGGAATTGTGCTGGTAAGTGTTAATGACTGCCATCAACCAGTTCTTTAATCTATTGATGATTAGGGTGTGTCTGCACAGCAAATAGACACTCATGGCTGCGTACCAACTCAGGTCTGCCGGGCTTAGGTTCTGAGGCCATTTCACTGCTGTACAGACTTCCAGGTAGGGGTTGGAGCCTGGGCTCTAGGACCCTGTGAGGTGGGAGGGCCCCAGAGCTCCAGATCAAGCCCAGAAGCCTACATTAGTGGTTCCCAACCTTTTTGAGCAAGACCTCTCTTAGTTAAACAAGGTAAAATACAAATCTCCTCACCCAGCTCCACTCTGTCCCTTCACTGACCATAAACATATACAACCCCTATAAACACTAAACTACATAACAATAATTAAGTACTCTTGCCTGAGTAAGAAGCTAAGCTTTCCCTGGTGGAGCCACCACCACATGCCTGTGTGACCCCACCTTTTTCCATCCCTCATGGACTGAGGGTAGTGGAGGCAGGCTCTTGTGGGTTGACTAAGGCTCCAGCTGGTGCAGAGTTTGAGGCTGTTGATGCCCAGCACAGAGCATGGTGGGGCTGAATGACCTCAATGTTACTGAAGCCTCATGGGCATCCCTGGAATCTTTGTCCCCAACCCCCCCCACAGTGCCCCCAATGGGTCCTGCTTCCTGAAGTTGGGAACCTCTGGTCTGCACAACAATGAAACAATCCAATCCTCATGAGCCCAAGTCAGCCACGAATGTTGAGATGCTGTGTAGACATACTATTGCAGGCCTGGCTGAAAAGCTGCTTAGTCTGCTAACTAGATACAGGGATTCTGTGGGTATGTCTACACTGCAGTTAGGTATCTATAGCTGACCTAGGTGACTTGGGCTAAGGGACTGTTTCGTTATAGAATAGAATCGGAGGGTTGGAAGGGACCTCATGAGATCATCGAGTCCAACCCCCGGGAATTGAAGCCAGGACCTTCTGCATGTTAAGCAGATGTGCTAGCCAGTACACTATACCAGTGGTTCCCAACCTCTTCTCTGCTGTGGCACACCTTGATACCTTCAAATTTTTCAAGGCACACCACCATTAAAAAAACTCATGAATATTCCAATTAACTTAAATTACTTATGAATATTCATGAACCATGGCACAGTGTTTCGGAAATGCTCCTGTGTGGGGTAGTAGGGGTAGCAGGAAAGGGGTGGCAAAACATGGGGGTCAGGAGTTCTGTGCAGTGGCAGGAGTGAGTGTGGGGAGCAGAGCAGGGCAGGGGTGGCAAAAGAGGACAAGGGCAGCCATGTAAGGAAAAGCACAGGGTGGCAAGAGAGGAGAGAGGAAGGGAAAACAAGAGTGGCTTGGGGGGTCAGGGAGAACCTGGGGAGCAGGAAGGTAGGGCAGGGCAGCATGGCACAGCACCCACTTCTCCACAGTGGCTCCCTGCCACCCAGGGCAAATCCTCACCCCAGTGCTGTTCCCTCCCACCCCAGTGGGTCCCATCTTCCCCTCCTGTAGCCTCTGCTGCCTGTGATGGACCCTCCCATCACTACAGGGGACAGAACTAGGCCTCCAGCCCACAGCCACCCCACAACCCCAGCTACACACCCTTTGCTACACAGCCACTCCTACCCACCTCTGCTACACACACACGCCTGCTGCACACAACCCCCAGCAGCCCTCCTCCACAAAGCCTTTATCTGGGCTGTTTGCAGGCTGCCTGACACAAGCTGCTCTGCCCTGCGGGGGGGGATTCACACACTCCTTGCCTCCCACCTCTCTCTGTCGGCTGGGCCTAAGGTGGAGCCACCAGAACACTGCGTTTGGGCTGCTCCTGCTATTTTTAAGGGGACCCCTGGAACTCCACATTCCAGTGCCTTTCTCTATTTTTAGGAGGGCCAGAAGGCTGCCTGCCTAAAGATAGGGGGCCCCAGAACTGTGTTCCAGTACCGTCCCCAGTACTTTAACCCCTGTCGTTTCCCAACCCGGCACAGCCCACGTGGCTGGGCTGAGCAGGGAGGGAACTTTAACTCCAGCTCTTGGGGATGATCGCGGCACGCTTTGGGTATTGCCCTGGCACACCAGTGTGCCCTGGCACACTGGTTGGGAACCACTGCACTGTACTCCAACCTCTCTCCCTTGTGATGTAGCTGTTCCGTTTCAGGCTGTAGCCCAAGCTCTGGGCCTCACTTTGCAGATTCTTAGCACCCAGGCTCCTGCCTGAGCCCCAAATGTCTACACCACAGTTAATCAGCCCCTTGTCCTGACCCCTGCAAGTCTGAATCAGCTGGCACAGGCCATCCCTGGGTTTTTAATTGCAGTGTAGATGTACCCTGTGTGTTTCCAATTTCCTGCTTCCAGTTTTCCCCAAAATTAACAGGGATTTGGCTATTGTTGCCAGGGGCATTTCCTGAACATTTGGTATTGATCAGATGCAGTGTTCAAACATTGTTAGAAATAGGCACATCAAGAGAAAATGCTAACAAATCAACTGTAGGACTTTGTTTCCCTCAGTAAATCTTTTTTCCATGTCTAAGCAATTCGTGTCCAGTATGTGATGCTTTTTGCAGCTCCCACTATAAAATTCAATTCTAAATGGATTCTAATTTTTTTGTGAAAAGCATTAGTGTATATATAATTGCTTACTGTTTTTACTAACATACAAGAGTGGGGTAATAAAGCATGAGTTCTTCCAGTATAGCCAAGTAAGTGTTGTCAAATATATAAGGTGACTGTTTCATGGGTAAGTTATTTCATGTTATGTCTCATTGCAAGGATGGTAAGGCATCTCTGACATGTCATGGTAAGTTTTTTGGAGTGCTGATCTAAAGGGGTTCAAGGATAGCTGGATGGGGGGGCAGTGGTGAGAGGAAGAGAGCTGTAATTAAAAGTAATTTAAAGAAGGTATAAAGAGAAAAACTACCTACATTCTATACATTTCACACAAAGCAGGGATTTATCAGATAATAGATTTTTTTCATCAGCAGAAGAAAATACAACTTTCTGAAACATCATTTACAGAAAAAAATATTGTTGAAATCTCTCTTTTCTGTCCTACAAATTCTACTTTAAGATGACTCACTTATTTTTATGATCTATAAAGAGCCTTATGGGAAGAAGCCTGTTATCAGATTCCTGTATGATTCACTTTTTAATAAAGAATGGAAAAATGAATCCTCTGTGTTAGGGTACACCAGGCACTTTGTTTTTTTTTTTTTTACACTGGCATAACATTATACCAAATTATATGATAAAGGCTATCTGTTTTTTGCCTGCCTGATAGGTAGTTCTGTGTGCAAATGTCACTGTAATTTAAAAAACACTCAGATTTGACCTGTTTCTGTCCTTGTACGTTATCGTGGAAGGAAGCAGAGTTACGCCAGTGTTGAGCATTTTCCAATCCATAATTACCAATTAAAAAAGAAAAGAAAAAGAAGTATTACTTAAAATTATTTTGTTAGACCCATCTGATTTAGAGGACATGTGTCCAACAATTACAAAAGTTAACCTTTTTATAACTTAAGACTAGATGATTATTTTATACCATACTAAATTTTAAGTTTATTGATGAGGGAAAGGCTCCAGTTCAGCACTTTAAAATATGTCAGAAGTTTTTGCAGGGGCCTCGAAAGCCATATATAATTTATAATGAGAGAAGTTGAAAGACCCGTTTCCAACTAGTGACTGTATGGCTAAGTCTGTACTGATGTTGGCAGAATTGCCGCCGTCAGCATGATCTTCCGTATTCCACTGAGCGATCTGTGTAGACAGGCTTAATGGATCCAGAAATTGCCATAGCAACTCCAGCCCCAGGACTGGAGTTGTGGTAAGCCGACTGGAAGGTGTTTCCGGTTGGCTTAGCAAAGTGTATAGGGAGCTCTTAGTAAGTCATTGGGAGATATGCAAGGTATTTTATGACCTTGCATGTCTCCCATTGACTGCCACTGGAAAGTGCAGCAAGTATAGACTCAGGCTATATTTGCGTATCTTCTGTTGCGCAAAGTATGCTGCTGTTTCACCTTGCACAAAGCCTGATGTTAAACTGGTTGAAAATTAAGTCATCCTTTTGTGTGTGGTGGTTATAAAGGGGGAGGATTGTGCTGCAAGTTTCTTACCCTACTGTGCAGTAATTTGATCTTGTGCAGGGATTGTAGTTTTCCTTTCAGGTCAACAGTAGCAGTCTTTCAGCTGAAGTGGAGAACATTATTTCATTGTAGTGCGGTTAAGTCACCAACAGCAGCTGTTATTGCCAAGCACCTTGTTTGGAGATGTGACTGTTCCACACGTCTATTTGTGGAATGAAGCAAAATGTTCTAGGGCAGCCAGTCCTGCCGAGCTTTCTCTATAAGAGTCCTCCCCCTTTGATCTAAGGTAGATACCCAGAGTATTTATCCTAGTGTTAATACCCACTAAACAAAACACTCAAGGGTTTTGGGATCAAAGCATGAAAAGACAGTTTTAAATAATTCTTCATGTACCATAGAGTTGACATAATAGCAAACATTTTTTATAAGTTGTTTTAATTAACACAAGCAATATGCTATCATCCACCTTATGTGATATTATAGTTGGGGTAGCAGCTGCATCCTTACTTGAATCTGATTTTTCAGAAGGTTCATTTTATAGTCTTTCCTTTGGGTTCCTGTCTTGGGCCATATCAAAGGCAGGTGCCTCATCTGCTGTAGCTTGATCCTGTGCCAAAACAGTTCATAAAAGTAGTATTTGTATTTTAAAATCACAAAAATTCTTGTAAATGAGCAAAATCTCTTAGGCTAGATTTCATTCTTACACTGTAACCAGTGTAATTTCTGACTCATAGCAGTGTGAGTTGGAAGAAGTTTGAATCAGGCTCCTTTTATTTATTTTACATTTATAGTCATGTCAGTTTAAGGAATCTAGCCCTAAACTAACCAAGAGGATTAAACAGTCTTTGTGGACTGAGATCTGGGGGTAAACAAACCTTTATTCAGCACTTGCTGCGCAACCCCTTCTGAGGCAACAGGAGCCACATGGCAAAACTGCCATGAAATCTTGCAGCTTAGAGTGCATCTTCATTATTGTTGCAAAACAGTTCTACAGCATCAGAAGTTTGCACCATGTTTTGAACCACAGATACCAAGAGACAGGTTGAGATTCTGTACCATGCCTCTTGGTGTAGCACAAAAGGCAAGTTTGCTCCTTTGGGATTCAGACTGTTGCAGGAGCTGAAAAAGGCCACAGCATAAATCAGAGGAGCCCCAAGTGTCCTCAATTTATGGCAGTCTTTTGAGGGCAACCCCAGGGGATGCTAGGCACTGCTAGCAATCTAAGAAAGAAACAATAAATCAGAATACACAAAGCAACTGAAGAGAATAGGCAAAGAGATGATTAATGATGCAGAGATGGGAGGAGATTTTGTTTGTTTTAGGAAGTGGTAGTTTTAAAGAGGGATTTGAAAGAAGAGGAGGCATGGGTGGAAGAGGAGAGGGAGATTGGTTTGGCTTCTGTAGGGTGTGTATTAGAAGTCATAAAGCTAAGATAGGTGAAGGAGGTTGGGAGGAGGAGCAGGGAAATGAGAGTACTATAGACGCATAGGGAGACACACTGAAATGGAGTGACACGCACATACAAGAACAGAATCTAGTCTAAGAGGTTTTCCTCATTTAAGAGAATTTGGGGGTTATTAAAACACAGAAACTAGTTTATAATCTTTTAGCAAGTGATTAAACCACAACAGCTGATGGTTATCTTTTTCATACTTTCAAAATAATCACTTGTTGAGGTATTAAGACTCACTTAAGTACTTTAGTACTTTAAAAAATAATGATTGGTTGAGATATTGGCTATCAAATGCACATGGTAACTTTCTAGTTTCATGAGGATTTTTTGGTGTGTTGACATAGTGTTCCTCTTGAAACCCCTAGTTCATCCTGTAGCAGCTGGTGGAATGACATGATTACAGGGCAGCTGTGGATCTAGAGCAGGGTTCTCAAACTCAAATCACCATGAAGGCCGCATGAGGAGGAGTACAGTAGCCCAAGGGCCACACTGCGGAAACCTTTTCATATAATGATGTTGCAAATATTGATAGCAATAGTGTCATTACTGGCAGTAAGAAATAACTTTAGGGGCCGCATGTGGCCCTCAGAACATGAGTTTGATAGCCCTGATTTAGAGTTTTGAAAAACATCAACACTTAGTTTTTAAATGCCAAAGCATCCCTCGGTCATTGAAGCTAGAAACTGTAAAAGCATCTAGATCACTGGTTTTCAGCCAATGTGCTATGACACATTGGTGTGTCGTGAGAACTGCCAGTGTGCCATGAAATTTTATACAAAAGGTAATGAAAATCAATGTAAAATGAACATACTTTCCTTTTAAACAATATTCTATCCAACCAAAATTGCAACTTATAAAACTCGTGAAAATTAATCATCAAATTAAAAGCAAGGTCTTGGTCTTTTGATTCTGAAATGTGAACATTCTGGGTAGCCAAAGGGCAAAATTGAGATGACATGTATTTATTTCTGCCAGATCTGAAACATTAACACATTTGATCCTTCTTTAGCTTATTGTATGCACTATGTTGCAAACCTCTCTAGTAAGACCATAACTACAGTAAATTTAAGTAAATGTGACATGTACGAGTAATCAATTCAGGTGAAAAAAAATGGGCGTGCAGTGGAATTGTGTATCTCATTGAAGTATGCCATGTTACTGAAAAGGACCACTGATCAAAAGAGTATCTTGCTAGTGTGTTACAAAGTAGTAATTAGTATATCCATCAAAATTCCTAAATACATTTGTCTCAATTGGAGTAATTATTAAAGCATTTAAACACAAGGTGCCACAGTAGCAGACTACTGACACAGACACTAGACTTATTTATTTTTGTGTTTGTGTTTTGTGTTTACAGTGTCGTTTTCTGAGTCAGCTACCATGCCATTGGGAAGTGGCATAACAATTCCACCTTGAGAAAGGAGCTCCATCCAGGGCTAAGAGCTTGTTGCTTGAGAGCTGACAAATAGTTTATAGTCTAATAAAATATTTTAATTCATAGAGCTAATATCTCAATGTGCCACCTCCAGTTTAGAAAGGGAAAAAAAATGGTGTTCATTGTCATGTCACCCTTTTAGTAGTGCTCTGCAGTATTGTGTCAGAATTAGCATCATGATGAAACTCCCACCCCTTCTTAGTTATATAGGAGAGGCAAGATTAATAAACAAATAGCGATAACAAGATAGAATGCAGCAGCAGTTTACATGTAGAGGCAGGGTTTGACATTCAGATAGATAGGTTTTTGTTGTAATGTCTTAGGAGAACAATTTATAGACATTTTGAAGGCAGGTAAATGCGTGCTTTTTAACCTGCCAATATAAACATTAAACTAAGGAGAAAAAAAAAAGCCAAGTGAGAACATGCTGTTGTAATGTTACTATATTATTCTTTTTAATCCTGTAGTTCCAATAGGACTAATGTGGAGGAGGAGAAGGAACTCACTGTGACTACATCTCCACTACTATACATAAAAGGGTTGTTTGGAATCCAGCACCACATTCTGAGTCAATTCGCTGACCACAGGTGTCAGGCTATAGGGTGACAGCCTCATCCCTGTCTAGGCTAGAACTTCCGTGGTGGCAAACACAGCATTGCCAGTCAATGGTACATTGTATTCTAGAATGGACACAGCCTGTGAAACATAGCACCAATCTCTGGTGTCAAGGCAGGAAGAATACTGAAAACACCTGGATATTACTTTGATTAGCAGCACTATTAGTTGAACAAGGCTACCATGACTCAAGTCTAAAATATGCTTGTAACATCTCCTTTATATCACAACTACTCCAAAGAAACAGTTACAGTTTTTGTTTTCTCCGATACAAATGGCACACATTCTGCTTCAAAATCACAGTGAAAAAGGGGAGGGAAAATATCATTAAACAAAGTTGAAGGTGGTGAGACAAGTGTCCTGTCCACTACATTTTTTAAGTGTAATTTTTGGGATTGGTTAGAGGTGCAGTCAGTTTAACCAAGTACAAGTAACATGATTTAGTTTGTGTCTAGCAGCAGCATTTCTGATATCACAGCTGTGTTTGTGCATCTGAATGAGTGTTCTGTGCAAATCTGAGCAGCTAGTCAATGATGTTTCAGCCCAAACCACATGAACATCGTAGAGTGATTCAAAACAGCATGTGGGGCAGTGTGCTCAACAGTCACCTACTGCACAGAGAGACTGGAGAACGGAGGACGGACAAAACCACTTACACATACCTGGCTACTGTGACCTGCCTTGTAGAGCAAAACACTGTGACCTACAGAACTGGCTATCATGTGCTCGCTTAGGTCTTCGCTGCAGGTGACAGATTGTCAGTTTCAATCATGTCATGTGTGGATTCAAATCATATTTAGAGCCAACCATATTAGAAAATGTTGTCAGACCTGGTTAAAAATTGTAGTGCAAACTGGCCCTTTGGAATGGATTTGTCCTTTTTCTTTTCCTTTTCAAAAGACACTGGCATTTATCAAAAGTGGAAAATATGAGTGGAATTCCCCCCTGGCCACGAGCCAGTGCCTTGGGCCCAATCCTGCGTCAGGCTCCTGCTGCTGCCAACCTGGCCCCAGATCCCAGGCCAGGTTTGGGGCTGGGAGAGGGGGGAGCAGCTGCAGACGTCCCAACCTGGATCCCCAGCTGGGAGAGGGAGGCACTGCTGTGGGCGTCCCAGCTTTGATTCCTGGCCAAGAGAGGCGGGCGCTGCTGCAGGTGTCCCAGCCTTGATTCCCCGCCGAAAGACGCAGGCGCCATTGCAGGTGTCCCGGCCTCAGTCCCCAGCCAGGAGAGGTGGGCGCCCTGGCCCTGAGTCCCTGGTGGGGGCTGGGCCCAGAGAGGCAGAGGCTGGCCCAGACATTCGGGGGACTGGTGCCCAGACTGGGGGCACATGCCCCCTGTGCCAGGTGCCAGCAACGCCCCTGGTGTAAAGGTACTTAATCTCCTAGGATGGGACAGTTTCTACTACTACTAAGACTATCTGCAGTTGTAGTGAGAGGAATCATACCTAATTACAGCATAATAAAATGCATGTGAACAAATCTTTGATCAATATTGGAAATCATTGTCTTTGTGATGACAGGACGATTGACGTCCTCATAATCTGCTTGTCCTGATTCCCACTTCTCTAATGGCCATATTAAATTCTCTCAGCTTCCAGATCTATAAGAGATTTGTGTGTCAGTGCAATGCTGTAAATACAACCTGGTAATAAAAAAATCAAGATGTTTTGTTTCTGCTTCTTACATCAGCAATTACAACTTATTTGAGAGTTCTACTAATGACATACTAGACAAAATGGACAACATCCTATCCACTTACATCTTCTTTAACGTGCTGGTAGGAAGAAGAGTATTTATTAATAAACTCAGCACATTTGACTGAGAAGACACATGAGGAGCACAGATTGCAAAAGACTAATTTTACCGTCTAGCCTAACAGAATTTAAAAGCAATCCCTGTCTAATGACGTAAGATGCCTTTTTACCTGTGTTCATGATACAGTGTTACTGGAATAATTTTTCCCAGGAAATATTAACCATTGATGAGTTTGACAGTGGGTATGTTGACTCACATATGTTTATTGTAAAATAGCTCTTTTCTGTCTGAATGGAATTCTTATTATCAGCAGTAGATACTGAAGACTGTACGTATGCCCAAGTTTGCATTACAGCCTTGTAAAGGAATGTGTTCCAGTGAATCATAGTAAATTGCAACATGTCATTCGAACTCTTCTGCTGTTGAACTTTTAACTTGAAAGTCTACCAGAATGCTTAGCAAGCCTGGCTAACTGATGTGAAAGTTCCAAGTAAATCACTTTGCTGGGAACAAGAGGAAGTCCTGCATACTGTTTCTCCCAACAACTTTATTGTTTGTAGATTCTTTGCACTATACGAGTTGATTTTTTTTTTTTTAAATAAGGATTAAATTAAGTATGGAATTCCAAAGCAGAGCTCAGTCCTATGTGATTCCAGAGAATGAAGAAGTTCCACACAGGATTATTCATGATGTCAAGAATACCAATGGAAATGAAGACGAGAAAGCAGTGTCAAAATTACAACGTAGGCACAGTGACATAAAAGTATACAAAGAATTTTGTGACTTTTATGCAAGATTGTAAGTTCACTTTTCCCAGTGGGGGGATGGAAAAAACATTTAAAAATCTGTAGTTGTTTTTTCCTAATGAAACTTCATGGAGAGTGTGTTTGAACCAGTCTTTAATATGAACTTTTCTATACCTATGATAGCAGTTGCTGTAAGAAAAACTATGCTTTAATTTCAAGAGATTTTATTTTAGTTACATATATTAGATTGGATTTGTAGAGTAGACTATCTGTTCCATGAGGCTATTTATTTTTAGATACTGGTTTTGTGTGTGTTTGGAGTAGGGAGATAATATGTAAAGTGTTTCATAAATAAGAGGAGCAAACCATTCTATATTAATCGGTAGTTCTATAGGAATACGTATTTCTCAAAAGAAAGTGAAGAAATATTTGTGCATTGTGTGGGGAAAAGGAAGGTGTTAAGGTTTCATTTTTCTAGAAGCCATGATTTTCCAAATTTCTTTACATTAAGCTTTTGCCAAGATTGTATTTCATATCTGATGAAAGTTGAATTCTGAGCTACAGTTTTTGTTTAGAAGTTTCAGAATTCAGGAGCTGTTGTGTTCTAAAGAAAGGTCACTATTTATACTGTGATCAATATTCATGTCAAATCCAGTTCATTATTCTGTTGTTGGGTATGACAAATGAAGTGATTCAGTTCTGTTCCATAAAACACAATGGTTTTGATTGAAATAGATTGTGCAGAAAGGCACTTAGCTATACTGTTCACGCTTACGATTATTTTTGTATGTGTTTAACTTGAACACCCTGTGGAACGCAGTGTTCTTGTTTTGATATTGTTTCTCAGGGAGTTTGCTTCTTGGCTGCCATCATAATGTACAATGCTGTAGAACGGAAAAAAGCAGAAAATAATAACCAGTCAAATTCATGGTTAACAAGGGTTAGCCTTTTTTGTGGTATATGATAAGGAATAGCTAAAGAAAACAGCTTTCAACAACTGAGTAAGATATATGCTTGTTAGTACTTGAAATTGGTTCTGCACAAGGTGTTGAGCATCCTTCAACTCTTATTGAAATCAGTAGGAGTCATGGCCATTCAGTACCTTGTGTGGGATTTGAACCTTCAATAGCTTTATTGATGTAACATGATTTTTTTTTCTGAACAACATTAAAATCTGTTTAGTTTTGAAAAATAAAATAGATTGGTTTATAAACTTCTAATTAAATGTTTGGATCAGTCAGATTACCAGAAAATTCAAATACCTGAAATTGCTCTAGTTTATGGTCTACAGCTGTTCTGTTAATATTTGTCAGATGTGAAAATTGAGTTGCCCTGAGCTTTCTTTATGTTATAGGTATGCGTGCAAACTTAGTCTCAAAGACTTTGTTTTGTGAATTTACATTTAAAAGCAAGAAAGCCTTTTGCAGTGTGAAGTTCCAAAGGGGCAGCCGAGTTAGTCTAGTAAAGCAAAAAAAGCAAGACTCCATGCATTTGTTGCAGTGTGAAAAATCAAGAATAGACTTTGAAGTTTTAGAGCCAGTTCCTTGGTTGACTTCTAAGGAACTATGTAAGTTTATTGCAGATGAGGATTTTCCCCTAAAAATGGAGTTTAGTTCATCTAATACCTGCAAATTTTGCATTATAATGTTGTTACTACATTCCTTTTAGAAGCACACCCAGCATTGTTATTTGGACATCTTCTTATTTGCTGATTCAGATTGCATATACTTTCAAGTCATTTTGCAAAACTGATAAATCTAAAGAACACTGTTTACCATTCCTCGCCTCTCAATTATTTCTGCCATAGTAGTTATGTGAAATATGTTCTTCCCTTTTGTGTTGATGCCTCAGATTTTTTTAATTGGTTTTGATATTTACTGTTAGAATAATGTTTTTGGTATGGTTTTAGATGGGAAAACATCTTTAATTACTGATTAAATTGCCTCTTGTCTTTCATAATCTTTGTAATTGCTTATGGCCATTTTCTTATAGCATCTCATTGAATGAAAATATAATCTACTTTTTTTTCCTCTCATACAAACTTGAAAATATATTTTTGACCATAAGGTTTTAGAATAGTGTGTTGCTTTAACAACAAAACAAAAAAAAAATGCCTTACAACTTTTTCTCATTTAGGGACTGCTGCAACTCCCATTCTAGTCAATAGGAAGGTTTCCATGATTTCAGAGAGTTTGATCAGGACAGCTGTTTTTTCAAAAGAGAAATGAAATAAAATCAGTGGAACTGTGTATTTTCTTTGTCTCTATCCCCGCATTTTAGAGAAGATTAACAAATTTTTTTTTTTACAGTAATATGGCAAATGCTCTTGCAAATGCCATATGTGAGCGCTGCCGAGGGGGCTTTGCACCTGCTGAGAAGATAGTTAACAGCAATGGTGAACTATACCATGAACAGTGTTTTGTGTGTGCCCAGTGCTTTCAGCAGTTCCCTGAAGGACTCTTTTACGAGGTAAGTTGATTAAAATGTTTTTCTTCCTTGAGTTCCTTGGCATTTATGTTCAGTACTGTACCCATGGTAAAAGCTGACAGTTCAGTTGTCTTGTTAAATATTATCACAGAATGGTAGGAGCATTCTTTGAAAAGAAATATCCAGTAGAGACATTTCTATGCCAACTTAGTGAATGTCACTGTCACACTGCCTGGTATGGAGCACAGCAAAGAGTTCTAGTCTCAGATCAGACTGCTAGAATACAAAGCGTATTTCCAAAACTAGTGGTAGGGTCTATCCTAAGCTTTCACCAAGCCGGTAACAAATCTATGCTTCCAAAAGATTATACTTATTATTACAAAATGAAACACAGTCCCTTTCAGGCATTCTAGCCCCCCATGGACCACAAAGTTAAGCCAGACTTCTGTGATCTATGATTATCATCACATATATTAGGGTCTTCCAATTCCAAAGAATCAGACAACACCTCAGTTCAAAATATACTTCAGATCCTACCCAAAACCCATGTTGATAGCCAGTCCTTTAATAAACTAAAAATTAAAGGTTTCCTAACATTAAAAAAAGAAGAAAGGTATTAATAGGTTAAAATAAACCACGTACATTACAGATGATTTCAGAATTCTTAGATCAAGATAATAGCAGTGATGTTTAATCTGAGAACTTGTAGTAAGTCTCTCTGTGGCACACAGAAGATAGAGAATCCTCAGTCCATTATTCAAAGCTTCCCCTTGTTGGAAATCATAGTCTAGAGATGTGAAGCAGGAAGGAGTCAAGAAAGTGATGTCACAGTCTCCAGTGAATACAAGTAGGTGTATACAATTCATGTGCATGGAAAGTGACTGTCTCAAACATAGAGCCAGGGATCCCATGTTCTATATGCCCTGTTGAATCACTGGGCCTTCATTGTTCATATGCTCTCTGAGGTGTCCTCAGGACTAAGGTGTAACTCTGTCTTGTGGGTGTTACCCAGGAACCCAATGTTTGAAATACAAATGTAGCAAAGATTCAGAACTTCATATTCAATGATAATACATAGATTTAAACAGGATCATAATACTTAGCCTACTAAATTTTTCATTGATACTTTACAAGGTATATTTTGTGTAAGATTTATGACAGTTGTGCATGAGTGGTGATACCTTAGTGTAAGCATGATCATCTTTCTTTTTATAGTGTCACGGTCATTTCACTTTGAGGGTATTAATAACATTTTTTCTGCCGATTTAAACAGAACAGAAACATTAGAGAGGAGGAACCTCTTAGATCAACCAGTACATCTCCCTGCTAGTTCAGAAGTTTGGCCTATAAAGACATGTTATGTACATCATACTGAAAGCATACAGAAAACACAGCTGCTAAAACAAAATTTTTATGAAGAGTGAAATCCTGGTCCCATTGACTTTGCTAAAGTCAAGATTGAGCCCTGGATGTAGTATTCAGATTCAGACTGAATTTACCCAAAGTCTGAGGGGATTTGGATTAGGTGTTCCACTTTAAGGTCATCTCTGATAAGGTCCAGCATTTTAAATAAATAACACTGAGTTAATACTGGTAGTATATGCTTTGGTCATCTCACTATATTGTGCTGTCAGAACTTGTATAGTTTTTGTTATGCAGTTCTTTGGCATCTCAATCTGGTGATATTCTAAATCAGTTATATGATAAAGGGCATTTAAATATAGTACTTTTTTTGTGTTCCCCTTGATCATATAAGTATTTTAATTTTAATCCAGTTTTCTTTTTCTCCTTTCTCTTTCATGGAGATACAGGCTGTAGCTGGGCCATTTTCGCCAAGTGACCTTTTAGCCTTTGACCAGCCTGTAAAATATTGAATGAATTGTATAGGACAGGATAAAACCTGCAAGTTAGACAAGTGGTGTTTGTATTTTCCAGATGAAGAATGAAGGCTTAAAGAGCTTTTTCAAGTGCTAACTCTTGCTAATGTCTGAAAATCGAATCATCAGTGACTTTCTGTGATAGCACTGGAACTAGGACTCGGATTTCCTTCATCTCGGTGCAGTGCTTTTACCACAAGGCAATCCTAGCCCAATTACAGTCTTTAATATAGTTGAAATGTTTGTATTTAATTATTTTGTATCTTCTTTGATATATAATACCCTTTATTTATCACTTCATCTGTTTTTGAAGTACCATGTACATTTAAAGGTAGGGTCGCTGCCTAAATACTTAGAATCCAGCTTAGTCGAATAAAATACACAGAGCCAGAGCTAAAGCATGGAAAAATTTATGTCGTATTACAGTCTCAAAATGGAATAAGCCAGCTCTCATAACCTTCTCGTAGTGTCTAGGCTTCTAAGGGGTTTTAGACACAATGCAGTGTGAAAAGAAGCAGCATAGAATCATAGAAACTGGAAGGGGCCATGAGAGGTCATCAAGTACAGTCCCTTGTACTCATGGCAGGACCAAGTACCCTCTTAAACAATCCCTGACAGGTGCTTGTCTAACCTGCTCTTAAAAATTTCCAGTGATGGAGATTCCACAACCTGCTTAGGCAACTTATTCCAGTGGTTAATCACCCTGACAGTTAGGAATTTTTTCCTAATGTCCAACGTAAACCTTCCTTGCTGTAAATTAAGCCCATTGCTTCTTGTTTCATCATCAGTGGTTGCGGGGAATAATTTTTCTCCTTCCTCTTCTTAACAGCCTTATAGGTACTTGAAAACTATAATTATGTCCCCCCTCAGTCTCCTCTTTTCCAGACTAAACAAACAGAGTTATTTCAGTCTTCCCTTGTAAGTCAGCTGTTCCAGACCTTTAATCATTTTTGTTGTTGTTCTTTGCACTGTCAATTTGCCCACGTCTTTCCTGAAATGAAGTGCCCAAAACTGGACACAGTACTCCATTGGAGACCTAATCAGTGTGGAGGAGAGCAGAAGAATTACTTCTTGTGTCTTTCTTAGAATACTCCTGTTAATGCATCCCTGAATGGTGTTTGCTTTTTTTTTTTCCTTCCCCTAAGAGTGTTACACTATTGTGACTCATATTTAACTTGTGGTCCACTATGGTACCCGGATCCCTTTCCACAGTACTCACTCCTTCCTAGGCAGTCATTCCCCATTTTGTATGTGTGCAAGGGATTGTTCTTTCCTAAGCGGAGTACTTTGCATTTGTCTTTTTATTGAATTTCATTCCGTTTACCTCAGATCATTTCACCAGTTTGTCCAAATCATTTTGAATTGTGATCCTGTCTTCCAAAGCACTTGCAACCCCTCTCAGCTTGGTATCATCCACAAACTTTTAAGTGTATTCTTTATGCCATCATCAATCATTAATGAAAATATTAAGCAGAACTAAGCTGGAACTGATCTCTGCAATACCATGCTCATTACACCCTTCCAGCATGACTGCAAACCATTGATAACTGCTCTCCTGAAGCAGTTATCCAACCAGTTGTGTGCCCATCTTATAGCATCTCCGTCTAGATTGTACTTCCCTAGTTTGTTAATGAGAAAGTGAAGTATTATTATTTCAGTTAACATTCTCAACAAATCCACAAGGACCATTCTCAGCTTTCCTGTTTTCCTGCACTGACAGAATTGTTGGACTGTCTTTCCACAAACACATCTTTTGTGTTTTTATTTTCAGCATTATTGTGCTTTTCCTTATCGTTTTATTTCTAATTGAAGAGAGGAGCAGATACAACTGGAGGTGCTACTGGGTGGGGTAATGGAGCAGAAGCTGGATGTTAGGGCAGTGTAAACAGCTGGGTGAGGAGGGAAGGAGCACCAGGAAGTATGGCTGTGAGAGGAAGAGAGTACTGAGATAAATTGTTTTCTTTATCTGTGGAGGCCAGGACAAGTACTAATGAGGTTTAATTCCAGTAAGGAGATTTCGGTTAGATTATTGGGAAGAATTTCCTAACTTTAAGGTTGGTTAAGCACTAGAGCAAACCACCTAGGGAGGTTGTGGAATCTCCATCACTGGATGTTTTTAAGAACCGGATCTCAAGGAATGTCTCCAAGTATTAGCAATTGAGAACTCTCCTCCCAGTGCCTCCTTTGGCCTCAGGGACACTACAGTTTTTACAACTTGTCACCAGGATGTTTATCCATGTATTTGCATGCTCAGTAGGCAGATTCTTAGGCCCCTTGTGTGCTGGTGTAGCTTCATCTGGGCAGACCTACAGTATAAGTAGATCCATTTCCTTGGTCTTTATGGGACTTGTGGGTTGCAGCTCAGCTTGGTTTTAATCCAGGATGATGTACACTGGTGCAAAATCTGTATTCCACCAATGCACATGCTCTGTACACCACTGTTGCAGTATTAGTACTACTGCTGCAAAAAATATCCCAGGTGTGTTTTTCAGGTTTATTCACATCCTCTTTAAGATTAAACTAACTTCTGCAAAGTCTAGGAGCAAAGATTCTCACACAATCCAACAGTAACATAACGGTGGATTACTTACCAGTAACTGTCCTTCTTTGAGATGAGCTGCTTGGATTCATTCAGAATTAGGTGTCTCTGTGCTGGAGTGCCGGATTGGTCAGAACTTTTTGCCCTAGCCTGTCAGAAGAGGGCAGGCGGCCACCGCCACCGCCCCCCCCGCACCACCCCGTGGCTATATATGTGGCTGCTGCCCGGCCCTCCCCAGTTCCTAAGAGTCGCCAACTCCAAAAGCAGGGATGAGGGGAGGGCTTTGAATGAGTCTGAGCAGCCCATCTCAAAGAAGGCCAGTTACTGGTAAGTAACGCACCGTACTTCTTCAAGTGCTGCTCGGATACATGCAGAAATAGTTGACTGCTAGCCATGCTGATGGATGGCCGGTGGAGCTGGCTCTTCCATCTTCAGCACAGCATAACTCTGACATGGGTAATTGTCCAGTGAGCAGGTCCTTGAGGGTCTAAGAAATTGACCTAAGGACCTTCATCCCAGCAAGGGTAGCCTGGAGATGTAAGATGTAACCCAGTGGAGAGAAGTAGGCCTGGATTGCCCGAGCACCGATTGGTGTGCATGGGCATGACGGCCTAACGTCAGCTTACGCGTAAGAGGTACCAACGCATCGTGGCTATGGCCAAGGAATGCGTTTCTAATTGCTCTTCCTGAGGGTGTATTGGCAGGCACTGTGTGAAGGTCAACAGATTTAGTGTGCTGGCAGCGACGTGTGTTGGCGTAATTCCTGCTGGGGATTTCCTGAGGCCCAAAATTTGCCAGGTTGGCAGTGGTGGTTAGCAGCACTGCAGAAAACCAGAGGAGGAGAATTAGACAGTCTTTCCCTCAATCCGGTATTGTAAGGCACATGAGAGGGCTGCGGCCCCCTGGGCCCTGCAGCAGTGACACCCCCGCCAGAGAACACTGGGTACATGAATCTGGTGCACTTGGTATCCTGCAGGAGAGGTGGGTTACCAGGAGTGGGAGGAAGGAATCTAGACAAGTTACTTCGATCTAGTTCAAAGAAACGGTTGGGACATCGACGGCAACAGCTGACTACCCCATAGGGCACACTCATAAGTGAGGCAGCAGGACTGGTGTGGAGGGACCAGATGCCTGGCCCATCCTATGGTACTAGATAAGAGAAACATAAGTGGGACATTCTATGGAGCTGAAAGGTGTGATCAGGCCTCCGTGAGCTTACTGATGGCACCATGACAGACCCCTTGGGCAGGATGTCAGAGTCCATATCCTTGCATGAGACAAGGAAATGGCATTACTGCTACCTACGCCCTTCCCTTTCTTCTTCTTTTTAAATTCAGCAGTTGGAAGGTAGACACAGGAATGGTAAGGCAAGGGGTTGGACATGGTAAGGCTACGGCTTAGTGATAGGCTCGTGAGCACAATAGGACCAGATGCTAGTACCTGCGGCCCACGGAGCCACTCACTTTGGCCTACATGGCCTCGCACCGTTGGGGAGGACCATCCCAGAATGGGACCGAGATTAGCTAATGTTGCACAGGGGTGCGCATCAGGATTGAGGCTCCCTTCAGTAAGGGCCCAGGGGGAGAGTCTGGATGTACGGAGGAGGAGATAGGCTCCTCCAAAAGGGGCGGAGCGAGGGTATGCCACCCTGATGGGGTACATCTGGCTATCTCCTCTTTAAGACACTTTCGGTATGTCTGAAGTGTCCTCTATGAGTATGCTAATGATGGTATTAGATCTTACCGGGAAGGTGAACTCTATCAAGGGTCAGCCAGATCCCGAATTCCAGTTGTTGAGAGGAATTTCAGGGTGTATGCTGAGTGGGCTTTGTCGAGTCTGAAACCCTGTCACAATGCTTAGGACAGGAGTATGTTATTCTAAAACGCACCTACTAAGAC
Source organism: Podocnemis expansa (assembly GCA_007922195.1). Lineage (NCBI taxonomy): Eukaryota > Metazoa > Chordata > Testudines > Podocnemididae > Podocnemis > Podocnemis expansa. The sequence goes on along the minus strand of ML681989.1, from coordinate 2,255,244 downwards.
TAGGAGAGCCTTGGGTCATAATAGCAAGGAAGGAATTGTAGTCAGAAAAACTCTTGTAATATGGCTCCTTTTCATGCGTCTGCTCCTGTAGAACCTTCTGTATATGGTGCAAGTGCAGGTGGCCCATCGCTATGGGGAAAGGACATAGGGAAGCTCTTCCCCCCTGCAAAAGAAGTAAAGCAGAATCCTTCCCAAGCACTAAAAGAGGAGGACCAGCATTTTAAGAAGATGAAGTTTTGCTTGGATAACAATTCATAGATTTGATAAATGGTGCACAAGAATTGGAGAGTTTTGTTTCTGAGGTGTGGCAGTGTGTTTTGGTTTTTTATATTTAGCAGCCTAGAGGACGCTGCTGCAATGAAGGTTGGAAACTATTTTTATTTATATTAGAGTAGCACATGGAGGCCTCTCTCAGTATGGGTGGTATTTAACAGAAACAGTCTAAAGGAGAGAGTCCTCGAAGGAGTACTTTTTACTACAGTATATATCTTTCCAGTAAATTGTTTGAAGACCTGGAGATTTGCCCCTAGCGTATGATTATGTTGAGATAAGCTTTTCTATCTGGAAATTTTTGATCCTTGGAAGTCCTATATATGTCAGTCAAATGACCTTGTCTTAAAAATGTATATTGTGGGATTAGTTACAGGGATTCAACATTCTCACTGCCAGACAAACAGTAGAAATCAGCCACAGTGTACTGCAGAAATGACCTAAAAATAGATTAAAACAAACAATACACCTGCTTGACACAAACAGAAGAGAAGTAAAACCTGGTCGGTCTATGTCAGGGATCTCAAACTCAAATCACCACGAGGGCCACATGATGACTAGTACACAGCCGCACAAGGATCAGTATGATAGCCCAAGGGCTGCACCACTGAAACCTTTCCATACAATGATATTGCAGATATCAGTAATGATCGTGTCATTGTGGGCCACAAGAAATAGCTTTAAGGGCCGCATGTGGCCCATGGGCCGCGTATTTGAGACCCCTGGTCTATGTAGATTTGCACGGATCCCCAAACAGAGCTGACATGTAGAGAGAGCTACACTGTACGACTCACATGCAAAACAGGAAGCATTCAAATTCCCATACTCATACATTCATTTCTAAATTACCCCTAACTCTTCTATATTCATTCTGTTTTATAGCACTAAAGGATATGACGTTAGAGAGTGTTTGGGACATTACAGAATGATCTTTTTGATTGTTTTAACGTCAGACAGGTTGGAAAACTTGCTGTAGAATTCTGGCTTTTTCATTCCTAGGGCTCTCAGTGAAGTTTGGTGTGGAAACTAAGCTTGGGATCTCAGGTCTATATTGGAGAACAGTCTGCGTCATAAAGTCACCCTCACGCTTCTGTATTGTGATTCAAAAAGATAAATATTCTCTGATTCTTAGAGAATCATAAGAGAGCAGGATATAAGAGCTGATTTGTAAATGTTGTACTAGGGGTCATTATTTATGCTTAATATTCACTTGAGTTGGTTTTGTTTTCAATTTCCAGTTGAAAATGCTTCCCATTTCTTCCATTTCTGTGGCGGTCTGAGTTTGTAAAGTACCAAACATTTTATAGTAAACACAATGGTGTGTGTATAGTTTCAACATGTTAGCCTTTGCATCTGGTTAAAAGTGAAATAATTTTCCATCTTTTTATGAAAATGAGCCTGAATCAGAAAAGCACATCTGAGCCACCTTGGACTCTGAGAAAGTTCAGATCTAAATCCAAGTCAGAACTTTGTTGAGAAAGAGATCAGATATGAACTACAAGACCTGGGTTTGTTAATATTAGCCTCAATAGTTTGTCAGATTAATTGAATAGAAATTCTCTTCCTAAATTTTTGTATATTATACTACCAAGCTGGAAGCTTGTTATGGACAGTAAATTGAAAAGTTTTATTACACGAACATTCTCCACCCTTGGGTAGATATTTCCTCTAACATGCTGGACTGTTCTTTCAGGAAGTGCAGAGATCAGATGGGTTCAGGGAAAATGCTTCCTAAGAGGAAATGTGTTTATACATTGATGCAGTAATTCAAAAGTTAATTCCTGCCCATAGCTCTGCATGTTGCATCAGATTTTCTATATCCTGTCAGAGCTTAAATATTGTCTGACATAATGTAGATGATAACAGAGCAAAAGCTTTACACTCCGCTTTTTTAAAGGAGAGTTAATCTGTTAACATAAAGTAACTGAATTTTGCATGGAAAGAGTTGATTAGTTTGTCTAATTTTCTGTGACAAACACCCTCTTCTGAGAGTTTATCTTTGCTTCAGCCAAGTCATCTTTTATGATTTAGTTGCATGTAGGAATGATGTCGTTAAGAGAGTATGTATATTATTGACATAAAATGCGAAGTACCCCTTTTTCATTCCTCTAACTTCTAGTTTGCTTCCCATTTGCAGTTCGAAGGAAGGAAGTATTGTGAACATGATTTTCAGATGCTTTTTGCCCCATGCTGCCATCAGTGTGGTAAGTTTTACGGCAAGTGAAGTATTTCATATTGATCATCCACTAGAGGTTAAACGTATAACCATGGAAAAGAATATAATCCCTCTGAACCTTCCTTGTGATGGTGGGTATGAGATCCTATGCAACTATGTACATGACAATCCTGAATGAAGTAGACTTCAGAAGATGTTTGGAATGAGCAAAGGACTTATTAAAATACAGAGAAGCAGGCAGTAAGGTTTAAAAGATAGATGAATTCATGCAGAATGATTAGTGATTTCTCACTTGGTTCAGCTAACACTTTCAGGCCATTTATGCACTTTTGATGTTATGATATAGCCCCCCCCCACAAAAAATGCTCTGCAACTAAAACTTTAAGGTCTATTCTACACTACAGTTAGGTCAATATAAGCTGCCTTCTGTTAGGGTTTACACTGCAGCCATGTCCCACTGATGCTACACCAATATTATATCTCCAACTCTACATACACACGAGGCGTTGGCTGTACGTCTGTGTAGTCAAGGTGAGGCAGTGTCTGTATAGACATTGTTGCTTGCATAAACTGTTAGCTTTCTTGTCGATTTCATGTCTTCATTCTCCTGGAGGGCAGGGGCTGCCAGACCCTGCCTGTAGCTGAAAGCAGGGAGAAAAGCCCAGGCAACTTCACCCATGTGCGCACACACCCTCAGTTTGCTTGATCAGCAAGAAGTGCCTCTATCATCATCCTGATTTGTGGTATATCCCATTCCTCCATCCTTCATTAGATTGCAGGTTCTTCAAAGTAGGGAGTGAAAGTATGTAGAGCATTTTGGGAGTTACTAGTAGCAGCAGTGGTAGGTCTCCAGCCTTTCACCAGCAGATGACACACTGCTCATGGGTATTAATGGCAACTGCCGTTCAGGAGTCAATCACAAGTGACCAGTTGGGGACCATTGTACTGGAGTATAAATAATAAAAATAATAATAAAAAAAATCCTGCTAGTTGCTGGTTTACTCACAGCAGAAAGTAGAAAGTAATTAGGAAAAAATCATGTTGAGTAGAGAACATAATAAATATCAAGGCAGCATAGGAGATCAGATAAGTGAAAATGGTGAGGGACTGTAAAACAAGAACACATATACAGAAAATGAAGAGTATAGGGGAAGGTTTATAAATAAGGTATTAGCTTGGAGGGGAAGTGCTCTAAGTAATGGAATTTGCTTTGGTTTTTTAGCCAAAAATAAGATTGGAAACCAGAGCCCCTGGAGCAATATATTTGAACGCACAGACTGGTAGCTTTTTGTTTTACTTTGTCTGGTACAGTGTTACTTAAAAACACTTCGGTGTTTAAAACAACTTTGTTTTTTTAACATCCAGATGTTTTATTTACCTACAGGTGAGTTCATTATCGGTCGTGTTATTAAAGCTATGAACAATAGCTGGCATCCAGAATGTTTCTGCTGTGACATCTGCCAACAAGTACTGGCAGATATTGGATTTGTCAAGAATGCTGGCAGGTAGATCTTCACCCCCCTCTGTACTGATCATGAAGAAAGGGAAGTAATGATAGTATTATCCTTTATTAAGGTTTCTAAGAATCTTTAATTCACATAATGTAACTATGGGTTTAATTTGGGTGGCAGGAGGAGGGTGCAACTGCAAGCTTCAAGTAAGTGTGGAATTTGCCCCCCCGTCTTGAGAGGAGATGCTTTCCCTTCACCCCTCAAATATAAACGGCAAACTACACAATCCCCTTTCATAAAATACAGGTAAAGGATTAATAGCTCTGTTGACACATGTCCAGCAGAGGTTCAAGCAAGTCTCATCTGCAGAGAACACAGCTCAAAAATGAAATGTAAACAATAGATAGATAGATAGATAGATAGATAGATAGATAGATAGATAGATAGATAAAATAATTTTTTTTAACACTTACAAAAATACTTAATGAATGTTCCACTCTGGATTCAGATTTTCCATTAGGATCACTTTGTGGCTATGTTGGTGTGATAGGCTGCTCCCCAGATCTGATCCGGTGTACTGCTGTGATCCTCCCGATTCCCCCTCCTGAATCCCAATTCACCCTGCTTTGCCAAATGACAACTCACTCTTGAGTCAGTCCACTTCAAGACCTTGCATGCAGTCGGTCCCAAGCAGTGAGTTTATGCCCTCTGGCTACTTGAGGAATGGTCCCCAAGTGAGCATCCCCAGCTCCATTTACCTCACGGGGAGCCACTGTTTTACAGGGATTGGGACCCACTCCCAATCACCACATGCTTAAGTCTGTCCATTTAACAAAAGAATGGATCATGCCCCGCCTTCTTCACTCACAAGCTCTAATGACCACACAGCTTTAGATAAAACAATTACTAGTTTATTGATCAGATTATAAATCTAAGTGAGAATATTGCCAATCACGGCAGAATCACAATATAAATGAGTCAGGAGTGACAACAAGGAAATAAAAGGTAAAACATGCATACTAACCTAATATCTCTACCTAAACTGACCTCCTAGTCCAAGTTTATGCTCACGACGTTTGGTTGTCACATGTTTGTACAGCCACACTCTGCCTGAGACCTGGAAGGGTCCAGATCTTGCTTGAAGTTGCTTCAAGGAGATTCCCAGGCAAAAAACCCCAAATCATTTCAAGTGTGTCTCTTTGTTTTGAAACCTCCTTGACCCTTCCCTTTCTGGGCAGAGGTGTTCTCTTTTATCCGGTCTCAGCTAAGGACCTCAGTTTGCATATTCTTTGTTACCTTTTCCAGGTACTTGCTCGCTTGCAGCTTTGGTTGTTTACATGCTGCTGGAAGAGAGTTCAGTCTGTTTCCCACTCTCCTGAGCTATGCTACATGTCAGTACATACACATGATGGTGCAGAAAGCTAGATGCCCTAATAATCATGTAGAATAGGTTATGAGCATCCATAAAGAAACATAGCATGGCTATCTGGCATCAAATCATATAATCACAGTGCACAAGTGAATAGGAAAAGCATGTAAATCAGGGCTTGCCAAACTTATGGAACTCAAGAGCCACACAAGTTGATTATTAAACCTTCGAGAGCTGCACTGAGGCATATAGGCAGGTACTTCTACCTACTCCAACCTTACTAGGTTTAAAAGTCAATGAACACTTAAATTTTATTAGAGGACAAATATCAATCCTACTAATGTCAGAGTCTAATAATTACTTAAGGTCACCATGAAAGTTAGGCCTATACAGTAAAAACTTAGCTGCTGGTCGATGTAGAGGACTGCAGGCTAGTGGTGACTTTTTAAAAATCCTAACCATGCTGCACTTCTCCCCACCATCCCTGATCATGCCGCACTTCTCCCCACTGTCTCAACCCCCTCCTGAACTCCTAGGCTGGGGCTGCTTTCCTAAACTGATTTGCTGATGTTCTTCCAGGAGCCACAGTTTTTCATTCAAGAGCCACGTGTGGCTCCTGAGCCGCAGTTTGGCCACACCTGATATAAATTGTAACCCAGGGTGCAGAGATGTGCGTCCCCTGACAGTTGCTTACTTATTTTTTACGTCACTCAGTGCCAGTGAGGTACATTGAGATATAATGTGAGGAGTCGGGCGAGGGGAGGAATATATTGATAGTGTGCCAGAGGCAGACAAATATATCCCATGAATTCTTTCATATAAGATGTCAGATTTCTCTGGTGTGATCTTAGCAGCTCATGCTTCACAACCAGTGGTGCTGAGGTAATAACAATAAAAATGTACACTTCTACCGTTCACCACTTTGGAATTCTGATAACATCTCCCAAATTGCTGCTGTCAGTGCTTTGTATTTTCTATAAATATCAATGCCTTATTTGTGACTTTCCTGACTCTCATGATTTTATATTAGTGACCCTAGAAAAAGCAGTAGTTTGGTTCATTCGTAAATAAAAGTATTCTTATTTGCAGGCTCTTTCAAGGCTGTTATGGGCTAGATTGTGATACCCTTATTCTGATCATTAATAGCACCCTACTTCTACAGTAGCTCCCTTAACTTCAGTGGGACTTTTTCTGGAGTAAAATATTTGTCAATGCGAGTAGATATACTACCGCTCCATGGTCACTATCTTGCAAACAGATACATGCTTATTTTTTTTAAGCTAGTGACTTCACATGCTAAAAGTGAGACTTATACTATAAGCATTTGCACAATCGGGGCCTAAGTGAGTGTTTTTGCTTCCCACCGAAACTTCAGAGTAAAACTCTCAGCAACAAAAATCTTTAGCAAATTATGATAAGTTCCAATGGGGTACCTGTGTTAGTCTCATTCAGCAAAACAAACAAGGAGTCTTGAGGCACTTTTAAAGACTAACAAATTTATTTATCTCATGAGCTTTTGTGGAAGAAATCCCACATGAAACGCATCTGATGAAGTGGGATTTCTTCCACAGAAGCTTATGAGGTAAATTAATTTGTTAGTCTTTAAAAGTACCACAGGACTTTTGTTTGTTTTAGAAAATTATAGTTCCTTTTTCACTTTTACACATACATTGAATGCAAGAGAATAGAAGAGTGAGTTCCAGTGCTGGCGGGAAGAAAATTGAGTACTATTTTTCCCCACTCTTGAGCTTGGTTTCCTTTAGGGGTAGTGCTTACTCGAGATTTATCTAAATAGCAGATTGACTTAAGAGCCTGATAGCTTTTTGTTTGTGTTTTTATTGTTACTACTTTTATCCATGTTTTTAGACATCTTTGCCGGCCTTGTCATAACCGGGAGAAAGCCAGGGGTCTGGGAAAATACATCTGCCAGAAGTGCCATGCCATTATTGACGAACAGCCTCTCATATTCAAGAACGATCCTTACCATCCTGATCACTTCAACTGTGCCAATTGCGGGTAATTGTATTTTACAGAGGGAAAAGAAAAAGCTAATTTTATTTCATCTGTTTACATTTAAAAGTTAGTTGTCTTTGTGTATCTCGTGCTGATGGAGTGTGATTTTTTTTGTCCGCTGGAGTAGCTAAACCACATGTGGTGTTTCAAGTTTGCCACTGCCTCAGGGCTCGTGCACTTCGTCCTTTAGCTCAAACAATAGGTGGGGTAATCCATTATTTTTCATTAAGGTTCAAATTACTTCACCCAGATTCCAGAGAAGATAATAGTTAAAAATACGCTGATAATAAGAAAATAAAGACATTTGGGGGTTTGTTCAAAAGTATCTGGTGGTCTAGATTTGGCCCCCGGTCCACCTGTTAGCTGACTATCCCTGTAGTAGAGTCTCTTACGCTTGTAGATTAGAGAAGTCTGGGGTTGAGTCCCCTCTGAAAAACTCAAGTGAAAGCTGAGGTTCTGGAGAACAAGATAATACCTTCGGAGAGGTTGTGGTACCATTGTGTCCCCTGAGTTCTGAGTCTGGGCACTGATGAGGATTTCATTTGTGAGGAAAGGACAGATTTTGGTAGTACTGTAGAAATAGAAATGACCAGAATTAGGCCTTGACAACACTAGCTCTTAGGCTGGCAAAAGTTCACTCCAGGGCATCATTCCAGGGCATGAAAAAAACATACTCCTGAGGGACATAAATTTTGCCAGCATAAGTGCCTCTGTGGACAGCACTGTGTTGGCAGGGTACCACCACTTTAGATGATTTTATCACATCAGCAAGAGAGCTCTCTCCCAGCAGCATAACATGTCTACAGAATTGCTCGCACAGCTGTACTGATCCAGCTGTGCAACCACTGTATGTTGTGGATGTAGACTTGCCCTTACTGAGAGACTGGATGCAGGGGAGAACAGCAGAGAGGAATTGAAGATGGGATGTTGCATTTCTTGAGGATAGTCCAGTTACAAGTGACAAACAGAACAAAGTAGGAAATAAAACAGGAATTAAGAGCAAGGAAGAAGACTGAGTTTGAAATGTTGATAGAAGATGTAAGACTGGACAGAACCTCACCCCATGTAATCCTTTAGCATAATCTAATAATATGTAACAGTGAGGATAATTGCTACTGAAAGAGTAGTAGATTCAGCATCAGCTGAAATGTTATCAGGCCTGTCACTAAACTGATGTACAGCTAGTCATGTTTGTTTAGCAAGTAATATTGACTAGGATTCAGGGTTGTAACACTGTGACTTGAATAAATGGAAAAAGTCAGTATGTCCAAGACCATAGACTGAATGAACTCATACTTCATGGAGTCAATTTTTTTTAAATGTAATTGACAGTAATCTGAAGGGTAATGTAGGAAATCCCAGTGAATGTTATATTTTTTCTACTTGTTTAAAAAAAAAAAAAAAAAGCGCAGCTCCTCTCCCATTTGCTTCCCTCTTTTTCCATTTAATTTATTCTTTTCCCCCTTCTATTTTTAAAAAGTGGATTGTAAATTATGCCCTCCTCTTTCTTTGAAACAATGTGTCTTCTAGCTGTGGCGGCTGGTCCTTGACTTCAGGGCTGAGACACATCCCCAGTTTTCACAGGCTGCAGTGGCAGCTGCATTAACGCTGTGCAGGTGTAGCACTGTAGCTCTTGGTGCAATTCTGAGAAAAGAGACTGTGGGATTTTTTTCCCATGGGAGCTCATGCAATAAATAAATTTGTTAGTCTTTAAGTGCTACAGGACTCCTTACTTCTGCTTCTGCAAACAGCTCTGCAGAGAATCTCTGGATTTTCAAAGCGGTCTTTGCAGCAACTAGGTGGGCAATTTCCCATTCTAAAGAGGGAGCTACAGCTCATTTGGAACTCAGCAGGGGGTAAACAAAGATTCATAGAATCATAGGGTTGGAAGGGACCCCACGAGGTCATCTAGTCCAACCCCCTGCCAAAAAAGCAGGACCACTCCCACTAGATTATCCCAGCCAGGGTTTTGTCCAGCTGGGACTTGAACACCTCCAAAGATGGAGATTCTACCACCTCCCTAGGTAGCTTATTCCAATGCTTCACCACTCGCCTAGTAAAAAAGTTTTTCCTAATATCCAGCCTGGACCTCCCCAGCTGTAACTTGAAACCATTGCTCCTCATTCTGTCCTCTGTTACTACTGAGAACAGCCTAGCTCCATCCTCCTTGGACCAACCCTTCAGGTAGTTGAAGGTTGCTATCAAATCCCCCCTCAGTCTTCTCTTGTGCAGGCTAAATAAGCCTAGCTCCTTCAGTCTTTCATCATAGGGCTTCCACTCCAGCCCTTTGATCATTTCTGTTGCCCTCCGCTGGACTCTCTAATTTGTCCAACCTCCCCACCCCACACATACTTCCCAATGTCCTGAACAGAGATGATAAATTGGAGGTGTTACAGGAAATAACACAGGCACATTAGTTGTTTGTAGTTGGCATCGATTAATTTGGTGGGAGAGAAATTTTTACTGTAGATAATTTAGGTGAGTTTTTAAAAGCAATCAGATGAGACCGTCACTGATTATAGTCTGCTTTCCAGCTTAATCCTGAGAACGTCATTTTAAGTGTTCTTACTAACATAATTATTCAGTTCCAAAGGGGGGTAGCCAAGTTAGTCTGTATACTGATAAAGTGGGTTGCAGCCCACAAAAGATTATGCCCAAAAAAATTAGTTAGTCTTTAAGTTGCCACAGGACTGTCATTGTTTTTGTTATAATTATTCAGCTTTATCATCCAGTTTTGTGGTTAAAACAAAGTAATGTACAGAGATTCTATGTCAGGAAGAGAATATACATGGCTGTCACATATAGGTGTGTATTTTTCTTTATCCCTGAACCTTGTAAAGGCATGGAGCATTAACTTGGACCTAGAGCACTAAATTCCAGTCTCAGTTATATTGATACTAGTCCAGAGTAAATCAGATGACTATAGTGGGTTTACATGGTGTCACTAAGAGCAGAATTTAATCCAGTGTTAGAGGTTTTATAAATGATCTTGTGTTCAGTGTAGATCACAGTAGGAAAATGCTTAATCTATTATAAATCAGATATTCAGAGAAAGTAAGAAACCCAGTGCATTGTACTTATCACACGTTTGTGAAATGCCATGTAAACATTCAGGCTTCAAGATAAAATCCACTGAACCAGGTTCTTTTGAACACTAGCTTCCAAATTGCTTAGTGGAGTATAAATAAAATGTTTGAAATAAATACATAAAAATAGAGTCACCCATTAACTAAAATCATTCTATGTATTTGTTTGTGTATTCATGTTTAATTCATAAACTTTTGAACAGGAAGGAACTTACTGCTGATGCTCGTGAGCTGAAGGGAGAATTATATTGTTTACCTTGCCACGACAAAATGGGTGTTCCCATCTGTGGAGCATGTAGGAGACCAATTGAAGGACGAGTAGTGAATGCTATGGGAAAACAATGGCATGTGGAGGTAAATCAAAGAATATTCTGTATTTTGGGATGAATATACTAGATCTGAAATTTTATGAGTCAGTTTTATTAGAAAGGATCTTTAAAAACTACAAAAACATATGATGAAATATGTTTGACAACATGTTTTCAGTTATAATGACACACAAAGTTGATTCCATTTTGAAAAATTCTGTACTTTGAGAGGAATTCTAGATGAGAAATAGTAGTAGAACTCAAAATACTTCTTAAATCAGCAGAAACTTTTTTAAGCACATATATACATGAGATGGTTGGCACAAAAGTAAGATTTAAGAGCCATGAACTTCCTGTGTGGTCTTAGGCAAGTTATTTTACCCCTCTGTATCTCCATTTCCATCTCTAAGACAGGGAGCATAACAACACCATTGCCTACTTTACAGGGTGTTTATAAGGTTGTTCAAAAAATTGCTTTGAGATCCTTGGCTGGAAAATACCATAGAAAGTATTATACAGAAATCTAGTAATATTTTGCATTAATTCTATTAATTACAAACTAGAGAATGTCTGAAATAAATAGAATCATAGAACTGTGGGACTGGAAGAGGCCTCAAGAGGTCTTATAGTCAAGTCCTCATAGAAAGAATTACAGTAAGGACAAATGCAAAGTGCTTATTACAAATAGGAAGGAATCACCAGTCGTACAACTACAAAATGGAAAATGACTGCTTAGGAAGCAGTACTGCAGAAAAAGTTCTGGAGATTATAGTGGATCACAAACTAAATATGAGTTAATGTAATACTGTTGCAAAAATAGCAAACACCATTCAAGGGTGTATTAGCAGGAATGTTGTAAGACACAAGAAGTAATTCATTTTACTGGTAAAGCCTCAGCTGGAGTACTGGGTCCAGTTGAGACACCACACTTCAGAAAAGAAGTGGACAAATTGGAGAAAGCCCTCGGAAGAGCAACAAAAATGATTAAAGGTACAGATTCTGTGCCTTACGAGGAAAGATTGGAAAAATCGGGTTTGTTTTAGTCTGGAAGAGAAGAAACTGGGCAGGGACAGGAGATGTCTTCAAGTACATAAAAGTTTGTTATAATATAGGGCCAGTGGTTGTCAAAGTTTGGGTCACAACATAGTACTGGGTCACAGACCCAGAAATACTGGGTTGCAGCACCGGTGGTGCTTGGGGAGGGGGGTGGGGGCGCTCTTGCACTGTGCTCTCAGCCTGGCCAGTGCTGGTCCCAGGAGGTGCGCAGCTGCCCCATGCTCCCCTATTGGCTGGCATGGGTCATGGGAGGAGAGCATCTGCCCCGCTCTCGCTCCTGCCAGCCGGTGCTGCTTCTGGGAGGAAGGGTGGCCCGTCCCACTCACAGCCATAGTCACTATTGAATTTTCTGGCAGCAGCCGTTTTTTTCAGTGGAGGGATCCTGCATGGCAGAGGGGTCCAGAGCTGGGTCCAGAGGAAAAAAGTCCTACATCTCTATATTTATGTTACAAAGTACAATAATACTGCTTTGCCTGTTGTGACACATTACATTTGAAGATCTCAAAGCATTTTACAAATAATTGTTGAGCATTTCAAAGCTATACAGGAGGTGTAGCCACACAGTTTTCGTTAGCTGAAGGGAATATATGTAGCTAAATCCCTTACACTGCTTTGAAAATCTCAACCAACAAATTTATCCTGATCCCACATTCTGTTGAGGTAGGCAAGTATTATTCTGCCCATCCTTCAGATTGGAGAATTGAGGTAGAGAAGTTAATGCCCAAAAGGGAGGGTCATAAATGGAACTGAGATCTGCTTGCTCTCACTCTCTTAATCACAAGTTCATCCTTCTTTCTCAGATATAAATAAAACACATCATCACTCCCCAAGTTATTGTGATTGCAAAACAAGAAGTTTAGCAACACAGTTTATTAGTTTAAGAATTTTCCAGTGTATAAATGCAGTTTATCCACTAATAATGAATCCAGAATGTTTGCTTAGTCTATTTTAGAATATCAGATTTTAAAATGAGCAATGTTTTTTTGTTAATTTTAATGTGGTAAAGCAACAGATAATAAAAGTGTTGTTTCTAATTTTACCAGCAGACTGTCCTTTAATAATGTTCAGTCCTGAGGTTTGTGTATCTGTTTCAAGGACATACCATTAATGCAATCAGTCCACAGATAATTCATACCATTTTGTTCGCAGCATTTTGTTTGTGCAAAGTGTGAAAAACCATTCCTTGGTCATCGTCATTATGAGAGGAAGGGCTTGGCATATTGTGAAACCCATTACAATCAGGTAAGATTGAATTTTGTATCTTAGCTATTAATTCATGATGATTCATTAACTCATTTATCAGTAGGAGAAGGAAGATTTTAATACTAAGGGACTAGTTTTGCCTTCTGACAACCCTCTGTGTCTTGAAAAATAGGGACTATAGTAGTGTAATTTCTTAAACATTTTAACATTTTTCTGCAAATGGTTTGATCATTTAAAAACAAAACTGTTAAGAACTCCATAAAGCATTCAGTATGTACTCGACGTCAAATCCATGTCTGCAAGGTCACCACATCTGTTCAGTGCTGCTAACGACACCCAACTTTTTCCAAGAATCTAAGGAAAATTTGTCACTTAATGTCTACGGTTTAACATCAGGCCTTAGTAGAATGGCTTTTCCTACAGCTGCTACCCCATGTGATGATACGACTGCAAATACATGAAGATATACTGTGCAACCCAGAATCACTCACTAAGAGTGCAAACACCAGAGGCATTTGTCAGAGAACACCACCTAGTGACTACTTACATTTTCATGCATGGATAATACTCAGTGTTCCCCTTCTCTGCAGACTCCTTTATTATAGTCGCTCAGATACTAGAGGGTATGTCTACACTTAGAAGTTATTTTGAAATAAGGAGACGTATTGCAAAATAACTTCTTTCCTGTCCATGCATGCATTTTGTGATTTTGAATTGTTTCTTTATTTCAAAATAATGAAGCACTATTTTGAAATAAAAGTAGGTTTATTATTTCAAAATGGCACTTAAATCAAACTTATTATTTCAAAATAGCCATTCTGAGCTGTGGAATAGGCTTATTTTGAAATAATGGGCCTATTCTTTTGCCTAGAGAGTCTAGTGAAGACTCACCACTTCAAAATAATAACTCCTACCTTATTTCAAATTAGAGAGTCTTCCCTGGACTCCTAATTTGAAATAATAAATTTGAAGCAGTGCTAATTTGAAATAATTACTTTGAATTAAAATTGATATTTTTTCAAAATAACTATTGTGATGTAACTTTGTAAGGCTATGTCTAGACTGGTGGGGGCAAATTTTCTGCCATCAGCTTGGTGCTCCAGGAATGGTTCACAGCAAGTCTGAACTCACTGCACTACTCCCAGAAGTCGAACCTGGAAGTCCTGGGAGCCAGAGGGCACAGAGGAAGGCCAACTGCAAGGGATTTGCAGTCAGCTTTTCCCAGATGTGTACCAGCAGCTTACAAAGTCACCACCAGTTACTCGAGGAGTTTTCCATTCCTTGTGTAACTGGCAGTTGACTGCCACCAAAAAGCCCTCAAGTATAGACTAGGGCTAAGTGTAGACATAGCCACAGTGAGGAGCTTAGTATAAACACCTGGATGAATAGATAAAATACATTCTTTGTGTATTCTGTTAAAATAACTTGCTGCAACTATATTAAACATGAGCGAACAGCAATTAAAAAGTAGGTAACAAGCTCCATAGTTGTGAGGCGTATATTAATTACAGTTTCCTCGTTATTCAGTTTTGAGTGTTTGATGATTGAATTATTGATAGTATACCTGTAAACATTAAAAAAAATTATAGACGTTAAGAAGAAAAATTTGTAGCATAAGAGGGTGGGTGGGTATGAAGGAGGTAAAAAATGAAATTGTGTGTATGCATGTGTGCACATGCACACACATATATAATACGTTTCCTAGGTAAACAAAGGAACTAGAAATAGTTCTGTTTGCAACAGAAGTAGTAAAGGATTGTTCAGACATGCATGAGGATGTAAAAGTTCAAACTGATTAGAAACTAGTGTTATACAAAACTAAAACCATCTAGCCTATTTCAGTTATCCAAGATGAAAGAAAAAACAAAACAAAACAGAATTAGTAGAGGCAAAAAATTAAACTAAACTTTATTTCATCTTTAATAATGAAAGGTCTTATTTTCAATATGAATGGAAAGGTGACTTTAAATCATCTGACAGTATTCATTTCTTTTATCTTACTGAGTTTGTTAGAAAAGTTGCTATGCCTATGTGCTGAATTTCAGTTATTTTGTTTTATAAAGTTCTACGCATGATACACTTTTAGAGTGAAAAATTCATATTTTCCCTCCGTTCACAGCTGTTTGGTGATGTTTGTTTCCACTGTAATCGAGTGATTGAAGGAGATGGTAAGTGTTTCTTTAGCTGCACTATTTATGTCACTGTAGTAGGAAGCACTTACTAAAAGAGGTGCCAGGGAAGGTTGGCCTTGAATCCCTTTTGAAATGCTGATGGTCTTTCTCCTATTATGTCTTTTTCTAAATTCTGGAGAGTTTTTGGGTGTAAAACAGCAAGGTCCTAATCCTATATGCCCCTTATTACAGAATTATGGCCTAAGAGTCTGATTTTTAAAGGTATTTAGGTACCTGAAGAGGCAGATAAGTGCCAAGTGGGATTTTCAATAACTCATAGGCCATAATTCCCATGATTTCAATGGAAATTAGGCACTTAGGAACTTTGAAATACCACTAGGAGTCTATCTGCATATTTAGGTACCTAAATATCTTATTTAAAAAAAACAAAAACAAAACTGTCCTTAGAAGTCTTTAGAAATTATGTTATCTTCAACTCTGACAAAAGATTAGGATTCAACAAAACTGTGTGTCCTGTATAAACAACCCATGAGCCCATTAGTCTGGAGCATGGCTGCTGACAAGCTCGTGGGGAAAACACTTGACATGAAGCAATACCAAATAAGTATCTACCTTACAACACCACATATCTCAACAAGTGAAATAGCACCAGCTAAACCAAATCCAGTAATTAAGTGGGATAAAGCTGTGCCATGGATTAGCATCATGACAGTAAAGGATGAGCTCTGGATTCAGATGATGTTTTCCATATAGCATTAGGCCTATGCCTATGAAACTGCAATTTAGGAGTCTTCTTAAAGATAATATTTTCCTCACTTTCATTAAAATCTTCCAAAAACAAATCATCTGGAATTTGGGTAGAAAATAGGTTACTCAGTCTTTTATGATAACTAGGTGCATGTGTTTCATATGAACGTGTTATAACCTGGCTGTCTCTTACTGTATGTTATGGTTGCTAAACTGAGCAAATTGTAGCATGCAATTTCATTCCTCTTGGTGCAGTTTTTAATCATTATTTTAACTTTATTTTTTCATTCCTCCATACACATTCAAACAAAACATTACAATCATGAATAATGAGGGTGCCCAGAATTTTTTTTTTTTTTAATCAAAGACAGATGGATGATATGGTTGTCTGCTTCCAAGGGGTCACCTATACAGTATCAGTGCATCAGTTATCTAGATAATTAGGATACCTCTGACAAACAGCAGAATACTTTTCTCCAAAATGACATAACCAGCACCCAGATGTTGCAGAGAGAAGTGTTTGACGTATCGTCACAGCAACCAATTGAAAATTACTACAACTCCCTGATGACAGTCAGTTTCATTCACAGTAGACAACTTTGAGTGTATTTTTATGGTGGAGCTGCGTCTTCTGATCTGAACCAAGAAGGGGAAATAGAGTTTTTTGGCAAGGGAGAAGGTGAAAGGTGTCAAGAGCTTTGCTTGAATATTCAAATGGACCAGTGCCAAAATTTAGCCAAAGATTTTTTTTATTAATCCAAAGACAAATTCGGCTTTCATATGGTGGTTCTGAGTATGCAGTCTAAGTGTAGCTAACCTGAACATCTACCTGCATAACAATTATTAGTCAGATACTTGCAACAGAATTAAGCCTGGGATACCCAAACCCATACTGGCTGGCTCCAACCAAACAGGCAGGAAAGTGCCTATTGCCTTTCTTCTTTCATACCTTATAATAAACAAGCCTGTGCATCAGACATCACTGAGTTTTAGGTATCCATCTTTGTCAAAACTGGTTAAACCAGTGCTTGACTAGTTGGTTAGCAATTGGCCAGGGACTTCCCTCACAATATTCCACTCATCTCTATTGTATCTGCAAATGTCCCAGGAACTTCTCCTCCCATGATTCATGCCTTGCTAACAAAAAGCTTTAAGTTTCATTTCTCTAAGTTTCATTTCTCAGTTTTTGTAACAAAGTAGGCTTTAGGAAGTTTCATATTTTAATTCTCAGCAACTGTGCATAAAGAAAGAAGACTGCAAAGACACACCAAGGAGGAGAAAGTAGTGTGTGACATAAACAAAGGGAAAAAGGCAACTTTGATTCAAGACCAAAGCTGAGTCCTTCCAGTACAAAGCTATCACAAAACAAAGTTAAATATAAAAGAACATATCAGTTCAATGTCAGCTTAAACATGTATGTATTTTAGAGATATCTATGCCTTCTACACAGCACTTAACTACAGTAGATGTTCATGTGTTGTCTTACCCTCACTTCATTATCATAATGGTCCATAATTTTATCCTTAATTTATTTAAACTTTAAAATAATGATCTTTTACTGTATGTCTCATGAATGTGTGTATTTCAGAAGTTTTTAACAAATGCATTTGTTTATTGAAGGCTAATATTGTCTTTTTCCCCTTCCCCTTAGTCGTCTCTGCTCTGAATAAGGCATGGTGTGTGAACTGTTTCGCTTGTTCCACTTGCAACACTAAATTAACACTCAAGTAAGTTTATTAGATAGTTTAAGAAGATGGAAAACAGTTGTCATCTTTTCAAAACAGATCAATCATTGCCATTCAAACACAGATGTTATAGCTGTAGTTTAACTGTAATGATATAGAACAGGTATGCATAACTTGTTAAGGACGAGCATGTTTGTTCCTTATGAAGCATGTTGCTTCATTTGCTACTTTTAATCTGTTTCTACTCTGTGTTCAGTTCTTCTTTCAGCTAAGATTTATTCTTAACTCTTCCTGTTCTTTCCTCTGTGTCTTACCTAAAGGGATAAGTTTGTTGAAATTGATCTAAAACCTGTCTGCAAACACTGTTACGAAAAAATGCCAGAAGAATTTAAGCGTCGACTTGCCAAACGGGAACGAGACGCAAAGGATAAAGACAAGCAGAAAAAGAAAAAGCCAGTCTGCTTGTAAACTTTCCTTTTTCTCCTGTTACCATCTCTGCTCCTTTCTTCTTTGGTCAGTGTTTAGGATGTATTTTTTTAATACATGTGTTTGTGTTAATCAAAGACAGAATAACTATTAATTTCCACATATCTATGATTTGAACACTAAATTTTAATATGTTAAATATAGGCTATTGTGCCCAGAAAGTGAGCTTGCAAGGTTTCTTAAATAGCAAAATTGATAAATGTGGACTTCTGGGAGAAAAATTCTTACATTGCCAAACAGACCACCTGACCACAGAATACTGTAGCTATGATTTCATTCCAGCTTCCCAAATTGCATAAATTTTAGGCGTACAGTTGATCTCGAATGCAGGATTATGCTGAGCAAATTTGGGGATGCAGATTTAGAAGCTAGTTGTGAAAAATCTGTTAATTTTGACAAGCTCCAAAGGGGTAGCTGTGTTAGTCTAGCTCTAGTTCAGCGGTACTTATAAAAACTAACAAATTTATTTATCACACAAGCTTTGTGGGTAAAATCCCATGTTGCTCATTGGATAAATAAATTTGTTAGTCTTTAAAAGTGCCACAGGACTCCTTGTTTCTCTTGTTAATTTTGAAATTCCACTTTTATTAAATGCCTTCTGCTTCTGTTTTTATATTCCACAAAACAGTGTTTAAGCTGATGTAGTGTCAGACCCTGAGAACAATACTGCATACACAATATATTTTGTTGTTTTAAGACTTTTTCACTAACATTAACATTTTGATCCAGTTTTTAAACTATGTATCACAACAGCCAGTTTTATGTCAATTAGACACACAATTCATGTCATGACATGTAATTCCGTAGCTGGAACGGAACTGTGCAAATCCACATATTGCAAACTCTGACAAGATACCCTCTGACTAGTGATTGACTTGTTCCTTATAGCTCTTATATAGTTTATATTTGTTTTTTGTTCTCCAGGAATTCTTGATAGTGAGAAGGTTTTTGATTTATTTAAAACATTTATAACTCCTAAAACTTATTTGTAAGTAAAATGCATACTTCATGTTGGACTCTGAGTATCCTCTTATGATCCATCATATTGCTACAAAATGACATGTAAATTAACAACTCACAGGATCCCAGAGAGATCAGAATATCAAGTCCAATATGAACTGATGATAAACAGAAGAGTGCAACTATTTAAATATTCAAAAGACTTGTTAAAATATCAGACAACTTGAAAATCACTACATTTCAGATGGAAATGTATCTATTGTGTAAAGCAATCTGAAAGATTACTATAATTGAAAGATTAACTAGAATTTTATTTTTCTCTGTTTTTCCCGTTTGTTTATTGAGCATTTAACAGCAGTCCGTGTTTTATTGTTTTGGTGACCCACTAGCTCTTTCTCTCTCCTGAGCAGATTGGCCCATAATTGTCTCTTGCAGGGATTTCTCTACTTTCCTCTGAAGCAGCTGGTCGTCGCAACTTTCTAAGACAGGATATTTAACAACATGACCACTGCTCTGATTCAATATAGAATTTCATAACATTGTCTGTGTAACAGCCCTTGCCCCATACCCAGATTAGATATCTGTAGGTTTGTAATGCGGAGTGTCTAGACTTCTAAAAATGTAGCATATACCTTTACTGTTAGCTTTACAATTCAGTGGTTGCACAAAAATCTTGTACTGCATAAAACCAAATTTTCTTCAGTAGCTAAAAGTTCTCTATTTTTTCTGTTTTCCTGTACAGTTGTTTCCTTCACTTTCCCTATTTGCTTTTGTGTCTGTTTCAGATAAATTTTATCTCAGCCCAATGATTGTCCGTCTCAATTTTTCAAAACACAAATCTGTCATCTTTAGCAAATTCATCTGTATTTAACCAGCCAGTGTTTAAAAAAAAAAAAAAAATCAAGACTTCCCTGAATTTGGATTTCCTTCACTAAGGCTATGTCTACGTTGGAGATCATTTTTGGAAGAAAAATTTTTTTGAAAAAATTATTTCAAACTGTATTTGAAATAATTATCTCAAAATAACTTTTTTTCAAAACTGCTATTTTGGGAGAATGGTCTGGGGCCTGCTTTTTGTCCCGAAATATGGAGGCTATTTTTTTTTTTCTGAAAGTGAAAGTCTACACCAGACTTTCTTTTTCGAAAAAAAAGAAGGGCAATGGAAAGGATAAGCAGGCTTTTTTGAAAAAAGCATTTGCCATGTCCGGCGATGGCTTTTTTCAAAAAAGCTGCCTCAAAAAAAGGCTTTTTATTTTGAAAAAGCTGTCGGGTTTAGCTTTTTTGAAAAAGCGCACCGGTATTTTGAAATAACGGCATGCTTTTTTGACAGTGCTAAACCTTGTTACATTTTTGAAAAAAGCCTTTTTTGAGATAGTTTTTTCGAAAAAAGCCATCGCCGGACATGGCAAAGACTTTTTTTGAAAAAGCCTGCCTACGTTTTCCATTGCCTTTCTTTTTTTTGAAAAAGGAAGTCCAGTGTAGACTTTCACTTTTGGGGAAAAATAAAAGCCGTGGTATTTTGGGACAAGGAGAGGTCCCTGGACCATTCTCCCAAAATAGCATTTTTGAAAACAGTTATTTCGAGATAATAATTATTTCAAATATTTTTCAAAATAATTTTTTCGAAAAAAGTTTTTTCGAAAATGCTTTCCAATGTAGACATAGCCTAAATGTTGGCACCCAATGAGGCGGCTAGGCATTGGTGGTAATAAATATAATTGTATGTGCCATAAAAAAAATAGACTCCAATCTACATCTACATTTGTCATCTTGCTATATCATTTATTATCTTAGCTCCACATATATGTATTGAACAAAAACACTGAAAAAGCATTATTTTGGTGACTGTACTGAATCAGTATGGTATGCTACAAATACTCTTTGAAATCTCTTTCACTAAAGATATTTCTCCCTTTAATCATTTTAGGAACAAATTTGTTGAATTTGATATGAAGCCCGTCTGCAAGAAATGCTATGAGAAGTTTCCTTTGGAGTTGAAGAAAAGACTGAAGAAACTAGCTGAAACTTTAGGGAGGAAATAAAGCGCCTTCTAATTTCATCTGCCTGTGCAAAAATATGAAAATATTACAGATATTACTTGACTTTATTTTATTTTTCTTTGTGGCTGCAATCAGCAATACATAAGCAAAGAAAATGAGTTTCCTTGATGCATGACTAATTTCATACTAAAGTTTTTCCTCTTATCTTCCTCAAAACATGCATCTAGGACACCCCGCCATTTTATACAAATCTCATAACTAGCAAAACCAAAATAGTGCATCATACTAAAGTTCTTTCCTTTATCTCCCTCCAAACATGCATATAAGACACCCCTATGTTTAATATAAATCTCATAACTAGCAAACCAAAATATATCTTCAATTCTGTAGTTGACTTTTACATTTATAAGTACTGGTTGGTATGTAGCTTGTACTTGGGTAGTAAATTGCAGATGTAAATTCATGTTAAACTCTTACGGCTCAGAAACTACAGTTGGATCTACTTGGTGCTTACGGATTTTATTGGGATTCTATACAGACGTAAGATCTGCTTGTACATATCCTTCAATCACTTCACAAATAAGCCTTGCTCTCAGTACACAAATGGTAACACTTGTGTATAGAATTAAACAAGTTTGTAAGGCTTGCAGTGGCTGGGCCTAAATCTGAAGCACTGCTTTTTATGGAACTAGTCATTTTTAGATTCAGATCCTAGTAACCATTATGAAGCCTTATTTCATATGTCTCTGAAGAAAGTCAGACTTCTAAGTGCAACCAGTGCAAAAGTGTAGTGCCTTTAATAGATTGGTCTTACATAATTAATCTTTGTATATCAGACTAAAACATATTCCTATTGCAAGAAATATGCATATTCAGAACTACTTGAATTTTGCTATGTTCAGTTTAATAATCCAGTAACATTGAATGCTTTTGTAACTTTATTTACATTTTGTGCCTTATTCTTCAGCATCTTATGTAATATTCAGAGAAATTGATCCATTAAATATACTTACAGTTTTATTTTTATTTTATATTTTTATTTTATATTTTTATGCAGAAAATGTATACAGGTATTACAGAAGATGATATGCTTTAACTTCTTCAACTCTATAGGCTGTATGAAGCTTTTTACAAACACTGAGAACACCTGAGTTAAAAAAAAAAAAAAGAATTATGTTGCTTCTAGGCTGAATTAATGTTTAGAACAGTACATGAAATAATTATCTCTTGCCTCTGAATGTTTCTTTTACACCAGTGAGTGCCTGTATAAATGGCTCTATCCTGGAAAGTGAAGAGTAACCTTCAGCTTCTGTGTCAGCCTTGGTCTGGGCCCAAACTGATTGGAATTTCCTATAACATGCTTCTAAGTCTTATAGTATTCATGTCTATCCATAGAGAATCTGGATTTTTCCACCCCTCCTTTTGTAAAGGTGCCATAGTATGGCAGACTAACTTAACAAAATTAATAAATCTTTTTTCTTTTAATATAGCAACCTAAACAGATTGTATA
This sequence comes from Podocnemis expansa, assembly GCA_007922195.1. Classification (NCBI taxonomy): domain Eukaryota; kingdom Metazoa; phylum Chordata; order Testudines; family Podocnemididae; genus Podocnemis; species Podocnemis expansa. Next base: position 2,232,792 of record ML681989.1, on the reverse strand, counting down.
GGATTATATTCTACCAAGTAAAGTCTTATTTTGTATCTTTAAGAACATCCCTTAGTTGTCTTAAAACCTAAGCTTCCCAGTGTGATCAATAAAAGGCTATGGAGTTATAACTTGTCTTTCTCTTAAAAGGATGTTTAGGGATAGAGGTAAGAGAGGAGAGACCCCATATGTGTTTCCTTTGCCTTGTTAGTGCTACACAGAACACCGCTCACCATTTTTGTTGGATTATTGAACCCTCAGAAGCAATTCCATAGTTAAGGCTGCATTTCCCATACTGAACTTCTACCTAAAAGTAGGACTATACCCCCTCTATTTCTCATTAAAATAATAAATTAATTTAACCTTTTATGTTTCAGATGCCTTTCAGTGGACAATTGAATTGTCTGGGAAATTCTTCTGAATAAAATACTTGCTAACATTTCCTAGACTAAATTTAATATAGGCTAATTTTGAAACGTATCCTGGATATCACCCTGCCCCACCTAACACAGAACAACCCGTCACCACAAAATTCCACATTAGGTCACATATCATATTTAACAATTTTGGAGAATAAACTTCCTTACTCCTTATAATCAAAACTAGAAAAGAGCAATTAACTTCAGAAACTCCTAGTAAAGCTAGTGAATAGCTAGCCTAATCCCATATGAAATTCACTGATGACCCATACAAGACAATAAACACTGAAAAGTAAGTTGAATCTATAAACTTACTGAGTTCTCAGTTAACCATAACTCCTCTGGGAAAAGATCTGGGCATCGCTATGGATACTTGTGTGGCAGCATTACTGTGTAAATGTTATAGAATCAGTAGCATTCCCTCACCTGCTGTACTGTATTTAATCCTGGTCAGGCCTCTTTCTTTATCATGTTGAGATCCAGAGACAGACAGACTACTATGGGTATTTTTAGCATATTGGCAGCTTGGAGACAGAATCAGACCTGTTTATTACTGGCAGTGGAGGGAAGTTCCTTCTGGTTTTATCTGCTGCCCCAGTGGCTGGTGACAATGCCAGAACTCCCTGCAACAGAGCTTTTCTAACCTTCCAACTTCTATTTTAATTCCTGACTTAACCCAATAGTTTATCTGCCTAATTCCCAGCCATGTCTCAAGGCTGCATTTGTCCTGTGGGGACACTATCCTCTCAGCTCCACTCCCATTTTGCCTGGTGTCCCTACAGGCTCGAAGGAGCAAGCTATACTCCCAAAAGCTAGAAGCAAAAATGAGTCAGGGTCTTCTGTTTCACCCCCTTATCAAGTGTCTCAATGGGGAGCTGAGCTGTCTCAGTGAAGAGAGAAGTTTCCCTCACTGCCCAGGCCAGGGCAGGTCACCTCAGCTCTCACACCCCCTGTCTGCAGGCAAAAAAGGATCCAACCAGACTGGAATTGCTGGCTTCATCACAATTGTCCCCCCATCTCCAGAAGGGGAACACCATCTGCCAAGCAGCATGCCAGACACAACATCGCATGCACCTAAGTCCCTGGAATCTGCTTCAGCAACCATGCTCCTGAGTATGAAATTCAGCCACTTCCTCCCCCTCTGCATCCCTTGTTGGATGTAAGGTGATGGTGAGAGCCGGGAACAGTTCTTTGCCCTGGCTGTTATCTCTGTGACAGACCTCTCAGGGACTGACTTATATCCAATCCCAAGGCCTCCAAGGGAAACACAGGTCAAACTGGATCTAATGGAGTGACAAAGTAAGATTTTCTCTTCATGAAAGCTCATGCAATAAATAAATGCACTAGTTGTTTAAGGGCCACAGGCCTCTGCTTGTTTTGGTAACTGTCATTCAACCCACCCATGTGCTGTTTCCAGAGCTGTCCCTAGGGGGGTGCAGGCTCCAGGCCAAACAGCCTCTGTCCCCCAACCCCCACATGCAGTGAGGGGGATGGAGCCAGCCGGCTCACGAGTTGGGCTGCACGCTCCCTCCCCACCTTTGGGGTGGAACAGCTGGCCCAAGGGAGGGGTAAGAGCACTGATGCAAGCTATATTATACAAGCTAAATTCTATGAAAGCAGGACTCAATCGAGATTATGGGTTCTTTTCACATTACAAAGGGTAATTTGACTTCAGGCTTCCCATTCTTTAAGCCTGTAAACTACTCTGATTTGCTGTTACTTTATGACCTGATCCTATGTTTTACACCCCCTTGCATTTAGTTTCATTCCTTTCTGTAAATTCACCCATCTTCGAAGCATCTGAGGAAGTGGGATCTTCTCCCACGAAAGCTCATGCAAAAAATAAATCTGTTAGTCTTAAAGTGCCACACAACTGCTTGTTGTTTTTTTTACTGTAAGAGCACTGAGCCTGGCTTCTGGGCTGGTTGTTCCCTCCCTGGGTGCAGAGCAAGCCATACAAAAACTGAGGCCAGGTTTCATGCTCCAGCCCTCCCACCATGCTGCCTTCAGCTCTGAACTGAAGGCAGTATGGATGGGATGGGGAAAAGCACAGCTGTGGGGTGGTGGGGGCAGCAGTTCAAGCCTCATGTTGCCCTACTCACAGGACAGTGTGTGGCCTGAGGCGATTGCCCCTCTTGCCCCCTCTGAGGACAAACCTGGGTGTTTCCTCCTCCTGCTCTGCTACAAGGCTATCTAATTTCCCCTCTCTCCCCTGCCCCCTCCCCTTCCTTCTCAGTCACCCCTGGCTAGAGATAGAGTTATCAGCAGTCCATTCAACTGATCATTTTCTCTCTTAAAAGTCAATTAGGCCTTGTCTATGCGAGGAAGTTTTATGGACAAAGGTCACCTTTTGTCATCAAAACAGTTCTAGCACCTACACTACACTCCCCTCTTTGCCAACAAAACTGCCCTGTTTTGCTGTTATAATAAAACCACTTAAATGATCAGCATAGAGCTTTTGTTGGCAAAGCTAAAGTGTCAGCATAAGCAGTGAGAGTCCTGTGGGTCTCAAACATTCGGCCCCTAAAGCTATTTCCTGCAGCCCGCAATGACACTACCGTTATTGATATTTGCAATATTGTTGTATGGAAAGGTTTCAGTGGTGCGGCTCTTGGGTTAATGTATTAGTCCTCATGCGGCCCTCGTGGTGATTTGAGTTTTAGACCCCTGTTATAGACTAACACAGTGGTCCCCAGGTCCAGAGACCCCTGGTGGTCTGTGGACATGTTGCAGAGGATCCACAGAGCCTCTCCTTCCCAGGGCCAGAACCTAGCTACAACCTTGATGCTCCCCGCCAGGGCTGCCTTTCCCCTCCCGTGGCCAGATCCTGGCAGCAGGATGGGACTGCGGTGGCTCGCCAGCTGGGAGCCATAGCTGCTACAGCTTGGCTCCCAAGTGGCGCAGCCATGGTGGCAGCAGTGCTGCTTGCCAGCTATCCCAGTGGCGCTGCCAGAGTGGCGCAGGTCAGTCTGCCCACGTGGGCCAAATTACATAATCAGCCACAGGGGCCGCAAAGTTTATTTTTGTTGAAGAGGAGTCCCCACCCTGAAAAAGGTTGGGAACCACTAGACTAACATTCCTTCAGGCATAAGCTTTCATGGGCTCCAACCCACTTCACTGTAGAGCAGTGAGGAGCTGTGATACTCATAATTTTAAATGGAATTTCAGGACTTGCTGGGGTCCTGGGCTGCAGCCAGGGTCCTGGGAGCCAGCCACTTCCCTGGGCTCCCAGGCAGCTGTGTGGCTGCAGCCCTCTGGGATCCTGGGGAAGCCTGGAGTGGCTGCTGCCCAGACCACATCCAGCCTGAGCACCGCTATCACAACTCACTTCCCTCACATGTTCAGCTGGGGAGCAGCGCAAGGGAAGACACCAACAGCAGCAGTGCTCGGGCTGAGGCCAGTCCTAAGACTGATGCCATGCGCCAAAGGTCTCCAGAGGATGGCTGTCGCTGTCAGTTCCCCTTGCCCTGCTCATCCTGTAAACAGGGCAAGGGGAGCTGGTGGCAGTGGCACAGGTCCTGGGGCTGGAAGTGGTCTCAAGGCTGCTGAGCTCAGCAGGTTTGGAACCATTGTCAGCCTCATAGCTGCTGCCACCAGCTCCCCTTGCCCTGCACAGCCTGTGAACAGGGTGAAGTGAGCTGCCATGCTCTCGGTCTCCAGGTGCCAGGGGTGTTGGGGCTGACAGCAGTCCTGTGCAGCTGCTGTCTCAGGGAATGCAGCTGAGCGGTGCCTGGAACTGGGAAGCACAGGATGCCAATGCTTCCATCCAAAAAACAGCAGCAGCCATGGTGCCTGGACCCCAGCAAAGGGGGCGGGTTTGGTAGCAGGGAGCCTATGGGAGCTGAGATTCCCCACACTGCCACTGAGTTCAGTGGAAGTGGTCCTAGTGCGGATGCTCTCTACAAACACAAAAATGGCTGTTTGGATGAAGCTGCCTGTCAGTAAACTTTTGCCAGCAGAATTTGGTAGTATAGAAATAGCCTTAGTTAGTTAATCCCTTTCTTCATTTTAGAGTTCCTCTAGCTTTTTATTTTCAAATTTAAAAAAAAAATTGCTTTTTTTCCCTTTTGTCTGGGGTATGCCTGGTTCTCTGGGATTTAAGAGGTGCTCCTCATGCCATGAAGCAATCCAACTGGCAGACAAATATTCCTGTTGCATCCATTGATTTAAGGGAAAGTCACATTTTCAAGACAAACCAGGAGTCCTGTGGCACTTTCAATGACTAACAAATGTATTGCATATGCTTTCATCAGCAAAGTCCCATTTCATCAGATGCATGAAATGGAAACTGGAGTTTCAAAGCAGGACTGGGTAACCCTAAACAATGCCCGACAGATACTTGTCTAACCTGTTCTCAAATGCTTCCAGCAATGGGGATTCAACCACCTCCCTTGGAAGCCTAGTGCAGAACTTGACTACCCTTAAAATTATGTTTTTCTTAATAGCCAACTTAAAAACCCTGACTGCTGGTCAAGCCCTGGTTAGCTTTTGTCTGCCCATCAGTGGCCACAGACAGCAATGGCTCTTCACCCTTTCCTTTGAATCAGCCCCTAAACAGCCCCACCCCTCTCTTGGTACCAGCCCCACCTCCCTCTCAGTATCAGCCCTTAAGGCCCTTACACAGTCTCCCCCTTTTAGTACCAGTCCAGAACCCAATGCATGGACCCCAATCCCTTCTCCCTCTTTCAGCCAGCCCCTGCACCCTGTACGCGCTCAGCTGGAGCGGACAGACCTTGGCTGGCCCTTCCTACTCCTAGCCCACCAGTTTCAGTGTCCTGAAACAATCTTCTCCCAAGAAAACTCATGCAATAAATCAAATAAGGAATCCTGTGGCACTTTTAAAGACCAACCAATTTATTCAGTGCATGAACTTTCGCGGGAGAAAATCCTGCTTTGCCAAAGCATCTGACAAAGTGGGAGTTTCTCCCAAGCAATCAATAAATGGCCTGGTCTTTAAAAGTGACAAAAAAAAAAAAAAAAAACCCAACAAAAAACAAAAACAAAAAAAAAAAAAAAACCCCACAACAACAACGTGTCGTGTAGCACTTCTGTAAGGTCACCCATCTTCGAAGCATCTGACGAAGTGGGATTTTCTCCCACAAAAGCTCATGCAAAAAATAAATCTGTTAGTCTTTAAGTGCTATACAACTCCTTGGTTTTCTTTTTTTTTTGCTGGCCTCGACTAACCCGGCTGTAGTGCTATGCTGGTAGAAGGTTGTGAATTTAGAAGGGATAGGCGTGTTGGGCTAGTCCAGTGAAAAAACAACAAAGAGTTGTGTGGCACTTTAAGACTAAGAGATTTATTTTTTGCGTAGCAAGTTGTTTCTGTAAATCGATGGGTTTCCACTTCAAACGGCTGTAATTAGTGCTAGCAAGTTGTTTCTGTAAGTTGATGGATTTCCATTTCAAACGGCTTAGAGACACTCCCTAACATGGGCCAGTGTTGTGTAAATGGGGAGACGTGCCCCCGAGTAGATGGAACGTGGCTGCTCCCAGGTACACACCTGGATACCTGTCTGTATGATTAAAGTTCCGTTCCTTACTCATTCAGTAGTATCATCTTTAATGAACCCCCAAGATCATTACAATGGCTATCCCTTTGGAAATGGTCTTTAAAAGTGCCAGAGACTCCTGGCTTCTCTTACTGCACTAGACAAACCCCGCTACCCCAAAGCTCTGGGCATCCTGCAATAAGCAAAGGGCCCCATCTTTAGAAGCGCGGCAGAAGCCTCCCGCCTCGCCCACATGGCTTTCCACCCGCGCACGCGGCGCTCGCTGTGATTGGCTGCCGCGGAACTGAGGCCCCGCCCCCAGCGGCCTGGCCGCGCGGCGGGGAGGGGGCGCGCCCGGCCTCCGTCACTTCCGCTTCCGCCAACGACGACGCACGCGCGCGTTGCGCATTCCGCCACGGCGGCGTCGTGCGTACCCAGCTCCTACCCGAGCGCCGGCGCCAGGCTGCCGTGGGCGCAGCGCGCGAGGCGGCGTTTCGGTTTCGCTCGGCGAGGCAGCGGCCATGAGGCGCAGCAGGGCGGAGGTGGAGCGTTACATCGCCTCGGTGCAGGCCGCGGCCGCCTCGCCGAGAGAGGTGAGGGAGCCGCCGGCGGCCTCGTCCGGGCGGGAGGCGGCCCCGGGGAGCAGGTTCCCGCCCGCGCCCTGCCTGACAGGGCACAGCCTGGCGTCCGGCGCCGCGGCCTGGCCTGGGCGGCGCGCGGCTCGGGGCCGGTTCCAGGGACCTGGGCGGGCGCGGCCTGCCCGCCGGGTTTGTCCTGGGCGGCAGCCGCTCGCCGGGCGGTGCGTGGGGCGCGAATGGAGCAGCCGCGGCGCCCCGCCTCTCACAGCGACCCGGCCGGCTCTCAGCTTGACGGTGGGCGTGTCCGACTTCCCAGGCGTCCCAACTTTTTTCCCCGGGCAGCCGGTGGAGAAAAAAATCATTCGTGCCCCAGCAATTACATTTTTGAGCAATGCTTTTCAGTCTTTTGGCAGTGGCAGCAAGGGGTGCCCTGACTAGGGTTTCCAGATGGCAGGACAGGTCTGCCTTTTTAGCTTCACGCCCTCTATCTGGCAGGCATTTTAAAAAGTTACGATTTTTGTCTGTTTTTTTTACCGACGGGGTTAAAGTATGCTGGAACACCCTGTTTTTAGGGGGAAGCCTTCCAGGGCTGCCTAAAAACAGAAGGACATTAATGCTACATTTTCTTTGTGTGTTCTCCAGGGTCGTACTTCCCTGTCTTCCTTTCTGTGGGTCTTTATCTGGTAGCCCTAGTCCTGATCCTAGGGCAGTGATTGCCAGACTTGGGGACGGGACTCAGTACTGTGTCACAGACCCTCAGGCACTGGGTCACGGCGCCTCTTGCTGCCACTGCTGCATGACTGGAGTGCATGCTGAAAGGTGTCATTTCTGGGTTGTGATCGTACATGATATTTTTCAGCTGGGTCCTGAGGAAAAAAGTTTGAAAGCCGCTGCCCTTGGACTCCTGCCCCCGTGTTGTTGGGTTGGATTGAGGGGCCATGCTGGGATAGCAGAAGATTTAAGTCGCCAGTGCATGACTTGTCTGATAAACACTTGTATCACTGTTACCCCCAAGAAAATCAGCCTCTAAGGTGGTTATTTTGTAGGGTAGTAATTCAGGGGCACAGTTCTTTCACCACAAAATGTGGATCACATTTTAATAGAAAGTAGTTGACTTATTTCTCTTCTTGTTCGTGAGTTTGCAGCAGCCTTCTTGCACAATGTTTACAGAGTTGTTGAAGAGAACTTGAGTTTCTATTGCATAATGCACTCTAGAAATGAAACTGATAGATAGTTTTATGTCACCGGTTATCTCTTTGCAGACCATAGAAAAGGCTCTTCAGGTTACCAGTAGTGGATAGATCAGTGAACCCAATGATGTATTTTAACATAGGCATTTCATTCTGGAAGGCCAGAGATCAATATCCTGCTGAAAACCTCAATGTTAGCATTTGTGCTATAGCTTTAGTGTGCTCAGTAAGTGTTTTACATTGCCACGACATTTGTGTTATGTTCTGCTTCATAAGCACATCTGTGTGTTTAGCATACAATAGGCTTTTTAGGCAGGAATTGTGCACACAATATTGGTATTCTTTCATTGAGGTAAGTATGCAGAGACTTTGTTGATAGTAAAACTCATAGGGTTTATATACCTTTTACAACAGAGAATGCTAACTTGAAATTTTCTGAATTTAAAAATACTTAGTAGGGGAATGCTGATTTTATGTGGGTAACATTACAGCTCAGAGGTGTCGAACATGTAGCCCACATGCCATTTGCAGTCTGCAGTCAGCTGGGGAGCAGGCCAAGCTGGCATTGGCAGGGGGTTCGGTCGGTCCTGTGTCACATTTGAAGTTGCAGCAATCTCCTGACTTGCCAGCTGAAGGCTGTCCTTAATCTTTTAATTTTCAAATGTTATTAGCTGACAACTCATAAGACTAAACATGTGCTGTCCTTAACACTTCCACATCTAATCCCCACTCCCACTATTAATTTTATTCTCTGAAAGAGAAATACAATTTTCCTGCTTTTTCAACTCCCACTCAGTTTCTTAGTTTTGATAATAATACCAAGGCATGAAAATATTCTTCCTGGCTAATAATTTCCGCCAGTTTGGAGGAGTGACTTTGTTCAAAACATCCTCAGTAAACATGTACTGTTTAAATAGTTCTGCTCCTGCCCTGGAATTTATTATGACTGGCATAACTGAGTGGTTTTTGAGATGCTCATGCCATGATAGCATCTTCTTGTTCAGAATTTAGGCATCTACCTTTATATCTGGAGGTTGAGCAAGTTCTCAAGAAAATGAGGTGGAGTTGGTGCTTGATCCATTTGCTGCTTTGTTGCGTTCAGTTTAACTTTCTGGTGAGGTATTTCTTTCTTTAAGGTCTGTTGAACTGGCTTTCAGATTTTGACAGCATCAGCAATGCAGCAGCAGTTTCTTTGGATTTGTTACTAACTAGTTAATCCATGTTGTTTTTCATACATAGCCACATCATTTTCTCCAAATAAGCAGCTGTAATTATGATATTTTATTCTTGCAGTTAGGCCCTGCATCTCCTTCTTGCGCTACTTACTTTGACACATTTTCCTTTTTTACCCAGGGAAGAAATTTCTTCAAAATATTCCCGGATAGGGTCTTTGTTACGCTGCGGAACCATGACAGTTTTTCTGTGGCAAAGGGGGGGGGAGGGAATAGAGGGAGTTTGGTGTGTACTAAATGATACCTTCCCTTTTCTTTCCACTCCACTCCACTATTCCTTTTTACTCTGCCTCCATCCTTTCCCATATATTGTGACAGTGTCTTAACTAAGTTCTCTGTGTTTCTTGGCCCAGCTCCACCACCACATAAGCACAGAACAACAGTCCTATCCAGCCTGTGTCTGTCTTTGCACATAAATTTTAGTTTGCTGAGAAACATAAACTGAAAGCTCGGAACTTTCAAGAAGCCAAAGCTGATAGTTAGGCTGGATAGACGAGAGGCATTAATTAATTTTTATGAGATAGGAAGGGTAGGGTGTGAGTTGGCAACCTTTGCTGGTCCCTGTGCCAGCCCTGCCCCCTCCAACCCTCAGCAGGTGCTGGGGGAGGGGACAGCAGGGAGGAGCAGCTGTAGGGACGGGAGTGCTGTGGAGAGGCACTGGCATGCGTGCCAAGGGTTGCAGGTCGCTAGTGTAGGGTCAGCATGTTTGTGGTGAGATTTAGTTGTAACTGTTTTTTAAAGGAAGAAGAAATTTAGTCTTTTTTTGATTTAAAAATATGTAATAAAAATCCAGTGTTTTAATAAAAGTTCATTTTTATCCACCCTGCATTTAATGTATTTTTGGTATGCACTCTCTTATGCTGTATTTGGCACAGGGATCTTTCCCAATCATGAATCTGAGAAGTGATCCACAATACAGTCCTTGTATGAGTGTATACTGTCAAAACATTTAAGAAAATGTAAAGATTCTGGAACAGATGCCAGTATTTCAGAAATAATTTATTTGGACTTTCCAGTAGAAATAAGATAGGGTCTTAGTTTGGGGTTTTTTTCTTTTTTTAAGCTTTAACGGGATATGCTCTTGAAGGGAATAGGAAGGAAACGTATTTGACCATTTATAGTCAGTGCTGTTAGAAGCTTGTCAGTAGTTGCTGGCTGGACCCAATTTGCATGTAAAAGTCCAAATACTCATTATTTCTAAAACTTCGTTTTCTGTGTATATCTTCCTTGATAGAGGAGTAGAAATTGTTAGTTGAGTTAATTGATGAGAAAAGCAAGCAGTTTTCAGTTGTTTGGGCATATTGAGAATGTTTTGGTCTGTGCTCCCTGGAGCTTGCAGTCAAACAAAGATCAGACAAATCCAGGGACCAGCTTAAGTTCCAGATCGCAAAGAGGGGATAAACTTTTGCACTAATTACCAATCTTTGTTTACAAGGATATTTATTGTGGATTCACACTGTGACTTTAGAGCCATCTGTGCATACTGACTAGTTCTAGGTTTCGTGGATGAAAAGGTATATGGTTGCTTTGGTTTTTTTGCTACAGTTACAATTAAATTTGTAGCAAATAATTCAAAAAATAAAAACTTAATGGTAAGCTGTTCATATATTTTGTGCTCTTTGCGCACTTATTTTTAGAATGAGTTCACCCATGTACTTTATTTATTCTCTCTTGGCTACTCTGCACCTTTCACCTTTTCTGCTTTTTACTTTTCTCTTTTAGGCTTTTCAGGGACTTCCATTTTACCAAGTTGATCTTGTTCACTCATCAGGGACCCTTGGTTTGAAGTCGTATTTGCTCTGACCTAGATAGGCTGCTTTTGAATTTTTTCATTACTTGTCCAGCCTGGTTGTGAATTTTATTTTTTGGTCAGTGTTGGTTCTCCATTTCACTAAAATGAGTTGCTAGAGAAATAAGGAACTGCCTTATTCCCCTTCTTGAGTTTGTAGTATATGTAGGGGCTTGTCATCTTCAGTGGTTCAGATGCTCTGCCATTAGGTAAAAAGTTATAGCCTCGCTGTCTTTTCTCGTCTCTCTTCCTTTTTGTTGCTTTTCATCTTATCGTCTTTCTTTTCTCAAGAAGTTTTTTTTCTTCTCTACACCAGCTACAAAAGTAGCTAATCAATTTCAGTCATGTTACTGCTCCAGCACTTCTGTCCAGGAGTGACTGAAGCAAAAGGATGATTCTTCACTGCTAGAAATACAGTGGGTGGTATAATGGAGAGCAAGTACTTTTTTCTTAGTCTCCCCAGTGGACCATCTGTAGCAATATTAGGTCACGACTATTTTAGTTGTGGCACGAGCACAAATTTTCCCTTTGGGGAGACCTATCAGGAAGTAATCAAGAGAAGTGTAGCATAGGAATACTATGGGATTCGTGTGCTGTATTTATATGTTAGTGTTTGACGACAAGCTTTTTGTAGTGTACAATTTAGGAAACTTAGCATCTCCCTACTGGTGGATGGAGGCATAATAAACTTTACAGAGAGTAAACCAGTTACATTGTGGCTGGAATTACTCCATCTGGTCTCTCATTCAGTGTTTTTCTTGGCTGTCTGCCATAGGTTCTCCTGTTACAACCAAAGAATTTGAGTTTGTTCACTAGGTAGCCTTAATTACTCAATTATACATTATCAGTAGGGTAGTCAGCCTCTTACGAAGTTGTTATGCAGGAGAATATTGCAAACTGTAATGAAAATCTGGACTAGGGCTTATAACTGTGTCTGAAGTTTAGTCACTTAACAGTATGGTGTATGCTAACTGAGAATTTTGTCTAAACCAGTGGTTCCCAACCTTTTTGAGTACGAGAACCCCTTTTTAATGTCAGAAAATTTCTTGGACACCCAAATAATAATAGTTGTCATGGACTGACTGCAGGCAGTGGTGCAGCAGAAGGGCAGTGGAGGACCTGGCCCCTGCCTGCTCCCAAGGGGTGGGGACATATCCACTGTGTGATTGCTCAAAGCAGGTAAATGCAATTTTTTTAGAACCCTTTCCAATATGGATCGCTGGCCAGCAGCAGCTGGGGCTGGATCAGGCCCAGGCTGCCTCCTGCTGGCCGGCAGCGGCTGCGGCTGGCCATATTCACAGACTCCTTTTGCAATAACTCTGTGAATCCTTCGGGGTCCCTGGGCCACAGGTTGGGAGCCACTTGTGCAAACCATTTTGGGATTAAAAGTGTATATGCATTGCATGTTAATCGTAATACTTAATGTTTCTTCCTCCAGAAATCAATGAAAGGATTCTTTTTTGCTAAGCTCTATTATGAAGCGAAGGAGTATGAACTTGCTAAAAGGTAAAGTATGTGGTGTTCTCTTTTCCAAAGAGCTTTTCTGCCATAGTAATTAAAAGGGTACTGGTATTGTTGCAGAGTAACGTCTGATGCTGAATACTGAAAGATCAAAACTAAATTATTTCCAGGCAGGGCTGATAGCTGTTACTGGACAAATGTTTGTTTAACTAATGGGAAAATCTGAAGGAAATTGGAAATGAGGGATTGAAAAATGTTCTTCATTCAGACGGCATAGTGGAGCTATATGTTTTAGTTTTCTAAAGTTACTGTTTAAGTGATTGGCAGACACTAGTCTCCCATGTTAAACATACACATTTGCTGGCAAACACATAATGATAGCCTATATCAGAAGAATGTAGGATGGAGGTGGGGGTTTTGAGGCCCCAGTACGGGTACCTGGAACTAAATTCTGCTTGCCATTCATCTTCATTGCCCAGAGCACAAGTAATTGTAATAAGAATTATTTATCATGTCCTGATAAGGTTACTGCTTTCTTGCAGGTATATATCTACTTATCTTAATGTACAAGAGAGAGATCCCAAAGCGCACAGATTTCTGGGTCAGCTCTATGAAGCTGAAGATAACATAGAAAAAGCTGTGGGTTGTTATAAGGTAAGAAGTAAAAGTGATCAATTCAAGTGATTCTTGAATTATGGATGATTCCCAGAAGGGTTTATTGTTGCTACTTTCATTTCTGTTCTCCAGTTTATTTTGCTAGGAAGCCTCAGTTTTATAACACATGAACCTCTTCACTTATTGAATTAATTCTGAGAAATAGCTCGTACTGTTTAGAAAGCATACTGTGACCTGTGAAAGCAGGTTTCGTGAGACATTAATTCACTTAATGTGTTGCATTATAATTGTCATGAGTCATACCAATGATTGATCTGTTCCTGAACAATTACTGTAACAACAGAAAAAAGTGTACTCCCCTTATCCTTCCTCAAATGGACAGTGAAGAAGTAACATTTCTGCGGAAGAACTTTACTTCTCAACTTAAGTGATTGCTTATTTCTCAAGCATGAGGATTTAGTCCTTATGTTCTTTCCTATCTAATGTAACTGTGTGTTAGTCTAAATATCTAATTCTTTAATGAATTGTAGCTGTTTTTTGCAGCATTGTTTGACAGTTTTTATGATTCTTATTACATCTTCCTCCCCTTCTCTTCATCTTTCAGAATTCGTGTTCTCTCTCCTGTTGCTATGTTAAAGACCAGCAAAACATAAAAAGGAAACTAATTTGCTATCCCTGAGAGAACAAATTAACTGTGTTCAGTATTGTCAAAACAAACAAGCAGTCCTGGGGTACTTTTAATGACTAACAGATTTATATATTAATTTTTAAAAGTGCCCCAGGACTGTTTGTTTTGCTGAACTAGACTAACACAGCTACCTCTGATACAGTATTGTCAACACTGAAAGGTATAGGGGAAATTCTTCACTAGGTCTTACTATTAATACAGTAATTAAGATATGTGTAGAAAACTCAAACAGAAGTAACCCTGTACTGTGTCAGTTCTAGAGCTGATCTTTAAGAAACGCTACCATTGACACCCTCCCACACTGAAAACTGATTAATAGGGCGTTTAGGCTGGTTAGAATACTTTATAAAATAAGAAATTGAGATTGCCCTGGATTCCCTAACAGGGAGCCCTATGACTGTATGGGGTGGATTCCATTTGCTTATAAACTGCATTACAGAATTAGAGCTCATTGGTCTGACTTGTCCCATAAGCTTCTAACGGTGGAAAATTATCAGCATAATTTTTTTTCACTGTAGCTTATTTTTAAGACGTTAACAACTCTAAAGTTGTCCAAATCGTATTAGTTAGAACAGTATTGTAATAGAATTTTGAAGTGCTTTCGTTGGCTGCTTAAAACGGTAAATGTACATATTGTGACTAATTTGAATAGATTTTTGTGGTTAATCTCATTATATGCTAAAATGCTTTATTTTACACTAACTACCAAAAAATAATGGCTATTTGGTTTCTTGTGATGGTGAAATATTAGCGTTCAGTGGAGTTGAACCCAACGCAGAAAGATCTTGTACTGAAGATTGCAGAATTATTATGCAAGAATGATGTTACTGATGGAAGAACAAAGTACTGGGTTGAGAGAGCTTCTAAACTCTTCCCTGGAAGCCCTGCTGTTTACAGACTGAAGGTACACTGAATGACTAAGTTTTAACTTAGCAGTTATTTTTAGCTAAGGCCAAAACAAATTTCAGGATCAAACTTCAGACTAATTCATCTCACCTTTAGCTTTTTTGGTTAGCCTAAATAGGTGGTTCTCAAACTTTTTGGCCTCAAGACTGATTTGTAAAGCTTGATGACCTGTTATGTCCCACAGACGCTGTATTTCTCACCGCAGGGGTCCCATTGAGGGATGGGGGCAAGAGGCTCAAAGCTAAGATTCTACGTGCTCTAGCCAGATTTGGACAAGTGGGGAATCACCCCTCTGAAAACTGCGGGAGGAGAAGTGAGCTGAGCAATCCTCCACAGTCCTCCCACATGGCCTGAGGAAAAGGGGGCACAGAAGTTGTGTTGAGGAGATAAAGGGACTTGAAAGTAGGAGTGGGTGATGAGAGGTTCTGGGGTGTAGTGGGGGAGGAGTTGAGGGCTCAAGGGGGAGGCAGGAGAGAATTGGGAGAGTCAGAAATGTGTGGGTGCAGTGGGAAGGTGTGGGCAAGGACATAAGGGCGTAGGAGCCTACAGATGCAAGCCTGTAGCTCCCACAGTAACATAGCCTCCACACCTGTCCCAAACCTGAGCAGTATTGTGACTCTGTGCACTATATCAGAGGACCTAGAATTGGGAGCTGAGCCCAGCACATCAGACCCTTTCATGCACTCTGGTGACCCAATTTTGGGTCATGACCCACAGGCTGAGTAATCCTGACCTAAATGCCATAGGAGTCACCATCAAACAAATAGCAAGGGAGGAGACTTTTAAACTGTTACTGGTTTCTTTATCTACTGATGTCTGTCTGTCTGAACAATTGTGGACATCTCAGGTTGTTAGATCCTGAGCTCCACAAAAAAATATTGTTTTCACTTGAATACCTGAATTCTGTTGCAGATACTGAGTTTCTTGTGTAGCTTTTCCTATGTGAGGGATTAGTGTGCAGAAATGTAACAGCTTTTTTGATGGAGTTAGGCTAGTTTCCTACTTTCTGTACTCTTGAGTTAATATAGTACTTGGATAAAAGGTTGCTTTTTCAGTAACTCGCGTTTTGTTGCTTTTTTCCTCTAACATGGGATCTGTATCTTCACTCCCCTTTTTCTGAAAGGAAGTAATGAAGTTTACTACCTTAAGACAACAAAGCTTCTGTGTTTAGCTCATTAGTTTTCTAATGTGTGCCTGCAGTAACATAGTTCTGAGTGTCTATTTAAAAGTTAACTCCAATTTTTTTAACAAAACGAAACCTTTGCTAAATATAGTAGTATGAAATGGGACTGTATTGAAAGGAATATTCTGTAAAATCAAAATTCTTCTAGATGTGACAGGATTCTGAGACTCACTGCACAGTTACTTCAGTAAAGAAACATTTTTCAAAAATCTCAAATAGCTCTATTAAGTCTTAGCCAATTATCCAGACTTTCATTTTAGGTATAAACATATTAAAGCCTGATGCACACTCAACCAGTCTGTTTATGCATAAGCAAATTTTGAAGAGTTGAGGTAACAAAAGAAATTGTTCTGTCCTTTTGGTCAGTGATAAAAATGTGTAAACGGAAAATGAGATACTAAAAATGCAATGCTTTTGTGTTTAATAGGAACAGTTACTGGATTGTAAAGGCGAAGATGGATGGAATCAGCTTTTTGACCTCATACAGTCAGAACTCTATGCAAGACCAGATGATGTCTATGTAAATATCAGGCTAGTAGAGCTCTACCGTTCAAATAAAAGACTGAAGGATGCTGTGGCTCACTGTCGAGAGGCAGAGAAGAAGATTGCTCTGCGGTCAAGCTTGCAATGGTGCTCATGTGTTGTACAGACACTTGAGGTTTGTTAAATCTGCACCATAGTTTGGAGAAAAATTGCCCCTGTAGTTTTTCATCCTGGGCTTTTTCATTAGTGAAACTAGTATCTGTCCTCCAAGAGGTAAGGGAGGCCTATGGGACAGCACAGGGACTGTAGAAGAGGGGCCTTTTTTTTCGGCTTGCTCTTTGGGTTTGTTTTGTTTAAACTAATAAAAAAGTCAACCAAACACACCTCACTTTACCCTCCATAATTCATTATATTTGGTCTTACTTTTATACCTAAGAATCTTGGGTTTGTCTCTTGAACAGAATTGGCTTACCACTTCAATCTTTGGTAGTGAGGCTTCGCTATTGGAGAATAGAGGGGAGAACTGGATGTTAGGATCCAGCCTTGCAATCTGGAATTTTGTGAATGTAACTAAAGTGCTCTTGGGGTGGTATTATTAGCACCCTAAGAAAGGTGGCTTCACAGTATCTTCTGGTAAATCTTTTCTAGGAATATTTGGAATCTGCACAGGACTTGGAGTCTGAAAAAAGTAACTGGAGAACTACCAACAGAGATCTGCTGCTGGCCTACTGCAATCTTGTAGTAATGACACTTTCTACCAGAGATGTTCAAGAAAGCAGAGAATCACTTGAAAGGTGCTATATTTATTACATCCCTATTGTAAAAGATTTCTGAATAATCTGTTTTCAGGAAGTGTCATTCTGTACCATAAAGCATCAAACAGACTTTTCTTTCAGTGTATAGTGTGTTGAAGGACGTAACTGACTTTAAAATCAACTCTGAAGTAGTCATGGAGGCTGGTACTTCTGTCCCATGCCAGTGGTTCCCACCCTTTTTTCTGCCTCAGCATATCTTGACATCTTTAATGATTTTGAGCCAGACCACCATATAGTTGTCAAATGAAGTCATGAATATTCATGAGGCAGTCCAGAACTTCAAATAGTTTTTTCAAAAAATTCTGTGACACACCTATGTGCCACAGCACATTGGCTGGGAAACACTGTCCTGTGCTATCCTGACTGATGTTGCCCGTGAATCTTCATTGGCTAACTGCTGGGCTTGAAACTGCACATCTCTTTGTTCTTGTCTGGACTTGAAGACACAAAGCACTATTTTCCCATAAGCTTATTCATGATCCCTTGCTTATCTCTTACTTATTAAGAAATAACCCTTTATAACTGAAGTCAGCAAAGTGTCTCTTAAGATTGCTCAAGCAGCATAGGAGGGCATTTCATCATCAAAAAAGACAAGAAGGGAAACACATATCAGCATGCATACAGTCTTGTCTCAATGTCTGATGTAAAAGTTCTTTAGAGCTAAATTGTACTTAATTTAAAAGATGAGTATTTGTATTTGAACCTTTCAGTTTGTACAGTGTCCTGGTAGCAAAATTGCAACTAGTGTTGAGATGACATTTTCCTTTGACGTGTTAGACTTCTCAACATTTTTACCCCCTGAGCTGAAATGCCTCATGCTTTTGGCTTGGGTACCTGCACATTCATCTCCAAAGAGCAACCGAGACCTACATCTCCAGCTGTTCAGCAGATGGATAAGGACACTGCAGTGGGAGCTTTCTAGGAAAATGTTTTAGGCTTGTATATACTGTGAATAGTCAAGTACTTCTGCTTGAGTGAGAACTGTTCTTGCTCACATTTATCTTTTTCCTTAGTTTATCTTGCGGTAGTTATGAAATTACAAAGAAGTGACTTTTAAAAAGTGTTTAGTTGATCATTTAGTGCCTGCTAGGATGCATATATTATAGGAGCAGAAAATATTGCTTGAAAAGGAGTAGGCCATATTATTTAGACTGCCTTGCTTACCCTAACTCTCTGAAGCGAAACAGCTTTGGTTTGGTTAGCAGTTGAATGGGTGGCCAGCTGTGAGATATAGACAGTATCACAGCTCCAAAAAGCACAGGGCATTATCTATTACTAAATAGTGGCTTATCTAATAGTATTTCTTTGCAGGGTTATCTGTAGACTGTTTGGTTTGTTGGGTTTTTTCTGCCATCTTATTCCATGGGGCTTGAATGAATACATCAGAAGCATTTCTAGAATGGGCTATGATCTCGTCAAGTCATCCAAAGAATTGTTTGCCCTTATTAACATTTGGGAAGACTGCCAGGAATGGAGTTTGTGTAACATATTTCATGTACCACGCTATAGCTACTGCTCAGGTTTCTGCAAAGTCTCCTACATTTTTAAAGTCGAAATCACAAATTTTTCCTGACTCTGGGTTAGTTCATCATGTGCTCACTTAATTTCAATTAGCAGTGACCTTCTCTACATGTCCCTTTTACCACTACTTAAGGTTTTGTCTTTTCTGTATCTTGCCCAAACTACCCATCTCAACACCAGCTTACTTTGCAAGGGTGAAGAGGTATGGTCAGTTTAATTGAAGAATTCCTTTAATATTTGAAGTGATGCCCATAGGAGAAATGACTGACTGAGGTGGGAGATGCCCTTGCTAAAGAAGTGGCTCTGGCAAGTGGTGAGACCAGGCTATCAAAGCAGAAAATTCACTCATGGGAACAGGATGCAGAAAACCAATTTCTGAACTTAGATGATGAGAGGTTGAAATGCCTCAAATCATTTGAGTCATTATCAAGAAAACAAATGAGTTAAATAATCCTACCAACAAAACTACAACTCTGAAACTACTAGTATATAGCTATCCCTAGTTTTAATGACTTTTTGTTTGTACTTTAGTTTTGATCATGCTCTTCAGTCTGTGAAACCGTATGTGAATGGAAATGATGAGCTGTCTGTTACATTCCTGGAAATGAGAGGCCATTTTTACATGTATGCTGGAACTCTCTTGTTGAAAATGGCCCAGCACAGTGAGAAGGAGTGGCGAGCTGTGTCTGAACTGGCAGCTTTGTGTTACCTTATAGCTTTTCAAGTAAGCTGTCTTCAGTTTTTGTATTATGCATTGGTTGATACAGTACACATTGTTTTGAACTGTAGTTCTTCTCAGATGAGCAATGCTTTTCTTGTGCATGTCTTGCGCTATTAAAGAATGTTTTACCTTTTGAGTCTATTGTAAAAAGTCTGGGGTTGGTGAGTGTGTGATTAATGCCTTGCTGTCCTGAAAAGTAATCAGGCTGTAATAGATTAGTGTTACTGTCTTTCAGAATGAATTATTTCTTTTGCTCTGCAGCCATGCAAAACTATACCACATACCTGCCAATATAGATTTGACCCCCAGCATTGAGGCGGCAAAGATCCTTTGGGCATTTGTCCCATGCGCGTGTTGTTGTGAACACTGCGGAGAATTCTAGCTTGAGTGTTCCATCTTATTAAATCAAATTCTCTTCCTTTAGCTTAGCTTCCATAATCTGGAAATGGTGCATGTGTCCATGTCAGTTTACTCTTAAAGTAGACCTGTTAATTTACATTTCCTAGAGATGTCTAGCAAAAATACATATTCCAGTGCTAATTAACAACTCTTTGTGGGGCTAGGGTGAGGTGTCTGGTAACTGAAAAACAGTAGTTTGAAACAATAATGTTAAACTTCCTTCGTGTTCAGTAAACGTAAGTTTTGGATGTTCTATTTTACTACCAAAAGTAAGAGGGCAGTTAATTTTTGAAGCAATAACTTCTTGATTCCTGACTCTTGTGTAATTCCCACCAGGTCCCTAAACCAAAGACAAAACTAATAAAGGCAGATCAAGCTGGACAAGATATGCTGGAAATGTTAGCCTGTGATCGACAGAGCCAGTCTGGTAACAAAAATATTAATTGCAGCTGTTCAAAACAAAATTAATGTTTTCCCCCCCCCCCCAAATGGTATATACAAGACCTTGGTTCTTTAGTAATTAGACATTTATATGTAGTTAAATATTTTGCTGTTTAAATTCATGAAAAATGTAGTTACAAGTACATTTGTATGAAAGGTAAATCTGACCATGACGCCCTAACATTACCATATCTTTCTCTAATTTAGCAGTGTACTGCAGTAATTTTTCAACATGCACTCAAGTTTCAGCATTCTTAAACTACAACTTACATTTGCGTGTGTATCATAGTATATAAATATCAGTTACAAAAGAACCATTTAAACTTTTAATTATTTGTTAACTATTCAACCAATATAATTTTTTTCTCCCCTCACTCTTTGCCTCCTCCTTCAACCCCAGGAAGCGTCCCAACCTGACTGCAGGGAACCCCTGTATTAGAATTGTCATTCCCAGTGTTCTGTTGTAGGGCCTCAGCCTCCCTGGGCAGCAGCGTGGCCACCACAGTTGTGGTCCACAGTCAGCATGGAGGCAGGCTGCCCATGCCCACTGGTTGGAGCCCATGCCCACCAGTTGACTGGTATTAGTCTTACTTTTAAGACCCATACTAAATACTTAATGGTTAACCACTTAACTATTACCTGTTTTACATCCCTAGTGGAAAACTTTTGAAGTTGCTACCTTAGTCTCCTTAAAATCTTCCTTAATCACTTCAGCCTTAGCCCCTACAGATGCTGCCAGTTATGCCTTGCTAGTTTTTTCAAATACATGCTCCTTTGTTTATTACTATAATGTCCTTTCCCATCATATCATCCATTGTTTGAGCCACCTTTTTTTGGGTCATGAACCTAAGTTGGAAACTCTAGGCCAGGGCTGTCTTTCTAGTACATCTTTGTACAGATCCCAATTACAAAAATGAAATATGCTGTGCCATTGTGGTTAAAGGTCTTTAGGACGAGGAGCTTTTTCAGGAATTGGGGACAATTCTGCTTAACCATAGGTATTCATAATGGGGGCAATTCCAGGGTTTTTGGAGTATTAAGAATTCTGGTTTGTTACACATACTAAAATAACTTTCCTATCATTGTATTTAAATGATTGGATTTAAGAAGTCTTTGTTCTGTCTGCCTCACAATGGAAGGCATGAGAAAGTTATGAAAACCTGTGGAGTAAATCCTGGCCTAATTGACATCTATAGTAACTTTTTCATGGACATCCATAAATTTTAGTCCTTGATATTTTGGATTAGAGATCTGATGAGACGTGCTTGCTCCTAAACAATCTTACTTCACTGCACTGCTTATATACAAAATATTGTCCTGCATGAATATGTTTTTGCTTTTCAGGTCACATGCTGCTAAACTTGAGCCATGGCAAGCAAGACTTCTACAAAGAGATTGTGGAGTCTTTTGCAAATGAAAGTGGGCAATCTACTTTATTTGATGCACTCTTTGAGAATGGAGCTTCTATAGAAAGATCTTTCCTTGGTACTGATAATATCAGAAATATTGGTATACAGGGACCAGACCCTGTGGAACTAGCCAGATACGATATTGGTAAGAAGCATCACTTCTGTGCTTGCTTTCTCTACATTAATGTGATTTTTCCTAATGTAAAGAAAAATCCCACATAGTATAGACTGCAACCGAGGATAGTGACATTTTAACTTTAGTCATCAGATTTAGATAGTAACATGACTTTTTTCGGCCAAGTCCCAGATTAAGTTTGGAAGTCAGCTTTGTGATGCATGGTTCAGTTTTGAATTAATAATGGATTGCCTTTTTCAGTTTGAGAGGATCATGGCAACCCATGCTAAAAGACATGGTGACCCATTTTTGTGTCTCAGCTCATAAATTAAGAAGCTCTGGCATAGACTATCAAATACAAAAATAGATGCCTCACTCAGGCAACCCATTTCTCACAGAAAAGTCTGAGTGTAAATATATATTAGCCTTGGAGTATGTCTAGAAGATCATCAAACCTGACTGTCAGACAAAGAAGAGAGGAAGCCAAGTTCAACAGCCATAGCTCCTTAAAGAGGATAATCTGTTAGCAGTTCCTTTCCTTAAAGTAAAGGACTGCTATTTCAGGGACTTCTGATGCTGGCAGTGGATGCCATATTACTGAGATGACACCCAGATCTGTAGGAAAGGTATTGTATGTCAGTGAGTTTTCAGTTCTAAAGACTATTCTCTGGAGTCCCTATCATCTTAACACTATACGTTGTACAGACTTTCTGGGATGTTGTGGCTAGATAGTTTGAAATGGCAGTTATTTTGGTGAGTTGGTCAAACAGCTGTACTCTGACAGAATAAGCACTTACTCAGCTATTCCTTCATAAAAGGAATTGCAGAAATAAAATCCTGACCTAAATGGATATCTTTTTACTTGTTTGCTTCTAAACTGGAAACTTATAGTTAAGTTGGCACTGTTAACTACAGACTAACACTTCTGCTTGTGGAATCTGTCAAGTTTCACAAAATTTGGTGATTTAGGTAAATCTTTTGTATCTGTGTTCAAGTGCTGTCTTAATTTTGAAGGAAAAAAATAATACCCTTGATTAAATGGTTTTGGTAACTTCAGGTAACTCACATTTTGTCTGTTGATAAAATGTACAGTGTTTGACAGCATGCAATGGTTGGTCTTAAAGTATAGACTTGTTTGCCCTGATGTAAGCCTTCATTGTTCATCTGTTGGCAAAAATAAACTTACTGTTTTGCATTAATTTTATACAGTGCAAAAAAGACGATGGGAAATTGAGGGGTGGCTAAAGTGATACAAATGTTAGGATTTCGCTGTGTGACTACTGTTAACCTGTAAGACTGAGGCAGGAGGTACCTTTATGATGCCTGAGGTGATATCTGAAAGACTTCATCTGATCCTACAGTATCAGATAACTTGGACAGCAGGCATGGAGTTCATAAGACTTCATTTGTACTGAAGTTTGGAGTTTTTACATGGAGATTTTAAGGTCCCCTGCTAAATTTACCTTTCTCAAACTATTTAATTGTTTGAGTGCTCAAAAGTGCGGATGTAGTCATAAATGTTTAAGACGTTGATTAGAGAGACACAGTGGGTGAGTTCGTACCTTTTATTGAACTAGTATCTGTTGGTGAGAAGGACAAACTTTCAAACTTGCATACAGCTCTGTTTCAGAGATGGTAAACTCTGTGCGTGTGCGCGCGCGCGTGTACATAGTGCCATTAAAAACCCATGGCTGGCTCATGCCACCTGAGTCAGACTTGCAGGACTCAGGCTGTATTACTGCATTGTAGACTTCCAGGTTTAAGCTGCAGTCCAGGTTTTAGGCCAGACCTGGAAAATCGACTGCAGTGAAACAGTCCTGCAGCCCAGGTCAGGTGGCACAGGCATCTAATTGCAGCATAGACCAGGGCTTTTCAAACCATTTTGGCTGGGACCCCCTCAAAATGATTTTAGGTTGTGATAACCCCTCTCATAAAGTGATGACCTTGTCATGCAGCCTTTACTTCTGCTTTGATGCTGGTGCCAGTGCTGTTTTCAGAGCTTGATGCCCTTCCAGCATTCTCCATGCTCACCTCCCTACCAGTAGTCTTTGGATTAGGACTTGGACTTGAGAAACACTGGTTTTATACATAACCAGTGTGTCGCAGCTACATACAAGCTGGAACAGGTAGTTTAGCGTAAGTAGTTAACATCTTTCACTTGAATGGTTAAGTAAGTTATAAATTTATGTAATAAGGTGTAAACCAAGTATCTGTTCGCTTCGTGATTTTTAGTGTCTAGCAAAGTTATGAATTTATGCTCCTGGGCTTGTCTTTTGAAAGTCTTGCACATGTTTCCTTTGAAGCTGGGGATCAATAGGTCAGATATAGAGTGATTGCTTTGAAAAGTGTTCTCTCATCCTATAACCCTTAACAGCGCCCACTTTCCTTTTCTCCTTATTACTGAAGGATATTAAGTGCCACTTGGCCTTGAATGCTGCCTTGAAATATGTTAATTTCCAAAGAGGTAGCTGTGTTAGTCTAGTCCAGCAAAAAGAAAAACAGAGTCGTGTGGCACTTTAAAACTAACATTTATTTTTCACATGAACTTTCGTGGGAGAAAATCCCACTTCGTCAGATGCTTCAAAGATGGGTGAACTTAAAGAATGGATTCCATTCTGTAAGTTCACCCATCTTTGAAGCATCTGACGAAGTGGGATTTTTCTCCCATGAAAGTTCATGTGAAAAATAAATGTTAGTCTTAAAGTGCCACATGACTCCTTGTGTTTTTAAAATATGTTAACTATTTATACTGTATGATCCATTCTATCTTGTATTTAGCTGTGACACTGTGAGTGTTTCTCAGACCTAAAGAAGAGTTCTGTGTAAGCTGCTCTCTCTCTCACCAAGATCAGTTGGTCAAATAAGTCTACTATTGCTTCACCAACCTTCTCTCTCTAATGTACTGGGACTGACACAGCTACACCACCAGCACACACATAAGATGAAGGATTTTTTTATATTTAAAATAAAATCATCCTTCAGGGATATTAAATGGGATCTGGTTACTTCTGAGGAATGGATTTTTCTGGCTTTGTCATAGAAAGAGAAGTATATTCAAATGTGAGAAACCAAAATGTCTGGCTGGATAATCTTTTTTTTTTTTTTTACGAGAATTTTTTTTGAATGGAAAAATTCTTCTTTGATCAGTTTACTGTTTACAGGTACTGTTGATACAATTTTAGAAGTAAACAATGACTTGCTTCTGTTCAGGTGCAATTCGAGTGCACAATGGTTGTCTCCAGCACCTTACATGGCTTGGTTTACAGTGGAACTCCATGTCAGTCTCACCTGCAATAAGGAAGTGGCTAAAACAACTTTTCCACTTACCTCAGGAAACATCAAGACTTGAGACCAATGCTCCTGAAACAATCTGCATATTGGACCTCGAAGTAAGGAAATAGTTCATTCACTGAAATTTACTGAATTATGGAGAATTGCACATTATAACATACGTTTATTTTATGAAAACAGGTATTTCTACTTGGAGTGATATTTACTAGCCATTTACAATTACAAGAGACGTTTAACATGCACTACAGTTCACATCAGCCTCAATTTTTACCGTTACCTGTGAGCAAACAGCTCTGTAGTGAGAGGCAGAGATCCTGGTGGGATGCTGTTTATAACCTAATTCACAAAAAAGCAATGTAAGTTTGGGTTTGTGTGTGTGTGCATTTGTTTGTTTTTGGTATTTTTTACATTTTACCAAATCATTAAGCCACTTCTAACATGAGAATTTTAGCATTCTTAGTAATCAGGTGATTTTCAACTCCTGTAGCATGTACTTGAGTGTCTCAACACCTTCAGTCTTAGCCCCTCAATGAATTTTTTTATTCTAAGAACTTTTATGGTTTTTCAACACTGTAGGTGAGAGCGTAGCATAAGTAGGCTGTCTTTAAACTAACAAATTAAGGTATCAATAGCAGTGAAAATGAGTTGCAGACTTGTGACACAAGTGTGGATGCAGTCTCCCATGTGTTTGCACGTGGACAGCTAGCTCAAAAAGAAGTCCATGTACGATCGCTTCACTACAGTAGTTACCATAATTAAAGGTGGTAGTATACCCATAGACAGTCGGGGGGGGGGCAGTGTGGGCATTTGGGGCCCCAGTGGCAAGGGGGAGGAGGTGGCAAAAGTCAAGGATGGGTCCCTCTGCACAATGTGGAGGGGACCTGTCCTTAACTTTTTTGCCCTGAGCCCCAGAATCCATAAGACTGCCCCTTCATGTGCTACAATTACACGTGTAGTTGCAATGACAGCATAGCCTTAGAAATGGATTGTTGTAGGTAAAGGGAGCCACTCGGTGTAGGAGTACCTCCTTGTGGCCAGGTGTGGCACAGCAACTGTTTTCTTATATAGTAACCCTGCCCACAGTCATGTCAGTAGTCTTTCTTCCCATAATTTGGCCCTTTAACCAGCTTGTACTTTATCCCACTGCTTCTAGTGTATGAGACCAACCCAGCTGTAGTCCAGCACCCCTTCTGGCCATCTTTAGGTTCTGTAGTCCTTACACTCTTTATGTTAGGAGGTTTCATTCCACCTTCCTTGTTGGCTGGCAGGGGTCCCCAGTCACATCCAGTTCTCTAGGTTCTGGCCTACAGACTTGGCAGCCAAGGTCTGCTTCCTCAAATTCCTTGCTACCTCTCTGGACTGCTTCCTACTTCTTCTGTTCCCCACAGCGTGCTTCTAGACTTTTTCCCTGCGCATCATTTCTGCTGCAAACTTAATGGCTTTATAGTCACTACCTGGTTCCTCTCCGCTAAGGTTTTATCAATTATACCTGGCTTTTGGTTTCTCAGAGGTGCTGTGAGGTATGTTTGTTGGCTCCAAAGATCCATATAAATTCCTTTTGAGGCCTATGTGTGGTGTTCACATCATTGTTTGTGTATTTCTACAGATACGTGTCCAGTGGGAGGCGCAAAAAAAAAAAACCAAAAACCCTAAAAATGACCATTGTCACAATATTAAGAATTTATCTGCATTACTGTAATAGATTGATAAGCAAAAATCTCCCATAAAACAGATCAGGCTAACTAGGCCATGTATGTTCATTACTTCCAGGCCAGAAACAGCAGCAAAGTTAAGGCTTCTAGTCCAGCATGAAATAAATACTCTGAGAGCACTTGGGAAACATGGCCTTCAACCTGCCCTAATAGTTCATTGGGCAAAACGCCTTCAAGAAACAGTAAGTTGGCAAATAGCATTATCTTTATTATAACTTAAATATATTAAATATATTAAAGCCATAGCATTTTCAACTAGCATGTTTCTGTTCTAAATGTTGCAGAAGATTTTATCATTTACATAGCACAATTAGCAATTAGCAGAAGTAAACTGAACAAATGGAAAAATCTTTTTGCATTTCTCATTGGGTAGCTTTCTTTTGAAATCTCACTTTTTTCTAGCTGTGTGTGTTACATTATGTAGACTTGTACAGAGACTGCAGGAGTCTCACCTAAGGAATCAAACAAGTGTATAAGTAGAATAACCCGGGGGGAGGGAGGGATTGAAAGTCAGCCTGTAGCTAGAGCAAATTAACAATGGAATAATGTCTACTAATAGAAATTCCTTAAAATAAATACTTTTCTATTTTCTTTCACAGGGCAGTAACTTAAATTCTTTCTATGACCAAAGGGAATACATTGGCCGAAGTGTTTATTATTGGAAAAAGATTTTGCCAATGCTGGAAGTCATTAAAAAAAAGAAAAGCATTCCTGAACCTATTGATCCTTTGTTCAAACACTTCCATAGCGCAGATATTCAGGTACTAACTCAACTAGCTGGATTAGATTGAAGGGATAGAAGCAACCTGAAATGTACTCTATTGTAGAGCTGTGCAGATAACTGTTTGGAAGGGTTTTTGTGTATTGGCAGTTCGCATAAATCTTTGATTGGGTCAATCCAGAACACATTGTTTTTGTGAATAAAGTTGGAAGAGACTTCATTTTGGGTCAACCAAAATGTTTTGTTTAGATTTTGGGCATTGCTGATTTTTTTTCTAAATAGAAGAAAATGAAATTTTGGACCAGAGTTGTAAAACCACAGAGGAGATGGTAGTGGTGGCCCTCTTTACTCAATAGACTAATGATTAAGGTACTGATCTGGGATGTGGGAGACCCAGATTTTAATCACTGCCCTTGAGTGGGGATTGGAATCTGGGGTTTTCTGCCCTCGCTAGGAGTGCCCTTTACCACCAGGGTAGAGACACTCTCACAGTCCTGGCTTAATGAATATTATACTGGCAGTTCTCAACCACTGTGTCTAGGCACATTAGTGTGTCGATACACAATGGTAACTGTGTGGTTTTGTTCTTGGGTTTTGGGGGGGGGGCGTGCTGGTGTGTCTTGTAGGGTAGTGCATGCTACCAAGTGTGTGTCAACCCACAAAAGATTGAGAACCACTGTTTTATACAAAGTAGAACAGCTTCAACAATGATTTGGGCCTCCCACATCCTTTAAGTGCCTTAACCACTGGTTTATTGCATAAAAGAGGTTTTGTGAATCTGGCTTGACACTTACAAAATTGTGTGCAATGTAGTTGTCGTGTTGGTCCCCGGCATTAGAGAAATGAGGATGGGTGAGAGGATACATTATATTGGACCAAGTTTTGTGGGTGAGAGACACAAGTGTTTGCACTTACACAGAGCTTTTCTTCAAAACTTATGTAAGCTCCAAAGTTTGAGTCTTCACCAACAGAATTTAGTCCAATAAAATATATTGCCTCCTTCACATCCAAAAAACTGTTTTTGGACTGAAGCAGTTAACTGAAATAGAAGCAATTCCACTAATTGTTTGTCAGTCTGAATCTGCATTTTTCAGCTTAAAAAAAAAAGGTTGCTGGGAAAAACCTGACTTAGTTTTACTCTAGTCCGGGGGTGGCCAAACTATGGAACCCAAGAGCCACACAAGTTGATTATTAAACCTTTTGAGAGCCCCATTGAGGCATACAGCCATATACTTTTATCTACTCAAAAATTTATTAAGTTTAAAATTCATTGCACACTTTAATTTTACTGTAAAAAGAGAACAAATATTGATCCTACTGATGTTAGATTCTAATAATTGCTTAAGGTTACCATGAAAATTAGGCCTATACAGTAAAAACTTAGCTGCTGCTTGATGTACATATTATCTGTATGTAATAGCTGCTCATTCATTAAGCACAGTAAAAGACTGGGGTTGTGTGGGGGAAAAACAAGATCGTGTAAATAAAGAGTGTGTAGTATGTATGCTCAAAGGGGGAGAAATTAAGGCTGCAAGGGCATTTTTTAAATTCTGGCTCAATTTGCAATCTTAATATTCTTTTAATGTAGCTCTGCATAAGTAATTTCTTGACATTTTAAAAAGGCAGACTACAACAAATGTTCTGCTTAGCCCTTCTGGCACTGGGCCTCAGCTTGCTCAGAACAGGTGGAATTGTCAAGGAATATGATGGTGAGGTTGCACCAAGTCTGCACTGAACATGTGTAAGCTATTTTTTTTAAGGCTTGTAATTTAGCCAAGTCAGGGTCACTTTTTCACTGGCATCTTAAAGCACATATCTGACACACAGATAACCCTGCCAAACTGCAGGTTTCAAGAGCACGGAGGCACTATAGCTGTTGGATAAGTTATGGGGAATCTGTTATCATGGGCAAAACTGTGTGTTTTTCCTAATCTTGTTCTTAAAAATGGCTGAACTGTTTTGTTGCCCCCACCTCCAGTTTTTTTTGCTTGAAGCAGATACCCACATATAAAACTTTAGTCTCAACAAGTAGTTTGGCAAGGCTTATAAGCATCTGAATACAGGATCTTTTGGCTACCTGACATTTCCCATGATTATATGCAGTGCCACCAGGTCCAGCTATAACTTTTTTGTCTTCAAACTCAGTGAGGAAACTGAAATTAAATAGACTCACACTATCAGCTGCACAAAGTAAATAAGCCAATCTTTTCTTTCATTTGAGGTAATCGTAAATGTTAATAGTCCAGTAGACAGCTTAAAAGTTTCAATATTTTTAAAATTCATAGTTTCTTTTCAAAGTGATACACAAGTGGGACAACTTTATTGGATTTTTGTTCTTAGCTTGTTTCCAGGCTAGTTTCATGTGACTCAAACTTTTTTGTTAATGTATTCCTTGTTCAGCAGTAAATGTGTTTAAAAACGTTATAGGGACTATCAAATTGCTCTCAAATACAAAGAAGGCACATTGGCATCTAGTTTACTTTAACAGATAAAGAGGGATGGAAATAAACTTCAGGTAGGAGTGTTTGCTTTCAGGAGCATGTAATTAAATTTACTTTGTATCAAGCAATGGATCAGAGGATATAAGATTTATTTTAAGTTTCTTACAGTACTTTTCTTTGTAGGCTTCTCAGGTTGCAGAATATGAAGAGGAGGCATATATAGCATTTGCTATGTTGGATGTAGTTGATGGAAAAACTGAGGATGCGTTGCAAGCACTTGAAGCTATTCAAAATGTTGTTTCATACTGGAATCTAGCATTAGTAGGTGTAATTCTTTTATTTTCACCATTAATGTTCATATTACTTCATTCTACAAGCAATGTTCCCTTTAAGCTGCATGGCTGCACAGCCCCCCGAGGCTGCCTAGCGCAGGGAGAGCTGCTGGACGTGCATGGTTGGCAGCTACAATCCCAGCCCAGGCAGCAACTCTGAGCTGGGAGTTTTTGAAACTCCTGCTCAGAGGAGGCTCTCACTGAGCCTGCGCAGAGTCTCTGTGCAGGCTCAGTGAGAGCTCTCCTGGCCAGAGGAGTGCCCGGGGGCTGGGCAGCGCCATCTGGGCGGCCAGGTAAGGGACCCCCAACCCCCAGGGAGGGGGGCGACAGGGCTGGAAGCTGCTCTGCTCACCCGGCCTCACCCCAGCGGGGCAGAGCAGCCAGCCAGCCGCACCTCCCCGGGGTGCAGAAGGGGACGGTCCTGAGCTTGCAGTGTCAGGGTGCTGGAGTGGCCTGCCCTGCTCCCAAAGAGTTTGGGCTGCCTCCCCCCGACTTCCTCCACCCCCCGTGGGCCTGCTCCATGGCCTGAGGGGAGGGGGGAGGGAGAAGCAGCCCAAACTCTTTGGGAGTGGGGTGGGCTGCTCCAGTGTCCTGACCCTGCACCCTGGAGCTCACTGCCGGTCCCTTCTGTGCCCTGGGGAGATGTGGCTGGCTGGGGAGAGGCTGGCTGGCTATTCTGCCCCTCTGGGTGAGTCCTGACGGGCAGCAGAGGTTGGGGGGGGGGGGGGGGCTGTGCAGTGAGCAGCACATGCTTTTCACCTGCGTCGGCCCCTTAGGGGGAACGTTGGCTACAAGTCACTATTTTGTTGTGTAGATTTTCCAGAGAAAAGCTGAAGAGATTGAAAGTGATGCCCTGTCACCAGAAGAACACGAAGAATGTAAAAGTTACCTGCAAAAGAGCAGAGACTATCTATTAAAGATCATTGATGAAAGTTTTACAGACACCACAGTAATTGAGAAGGTATATAATTTGATATGCTTTGTGGTTTATTACTGATGGAATCTCTTGAGTCAGCAGGAAATCTCATGTTTTAAATCATCCTGTTGAAGTTTAATAGAATATCAAAACATGTTACTGATGAGAATTTATATACCAAATTAAGTATTTAAGAATAACTGTTCATTCAAATAACTCTGCCTACTTTGTTCTTAAATGTAGGGGTTGTATCTTACTTGGTCATTGGCAACAGATCATCTTCTGTTCTGAAATATCTTATCACTTTTTAAAAAGTGAAATCAGTGCTATACTCAAGATTCTGAAATGGAACTAAAATAAAAGGAGGTTTTATTTTTGTAAAAGGATTGGGCCAAGGTTAGAGTACAGATTAAATATTTCACTACATTAACTGTATACCTTTGACTTAAGCGCTTAATTAAGCGCTTGCTTCCAAACATTTGAGTGGGGCTGATAAATCAAGAAATGATACGTTTATATGCTGCTTTTAGTTAGATGTGTCTCTTTTCTACTTAAGTTCATGCATAATTATAGTCTTTAATATTTTTGCCCTATGGATAATGATGATGTGCATGCAGACTGTAAGAGACAATAAGCCATAATGCATTATGCAAATAATTGTAATTAACAGTGGCAAAAGTAGTGTGGGAAATGGCAAAGAAAGATGATTATATTAAAAGCCAAAAAGTTCAGGCTTTGCATTAATAAAGATATTGTTTGGAATCTATTTTTTCAGATTCAGAAAGTCACTTTGATTACATGGTCTACATCAGTGGTTCCCAGCCTTTGAGTACAAGGACCCCTTTCTTACGTCAAAAAATTTTGTGGACCCCCAAATGATGATACTTATTGGGGACGGACTGCAGGCAGTGATGCGGCAGAAGGGCAGTGGAGGACCTGGCCCCTGCCTGCTCCTAAGGGGTGGGGACATATCCGCGATGAGGCTTCTCAGAGCAGGCAAATACAATTCATTTAGAGTAGAGGCGTCAGACTCATTTCATGTGGGGGCCACACTGGAAGGCAGGAGACCTGTCCTGGGCCACGTGGCCTCATGGGCTCCCCAACCCTTTCACCCCCCCATGTTTAGAGTGGCATGGGCTCCCCTTCCCCCTCACCTACCATGCAGGCTCTCCCAGACCTTCCTTTTCCCCTGCCCTGTGGGCCCCATCCCCAAGGTAGCTCCCTGATCTCCCCCCCCCCCCTTTCCCTGCCTCTCCCTCTCCTGGCCCACTCACTATCAGTCTTTCAGAATGCTGGCCTTTGATTGGCTTGTTCCCATGTGGGCCACAGCCACTTTTTCCTTTATTTCTGATTCATGCAATGTGCTCTCAATCAAATTAGCATGCAGACTGACTGACAGTGAACTGCTGGGATGGGGGGCAGTGCAGCAGCTCTCTGGAGGTGGTCTAGCCTCCTGCAACTAAAACTGATCGTTTGGCAGACCGCAGTAGAGCTGAGCCAGTAATGGGTGGAGCCTAGCCCTGCTGTGCCCAAGCCTGTCTTTGCAGCTCGCTGCTGCAGAGAACTGCCAGGCAGTAGCTCCAAGGCCCGGATCTGGCCCTACGTGTCATAAGTTTGACATCCCTGGTTAAGAGTCCTCTCCAACATGGATTGGTGGCTGGTAGCAGCTGCAGCTGCAGCTGGATGTGTTCATGAACCGCTTGGAAACTCCGCAGACCCTCAGGGGTCCCCATACTACAGGTTGGGAACCACTGGTCTACATGAAATCCTGTTTGCTCAGTGCTTTTGAAATCAAAATGAGACTATATCCCAAAACCTAAAGAGTATTTGAGTGCATAAATCATATCTCTCAGTGCACTGCAATTGTTTTCTAGCTACCAGTGTCAATAGAATCAGTTAAGGAGATGCTGGATACAGTAATTCAACAACTTGTAGATTATGGTGAAGAAGGAAATTCTGTCTTCAAGAGTGGCCTATCGAGAGCTGCAGATTCAGAAATTAAACATTCCACTCCATCACCAACAAAATTTTCTGTATCACCAAGTAAAAGCTACAAGGTATATCAAGTAAAAATACATTTCAGAAGAATGTTGTGTTTTAATTAATGTGACCAGGTTCAACTGTTCATTGTCTTTGGTTTTTTTTCCCCAGTTCTCTCCTAGAACTCCCCCTCGGTGGGCAGAAGATCAGAAATCTTTACTTCAGATGATCTGTCAGCAAATGGAAGATATTAAGGTAAATAAATCCTAACTGAGTTATTGTTTCAGTGAATGTGTAATGAAGAGTACTGCTCACACTGTACTGGCACTAAAGTTAATGCTAGATTGCAAAGCTCAGACTGTTAAAAATTTAAGTTAAATTTTTAGCGTGTGTTGAGTTTCCAGTTCTGTTAATGGAATTAAAGTGATTACATTGCATAATTTGAAGAGTGAGGGCAAGTTCAAGGGTTATTGTATAGAAATGTAGTTCAGACTCTATATAAAATTAATGTTTATGCAGTTAGGGGCATCTTTTTATGAGACCTGTACACTGAGCACTTGTATTCTGTTGACGAATGAGAAAATGTGTAATTGCTATGACAAATTTTTTCTAAACCCAAAAGTTACAAGGAAAAAGATGGTGAAAGTCAGAAGCACTATGTAAGGCAGTGATTCCCAACCTTTTTGACTGAACGGCCCCAGATATCATTTTTACAACCATGAAGGCGCACTACTCTTCAACAGCTCCCTCCATCCATGGTAGCTAATGGAAGGAGTTTCACAAGGAGGCCTCATTCCTCTCTGACGTCCTGCTCCTTGACTGCTGCAGAGAAACTGCATGCATCCTGTAGCCCAGACATGGCAAACCTAAGGCTTGGGCACAGCAGGGCCCATGAACCTCTTGTGTCCAGCCCACAGCTGTGCTCCATGACGGTACATTCTCTAAAGGTGAGGGGAGGAAAGAGAGAGAGAGAGAGGGTGATCTTGAGCCATCACAGAGCGTAGTCTCTCATACTCTGTGCTTCACAATGCTGCGAGAGTGTACAGGTGTGGCATAACAGGGTATGCAAGACTGCGCTCTGTAAGACCACACACTTTCCTTCACGAAAGGAGAGAGGGAGAGGTCTCACAGTATCGATGCCACAAGAGCATTGGCCATATATTTTGATTTTATGGTATGTACAGCCCACTCAAAATGCATTTAAGTCACATCTGCCCTGCCCACAGCAAATGAGGTTGACATCGCTGTTGTAGCCCCTTGCATTCTACCTGGGTCTCTGGGTGGTGGTGCCCCTCCTCCTGGCTCCAGCAGGGACCCTAGCACCTAGGTGCCCAGGCAGAGTGCTTTGCTCTTTGCTGAAGCCGAGGGGTGGGCAGGGGACGGGACACGCACTGATCTCTTCTCCCTCTGGCTCCAGTAAGGGGCCCATGCTGGTCTTCTAGCGCTGCAGCAATGCACTCTGCCTGGGTCCTTAGGCAGAAACTCCCTTCTCCAGCCACAGATTGGGAACTATGAGGGATTAGTTTCAAATGTACTTAATGCTGACTGGACTAGCTAGTACTGACATCTGAAAGTGAGCTCAAATGGTTTTTACCTACTCTGTACATATTCTTGCTCTTGAGCAGTAATGTTCTGGAAATCCACAAGTAATAGTAGTAGTTCTTTTTGATTGTCTGAAATATAGTTAAATTCTCACTGATCTTTCTCCATATTTTAATAACTTTCTTAACCACTGCTGCTGGCCTAATGAAAAACTTGTATTCATTCTCTATTTTCTGTGTTAGCATTGCAAAATTATAAAAGCAGTTGTTTGTGTGGCAAATATTTAGCTTTCATTATTGTCATAAGGAGGATTTTGCATCTAGGTCAGTAAAATTTTATTACTCCTTTTTAAGCCTGCTACATGTTTATATTTTAACCACCCTTTTTTAATAACTGTGTTTTAGAACAGAATCTGGTGAAAAAAGTAGACTTTTTAATAAGTAAACCACCCTCTTTGATTATGCATTTATGTGGATCTCACTCAAGTCTGGGTACACATGCACAATATCAAATCTTTTGAATAGTGGTGTCCTTTGGGCTGGCCATCTGTATGCTTCTGGCCCACCCAAAGATGGGCAGAGTTGCTGCAGCTATACTGTTACTACTCACTGTCTGGTGCTGAGACAAAACTAGTGGGGTTTGCTCACTACCAGTTGTACTATGTTAGGATTAATCCCATAAAAATAAATATCTGGGAGCTTGTTTTAGTTCTGGTTGTATCAAAACGTCCCCTCTTGCGCATATAATTTCTCCCACATACATCCGTGTGTACGGAGATGTGATGGATTGAAAACCCTCGAGCTTTACACAGATGGTTTTTCTGCTTACTGATGGCCACAACCAGTCTTTGTGTGTGCATGTGTGTTTCTGTAAAAGTTTTTTGCCACATTGTTGCTCTGTGTCACTAGTTCTCAAGAACAACAAGGAAATCCAGGGATGCTCATCAAGATCAGTCTCCTCTCTCAATCTGTGGAAAGCAAAGGATAGATTTTTAAAGACTGTTCCATTTCCTGCTCAGTGTCAGTAAGGTCCTCTGTCATTCACCACACAGCACACATGATCAGTACCAGCAAATAATAGTTGAGACAGAGATCTGGCCTCAGACCACCTTGATATCAGCTGCCACCTTTGCATCAAAGACTGGTGATACCCCCCTGCCACCATAACAGCAGTAGTTGGATCATGACCCCCAGCACTGGTCCCTCCTTCCCAATAAGGAGAGGCTAATACTTTACTTTCCAGGGAGCAAAACGTTAACCCCAAAACAAGCAAGAGATGCTAGCTCATAAGTGAGCCCCTATATTGCAAATATTCAATTTTATTCTGTATCTGACTCTTAATTCCATGAAGATCCACCTTTGAAGCAGTGTCTGCATGCCATCTGTCCATTCAGTCATATTCAGTTTTTTCTGACCCATGGTATCCAGATTTCTAAAGGAATACTGTGTAGCTCCTCATCTGTTAAGGTGGATTACTGCACACCTACTCCCTCCAACATGGGCTTTTAACACTGTCCTTACGAACTTCATAGAGCATTCCTTTGAACCTTTTTCTGAATGCTCTTTATGCTACATTTTGCTCAAGATATTTATTTTTTTAAACTCATTATTGCATCATTCAGTGGCCAGCAAAATGGATGCTCCTCTCATGGCTGATCCGTCTTACAAAGGATTCCACTAGGATAAGGTGGTGGTGATACTAGACAAATTTACAAATGAAAACATGGCATAGCACAGATGTAACCAAAATGGACATTGCTGTTAAAGATTCTGATCTTGTGTGGCTAAGAATGCACATGCATATGGAGTAGGATCCATACAAGTGACGACATCATGAAGAACCACAATTACGATAAGGCAAATAACAGTTCTTTTGGAAGATTAGTAACTTTTCTCTGATAGAGAGCAAATGGTTGGCTTCCTCTTTTTACATCACCTCAAGATAAGGAAAAAAAAACCAAAACATCAAAACCCAGTAGTAGATATGTGAGAATACTTCAGTGTACCTGTGCATCTGCTACCAATAGTTGCTTGGGGAAAAAAAAAAATAAAAAAAAGATAAAAACTTGACTGTTTTTACCTACATAATTGTTTTTATGTAATGGCTCAATAATAGGCTATTTATATTAATCCATACTAAGAGAGCTGTAGATGTAATCAAAAATTGATTCGGTGACCTCTGTTTTTGAGTGTTGGCTTATGTCCACACCAAGGTAACAGTGTGCTAACTCCAAGCACTGCTGCCAGAAAGATTTTTCCCTCAGGATATCCTTTGGGTTGACACTGGTACCCCTGGAATCACACACTCATAGCACCAGTGTATAGGGCTCTGCCAATCCACCACTACCCTTAGTTCCTTCTCACTGCTCAGTTTTACATTCATGCAAGTATGTCTCTTAATGGACTTTGTTTTTTCTCACTATAGTAATTAGAATTTATTTTTTGTTTAGTAATTAGAACGCTG
This sequence comes from Podocnemis expansa, assembly GCA_007922195.1. Taxonomy (NCBI): domain Eukaryota; kingdom Metazoa; phylum Chordata; order Testudines; family Podocnemididae; genus Podocnemis; species Podocnemis expansa. Next base: position 2,195,958 of record ML681989.1, on the reverse strand, counting down.
TATGTTAGGGTAACCCTTGCCTCAGCACTGGGGCATGCTTTGGTCCTTGAAGTTCAAGCTGTGTGGTGCACACAATAAGCCCATACCTATTAATGATAACCATTCTAGCTCCCTTAAGTGCTTGGGGGAGCCTGTTAAATTCAGGGAAACTCATTCTGGCTTCTCAGAGAGAGGCAGTAGTTTGGCACTATAAGGGGTTCTCTGAGGGGCACCAGTGCTGACTTAACAGATGTCACTGATGGGAAAAATCTTCCTGTCATCAGTGCTCAGGGCAAACAAATACACCTACATTGGAGTGGACATGAGCAACACACCTCAAAGAACAGCTAGAGAAGGTTAGCAACCATTTTTTCATTGAAAACTGAGTCTTGGGTAGCATGGGTAGCTGGATAAAAATCAGTGTTTGTTAAATACCAAGATGCAACAGAGAATTGTTAAGGCCTTGTTTGGTTTATAACCTCTAAGTTAACATTTTCTAGTATGCCGCCACCCCGTCTTTAATATTAATGTAATACTATATAAATGTTCTCTCATGTTAGAATGAAGTGCGTGAATTGAAACTCAATAATTCCAACGCAAACTTGTCATCTCATCGATGGCCTGCTGAAGGCTATGGCACAGATACAATGTCAGATGGCTATCAAGCAACGCAAAACTTTCATGGAGCTCCACTAACAGGTAAACTGCTACTGACTGTTTTATCAGTTACTGGATTCTATTTTTAGAAGACCATGGTCAACTTTTACAATTGCTATAGATTAGTTATATGAGGTTTAAACTGCAGATGAGTTTAAATGTCTTTCTGTGGATTACCTTTTGAAAATCTGGGCAGAGCAAAATAAAATTCAACTCTTGTGCATTCTTTTTCAGTTGCTACCACTGGCCCATCAGTCTACTACAGCCAGTCACCTGCATATAACTCTCAGTATCTTCTCAGAACAGCTGGTACCAATGTAACACCAACAAAGGTAAGGACAGATATGTTAACTTACTGCTTTGACCTGTTTCCTGAACTCTGGTCTTCAGCAGTTTTCATTGTCTATGTGTTAAACAAATTCTTCCACTGAAGATTTCTGCCAGTAACTTTGTGATATTCAGACTTACTGCTCAGTGCCCAAATGTAGATGAATTTATTTTGTGAAAGTCCTCTCAGATTTTGGTGGTGGGGAAGGGAGAGAAATACCCACAAAAGCAACCTCTTACATTCATAGCATGAGGTATACATGTTATCCTCTGTTGACAAATCCCTTGACAGTACCTAAGGTTCATTTCTTTATTGGATGGGAAGTTTTGGGAATGGTAAGGAATAGGGAAGAAAAAAAAAATGTCTACTCAAGCAGGTGGGTATTTCTATAAAAAGGAAATCTTTACAATTGTTCAGTTTCACTTAATGTTAAGTCAGTCTTTTTGCAATGAAAAAATCAACAGACTCTTCAGGGCAGGGATTGTCTTACATTTGTATGGGCAGTACCCTTGTACAAATAAAAAATAATCATCTTTCTGTTTTTAGGCTCCTGTGTATGGCATGAATAGACTTACCCCTCAACAGCATATATATGCTTATCAACAGCCAATGCATACACCACCACTGCAGAACACCCCTGCCTGTGTATTTTCACAAGAAATATATGGTGCTTCTTTGCGTTTTGATTCTCCTGCTGCTGGACTTCTGTCTCCACATGGTCCTGACGAATACTATAATTACAGTATTCCCCAAGCAAGCACAAATCCACCGTTGCCTGAACCAGGATATTTTACAAAACCTTCAGTTGCTCCTCCTGTTCCAAAGCCAGCAGAATCAAAGGTGATAGAATTTGGAAAATCTACCTTTGGGCAGCCTGTGCCAGCAGAAGGAACAAAATCCTCTTTCACAACACCTGCACAGTCAACTCAGCCAACCACTTTTAAATTTAACTCTAATTTCAAATCTAATGATGGAGACTTTACATTTTCATCACCTCAGATTGGAGCCCAGCCCCGCAATGCAGCTTTTAATAGCAGTGAAAGCCTCTTGGGGCTCCTGACGTCTGATAAACCTTTACAAGATGATAGATATGTGGGGCAAAAACCAGCTCATGATCATGCTACTGGCCAAAGAAATGTCTTCACTTTTGGTAAAAATATTTCAAGCATTTCATTTACAGAAAACATGGGACAAAACCAGCCTAAAACCTCAGGTTTTGGCAAAGGTGACATGTTCAGTTTCCAAGATCCTGGGAAACAGATAACCCCAAATTCAGATTTGGCCAGCAGAAGTCATGAAACTGATGGAGGAAGCATCCATGGTGGGGATTATGATGATGACAATGATGATGATGATGGTCCACACTTTGAGCCTGTAGTTCCACTTCCTGACAAGATTGAAGTAAAAACAGGTGAGGAAGATGAAGAGGAATTCTTCTGTAACAGAGCAAAGCTGTTCCGTTTTGATACAGAATCTAAAGAATGGAAAGAAAGGGGCATTGGAAATGTGAAAATATTAAGGCATAAAATATCTGGGAAGATTCGGCTCCTCATGAGACGGGAACAAGTATTGAAAATCTGTGCAAATCACTATATAAGTCCAGATATGAAACTGCAACTAAATGCAGGTTCAGACAAATCATTTGTATGGCATGCTTTAGATTATGCAGATGAGTCTCCAAAACCTGAACAGCTTGCCATTAGGTTCAAAACAGTAGAGGAAGCAAAGCTTTTCAAGCAAAAATTTGAAGAGGTGCAGAATATTTTAAGACTCTCAGGATCAAATATGGGTACACCAGCCATTCAGAATATTGGGGCTACAAGAGAAACAACAAATCAGGATAGCAAGGAGCCTTGCAAAACTACTCCGGGAACCCTGAATTTTGGATTGCAGTTTAAAAAAGAGGCAACGTGGCAATGTAGTGAATGCTTAGTGAAAAATAGTTTATGCAGTTCATGTCAGACTTCAGTCCAAAATACAAGCAGTTCTGCGAAAGGACTTGATGACAAATGCAGTTTTACAGTTACATCAGCTTCATCAACACCCTTGTCCTTCAGTAGGGAAATCCCATCCACATGTAGTACTAGTGGATTTGGTGAACAGTTTATGTTGAAAAAAGATGAGTGGGCATGCAGTGTGTGTCTGGTTCGAAATGAAGCAACTGCTAAGAACTGCTCAGCATGCCAAAGTGCGAAACTAAAAAACAAGGAAACACATGCTGCACCATTAACTGAGACTTCTGCGGCTTTTAAACCCAACACTAATGCCACATATGAGAGGTTTGGATCAGTTTTTGCTAAAAAAGAGAGTCACTGGGATTGCAGTGTATGCTTAGTAAGAAACGAACCATCTGCATCTAAATGTGTTGCCTGCGAGAATCCAAACAGAACTAACATGCCAGTATT